>OX387408.1:1542500-2764196 GCA_947563765.1 Anarsia innoxiella
ATATTTTAATTAAATAAGTTGGGACTTAAGAAGTGGATAAAAGTTAGAAAGTCTTTTTGCTTGAATAATATAAACTCAACACAAAAGGTTTCGTTGACAAAACGTAAACATTTTGAATTGACCAAGGGTCATGGTCATTAATTCATAATTTTTATTTTTTATTGTTTAGAAAAAATTACATGAATACATCGTCTTACTAAAGCTTTTCCCTGAGGCATAGTTCCTAAAATGCATGATACATCATTAAAAAATGCATTGTTATTTGTCGATAGAATCTCCAGCATTCCATTCTATTTTCTGCTGTATGACTTGTTCACAGGATCCCATCTCAGATCTTAAATTGCATTTAAGATCAGTCGATTTTTTCGGTCGATTTTTTTGCCAGTTCAGTTTTTTATTCTTGACAGGACATCATCACGTATCTTAAATTGTATTTAGCTTACTGGCATGGCATTTATTATTAAGCAGCGAAAATATTGTTTGCGGTTACTGACCTAAAAAAAGTAAATGAAGAGAGAAATTGATATTTAAATCACTTTCACATAACGAGTTTTATTAAACTTGTATTTAAATCTACCGATGTGAATTCTGGGACCACTTTCTTTATACCGGATGTCGATTAATAAAGCACGGATGTCTTTTAAAAAGTTGATTGATTGATCCGGTAGTGTCTCTGGTCGGGTTGGTTTCGGTTGGTTTACTGTCGATGTTATTAGCTATATGCATAAGCGAGAGAATCGTCTATAACGACGCATACACGACCACATTTTCTAAAGCTCGTTTTCCTAACATACGGTATTACTCGATAGTTTTACTCGAAGTCGAGTAATACCGAATGTAAGTAACGAGCTTTAGAGTTTTCTTCATCTTTTTTCAGTTATAAACAGTTATTAATTGCATTCAAAAACCAAAAGCCTTTGCGAAGCTATGTCAAAGAATATTTCAGGGAAAAGAGAAATCTTTTGAGCAGTCAATATTATTGCACACAAAAAGACTGTTTGGTAGTTTATCTAGCTATACTTGCGGAATCCTGCACTTAGGTTACAAACTCAGGGTCCATGGATCCTAAGAAACCCTGTCTTAGCATGTATCTTCACATAACGATGACACACAGCGATTCGAAGTATGGATTCGTCGAGATTAGATGAGGGCCCCTTAGAGAGTGAAATAGCGAGTGAACTTGTTTTATTGCGCATTTATTAAGCCACTGATTTAAGTTCTATTTATCTAATAAACCCATTAAATAAGTTTCGTGGGCGTTTGTTACAAGTGTCTTTAAAAAAAAACTAAGTTTGTGAGTCACTTCACCTACAACCTTTACAAAAAAATATCTGTTTGATAAACACTTTATAATTTGACCTTTTGTTTTGGTAAAATTCTTCCAATACCAATTTTTTTAATATTAATTTGATGATCGAAAGAAAACACGATACTTATTGCTCGTTTCGCCATCTACAGATTAAATTAAACTGACAGATAAACCTATGTCCATTTAAGAGAATTCCTTGTTTTAAGAGAATTGTTAACTTGTTATATATATATATTTTTGTTCTATCTTTCTGACGCATTCAAGTGTAATTTTGGGTTACCTATGAATAAATCTTTATTGAATTGAATTGAATTCCGAAACAATATTTTTATCACAAATGTATGGAGATTCGCGCGGCGCACGATCGGCTCACAATCCTCTTAAACAGAAATGAATTTTTATTGTTACTGTATAGAAACAGAATTACGAAAAACTTTAACCTACTACTTACGATGAAGAAGTCTTTGGTATACCTATAAAATGTCATTGAGTACACAATACATTGACCCTACATTAAAGGCAACTCAAACATGAGCGAATCAAAAACGAAATCAGATAATTACATTGCAATTAGTTACATTACCAAATGGTTATTTATTCAAGTTGTACGAGTGACATAACCGTTTTAATTGACACGGTTGGTTGCTGAAAATGTCATTAAACTAACGGTCCATTAAACCTATAGCTGTCACTGTCATCGTCAAAGAACAGAAGAAGACGGCAAGATGTTTAATAGATGAAATACTTTAACGAAGATTTATGCAACTGATATTGTTCACGTAACAATTTATCAAGCGGTTTTACAAGTTAATTGTGGTAATTAATTGGTGTTATTATTGTATCGTATATTGGTTTGTGATTTGTTGTTATATGTCACGTACGCTATAATAGACAAGCTCGGTAATGTGGCAGACCATTTAGCGCACAGAAAAGACGGCCATTGGGACTGAAAAGTTCTGGAACGTAGACATGCTAAACCGTTCAGTAACTTTGACCGAAAAATGAAAAATATTTTTATTCAAAACTTGGATTTTTTTTACACTTTTTTTGACTTTTTTTTGAGTTCTCCCATACAACTAACGTGATATTTTGCCTTTTTATTGCTATCAATAGTGAGTGGTACGGAACCCTTCCTGTGCGAGTCCGACTCGCATTTCGCTGGGTTTTTTTTATAATATAAAACTTCTCAGTTTCACTACCTGTAAAACCGAGAGGAATAAACGGCAAGAAACCTAACAGCACAGGACCCACGTTCACGTCAAATATTATACCCAATTAGGCCCTATTATTTTTCATTACGATAAAAAAATAACATTGTTATGATTGACCAACTAACATAGTTCGTGTTTAAGCACTGATTACGATCGAGCCTTGAATCGCTTATGGGTTAAAAGGTCAGGCTTGGGCTACGATTTTTAGAGCTGTTTATCCTTCCTTACTGATACAGTCAGCCTGTCACGTCTCACTGCTGGGCAAAGGCCTCCCTTGCTATCCTTCCTTACTAATCCTACAAATATTATTAATGTCAATGTTTGTGCCGATGGATGTGAAGATGTTTGTTACTCTTTCGCACAAAGCTACTAAGTAAACAGATTTTGATTAAACTTGGCAATATTGTAGCTTGTAGGTCAGAATAACACATAAGCTATATTATTTTATGATGTGTTTGTTTATCAAGATGTGACGGCCCCGTTTCACCATCAATAGATAAAATTTATCTGACAGTTATTTTATACCTGTCTCTGTCTAAACCGTCATGTTTTATGAAATAGATATAGGTTTATCTGTCAGTAAATTTTTATCTGTAACGGGTACTTAAATGATATAATAAATCAGTTGTTCGGCAAGTTACTACGGAATCGCCTAAGTTTTTTTTTTTTAGATTTGGATAAGTACTTATACAAGTATTTCTTTAAGTGCTACGATTACACAGTTCTTTAAAAGAGTTAAATCGGCATTACATAACACTTTTTTCAGAGCATTAGATGACCTAGCGTCTTAAATTAGTGTCGGGTAAATACAGATAGATATCTGAAGTTAATTAACTTACTTAAGTCTTTAGTATTCTCAAGGTTAGGGGAAATTTTCCATACCAAGGGCCCAAGTTTGCTTGTTTACAGTATACCTAGTTGTGTGTCGGCAGTGTCAATGTCATTTTTGACACATTTGTTCGCAATCAGTGTACAGTGCTACCAAGTTATCTGTGAAACGGCCGTTATTGGAACTACGACCACTAATATGGAAATGTCTAAATCCAGAACTGCTGATTGGTATTTATTGGTAGAAATACAATTTTGTAATACTATTAGCGCCGCCGTTCATTTCATAGATAAGTTGGTATGTCTGTAAGCCATTGTGTATCAGAATAACAAATGTGTCAAAAATGCCATTGACATTCTGCCGACACACAACTGATTATTTTCCCTATTTTCCCTGTTGTGCACACTATTATATAACTATAAGTATGTTAAGATCACTCACTACCTATGTAAGGTTTTAGTAATTAAGGATTGTTATATTTTAGTCTGTATTCTGTCACAATAGTATGAATAAACATTTTTTCTTTCTTTCTTTTATTTTAAATTAGCAGAATTAAGCCCCTGACCGTTTTGACACATAACGTGCCCTAGGTAAGTGCTATGTAAACATGCGTACGCGCCGACATTTCAATTCTATTGCGGTAGGTACATGTTTATAATGAACGAGAATATGTAAATAAAAACCCTACTTTAACTTGCATAGTAGGTATTATGAAAAAGGGTTTACAAATCCTATTAATATTATAAATGAGTCATACACATAATTAGGTTCAAAACTGTCTTTCCTGTTCCAGATGATTCAGGACATTGGAGCATCTAATCCTCAAAATGTTTATGCAGGCCAAAACTACATCGGGCACAGATTATGCGGATATAAATTAAGTTCAGAAATTAGCATCCAACGTCCTTAACTTTCAGGAACAGGAGAGACATTTTTTGTTTTCTGTGTCTGTATGACATTTATGTCAATGTTTGTGCCGTTGGATGGATATTTGTTACTCTTTCACGCAAAAACTACTGAATAGATTTTGTTAAACGGCAATATTGTAGCTTATATATCAGAATAACACATGAGTTATATTATTTCGAGATATCATGTTTTTTTTTTCTCAAGATATGACGATAAATGCGTACGAAGTAGCAGGCAGCCTCTAGTATGTGGGTCATACAGACATAAAAAACAAAAAATGTCTCCTGTTCCCGAAAGTTAAGGACACTGGGAGCTAATTTCTCAACTGAATACATATCCGCATAATCTGTGCCCGATGTAGTTTTGGCATGTATAAATATTTTGAGGATTAGATGCTTCAATGTCCTTTATCATCAGGAACAGGAAAGACAATTTTGAATCTAATTCTGTGTAAGACTCAAGTAACATTTTTGTGCTGCAATTAATTGTTAACGTCACGAAATACTCGTAATCTATAAGAAAAGATAGCCAATATTGACAAAACTACGTTACATTATCGATTGGTAGTAATTGATCAATCAATTTACTGAATCTATTGATCAATCGCGGTTGGTGTTAAATAATGCTATCATTATTATATTTATAATAAGCAAATAGTGTTATCTTAAACCACTAATTGTTGCCACGTTCGATGACTTAATAATTATTTCATTTACTTTGTTAACTGCCTTGATATTTACCATTTCTTAGACCCAGAACACACGGGGAAACGCAACTGCAACTGCTAGTTACTTTTGAGTTGCATCTAAGTTTCTGCTTGAGACTCCTTTAGAAAACCACACACGATGCAACGTATCTAAAACGTATCAAACTAGTTGCGTCGTGTGTGGTTTTCTAATAGAGTCTATACCAGAAACTTAGATGCAAGTCAAAAGTAACTAGCAGTTGCAGTTGTGTTGCAGTTGCGTTTCCCCGTGTGTTCTAGGCCTTACTGTTTATAGGTAGCTGTTGGATAAGGTTTTTTCGAAAATCTTTAAATTAACGGTCTCCAAATTCTTACGCATTTAATCATCATATCTAATGTACTCGGTAAACTTATACTTAACATTATATTTACGTAATATAAGGTTTTTATGAAAATCTTTATGGTACCAAAGCCGCCGGCTTTTTTGACAGCTGCCATTCGTATGATGTGAAGCCGCTGCGCTGCCGGCCTAGCCCGGCGGCATGCCGGCGGCTTTGGTGTGTAGATAGCATTATACTAATGGTTTCCCGCGACTTTTTACGCATTTAATCGTCATATCTTGGAAATTTTGACAATGCTTATACCGAAACCTCCGTGGTCTCCCTCTCTACCGAAACCTCCGTGGTCTCCCTCTTTCATTTTCCTTCTACTTTTCCTTCCATGACCACGGAAGACTTACATAGATCAGTTAAAAGAGGGAATAGAAATTTTGTCGTATCAGGTGTTCAAACGGAACGGCAGAGAATAGAGCAGAATGACGAAGACCCACCGTTAAGAGCAACGCTCTTAAAGAGCATCCAACCTAATTGGTATAGTAAAAATTTTCGGTATCAATTAGACTCAACATATTCGAGCTAGTATGGAAAAAAAAAGTTGGCAGCCACTGATGATTGAACTAACGTCAATCGATAGAGAAAATGTTAAGTCTAATTGAGACCGAATTTTTTACTATACCGGGCTCTATACAAATATGTTTTATGCTATTTGATGATAATAATGATGATATCGATACCTGCAAGACACTAGTGCTGAACCTATACATATACTACGCCTTATCAAATAGCGTTAAAAACCCGTGAAATTCTCCAATAAAACAGTTTAGATTATTTTCCTATTTCAAACAAGATTTATAGCTGAAGCAGGAAACCGTCGTAAAACGTACAATTTATAAACACGCGTTATCAAATAAACGGTTTCACGTTGTAAAACTTTGCAATGCGATTACTGCTAATAAAATGTTGTGAAATTTTCTCTTTATACTTAGATTCGTTTGTTTATAAACAATTGCTTTAAAGAATGAGGTTTTAATTAGGTTTGGATTTCTAGAAGGGTTATGAAAAAACTAACTTAGCTAGATGATCAAATAATAAAGCCTAAACTTTTTTTTCGTTAGTCATTAAGATCCCACTGCTGGGCAAAGGCCTCCCCCGCGACTTTCTATTTAACAAACACGGTCTCCGGTAGCGACCCGCCATTCCCGTGAAAATGCATCCAGATCGTCTCTCCATCTTTTTCGAGGTCTACCTCGGCGTCTGTGACCATCTAGTGCCGCCCATTCAGCCTAAACTTAAGATTAATAAATCTTTAGGTATAAATAAAAATAACTATGAGTAAGATAATTAAGTTCTTTTGACTTTGACTTTTGACTTTGAAAGGACAGTCAATGTCAAGTTCAATGATAATAGATCATCACAATGACAAATAAATAAGCAGAAATTCTCAGAAACAAAGGATAGGTACCTAATTAACAAATTACTAAAAATAATAAATAATATGTAGGTACTTATCTACTATTCTGAGAACCTAATTTATTCTAAATAGGAACTTGAATGTCATTTCAAGTGCATATAACGACTGACAATGGAAGGTTTATTTGGCAGAATAAAACATAGATATATAAAACAAAAGGATATCTTCACATTTAACTGTCCAATATTTACCTATACCGATACATTAATTATTAAAATTATATAGTTACTATGTATACAAAATTATTAAAATTCATGAATGTTCCTTTTGGTTTTTTGCAGTTATGCCCTGAACAAAATGTTCTTTCAAAAGGACATTCTAGTAACAATGTAAAGACATTAGTTCGACGTCGCTTGCGCAAGCACTTGGAGGGCAAAGGAAAACAATAGAGACGAGAAGTATGGTGTAAACAATGTAAACCGATTAAAGAATAGCAAATAATGCAGTTTCTTAGTCTTCTTAAAAAGACGGATTTGTCTTTCTAAGGTATTCTAAACTTAAGCAAACAGAATAATGCATAAATAATATAAAAATCCTACAAGAACCAAGCTCTAAAATATACGAATGAATGAATATAAGGTGCCAGAAAATGATACGTGCACCATCAATGCAAATGTTAATTTTGAGGAAATGCTCTTTTGTCGCTATAAAGTTACCCTGTTGAAACACGTAAACGAGTAACTTACCACTTCCCTTTCACACAATTCGTTTTAAAAAACGTCCCATTCTTTTATCACAGACAATACACAGTAATTATCCCACTCGATTGAAACACGGCTCGTATTTCAATCCGGCATTGTTTCACAACCGGGCCACAGTGCCACTAGTTCTTGTAAACTTTCATTGTGTGGATTGCAATATGTAGGTATAGTTAGATACAGTCAGCCCGTCTCGTCCTACTGGGGAAAGATTTCCTTGCTCTCAATGCAGTTCTGTTGTAGGTATAGGTACCGATAAACTTCTTGAACATGAGATGTGGTGATGGGAAGGCCGTGTTCCATACAAAGGACATCCGTCATGTCCTACTGCTGAGGAAAGGTTTACTTGCTCTCCATCCAGTTCTGCTATAGGTATAGGTCCTGATTAACTTCTAGAACATGAGACGTGGTGATGGAAAGTCCATGTTCCATAAAAAGGACATAAAAGTCATAAAGATACACGACAACATTGCTCAAGATGCAACAGAGTAGGTACTTATAGAGTTAGAAGAATATGCTGCTTTACGAGCATTCTTGAAAATTTTATAAAATTACGTTAGACCGCTTACATGTAAAATACATCTGACAGATATTTTATACCCATCTCTATCTAAAACGTCATATTTTATGAAATAGACATAGGTTTATCTGTCAGATAAATTTATCTGTAGATGGTGAAACCGGCACTTATTTGTATAAATTGTCTACGACTTAATTATCCTACTATCCTATTTATATTATAAATGTCAAAGTTTTGATAAAAGTGAGGATGTTTATCACTTATACGTAAAAACTGAACAGATTTAATTGAAACATTGCAGCACACACAATATTGTAGCTTATAATAGGTCTTTACCTATGAAATTGCCGTTTTACAGTACTGGCCATTTCAATTAAAAATATTTTTTGTTTAGCTAAGAATTCTAATTTCAAATTAATTTCATTTTAAAAATATGGAATTATTTTTCCAAAAACAGTCATTTGTTTATTGGTTAGTGTTACATTTTCATTGCATTTCAATCATTTTCGTCAACATGGATACGTTAAAAATTCGAGTAATTATGGAATATGAGTTCCGTCGTGGCAGCAACGCGGCACAAGCGGCTCGCAACATCAACGACGTGTACGGAGCTAACACTACAAACCAACGAACCACTAGTTATTGGTTTGCTCGCTTCCGTTCTGGAAATTTCGACCTGAAAAATGAACCCCGCGGTCGTCCGAAGACTTTGGTCGATGCAGACGAATTGAAGGCGATCGTGGAAGCTAATGATACTCAATCTACGGCTGAATTAGCAGCAGCTTTCGACGTTAGCATCAAAACAATATTGGTCCATTTGCGTCAAATTGGCAAGGTAAAAAAGCTTGACAAATGGGTGCCCCACGAACTCAATGATCGCCAGCGCCAAGTACGCGTCGAGACGTGCCGTGCATTGCTCAACAGACACACAAATGAAGGAATTTTGAACCGCATTGTCACCTGTGATGAAAAATGGATTCTGTTTGATAACCGTAAGCGCTCAGCAAGTTGGTTGGATCCTGGTTCAGCACCTAAACAATGCCCTAAACGAAAACTTACCCCTAAAAAGGTGATGGTTACTGTTTGGTGGTCTAGCACCGGTGTGATTCATCACAGCTTCTTACCAAATGGGGAGAGTATTACTGCAGATGTGTACTGTGAAGAATTGAACACAATGATGGAGAAGCTGGCACGTCTCCGACCAGCATTGGTCAATCGCTCGTCTCCGCTGCTCCTGCACGACAACGCGCGACCTCATACCGCACAAATGACGGTCTCCAAGTTGCAAGAACTGGGGTTGGAAGCTCTCCCTCATCCACCGTACTCACCGGACCTTGCCCCTACAGACTACTACTTTTTCCAGAATTTGGATAACTTCTTGACTGGAAAAAAATTCAATAACCAAGAGGCAGTTCAAAACGCCTTTGAAGAATTTGTGGCCTCTCGTCCAGCTGATTTCTTTAAGAAGGGCATTAATAAACTGCCACTGCGTTGGCAAAGATGCATTGATTGTATGGGTAATTACTTCACTTAATACAAATAAAAATTATATGAAAAAAAATTGTTTGAATTTTTTCATACAAAACGGCAATTTCATAGGTAAAGACCTAATATATCAGAATAACGAATAGGCAACATTTTTAAACTATGGTGTAAATCTAATCTTGTAATCTGCAGCAAAACCACTCAACTCATAGGACATAGAATCCTAACCTTGATTACAAGAGAGATATGCAGCGACCTTCAAATCTGCATTTGGAATCTCAATAAACCTTATTAAACGACACCAATACATATATTAATTCTACTAATATTGTAAATGTCAAAGTTTGTGCCGATGAATAGACGAATGTTTGTTATTCTTTCACGCAAAAACTACTGAATAGATTTTGATGAAATTTGGCAATATTCTAGCTTATATATCAGAATAACACATAGGCTTTATTATTTTGAGATAACATGTTTTTCTTCCAAGATATGACAATAAATGCGTACGAAATCGCGGGCAGCCTCTAGTAGATGATATGTTACGTTGGAAGAGGCACGTGTGTTGAGTCGTGATTTCAAGGCCAACTTAGGAATGTTTTGGAAGATTTTGTAATATTTTTATTATAATGTTTTGATGTTATTGTACGTGGTTTGGCAATAAAATGAAACTACGAAAAATAACTTCGCGCTGACCAATTTCAATTTAACAAATCTGGATTGTGCGACGAACAATTTTTTATACGAGAGGATAATGGATTGAGCCGGCTGGAGGAAGGACAGGCAGTGCAAATAAAACATTATTTAGTCATCGAACAGATCAGTTCCCTGATGAGACATACAGATGATAAATAGTACTCACAGTATCACTCTCTCTACCCAACTCTAAACTATATACTTACATACATACACATCCATCACGCCTCTCTCCCATCGGGGTAGGCAGAGACCACTTCCTTCCACTTGCTACGATTCAAACACACCTTCGCCTCATCCACATTCATCAATCGCCTCATAGATGCTTATCGGTTTTAACTCTAAACTAAATCCACTAAAATCTTTTTTTTTGCATGAAGTCAAATAAACAGCGACCACAAATTGTAATACTTCCCGTATAAAACAACCGATAAATAAACACAGTGGCATCCGCGGGAAGACGGCGGCGGTTACAAACGGCGCAGCATCACCGTAAATATTGTGATAAACTTATCTAGCTGATAAACTTGATAAAAATAATATTCGGCTACATATTACTTTTTATCACGTTTCTATCCATCAATAGTAGTGATTTGGTTGGTTTATACTTATACATTAATTGTTTATTGTAGGTTAAGTGACTATCCTGCCTTCTTGTTGTCATTTCTCTCTCTCTGTGTGGTCCGCAGGAAGAAATTTCTATTAGAAATATGCGGTACCTTTTGTATAACTTATCTTTTTTTCTGTCTCTATGTACTATCATCTTACAATAAACTGTTAAATAAATAAAGATTCATTAATAAAAGGCAGATCTACATCAACTTATTTGCAGCATCAAGGTCAAGGTATAATGGCACGTGACTTTAACAGAATTGCCCTCAGTTGCATAAAATACTCATTAAATTCTATCTATTAAATATCGTGTTGTCTTAGGCCAACTTTCTACAGAACCGCACATTTTCGTCATTTGACGATTGCAAGACGAATGCTTGACGAATACATGAACTGTAGAAACAAACGTCGTCGCCTCAACATCGATTCAGCCGCTTCGTGGACACAGATTACAATGACAGTTACAGCTATAGATACATAAATACATACAATATACATATTAGCGTTGCCGAAAAATCGATAGTTTTACAATCGATTGTTTAACGTCAAAAACATGTACCCTATCGATAGCACAATCGATACTATCGATAGTATCGATTGTGCTTTCGCTGCAACAGTATCGGTTAACAGCAATACTATCGATAGTATCGATAGTTTCGATCGCTGCCGATCAATGAACTATCGATACTATCGATAGTATTGCTCTCCAATATTGAATATACAATCGATACTATCGATAGTATCGATAGTTTTGCACAATCGATAGTATCGATTGAGCTATCGATAGGGTACATGTTTTTCGACCTATCGATAGGCTATCGATATTGGCCTATCGAGCGGCAACACTAATACATATCACGCCTCTCCATTGGGGTAGGCGAAAAAAACTTCCCTCCACTTGCTACGATCCAGAAATGCTTCTTTCGCTTCATCCACATTCATAATTTTGTACTTCATTATAGATGGAGCATTAGTTTTTTGCAATTGAGCATTAGAACCTAATTAGTTTAATTAACCCATAATAGCTTTATCCTAACCCCACAATCTCCATCGTCCGAACAAAGCCAATCCAAGCCAACGTTGGTAAGATCAAATATCAAAATTACCCTCAGTTGTATGAAAGACTTATTAAGTTCCATCAGCACATTTTTTCTTATTAAGTTATGTACCTCAGCACATTTCTTAATCAGATTTTTGACAGTGACAGTGACAGCTATAGGTTGAGCATTAGCTGAAACTGTAAGAACGGATTTTTCTTGCAACAGCTTCATCTTAACCCCACCATCTCCATCGTCCAAACAAAGCGAATCCAAGCCAACGCTGGTAAGATCAAGGTCACAGTCAGTGGGTGAGCGAAAGGCACGTGAGCTCGTAACTGAATACGTCTCGTGAGAGGTTAATGACTTACAAGTGGGACGATGATGATGTCGAAGTATTTTGTGTTGAAGTTCAGTATTTTGAGCTAAAATTCAGTATTTTGAGTTAAAAAAATCAGTACTTATTTTGAGTTAAAATTTCTGTATTTTGAGTTAAAGTTCAGTATTTTGAGTTAAAATCGGTTTTTTTTTCAGGAGTTCTCTAAACATTCTACATTGGAGTTATCTATGCAACGAGTATTAGAAACTTGATTTTGAATATCTTTTTAGGGTTCCGTACCCACCAACGGGAACGGGACCCTATTACTGAGACTTGGCTGTCTGTCTATCTGTCTGTCCGTTCGGTCGTCCGTCGATCATAAGGCTGTATCTCATGAACCGTTATAGCTAGAGCGTTGAAATCTTTTTTGAGTTAATTAACCAAAATATCGTGCAAATATGACGGCGAAAGGGAAAGGAGAAGCAGAATGAATAAAGCAATAATAATAATTAATGTTTTTTTGTCTGAAACTAGATGTAACGCAACGCTCGAGATTGGGTGGCACCGTGTTTCGGAAACATTCAGCATTGCGATGATTTGTCGTAATAATAAAGGTGGGCCCCAAAATACCAAGCTAGCATACATATGCAGGCCAATAAGTATGTTAAAACACATGATTAAATAACATTTTCTTGGCTACGAGTATGACGTGTTCACAATTTGAGAAGTACAATGAATAAGCATACGCTGATCTTAATTTTTCCAAGAATGGTAGTTAGCACGTCTGAACATAATTGGCTAAAACACAATGTTTTTATAAAGTCTTTCATTAAGGCATGTGAAGCTTCGTAGTCACAAATATTTCTGATGAAACATGGCTTCTTTTCAAACTGCCATGCTGCTCATTTTGTTTTCAACAATTTTGTTGTGGTCATTTTGCGCTACTCCCCACATTCCTAGTGGTTAATAAATATTGAATGATTTGGGCAGACAGATGCAAAAATTCAAAACGTGTCTAGCAAATTTTGATTAATCTTTCACATCCCAGAAAAAAAAGAACAATAGAAAATCTATTGTGTCTTGGTTTATAATGGGTCAGTGGGATGTGAGAGGCTAAGAGAGAAAAAATATTACTCCAATCCAACTTAACGTACATTTTCCATTGTCAAAAACGAAAAATATTTTTAAACATAGACAGATAGATAAGTACACTTAAAATAAATCACTTGACAATAACTTTATTCAAATAGCCACAAGACATCGCGAAATAAATTTCAAATGACGGAGGCTTGCTCTAAATACATGTGTATACAACCGGCAACGGTAGTTAAACACAACAAACAAACATTGCATACCGTACGCCGACAGTACTTGTCAGTCGACTGTACCGTTTCGTAGCTCAGTGTAGTGTTGTGACCCGATTTGTTATTATCGATAGCTAGCTAGTTTATGGGACATTCTAGAGGAACAATGCTTTATAAAACTGTAGGCAGATCAGATGTTTAGGTATAGCGATTAATAAATTAAAGTTAAAACAATAATATTTGAAACTCATAGTTGAATCATTTAATGCATTATTACAATAATTAAAAATCTAGATTTAATATCAACGATTAAAATAATCCTGTAAAACTGAACCTTAAACTTTATACAGAAGGCGTTGCTCTAGCTAGTCTATCCAGATTAGAGCAGTAAGTATGCAATACCATACACAATAGCTACCAGGCAGTAGCCGCAGCTAAAACGCCACACCTACTACTCATTAATCAAAACTATCGATATAAAGCCTATAAACTGTGCAACACTAGCCCGAAGCAACTGAACGCTCTCCAAAGGTCATTCCAAATACTTCACCATTGCGATAATTCATTTGCCGATTTCTTAACGCAACTTTAGGTTATTGATGACATACTCTTTGTATGTCTATTGGTCTATAGATTTCATCGATCGCTACTTTGTGTGGGCAAAGAAGTTTGAGCTTGAGTAATGTTTCGTATAAAAATTGCGTGTTATTTTAAAATGTCGTTATAAGAATTAACAAATATTGTTTTATGAATGTTATCAATTAAAATTGATCAATCTTGCTTTTATCACCACTTTCTACTTGTAAAGTTGACTATTGTGGTATTGATAAAATGCCTATTTATTTATTTATCAACAACATAAGAGTATCATTTGTGGCTTACAGGCAGTAGGTATCCAAAATGCTAACCAAAAAATGTGCGGAGGTAGGTACTTACATTATGCTAGGTACTACACACTTACATTTTTTTTCACTTTATTTATTTCAATAATACAGCCAAAAAACACCACCATTACGGGAGACTATCCCAAATCGATGGTATTACATTGCTATATTTATATTATTATTTTTTTTGTTTTTTATTATTTTTGTGTAAAAATATTGTTTAGGCAAACGAATGAGAAAGTTAACGTCATTCATATCGTATCAAGAAGTCAAAGCACTAGCAGAAGACAGGCCTCAATGGATGCTTCAGCGACAAGAGTCTGAGACCCAGAACACACACTGAAACGCAAATGCAACGCAACTGAAACTGCTAGTTACTTTTGAGTTGCATCGCAGTTTCTGCTATAGACTTCTTTAGAAAACCACACACGACGCAACTGAAACGAAACGTTTCAAACTAGTTGCTAACTAGCAGTTTCAGTTGCGTGTTTTGGCGCTAAGAGCGGTAACGCACTTTATCCTATCCGATAAAATTTCCTAAGTATAGTTCGATCTCTTATTTCGGATGACGTGCAAAACCGTTCTTATTCTCAAATATAATGATGACTTTTTTTAAATCTTGCGGGACGCTTTTGTCTAGCAAAGGACATCGACGTGCTGACATGATGAACTCACCCCTTGAAATGAAGATGGCTCGAGGCGAGGATCTCAGCGAGGGACCCCCACAGCGTCCGATGCAGCTGGCTGACTGGAGCCCCCCACCAGCTCGCGTACCAGTATCTCACTGTCGATGATATTATGCAGTTCACTCCTGGAATAAAGAAGACAGTATGTTATGAACTGGAGATACTTTATGCCGTTTGATTTAAGAAGAAAACGCATAAAGGTAGAAACAGAAATCGGTAGGCCTCAGTTGTGTGCCGGCTGACTGTTATTCGCCTTTTTTTGGCACATTTGGTATTCTGCTAAAGCTTACACTGATTGTGACCGAATGTGTCAACGGTCTGGACCGTTACGGAGATTCTCCCGTACTTACTACTATTTGAACACGAGGCTATTTTATTTACAAGTAAATAAATGTCCTTCAAACTTATTTATTTATTTATTTATTTATTTTAGATTCAGTACCTAATTAAAGTATATCATTTTATTTATACAGTGCATTAAGGAATGCTTATATTCAAATATATTTCCGAGATAACCTAACAAAATCTATACTCTTCAAATATTACTGAAGATAAGAAATCCTGAATACTTATCTAGAAGTGTTAATCTCATGTCATACACACTAACATCTGAATAAATATTATTGTGAAATTGTACGTGAAAGGTTAAAGTAAAGTGCCGCTTGTTATTTTAAAGAATATTGTATTATTATAAGCGTATAACGTGTGATATTGTTTGTGAGAATTTCATAAAATACATAATATTATGTATAATATATTTGAAATACCTATAATATGTAGGTATGTGTAAAATATGTGTCCAATATTTTTAAGGCGAACGTACCTCGGTCAAATCGGGGAATTGTTCAAGAGAGGCCAAGAAAGAGTACCCTAAATGAGGCATGAGGCGACTGATGAGTGTGGATGAAGCGGAAGAAGTGTGTTTCGATTAGGGATTGCAATCCGGTCCGGCGGATCCGGTAATCCGGCGGATCCGGCGTGTTTTTGGACCTACCGGATCCGGTGAGTCGGCTCCGGATCCGGTAAAGCAAAAAATACGCATAAAACAGTACTGTACGCAATGATTTCTTAAATGATGAAAATGTGACAGAAACAGCAGACGAAAATATGAATTCTGGTTCCGATTCTGATCTACAGTTACTTAATTAACGGCGATTAGGCCAACTAGTGTTGAGGCAGAAAAGGCCTTTTCTACTGCGAGTTATATTTGTAATGCCATCAGAAGCAGATTAGGAGACAGTACAGTCACGAGCAATAATACTATGGGTACACTGTCACATTTTTAAACTATCGTAACTTCTGTTGTTTCTAAAATATATGTTTATCAATTTATTTAATAATACAACCAACAATCATATAATTATTGAACAACTTGACAAAAACTTCGTTTAAAACGACAGAAATTACGATACTTTGAAAATGTGACAGTGTACACATATGTGACTCGTGACTGCACAATACAATCAACATTATAGGTATGTTTTCTAAAATCGTATTTCGGGTACAGAAATAATATTCACTTGCATTATGCATTGCAAAAAATAAATGCTCCTTGTTTTATTGTTTCTTAGGATTATGGACTGAAGTTAAATTTATAAGTACAAAAAAACTGTTTTGTTAACTTGAGCCTATGTAGATTATTAAAAACCGTTTAATAATTATTATTACTGAAGTAACTACTTTCAGATACTTACAGCAATAGGTACCATAATATCATATAAAACAATAAGTGAGAGTCTGACTTTACTTTATTATTTAGAATAATTTTATTTAGTACAAATAGTACCAAAAAATACAATTAATACAAAAAATATGATTAAAAGTGATTTTATTTTAATTAAAAATGTATTTTATTTATCTTTTTATGTATTATTATCAAAACTTAAAGCACTAAATACTAGGCCCTAAGTAACTTTCTAATCCGGCCGGATCCGGCCGGATTGGCGTCAATCCGGTAAAATCCGGCCGGATTGAAAATGATACCGGATTGCAATCCCTAGTTTCGATCGTAGCAAGTGGAAGGAAGTGGTTTCTGCCTACTCCGATGGGACGCATTATATAGGTACCTATGTATTCTTGAACAGACGTACTATACATAATGTAATTTTTTTAAATGTAGTTATTATTCCAAATACAAACATAACAGTAACGAGCAAATAACAAACTACACTAGGCAAACAGGTCACGGCTTATAACATGACAACAGGCGGGTCCACACAGAGCGAGAAGCCTGAACTGGCCACCGTTTGGCCAATTAAAAGAGGCCCCTAAGAACTACTCAACTTAATAGGATAGCGAGGTCTTTCCAGAGCGGTCAAACATCTGCCTCGCGAGGCTGCTCGCTCTGTGTGGACCCACCTACTGAATGACACATATTCGTTAGCAGTTGACTCAAGACATGACATATTGGCTACCGTTAATGATTCACACCTAAATCGTGTCAATAGGTGACGATTGTTCTGTTCCTTTAAAACTGTTTTTCTTACAATAATGTTAATTAAATTGTGGTTGGGTAATGTACACAACATTGCATTCATAAAGATATTATATGTTATATTTTTCTAGCTAATTGGCTGATTTGTTCGCACCGGTAAACTGGTGATATTCACAAAGGAAAACTTGGCAAAACCAATAGTTGCTTAGATATTAGTTAGAATTTATTTTATCACATTTCTCTTCCATCACATATCTGGATAACCGAGTTGGTGCAAAGGGACTGCTACTCAAGGTTAAAGGTTTTAATTAAAATTCATAATCTTAATAATGGAAATATTCGTTTCAGGTCTGGGCGTTTGTGTATGTGTTTGTTTATCTTTGCCTAAGATGCTCTGAACCGCCAATAGTAACTAAAAAGTGTAGAGCGTTAAAAACTGAATATCATTCAATCATCCATAATCTTCTGATTAATGGGTATTCACTACACTTTAGCTCCGATGAATAAGAACTAAATGCGATTCGATTCCAATAATTTCACGGATTAAAAAAAAACCTGTCTCTACCTACACTAAAAGTATGAAAATGCATTCGAGATTGAGTTGCAGTTGCACCGGCCGCATTCCGTCTAACTCGCTGGCATTGAGCAATTGCAATGTAGTGCAGTGTCCAGGTGCCTATTTTTTATGCCAACATGTACATTATATAAAAAGATATGTTATGATAACGTGTTATCTTATTTTAAGGTATTTAAATGCGAAAGTACTGACGATTTTGATTTGGAATGTCTCTTGAACAGATTGAAATTTCATGGTGTTATGGATGGTTTAGAAATATTAATCTACTTGAATATCCAAGCCAGTTGAGTAGCATAATATCCACCTCTCGCATTTTTGGGGTTCTGTACCCAAAGGATGAAAACGGGACCCTATTACTGAGACTAGGCTGCCCGTCTGTTACCAGACTATCTCATGAACCGTTATAGCTAGAGCGTTGAAATTTTCACAAATGATGTAGTATTACCGTTGCCGCTATATTATAATTAAGCTAATAATAATTAAGGGGGGCTTCCATACAAGAAACTCAATTCCAACCGAAATACTCAAATGTTTATTGCATACCATAGGTGAGCATAGGTCTTGCAGTACCTAATATCCATAGTACTAGCTATGAACCCTGACTAGGGCACGGCAATGAAAATGAAAATTGTTTTATTCAAAAATAGGCAAAATTCATTACACTTTTTTGATGTCACTTTTGTGATCTAAAACTACTGCCGGTTCACTGCCTGTATAGCCGAGAGGAAGAAAACGGCAAGAAACCTTCGGCACAGGGCCCTACGTTATGGGGTGTAGGAATAAACTTTCTTTAAAAAAACGAACAACACAAAACTACCATCTTTAATACTAAGTTCCCACGAACTAAAGGGAGGATAGGCACATACTATCACCGCCAGGAAATGTATCATGCCGCCGGTAATCATAACTACGACACGGCAGGAAGTCTTTTGTAATGGATCGCGACCTTTATTTATAGGTAAAGTGTTTTTAGGAACTTGCTGTTTGTTAGTTAAGGTAGGTATATTTATCGCTTTCGTAGGGAAAAAAGTCATTATGCTCAGCGACCACTACTGGGGCACTGGGGCCCAAGTCTGCATATTTAAAATGAGCAGCAGTATCAATGGCATTTTTTGATACATTTGGTATTCTTCTAAACAACGGCTCACACTGATTGCGACCAAATATGTCAAAAAATCTATCGCAAATGCCATTGATACTCTGCCGAAACACAACTGAGGATATTATAAATTGACAGACTTGGGCCCTTGGATCAGAAGCGGAGCCTACACGGAGCGGAAGGAATTTGTACAGATTTTTAAGGAACTTCGTGCACTATTGACATTTCTGCCCTATAGAATATAAATGCGCTATAGACAATACAAAGCAACAAATCCTTCCGCTCCGTTCGCTCCGTTTCCGATCCAGTTGACGCGTAGCTTTAATTAAAGGGAAGGAGTCATTGTTAGAAACTAGAAACCTACTCAGTGTAGCGTTTTCTATAAAATTGAAGGTTTTGTCAACTGTTGTCGTACAAGTTCGATGACCACGTTGTGCACGCTAGGCGAGTCCACCATGCATACGAGTGTGTATTCGGTCAGCAGACAACGAGAACTGATTTTTATATCCCCTATCTTGCGTATAGTCTGTCCAAAAAGAATAGAAATTAAAAAGGGGCAACACTGTTGCGTCGTCTCTTTTATATCAATGTAAACAAAACGGGACATTAGACTGTTGTCACTTTTTAATTTCTACTCTTTTTGGACAGACTTTATCATAAAAATAATACTTATAACATGGAAGTGAGAGATGTAAAAAATTTCAGCTTCTACCAAGGGCACAGCTAAAACAGATATGATACGTAAATAATACGGATATGGTGACATACCTTTCTAATATTATAATTTTCTAACCTTTAAAACTTCCGTGAATAAAGTTCCTCGTTTTTTGTGTTGTTGTTTTACTCTGGCTGTCCATATTTAGGCAACTTGTTAAGGGAAATACTTTATCACGTATTGACAATTAAATAATTAATCAAAATTTTGTATCAATAATTTCCTACTAATATTCTAAATGTGAAAGTTTCTACCGATTTGGATGGATTTGTGGATGTTCGTTAGTCTTTCACGCAAAAACCTCGGAGCGTCTCCTTATTATACTTTTCAATATTATAGTTTGCACATCAGAATAATACATAGGCTATAATAATATATAGGCTACAGTTTCAAAGTTAAACTCAAACTAGTATTACTAGACTATCAGAGAAACCAACCCATAGGTGGCCGGATTATTCCAACATATTTGTAATTGATTAAGTAGGTATATCTCTATTATTATTATTATTTTTCTTTCTATACCGTATTTATATGTATTTATATATTGCAAACTAACGCAATTTAATAAAATATTATGTAAATTATTATTATGTATTATTCTATGTTTAATTATTTATTAATATGTAAGCTGTTGTGTCATTTTGTGGATGACAGTTGACGTTCAAGGGAAGTGGGAGCTCGTCTGAAAATCAGCGCTGTGGAAATGCTGCAGCATATGCTGAGATGTAGCCACCCTTACATCGCGCTACAACACACCTCCCTACCTCTTTCTTCTGTTTATTTTAGTCTTTGTTTCTGTTATTTTAGGTATATTTTCTTTTATTTTTTGTTTTTTTTCCCTTTTTTTGTGTGTACTGTGTGTAAATAAATCTGCGTGTTATTTTAAAAATGTAATTGTGAACTGTTGAGTTTGTGTTGTGTGTTGTACTGTGTTTGTAAGAAAATAAATGTCTATGTCTATATTATCCATACTAATATTATAAATGCGAAAGTAACTCTGTCTGTCTCGCTTTCACGCTAAAACGGCTGAACCGAGTAAAACGAAATTTGGCACACAGATAGGCTATAGCCTGAGAAAGGACATAGGCTACTTTTGAGTTCAATAGCGCAAGGTTAAGCAAACGCGACGCGAGCGCCGCGCAAGATAATAATAGTATAATGCGTACGAAGTCGCGGGCAGCCACTATTTAATATACAGTGCATTTGATGAATGTGGATAAAGCGAAAAAAGAACGTTTGGATCGTAGCAAGTGGAGGGAAGTGGGAAAGAGACATGACAGAGATATGTATGTATTCCGCTATGCTTATAAGCTTATTCCATTTCCGTTATGTAGGTATATTTATGCCTGTATAAGTATGTATCTGTATTGACTGTGCTATAATAGTGAATTATAAAACGCGAGGGCTACCAACTGAGAAGGAAGCGGGTATAATTTATTCATTCGGAAACAGTTCCGGCAGTATTACGGTTGTTTGGGACTGTAACAGTTCAATAACTTAATATTTTTATGTGCGATGATAAAATTTGGAACTTACTACTTTCTATACTTTTTTTAGAAGACTTTGTAGGTACGGTCAGCATCATAAGCTGATGAACAAATTCAGCTCTTCAAAAGTAAAATACACCTTTGTTCGTCAAAAAAATATATACCTCCCAGTTAAATGAACATTCAATAAGGTTCAAATTATGAAAAATAGGACAGGTTTTACCTCACATTCATTACATTAATTTTTTTCTGTGTACTTTTTTACCAACGAAGAAATCCTAGTTGTTGTAAAATTAAAAATCGTATTGCAATCAATTGAAGATACAATACGGAATCTTACTAATCTTAGCTCAATTACGCAATTTACAGTTCAAACCCCACCCAACAAGGTACATTAACCTACAACACTTAACTTGAACTCCCCTCTGTGCAAGCCGTCATACAGTTCAGGTTCCTAGTTAATTATTACAGGTGATAGTGCCTACAAGACTTAACTTGAATACCCCTTTGTATAAACTCGCTATGCTGTTCAGGTATCTACTTAAATATTACAGGTTTTAGTACCACAAACCAACTTTCACTCACAAAGTGACTTCTCTTAGAAATGTCCATGGAATTACGAAAGGGATAGGGAAAGTGTTACGTTTATTGGAGACTGTATTTATTTATTTGAGGCGATCGTCCATCAGTTCTACGAGCTGTGGATACACAGCTCGTAGAACTGATGGACGATGGGGCAGAAAGGTTCTCGTGTGGCGACCATGCACCGGACGACGCAGTGTGGGAAGGCCTCCAACAAGGTGGACTGACGACTTGGTTAAAGTCGCTGGAAACCGTTGGATGTGGGCAGCGCAAGACCGGTCGTTGTGAAGATCCTTGGGGGAGGCTTTTGTCCAGCAGTGGACGTCCATAAGCTGACATGATGATGATCCACACAGCTTAACAGTATAGTATATAAAAAAATAACACAACGAAATTAAATGTCTTCGCCAATCACGGATATCACAACATGAGCCTTTCGGAATTCGTATACATACATACTACATACAGAGTGTTTATAACCTACAAGTAAGTAGTTACCTTTGGGCGGGGGGCGATCCGTGGTGGTCTTTTCGATTAGTGGTTTGACGATGCTTGTTGCTGATACTTTCCTTGTTATTAACTTTATTTTTGACGAAGCCTGTTGCTGATTTATTTTTGTTGTTCTTAGGTTTATTTTGACGAATTTTGTCGATTCAGTAGTTAACACAGTTTGGACAGTTTATAGATACTGTCAGATAATAACTAAGAGTGCTTAATAATAAAAAGGAGCAAATAAGAAGCCAGAAAAGAAAACATTACAACACACACACATTTTAAACATTATTTTTATTGCTCGGACTGTTTATTATTATTAATACTAGTGCTCTGTTATATTTAGGGCTAGTTCTCTGGACAATCACAACAACCCAATGGCAACCAACCGCCAAAAGACCTCGCGGTAGACCACGGAAAAAGTGGCGAGATGAGCTGGACACATTTATGGAAGACTGGGCAGAGGCGGCTCAGGATAGAGAATCGTGGAGAAGGAGAGAGGCCCTTTGCCCAGCAGTGGGACAGTGATGGCTGGTTACCATAACTTTTTAACCACCTTTAAGTACCTAAAAAAGAATCCAACCAAATAGAGGAGGTTCTCAATTCGGCTGTTTTTTTTCAGTGTTCAGATTTTGATTCAGTGAGAGGCAAATGTTCAAGAAATTCAGTTCGCCCTATGTTCTCAGCTCAGTGCCTATATTAAAAAAACAAAAAACAAAACAACAGCTGGAGAGCCGACGACAAAATCACCATATTAAGTACATACATTCTATACAATTGTAACCCATCCTTCCAATTAATCAGACCCCTTATGATAATACTACATCTTCCACGCGAGGAGCCAAGTTAAACTGGACATGATTAATCGCGAGTTGAACGCACGAACTGCGCAGGAGTGGTTCGTTTAGGTGCGCGCGCACTCGTTTGTTTTGATATTTTCAGAGCGCAACTCGCGGGTTTAAAGAGGTTATCTTCAATGTCATATATTGGAATAGTTGGCGAAAATATTTGTTTAGACTTTTTAGTTTTGATATGAGAACATTTTAGTAGGTATTGTAAATAAGTTTTGAATGTGAAATCCGCCAAGCCGCACTTGGCCAGCGTGGTGGATTACGGCCTAATCACTCTCTGTATGAGAGTAGGCTCGTGCCCCTCGGTGGGGACATATATGGGCTAACAACAACAACAATAAATTCTAGTCTAGGTCATAAGTACTTGTACCTACATAACACACCTATTTATCTCCATAGTCAATATTTACACACAAAAAAACCGTATTATCACACTTATATTTTTCAGTTATTTTACCTAAATACTTCATATATACCTACTTATTGGTAAATACATACATATCATTCACTCCTCTTTCCCATTGGTAATGCGATGTCTAATATTTATTTTAAACCTGCAATTGATAACTTGAGCCCTCAATCTGACAAGCGTACATCAAACTTTAGTCTCAAATGTAAAATAAACTTATTGCGAATCAAACTAGCACAGAAATGAATGAAAATAGCGTTATATTCGTCAAGACCGGTTTTTTTAAACCACGCTATGCATAGTAAAAACTTTGTTTTGCTTAAACGAGTTCAGTACACTAAGTACTTATGTTAAACTGTACATACGAATGTGTCATAAAGATAACGGCGCCACGTGTTTACATTCACATTATTCAAATTAACATTCACATCAAGGATTTTCATACAAAACATGAATGCGAAATTCTTTTAGGATTCTTGAATGACTGATACGATACGACGAGTTTGTAAAAAACATCTTGGAAGGAAAAGTTGAAGGAAGACGAAAGATGAGACCACGAAGAACTTACATAGACCAAATAAAAGAGGGAATAGAAGTTGTGTCGTATCAGGTGCTCAAAAGAACGGCAGAGAATAGTGCAGAGTGGCGTAGACTCCACCGACAAGAGCGAAGCTCTTAAATTTAATAATGATGAATGACGTTTTTTTTTAAATTAAACAATTCCAAAGCAACACACGTCAAAAAGGACTTCTAATTTCTAAGTATTTTACAAATGACAAGTTTTTAACTTAATTGTATTAGCTTCATTTGGTTGTGAAGATCCTTGGGAGGCTTTTGTCCAGCAGTGAACGGCCACAAGTTGACTTAAAAAAAAAAGATTTTTGCTTAAAATAAGTTCCTTCAAAGATCAATTAAATAGAAACATTATGTAATACTTATTTAGTTATCTATTGTAATACATAGAATTGTCGCATAAATCTTTAAGAAAGGCTGTGTAAAACTTTTTGAAGTCACGTATTCCTAACTGAATTCTAAAACTTCTACGGACTCCTGTCAAAGCCTATTTTTTTTTAAATATGCAAACATAACCTAGAAACTAAACGGTTCTACATGTACACACAATGTACCTACATATCTGTCACGCCTCTCTCCAATCGGGTTAAACAGAGACTCTTTCCTTCCACTATCTACAATCCAAACACACATCCTTCGCTTCATCAACATTCATCAGTCGCCTCATACATGCAAATATGCAAAAACGGGTAGTCGTAGTTTATCTAAAGCTAAACTATCCACCTACATGCATTATACTTGTAGGTACATGGACATCTGCATTGCAGACACCTAAACGAGGTCGCTTCTTTGAAATGTAAACACCTGACACCTTAAAAGCTTATATCATTGTGTAGTTATGACCGTGGGGGTAAACAGCTGTTTTTAAACCGCTGTGAGTTAATTATAAGGTTTAAATTTACCGTTACAGGTTCTTTAAGGTATATTTATTAAATTCATATATTGGAATAATATATCATTCCTATCTTAATATTATAAATGTAAAAGTTTGCGCCGATGGATGAGCCTAAGGCCCAGTACACACGGGGAAACGCAACTGCAACGCAAGTGCATCTGCTGGTTACTTTTGAGTTGCATCGAAGTTTCTGCTATAGACCACACACGATGCAACTGATCTGAAACGTTTCAAACTAGTATGTGAGGTCGTTTGTTACCCTTTCACATAATAACGATGTAATGATATTACTTACTCTTTTACGTAAAAACGACTTAACAGATTTTGATGAAACTTAGCAATATTGCAGTTTATACATCAGAATAAATATATACTATATTATTTAGAAATATTGTGTGAGTTTCCCAAGATATGACGATATACGCGTTCAAAGCGCCGGCAGTCTCTAATATTCCATATTTGATAGAGAACAAGTAGTAAGTATATAATAATTGGTAGTTTAAAAAACTAAAACACGCTTTAGCTCGTATTAAACATGCTCCATCATCAGATCAGTTCGAAAGTACCATATTATTGTATTGCCATCAGAACTCAGAGCGTGTGCAAAATTTCATCCTATTCGAAGACCGGGAAGTGGGTCAAATTAAGATTCCAAGATTTGTTTACTTTACATACATAGTTACTTACAAGTGAAGCTAATTAAAGCGTGTAAAAATAGGTATAAATAAGCACGCTATTAAATTCTATAGCTATAATTCAGGTTCATAAAGTTTAAAATTTTAAATCATACCAATATACAGCCGTAAATAAATAATTACTACGTACTAAAGCGAATATAGCAAACTAAAGAATTTAAAACCAGTGACCTTTAAAAACTATCGACTCTACATAATAGCATCATACGTGCAATTTATCTACCTTCAGAAACAAAGAGAGTTTTTGTATTTTTATTTTTTACATTTTTTAAATATTGTCTTGACATTTTTAAAAACATAAACGAAAAAAAGCGGATGGAATCTATATGGTATGATGGATGTCAATTTATGCAACGAAAAAAAAAAACCAAAATTATTAGTAATTTCATGCGGCATTTGGTTTTTTTTAAAGGATAGGCAAAGAGGACAGGTAACTGGTTCCACCTGTTTATTAACAATGGAACCGGACGCTTATTTCACTATTTTACGTTTCATATTACTACTTCACTACACTACTATTTTACGTAAGGATAGGCTACGAGGATATGAAATGAAAAATCATTTAATCCTGTAGGTTTAGACAACACTTAGGACGGGTCATTTTTTAAAGTTAATGCTAGGTTCGCAAGAGTGCAGTTTTCCCCAGTGAAGAACCTAGCAAGAAACTCTGTAGGGTTGCTCTTTTCAATTTAAGTTTCACAAATCTCAAGCATAAACACAGAAACATACAATAAAATTACTATATCAAAAGAGCTATCCATAAATACAATAACATTCATTTAATTTAAGGAATGCAAGTAAATCACAAATGTATAAGTATGAACAGTTATGCCGTATAAAGAAAGCTTGATAGAAGAGCAGGTCAATCCCTTGGATTTGTGTTATCTAGGATAGGAAACTGGTTCCATCTTTTTATTAACAATTGAATCAGACGCTTATTTAACTATTTTACGTAATTGAAGAACAGATACGTTTTGAAACATATACGAAGTCGTGGGCAGACTCAAGTACCAAATATTTAAGATTTATTACACTCTAACCTTGTTAATCCATAAATATAAGGATGACATCAATAAAGGCTTAAGGAAAATAGGACCAAACAGGAAAATCGATAGAAAACGCACGGGTCAAGTACGTCGTAAGTATCTTCATTCCATTGTGTTACCCATAGCTGTAACATCGTACTAATATTATGAATGTCAATGTTTGCGCCGATGGAAAGAGTAATATACATCCGTCCAATGTATATTACTCTTTCACGCAAAAACTACTGAATACATTTAGATGAAATTTGGCAATATTGTAGCTTATTTAACTGAATAACACATAGGCTATATTACTTTACGATATCATGTTTTTTTTCCAAGATATGACGATAAATGCGTACGAAGTGGTGGGCAGCCTCTAGTACACAATATAAGCAATTGTTTGTAAGGTAAATTGGCTATTTGTCATGTCACGATAGACACATCAAATGTGTAGGTACCTATGTATTATTTATTGTTTGGAGGACAATTTCGTATTTGTCCTGATAAAGATAATTGTGTTAACGAGTCGTGCAAAGCCTTAAATAATAGTATGCTGTGCCTTTTGTATCACTAACTACTCTTTTTTAGGGTTCCGTACACAAAGGGTGAAAACGGGACGTTATTACTGAAACTCGGCTATCTATCTGTCTGTCTGTCCGTCCGTCTGTCACCAGGCAGGTATCTCATGGATCGTTAAAGCTAGAGCGTTAAAATTTTCACAGATGATGTTGTCCCGTTGCCGCTATAACAACAAATACTAAAAATAGAATAATAATAAATAATTAAGGGGTTTCCGATACAACAAGTGTGATTTTTTTGCTTTTTCGCTCGATATCAATAGTGAATAGTACGGAACCCTTCCTGCGCGAATCCTACTCACACTTGGCCGATTTTTTTCTATTTCTGTGTACTATGTTCTTAAAATAAACTATAAATAAATAAAAAAACAGCATCCAAATCCGTCCACGAATTTAGAAGCTACACTGCCACAGACAGACAGACACACAGACAGAGGGGTCAAACTTATAACACCCCTCTTTTGACGTGGGGGGGTTAATAAAATTACTTACCACTATAAGAGACAGGCACCCCATCTTCGAGTTTGATGGTGAAAGGTATGTGAACCCTCTGCATGAGGAGACGCGGCGGCTTCATGGCGCTCCGCCACGCGTCCTCCCGACCCTCACCCACGATGCCAATCACTTCCATGTTTCTAAGGGCGAGGCAAATAAAAAAAAATATATTTTTTACTTACTGTTGCTTTTACATACACAAATAAATATGCTGCTGAAATATGCTGGTACCTTTTGTATTACTCGTAGTTACTACTATTTTAGTCTGTTTCTGTATACTATCTTTATTCAATAAACTATTAATCAAATAATTTTTTTTCCTGGGGAAATCCATCATGGATACCCTTCGTCGCGGAGAAAGACGAAGGGTTATGCCGGACTCCCACTGGCTAAAACCCCACGGTGTTCCTTCTATACCTAGTACATGCATATCTGTAACGCCTCTTTCCCATTGGGGTAGGTAGGCAAAGAGCACTTCCCTCCACTCGCTACGATCCACACTTTCAAATTCGAAAATTAAAATATTCCTTAAATCCTAAGAAGAGAAGGCAGGATGAAGTTGAGTTAGCAGAAAAGAAGAAACTAGATACAGAACAGTATGTAAAACTGAATGTATGGCAAAAAAAGATGCATTAGTCCAGCAGTGGGATTCAAAAGCAGAATCTATATTAGGCTGTAGCTTTCAATAATTGGCTGAATTATTTCTCATTTATAAAAATTTCAGATTATCATTATTTATTACAAAAATACATTAATAAATGTCCATAAATGTTATTACTAACACCTTTTGTAACTTTATGGAAGCGCAATGATTTAATGATTAAAAATATCAATAAATAATAATCCAAACACACCTCTTTCCCTTCATCCACACTCATCAGTCGCTTCATACATGCCCATTGATTTAGGTTACTCTTGAAAGCAAGTGGAAGGAAGTGGTCTCTCCCCAATGGGAGAGAGGCGTGACAGATATGTATGTATGTAAATAAGGATTCGTGATTTACAAATATAACACATTGAAATAGTAAATAATGTGCTCTTCCTTATTGGAAATGCGAACAGACATGTTTTAGCATATAAGGTGTTAACCTCCGTGGGCCGTTGCACTGTTTTAATAAAACTTTGTTTACATTTCGTGCTTTTCTCACTTAATCTAAGCTCGGAGTGCAATTAGGAATTAAATTATCTTTTTAAATAATTAACTACTTATTCTGTTTTTGAATGATAAAAATGCATGTTTGAGTTAAAATAATGGCCGAGGCACACCATTATGATTGAAATGTTTTATGACACACTCTTCATTATGATTTTAAACTTTCACTTAACTCCAATAAGAATTTTTTTTCATACTTAAAAAACATGTATAATTAAATTAAAAAATGCATTTTAAGTATATATGTATATTTTCAAATGTAAAATAAAAACTGCAAACATTTATTAAAACTTAACAAAATATGAATTTAAATAATCACATTTCCAGTGATTAATTTGTCAAAAATTATGCAATAAAAAGTAAATTAAGTGTAAATTACTTAATTATACTATCTTAGTATTTACTTAGTTGTTTGATAGCTGTGTGAGATAAGTAATGGGTGATTTAACCTTGATAGTAATACTAGTCTTTAAATGCATTAAAGATGAAGAAAAAGATGATTATTAGTTGTGGCATTTCATATTTTATTGTCTTATTACTTCTAACAGCATATAAGTTAAAGCCAAGAACCCCAGTAGTGGAATCTCATAGACAAGAAATTATTTCAAAAACACAAACAATATTATGATAATTGTTTTGATAAGATTAATTACTCAATTCAAGGGTATGTCAAAGCAAAATTATATGTTAGACTGTCAAGATTTAGTAGTAACAATATTATTGAATCAATGAAAAGTAAATAGAGCAATCTATTGTTAAATTTGTTCCAGAAAGTTCCATTGTAATTTAGAGAGGTTAATATTGGTAGCTTTGTCAATTGTTTGTTAAATGAGTGACCTTTATTAGGTTATCTTGACCTATTTTTAATAAGGAGATTTTTGATAATGGATAAACCAGTGAGATGAGAATGTTTTTTTTTTACTCTGCTGTTAGATTATTGTTCAAGTTTCTACAGAAAGTCTATGTAGTAAAGCCACGTAATTTAATTTAGCTGCCGAGTGTTTATAAATAGCTCACCTGAGGAGTATGACCAGCATCACAAACAGCGCAACGAGAGCGCCGATCATGATAAAAATATTCGGCAAGTCTGCCAAAGTCAGCGTCGCGCCCATTTTCACTTTTCACTTCAATTTCTCACAAAAAACAACACTTAGACGACACAAGTAACAATTGGGACACGCATTAGTATACACTCCACTCTATTTCTTTATCTTATACCATCGCGGCCTTGCCAAAACGCTTTATTTCGCGTAGTGAAAACGTACAGTTTCATCACTAAACGACTGCCGGTTTCACAGCTGTTTTTCGCATTACCACTACAGAATTTGCGCGGTCAACCAACCGTCGATCGATATGTTTTCATTATCGACATGCGGTCACGAGTTCACAACAAAAACAATGATCATTGATCGAGAAAAGGCAAACAAAGACGAGAGCTCTGCAAACCACCACCGTCTTTCGCGAGATATTTTGACAGACAGACAGAAGGAAGGAATGGAAGGAAAGAAAGAATACTGAGTGAATGAGTGAACTATAATTTCACAATATTGCTATTGCCTTGAAGTTAGTAACGTATGATGCGTGAAGAAAAGAGACAAACAATACCAGCGTCATATGTTAAACAGAGACAAGTAAAGGTAATCACTCCAACTTTAAATATGGTAGAATTGGTAGAATATTATAAATTCTCCTTTGAGACTGGTTTATTGGCAACATTCCGACGGAGAAAAGCGAATGGCGCGAATTTTCAAAATATTGTTTTAAAAGTTGGAAAAAAAGCGTCACTGCTCTTCTCTAATCGTATATTAATTTATTAAAACTGTAAATATATAAAACTATTATAAAATATATTTTTTTAAATTATAACCAGAGAATGATCTACTGGGACTGTACTGCAAATTTAATTATATATTTTTTATATGAACTAAATATGCTTAAATCATAAAACCGGTGCTTGGCTAACAGAGTTTTACACCAAAAAAAAATCTTTAAGTGAAAAGAAATCTAATAAAAAAAACCAATATCAACAACGATTTTTAAATTAGGGCAAATGGGTATGACGAGCATTCATTTACATGAACATATTTTATCGTAAAAACGTAGGTACCTGCCTGATTTGTAACGAAAACTCATGAAAGTGCTATGGACCAAGAGTAGATGACATTTTATTTAATCTTCTTTAGAGAACCTTTTGATATTGCTTATTAGATTTTATTATGTAGATATTCAAGATGAATACTAATTATATTCACATATTGTTTACGCAGTACGCGTAGGTACTTATGTGATTACCTATTTAATAATTTATAATACCTAGCTTTCGTTTTTTACTATACTTAATTCTGAATAGTGTGTAAATCCTACAGACTTCTAATAATTTTGAAATTATAAAGCTAGTTATCGTTGTGTGAAAAGAGACAATAGTTACTAGGTTAGTAATGGTATACCATATCTAAAGCTTTTTATTTAAATGCGAAGCAGTATTTATGAGTAATATTCTGTAATATTTAAAATACACCTCAGCTTCTGAACTACTTTCGCCCTACCACTGCGGTTGTCATGTATACAGACCGACACAAACTGTAAACAAAACATCGATCGATATTTCTCCAACTACAACTAAAAGCTCTGCGGCTCTCAGAAAGGAAACGTCTGTGCTTGACGAAAAAAAAACATTGACTTTAAAAAATAAATTAAGGTCTTTTATCGTACCTAACCAAAACGTAACTTTCCCGCGATCAATGGCGGAAATTGTTTAAGAGTGCAAATACGCGAATGAAGGACTACAAATATTTCGTGTGGTGTAAAGTTAGAGTTTCAAACTGTGGAGCAACGTGGCGTCCTGCATGGAGAAATGGTTCGGTGATAAACGGCTGTGGTTATTTGGTAACAACCTGCCGCTGTTACCGAGGAGGTAAGTACCACTTTATGTACATACATGTACATAATAGGTACTTATTGCGACGAAATTGTTTCATAATTAGTTTTTTTTATATTTTTAAATATGAATTCATACGTAAAACACCAAGATAAAGCCAAATACATAGGTGGGCTCGTCTCTTTGTAGTGGGGACGTTAAGAGCTGATCATGATGATGATAGGTAACCTACCAAAACCTATAGACTCTTTATGTACACAATTAGGTACATTTCAAGCATGTTAGGTAAATTAAATACAATAATGTTTTCTAAGTACTTCATTGGTAATTTTTTGCTAGAATTTTCTAATCTTTAATCGACCTTTAGTTAGCTAGAAAAAGGTGTTCGTTCTCTCTAGCGTTAAGTTCAATGTAAGGTCACTTTTTATAATCCTACTGTAAGTGAAGTAGGTACTCTAGGTACCTACTTACTTCCGGTCTTTGCTTTAATAAATACGATAAATTAATTAATGAACGATTAATAATTAAAGGAATTTAATATGAAAAAGGTTTTTAATAAAAAACCTGTTTAATTTTAAATTCTAAATTTTAAATTAAAATGAAAAAGGTCTTTAAAAAAAAACCTTTTTAATTTTAAATTCCCCCATACTATCATCTGATGCATTTTGTACGGGTAGTTAATTTTTTGAATGATTTCGACCTTGGTCCCAAAGTAAAAGTTATTTGTTATCACGAGTACATGCATATTCTTTTCTATCGTTCGCTCATTTAAAGTCACCCTATATGTAGTAACTGCCTATCTACTAGTTAGTAGTACCGTAGTACTTAATATGAAGGTACCTAGTTTTATTTGTCCTCTCATTAAAGTTTGGCAGCTCTTACGTTACGTAGTAAGTACACAGATGTAGGAAGGTACTTAAACTTTTACGACCATAACATGGTAGGTAGGTTCTTACATTTTTACGGCCATGACAATTTACCACTTATCAGGACCTAAGTACTTAAACATACGTAGAAATAATTATACATAACAAACCAGAGCAGTTATTAAAACAATGCGATGCATTTTATAATAGCGCTGATGTTGCAAAACATTCGATAACGCAGTCGATAATATTCCAAACAAGTGTTTCGATTTATTCAGGCTTCAATAAGTTTTTGATAGGTAATTAAAATATGACAGATAGAGCACATTTTAGTTAGATTGCAAAAAAGGCGAAAGTTGTTAGAAATTGGAACACTTATGTAAAATGATCAAAGAGGAAAATTCCCAAGAAAAATCACAAAGAATAATATTCTTCTAGAAAAACTTTTTTCTGTCAACGGTCTTCTGTCAAGTGCCAAAGCTCATGTCATGTCATTAATGTCGATTAACGTCCGAACGTGTCATGCATGTGTCGAAAATCGGTCCAAATATAAAAACGACTGATTTTATTAAGCATGTTTATACATTTTTAGATAATTAAGGATATTTGTTTTAGGCTATTACAAAAATTATGCTTCGTGGCTAGCGTTGATAAGAGATCAATCTTCTTATTTATTTATGGGTAAAATTGTAAAGTTGCGTTCAACATGAGAGGGAAAATCAATACAAGTATCATCTCACCTGATGTGGTGACCGGAAGGTTATTTCTTTTTACATACTTTGTTACATATCTGTTACGCCTCTCTCCCATCGAGGTAGACAGAGACCACTTCCCTCTACTTGCTACGATCCAAACACTTCTTTCGTTTCATCCACATTTGTTTTAGGGTACCTACTCACTCCTTGATTTCTTTTTAACACATATTTTTATTAGCCATTGGCCGTTGGCCGAGCGTTCTCACGAGGCAACTTCCTACTTTTCTACCATTCTAAGAGACCTTTGCCTATACATTCGAGTAAGGTAGTTCTTAGGAACTTAGGGATCTCTTTTAATTGGCCCTTGGCCGTACCGTGGGATCTACTCGCCCGATGAATACGAGGCTATTCACATCCCATTGCTGGGCCGAGGCTTCCCCCGATTGATTTTCCATTCAGTACCGTGTCACAGTAGCGTCTATATTTTCAGTCAGTTTACAATTCTTTTTTAGTTTTAATCAATAGGTACCTATGTGTTTAAGTATGACTTTGTAGGTATTATTTTATTATACTTAAGTATGTTATCTTGATTTTATTAAGGCAGGGATACAACGGAATAGGATACCTAAAAACTGCTTAAAATATTTTTTTGTTTGTAAGGTACCTAGCTGAATTACTTACCTTAGGTACTTAGCTAAACTCTACATACAGAAAAAAACTCTGTATTGCTAAATTAAATAGTAAATAAAATAAACTTTTTTTGTCATAAAACTATGCTAATGAAATCATATCGGTTTAAAACCAAACTCACACTCTCGATGGTATTGAACACATAGCTGTCTCTCATGTTTCATGGAGAAGTCAAAATAATAATTTCTAAGTAATAATTTATTATAAAATGTAAGTTCCTATGCTATAATGTAGATACGAAAAAAGTGTTGATATTAACGCTTATGATCCACTTATAAATAATTACCTATCTACTTAGGTCTAGGTACCTACCTACGTATTTTAAAAAAATCTTAATTTGTGTTCATGAATTTACAATACTACCTACTGTGATTTTTTTCACTCTGGCTTAAGAATAACCTATTACTTACTCTTCCCTGGCAGGTCCCGTGCAAGCAGCCGCGCGATGGAGCGCTACGAGAAACTGGCAAAGCTGGGCGAGGGGTCGTACGGCCTCGTGTACAAGTGCCGCAACCGGGACACCGGCGAGATCGTCGCCATCAAGAAGTTCGTCGAGAACGAGGACGACCCGCTAATCAGGAAGATTGCGCTCAGGGAGATCCGTATGCTTAAGGTAAGGGTGTAAGGGAAAAGGGAAAGAGGAAAATTCGATAAGGGCGAAAGGGAAAAAGGCGAATTAGAAAGAAAAGTGTGAAAGACGGAATGGGGAAAAAGGCAAATTAGAAAAGGATAAAAGGCGGAAAGGGAAAAAGGGAAAAAGGGCAAATTCGAAAAGGGTGAAAGGCAAAGAAAGGGAAAAAGAAATTAAAAAAGGGGGTTGCAGTTAACTAATGATCTATTAAACATCCATTCCGCCTTATTCTGATTTTTGAAAATGACAGTAGGTAACAGCTAGGTATATGACGTGTAGGTAATGGAGCATTAGCTTAGTTGAACTTTCTTGCAACTGGCTGATTGTAAAACCGCATAAAACTATGTTTATACCTACAGTCAGAGTCACGTATTAAGTAGTTATGAGAAATATGAGAAAACCCAGTAAAATTCTACCAATTTCTTCTCAAAACAATCTTTACGAACAAAACGGATTACGCATTGATTCTTTTAAACAATATCCATTGTTCAAAGCTGCTTTATTACCAAGTTACCATTAATCTAGAACAGCAGTCCACCTACAAAGCTGTTCGTATTTTGAAAACAATTGAAATGGGACAATAATTCAGTCAATTGTTTTTTTTTTATGGAAATTGACCAAGGAGGTTACGCTTGCGGCCTTTAACTTGTTTTAAACTGTATAGAAGTTACACCATGTTAAAAGCAAATCTAGGCTAGGTAGGTATATTATAAAGATATAAAAGATTTTTTATTTGTTAGTAACGAATACGCCCCAAAACTTCAGGACATAATGTGAAAAGTTTCCATTAAGGGCTATCCACACATTTCCGGATCAACGCTTTTCGTGTTCAAAGTTGTCCATTTCAGTATAGACGCCTGACATGGAGCCTGTGTGAACAACTTCATACAATTTGTACCTACGTAACAGATTTTTGCCGTGTTCCGTCAGGAACGTGTTCCCGGAACATTCCTCCAGAATAACATAGATTTTCTACAAAACATTTAGTCATCCGCATAAGAATAGGGATGATGACTACATTCAAAGATTCAAAAAATAATTAGTCCGTCTTTAGGTTATCAAAAAATATTTGAAACACATTTTTACCTGATCAAATACATAAATAAATACAAAGATACACAGCATCAAAGTTACGGAGTGGGGGGTATTGACTTCACTCCTATGTAAAAATCTAACTTAGGCGTGACGTCAGGAGCAACTTTAACCCAGTGTATCTTTGTCATTTTTAGTTTATGAGAAAAAAGAAAAAATACGTGTCGAATATTTTAAAATAATCTATGTGATGGACTAAAAAAATGTTTTAGTCGTCATGCATATTGCGGGCGACGACTGCTACCCTAGTACCTAGGTATATATATAGCGACATACTCTCACATGAAATCCTTGAAAATGTAGTTAAATAATCGATTGTCAAACGGGCATTTAGTGGCATCGATTAGTTTGACCCTTGACCGGATTTAAGTATTTAAAAAGGCGTAACAGCCACTGGAAGTTGGTATACAGAAGGCTGTTTAAATATTAGTAAACTTCTTGTACATTAAGGCATTTATCGTTTTTATCTTGGAAAATAATCATGATATCTCAAAATAATGAAGCCTATGTGTTATTCTGATGTCCAAGCTAAGTTATTGTAAAATTTCATAAAAATCTATCCTGTGGTTTTTACGTGATGAAGTAACAAACATCCATCCATCCATCAGCACAAACATTGACATTTATAATATTAATAGGATAAATTTATCGGATCGGATTAAAATCGGACGTAGTGCAGTCGCTATTTTGGTCTAATTTCATTCAATGGATGACATTGCTTAAGATTTCATTGACTGATTGAACAACTACCAAGTTTGGGCTAATCAGCCGAAACTGTTTTGGACCCTGTTATAGGGCACGAGACACTTTGCCAAGAAGTCGTATATGACTTAGGGCAGATCGGGCAGGGTTTTAAGCCCTTAGTATGCGGTCAAATCTGCGTAACGCACCGCGCCGAACGTTCAGTTCAATACACTCGCAATGTGTTTCATTTCAAGTCACCTATGCCTATGATATGACACATCAGCCGAAATTACGTCGCATACATTTACTCCAGCCGCTGAACTTTTGGCGAGGTACGTAACGCAGATGTGTCGCGACCCTTACTCGATAAACTTATTACTAAAATACTAGGTTCTTTAGTACTTACCTAACTAATACCTAACATCATAACCCAAAACACATATTCATAGCCATTACAAAATCGATTGTCTCTGTTAATCGTCCCATTAGGTATGCGATATGAATCGATATAATGATCCATCATTTAAGTTGATAGGTTGACAGACTGAATCGTGACGCACTGGGACCTTGTGCGTGAATATTTTATAGAATTCACAACATAATTCTAAATATCAATCAAATATTTCTAAGGGTAAGCGAATTAGTAGGTACTGGTAGGTATTTACTCTGTTTTGGGTAAAACGATGAAAGGTTTACGAGAGAAATTAGTACTAATTTCTACCTACTTAAAAAGATCTAGCTACACAGATTCGGGCCGTGCCCGGGACGTGTCTGGGCCGTGGCCCGTCAGGAGGGAATACAATGCGTCGTCATGACAACGTGTGTTAACGAATCCATAGAAAATGGTATGGAATGATAATTATTTTTTCCCTGACACGTCCCGGACACGTTGTCATGTCATGACGACGACGTATTGTTTTCCCTCCTGACGGGCCACGGCCCGGACACGTCTCGGGCAAGGTCCGGATCTGTGTGTATAGACCTGTATACGTAAAGCTGGATGCGAGCAGCCGAAGATAGATCACTGTGCAGCGTGCAATAGCAGAGATGTCCAGCGATGGACAGCAATAGGTTGATGACGATGACGATTGTATCATCAACATGCGTTCTTAACTTGTGTACTTTACGTACTTATAAGTAGGTACTTAAATTACAATTGCGAAGTTTCTCTATAATTTCGTAGAAAAAAGTAAATACCTACCTTCTGTTTAGAATTTAAAAGTAGACATCTTTTAAACCTTGCCACGTATGCACACACCATAAACTTAAAAATATTGGTGAGTACATAAATCAAATTAGCATTGAATAGATAGGTACTTATAATTTATTACAACTCAATTGAATGATATCATCTACATATATTGAAAAACAAACTCACTTAGGTAGGTACCTAACATAGGCTATATTATTTTAAGATATCATGATTTTTTTCCAAGATAGGACGGCAAATGCATACGAAGTCGCGGGAAGCCTATAGTAACATTATAATCCTTTTGTTCCAGAACCTAAAACACCCAAACCTAGTGAATCTGATCGAGGTGTTTCGACGCAAGCGCAAACTGCACCTTGTCTTCGAGTTCTGTGATCACACCGTGCTGCACGAGCTTGAGAAATATCCTAGTGTGAGTACTTTTATTGTCACCCTAATTCCTACTAATATTATAAATGTCAAAGGCTCAGAACACACGGGGAAACGCAACTGCAACGAAACTGCAACTGCTAGTTACTTTTAAGTTGTGTCGTATGTGGTTTTCTAAAGGAGTCTATAGCAAAAACTTAAGATGCAACTCAAAAGTAACTCGCAGTTGCAATTAGTTTCGTTTCAGTTGCAGTTTCGTTGCAGTTGCGTTTCCCCGGTGTTCTGGGTCGTGTCAACGGATTTATTAGGATTTTTACTATTTCACGAAAAAAATACTGAATAGATTTTATCGAAACTTTACAAAATTATAGATAAAAAGATTGTAGATTGTAGATAGTATTGTAAATAGGCTAGGTATATTGTTGAAATATATTGTAAGTTTTTCAAGGTATGAAGATATGATATATGATATGATATATAAGAAATGATACCCACCAATATCTGACATTTTATCTGACCGTACTTACAAAGCTAAGAACCGTTGAAAACTAAAGTGGGGCGAACTAGGAATAGTATTTTGAATAAAAATGGAATTAAAAAATTAAAAAATGTCGTGGGACGAAACAGGAATAAAAATAGGGCGTAGAAGGAAAAATAATACGTGGGGTGAAACTTCGTGGGGCGTAGACGGAACAACCCATAAATGCGTACGAAGTCCCAGGCAACCTCTACTCCATGATATTCACCATTCGTGTAATTTACGAGTGCTTGTTGTAACGGCCACGTTTTATCTTCAATCACTCATTTTTCTTCTTGTATTTCGATGCAAATTTTTACCTAATTCTGTTAAGTAGTTGATGACTACATAGGATTGATTAGTTATTACGAACACGCTTTAATTTTCCAGGAATAGCAAATAAACCTGATTTATAACTTGTTTATTACGATTTCACGGTAGCTTAGTTTTACAAAACACTCTTTTCCAGTTTTAACTAGAAACTTATTAAAGTTACGTAGACTTAAACTATTCAGTTCAGATTTTGCATTTACCTATGGAAAGTTGACTGGTTTCATGAATAACTTAATAGCCTAGACAGAACATGGGCAATACATCTAAAAATTTAAGAAATAGTGCAAGTATTGATATAAGTACGAGTAGAAAGCGATTGACATCAGAGAACTAATCGTTTTAGACTCAATTCTGATTGTGTGCTTCAATTCGGTAAAAACTTGATGGCCTTTTAAGAAAGATAACTCTCTACTTCCATTAAATAAAGAAAGGCCAAATCAAGATTACTTGCCCTAAGCCGATGTGCAATGACGTGCATGTATGAGGCGACTGATAATGTGGATGAATCCGTCTTCACGCTTCATTCATTTGTGCGCAGTCAATGATATTTCTTAAGAAGTTAGCTGTTATTGTAGGCCTATAACGTATCTAATAACGTTACTACATCGCTGTAGATTTACACAAGCAATCAGGTTTGGAACGGGTTGTATGAGTCGGATCGCCGATCGCCGGTCTCGTGCGAAACGTGAAATACCTAGTAAGGTACTTGGCGTCTTCACGTGTTTGCCCTCTTTAGGTCGCCTCTTACGTCTATGTGCTCATACGCCCTTTATTACGCTATGCAAATCGGAATGGAGAGACTGGTTAAGCTTTCGTCATCAACAGCAGTGAGTGGGACGATTTGAACATAAGCCTCTCTTTAAATTGAGTCTGTCTGAAGCAGCTTTGAGGCACCGTAAACTTTAATAAACTCTCAGCTATTAGTGAAACGGTAATAGTTTTAGATAAAAAAATAACGTCAAAAGGTGTACCTAGGTACTTACAAATAATTCGGATAAAACATTACCTATTGAATTTGAAATTAGGTATGTAAATCATCTGTTTGTCTTGTCCATCACTTTTGATGTGTCTTGTTCTAACTTTTTACAAAATTCTGATGTGCAATTTTATTTTAATATATTGTGTAGGTACCCAGTCACACGCAGCCTTTATTGGATAAAATAATGGCTATGCGCGATTTCGTTTAAGTATTTGATTTCCTCTTTTTTCTTTTATTGGGAGTTTATTATCGGTTTCTTCTCTACTTGCACCAAAAGTTGTCAAGCCATATGTATTGAGGTAGAGGTCTTGATTACTTTCAAATTTTCAGTTTAAACTGTTTCAAAATCACCTTCCGTATTGTATGCAAATAAGTTAATAAACATACAATTATGCTATCACGAGTTAGTATTCCTTAATTGTTTAATTAATTACGCAACCTATCGTCTGATTGACTTTCGAATTTTAGTCGTATTTTACATCGCATTTAGATATGTAGGTAAAAATGATTAGTTTTCTAACGTAATTAGATATAATTTACTATCCTATAAAACGATATGAATGTTGTGACTAATTTAAACAAAATACTAAGTCTAATGGACACCCCAAATGAATGATGCCCATGGCCAAAAATAGTCGGGAATATCATTAAACTTTGATGTTGTAGATTGAGCGATATGACCAGTTTTAGTTGACAATATCATGAAATACAACCACTTTATGATGTTTTGACACATCATGAAATGGAAAATTCGGCGATCTGATCACGATTTAATGAATACATTATTAATGAATAATGTACAACAATTTACATTACGTATTGTATATTTTTGAGTAAAACTGTATACTAGTACCGTACCTAACCTACCATAGATTAGGTAGGTATTATAAATACTTACCTAACTCAGGGCAAAAAACTATATCGCGTGTTATTTCAAAAATACTAAGCTACTTATTTATGCATTATCAGAAATACTGAATAGCTGTCAGAGTTTCTGCTAGACGTTCTTGTATTATTCATAACGAAGCCGGTAATTACAGTTTGACCGATTCAACTTTGAATGGATGTTACCTTGGCTGGATTATATACGTCATAGGTAATAATATTTAAAGTTACTTATGTCTTATGTTTCCCCGTGCTCTCGTCATAAGTGGTCAATTGGAACACCGTGGGGTTTTAGTTATTTAATCTTTCACATCCCAGAAAAAAAAGAACAATAAAAAAATCTATTGTGTCTGGGTTTGTAATGGGTCAGTGGGATGTGGAAGGTTAATGGCAGACTAATTCTTAATTTATATTTTCTAAATTGGATTGTTATAATTTACTTCTACTGTATCGAAGAGCATAATATAGGTACGGTAGTGTTTTTCCCCATCGCCTAGATTTGAGAGGCCCTCTTCAACCTCGATATCTATCCGTAACAGAAAAAGGCAAGCAATAAATCCACAAGAGGCTTCGCCAGATGAGAAAAATATACAGGGTGTAATAGAAAGGGGGATAATGCCGAAACACAGCGATAGTCCTTATGAAACTGAACAACTTTCCCCAAACAACATGGGTCGTAACTCGAAATTCGCCTCCCCATACAAAATGCCCGATCAACTGATTGAGTAAGTATGGGCGATCTAAAACTTTTTTTCGATTTATGACCCATGCTCCTTGGGCAAAGTTTCATGAGGTCTATCGCTGCGTTTTGGCATTATACCCCCTTTCTGTTACACCCTGTAAGCAGTTAATGAGGGTAGAGATCTACAATGTAAACCTTATTTTACTGAAGTGTTTGGAAGTGTTATTGATGTTTGTAAGGATAAATGGAAAAAGTATTTTGATGAGGTCTCAATCTCAAAGGGTATATGGTATAGGACTTTTATAAATGAACCTAAGCTTTTTCCATGGTTTGACTCTGCCAGTCTCAGTCGGAGAGATCTTGTGTCGGCTTTCAGGTTGCGTTCAGGGCATATTCCATTCAATAAATTCAATCACATGGTGAGGGCTAAGCCCTCTCCAATGTGTTCTAATTGTAATGTCGTAGATGACCTAATTCATGTTATGCTGGAATGTGCTCGGAATGCAAACTTGAGAGCCCGGCTTGTGGGCATGGGGTGTGTTGATTCTGTCCAGCTGATCTGCTGGTTGTCAGAACCATTGTCCAGCAGAGCAATGGCGCTTTATCGCTTCCTAAGCCAAGCTTTGTAATATGATCTATAAATAACTGAATGCTCCCATGAGGCTGGCATAGCCATTTACAGTGGTTGAAGCCTCGTCAAAAATTTTATTAAAAAAAAAAAAAAATTAGTTACTCCTACAGGATTCTCTAGACATCTTAACAACAAAGATGAAAGAATTTACTCTCTTATTAACGACAAAGGAAGTTTGCAAAGACGTTGACCAAACAGTATGGAGGCCAAGTAGTTAGCACATACGGACATGCGCACGCGTTCGCAAATATGTCTCACTCGTTAATCGTTTTGTGTTATTCTTGATGGTTGTTTGTTTGCTTTAGAAATGGAAAAGTAGAGTGTTGGGTATTGAATAGATAATTAAGGCAGCATGTTATTAAAGTATAGTAATGGGTACTAAACGATTAAGGCAAATAATTATGACACGAATTTCATAGGCCAGTTAGCGTAGTCGGTAGTGAGTCTGCCTCCTACGCACGTTCGATCCCCGACGGTTACAAACATTTGTGTGATGAGCATAAAATATGTTTGTTTCGTGTCTGGGTTTTATATTTTAATCTATGTATATTTATCAGTCCCTGATACCCACAGTGTGCCACAGTACAGGATTTGCCTAGTTTGGGGTCAGGTGACCGTGTAGGATATGTCCCCTAATATTTATTTTATTTATTTATTATTAGTTCTGTAAAAATCTGTCTCTACAAAATAAACAGGACTAGAATCTCCGCCCACGATTTTATCCACTTTTATATACTTTACTATTTATTTTCATAAATAAATTCTTTAATAGAAAAGTCACGCAATCAGTGGGCAAGCATTGTTTTCATAAGTTGTTGAGTTGGGTAGTTCGCGATGAAACGATGTCCCTAACTCACATGGTCGGTGGCGGTGATGCTTGAGCTCAGGTCAGAGAAGCTATATAGTATGATCTTCAATTGTTTTTCTCTCCACCAGGGCTGCCCAGACCTGCTCTCCAAGTTGTTGAGTTGGGTAGTTCGCGATGAAACGATGTCCCTAACTCACATGGTCGGTGGCGGTGATGCTTGAGCTCAGGTCAGAGAAGCTATATAGTATGATCTTCAATTGTTTTTCTCTCCACCAGGGCTGCCCAGACCTGCTCTCCAAGCAGATAATCTGGCAGACGCTGCAGGGCGTCGCATACTGCCACCGACATAACTGCATCCATCGCGACGTGAAGCCGGAAAATATCCTGCTGACCAGCGACGGCGTTGTGAAGCTATGCGACTTTGGATTCGCCAGGATGATCAGTGCGTATTTGCTTGTTTGTTTATGTTTATAGTTGATTATTTTGATCTTTGGTTATTCAATTTCTCGGAAAATCTGGATGGGTAATCATGTTCGTTTGTGTCCTAGAAGATTGAACAATGCTTATGTAAAAGTGTCTTTTGATCGTTCCTTATAGGCAGATTTCGATTTCCAATCACAATATGTAATAACCAAAGATCCATTCTTAAACAGACAAGTCTAGCTAGGCCATCTTATGGTCTATGTACATATATTCGGGCTGTGTCAGGGAAAAAATATCATTCCATACATTTTCTATGGATTCCTTCACCCACATTGTCATGACGACGTATGTTTTTCCCTCCTGACGGGCCACGGCCCGGACATGTCCTGGGCACGGCCCGGATGTGTGTAGATAGACCCTTAGAGCCCGTCCTCAATTTGTCTAGAGCTGTTTAAAGACTAATCCAGGTAAATGTGAACAGCTTCATACAAAATGTATCTTGCACATCCGTGTATTTAGATTGGTCGAGAAAAACGCCTGATCAAATAAGTGAAAACGGGCTCTTAAGAATGATAAAGATTTCCCTCATTATATTAGGACAATCCCATCAAGCACTTCTATCTCTAGAACAGCTTAAGAACGTCGCACAGAGTGAGAGGCCTCACGAGGCAACCGTTTGGCCAATTAAAAGAGGCCCCTAAAAACTACCCAATTTGATAGGATAGCGAGGTCTTTTCTGAGCGGCTTCGCGATGCTGCTCGCTCTGTGCGTCGCAGAAGCTCACTTGTTTCTAGAGTAGCTTAAGTACTTAAGTTTTACATAGGAGCAGCGTAGTCATCTCCCCACATCCAGGTCACCCACCTCCATCTCCAACTCCTGACCCTCCCTCCTAACCTCCTCCTCCCTCCAGGTGGCAGCTGCTCCTCCGAGTACTCTGTCCACACAATGATCCCGTTCGGCATCGACGTACGGAAACGAGCTAGTAACTATTTAATTTTGTTGGGTTTTATTTAGTTTGGTAGTTTTTGTGGTAGTTTCATGTATGAGTAAGATATTCTACTAGGATATAGGATAGGATTTTTTTTTATCGCATCTATCTATCTGCCAAAGTATAATAGGTATTAGTTTAAAATACTAAAACACACTTTAGCTCACACTTAAACATGCTCCATCATTAGATCAGTTCGAAAGTACATATTGTTGTATTGTCATTAGAACTCAGAGCGTGTGCAAAATTTGATCCCATTCGAAGACCAGGAAGATTTGTTTATACATACATAGTTACTTACAAGTGAAGCTTATATAAAGCGTGTAATAAGTACAAGACAAGAGTATAGGTGTAGAGCTTAGACAGATAAGAGCTTAGACAGACGTATAGCTTAAACAGATAATCCCAAAGTTGAGTACACTGGAAATCAGTCTCGTAATTTAATTATCTTATCCGTACATCATACATAGAATTATTGGATTGTTAATTATAATTATTACATAATTACCGAATTTAGCCGATATACTTAGTACCTATGGGAAACAAGTAGGTAATTATTTTTTCGAGAATTTTACAAATTGACATTATAAATGAAAAGTTGTTAGTTTCCCTCCCAACCCGTGGTACACCTCATTAATTCACCTGGGTGGACCATGAGCATTTTTCTTTTTCCATTAGTTCACCTAGGATAATCAAACGTATTTTTTTCTCTCGGCGCATGTCACACTAGCGAAATGTCCCGCTTAAAAGCCACACTCGCTGAATGTCACTCTCGCTGAATTTTCATATGTAGGATCACCTCTAAAGTATCGCTATTTGATAAACAAGATCTTAAACACAAGCCCATGTTATGAAAATAAACTTGTGTGTGACTTAAAGCAGTTTACCATGCTTAAATCTTACACGGCGAGTGATATTTTGATACTAGAATTTATAGCCGATAATTACAAGTTGTTAGGGTAGGGTCCAAATTATTAGCTAGCCTAAATGTTGCCTTTTAAGTAAGAAACACTTTTTTAAAACCTAAATCTAGTTTATAACCTACTCGACCTTGCCACGGCTTATGATTTATCGATTTTATGAAAGAAAGGAACGTTGTTAAACGAATAATTTAGTATTTAAAAACGCCATTATGGTTAACTAGGGCCTGGCCGCGACTTCGTTCGTTCGCATTTATTGTCTTTTTATTTATTTATTATTTTTAGTATTTTTCATATTTATTATTTATTGTCATTTATATTCATATTATAAATGTCAATGTTTGTACCGATAGATGTTTGTTACTCTTTCACGCAAAAACTACTGAATAGATTTTGATGAAGTTTGGTAATATTGTAGCTTATTATCAGAATAACACATAGGCTTATATTATTTTGAGATATCACTATTTTTTTCATATATGTCGATGAATGCACGAAGTCGCGGGCAGCCTTTAGTATCTTATAAAACATCTATACTTAGCTGCAACTGTGATTGTCACAAATCAGAATAAGAGAAGTGGAAGGAAGTGGTCTCTGCCTACCCCAATGGGAGAGAGGTGTGACGGATACCTAATGAATGTATGTAGGTATGTATGTATGTGTAATGGATAACTTAGTGAGCCTTTCGTGCAATTGGGAATAAAACCTTAAACAACGCTAACCTAACTCTTTTAAACCATAGACAAAGCCAACGCAAACTCTCTGTGACTTGTCTTTGTAGAAGGTTCGTCTTTTGTTTTCCTTTCGTTCAGCTTTTCAGTTCGCTCGCGAAAATTCCCAAAAAAGAAAAAACACTCCCCAATAACTCAATTTTGAAAGCAATTCAAGTTTCTTCGGAGTTTAAAGACTTCAGTTTAACAGCATACATTTATTGGTATGAGTGTCTGTATTACCATAAGTAATGTTCACTTGAATTTACATAAATATCGTGGGGTTGGAAGGGTATTGACCTTTTGCGAAGTAGGTTGACGGAGCATTAGCTACGTAGGTTTTTATTCTTGGTTTTTGATTGAAACCACATGACATTATATTAAAGACAGAGTAGTTTAAAAAAATAGCTGTACAAAAAAAAAAAATAGCTAAAATAAATAAATAGCTAAAAATTATTAAAAAAAATTAAAAATTATAAAATTATAATTTATAAATAATAAATAGCTATAAAATAGCTGTACGATTTCCTTTAGAAATTCCTCTATTGTGGTAGATGTATATGTATGTAGCAGCAGAAACCATGTACTTAGTTTGAAACTAGTTGTGTCGTGTTTGTTTTAAGGAGTCTATAGCAGAAACTTAAATCAAAAGTACCTAGCAGTTGCAGTTTCGTTGCAGTTGCGATTCCCCGTGTGTTCTGGGTCTAATCCGTCCGGGTAACTCACAAGCGAGCTGTAGCCGTGACCGTTACATACACTCTACGTGGTTTCCGAATCTGCTCCTAACCCTTGCATGCTTCCACCTTACAACAAAATTTATCTTGTGAACTTTTTTAAACATAAGCCCCGTTATTACAAAACGAGTTTGAAATAATTATAGTTCTAGGACTAATGTCATTTTTTGACGTCTTGTCTATAACCGAAACGTCATTTATATCAGAGTTAGTTCTAGTTAGTTCTTTGACACTAAAGAAATATGAGAAAACTTACTTAGGTAGGTACTTACTTTATTTATATAAAACAGCAAGCAATTTATAAAAACAAAGAACTTACAAATATGCCGTCGTTTCGTTAAACAGCTAATACTATGCAAAATGGATCGTTTCCAACGGAAAAGCAATTTTCTTATAAAGAACTTGCGTAATTTATGGAAATAGGGAAGGAAATGAGTTCTAGTCTTAGTTCACTCACAGCTTGTTTCTGAGTAGGTCTTTAAAATAAAGCTTTATTAACTATAAAGCAACCTACATTAGATGTTGAAATAACCAATGATATAGCTGAGACTTTGCCTTGCCAAGTGGTCACAATTTTCCGATTTTCTTACACTGACGTCTCTCTGTATCTAATCTAGCCACTTGTATGTATCCCACTGCTGGACATAGGCTTCTCTCCTAATCCACCATGACTTTAAGTCTCGAGCTTCCTACGTCCTACTCAAGAAGGTGTCCTATCTGTCTACCTACCTATACAGGGTGTAACAGAAAGGGGGTATAATGCCAAAACACAGCGATAGTCATGAAACTGTAAAACTTTTCCCAAGGAACAGTGGTCGTAGCTCGAAAAAATAAATTCGTCACTCATACAAAATGTCCGATCAGCTGATCGAGTAAGTATGGGCGATCCAAAATTTATCTTCGAGTTACGACCCATGTTCCTTGGGGAAAGTTGTTCAGTTTCATGAGGACTATTGCTGTGTTTCGGCATTATACCCCCTTTAGTTAAACCATGTTTTATGTGGACGTGAGATAATTGTCACAACACGTGCACCTATGTTTAAGGGTCAGCGCAGACAGAACGGAGCGCAGCGGAGAGGATTTTATTACCGCACTTGAAAATAAACCTTAAAATTTTTATAATTAAGTGCATAAATGCTCGAACCGGCATTCCCGCGCATCCTCGAGGACGCGCGAGCATTTTTTGTCAGGTTCGAGCATTTATGCACTTAATTGTAAAAATTTTAAGGTTTATTTTCAAGTGCGGTAATAAAATCCTCTCCGCTGCGCTCCGTTCTGTCTGCGCTGACCCTTACTGTCAAGATGTTTAATGACCGATTTTAACAGTGTTTTGTGCAACGGGAGCAAGATTTTAGATTAGATAGTGTACAGTTAGAACGTGGTCGTTAATGCCTTATCTAGACCATCGGCCTTAGCCGATAGCCTTTTGGATTTAGGGCATAGGTATGTGTAGGGCAGTGTTTTTGACCCCTTTCGGGTTGAAAAATTTTGGCGACCCACAATACAATACAATACAATACAATACAAATATTCTTTATTGCACAAAAAGATATAAGGTACAGACACAAACAAGAATATAAAAAGCAATAGGCGGCCTTATTGCTAGGAAGCAATATCTTCCAGGCAACCTTAGACCCACCTTGTTCCTTAGATAGACAAGCAAATGATTTAATCAAAATGCTACGTTAAAGATTTTGTCTATGTTGGTAGTTGGTACATACAATCATTAGTTGTAGTGAAAATTTGTAGAACTTTGGCTTTTTCATTTTGCCGGCGACCTCCCGAGAAAGGCTTCAATAGTTTGAAAAACGAGGGTGTAGGGTATAAGTAGAACAAAATTAGCTATACCTATTAAAAACTAGAATGATTATTCTTGATGTTACTATTGTAGATTTGAAGTCATTGTACCACTATGACTACCAATTTTCTATTAGCATTTAGCTTTGTCAATCGAATGATTAATAATTTTAATACCTATTAATGATATGGCCTACTTGGATTGAGACATTAACAATATCGTCTATTCCTAAACTATGCTAGGATTGGCCTTGACATTTCCAAAATATCAAATTTTTAAATGATATTAGGAGAGTTTTTTTCTACTTTTTGCCCGACTAGGTCAGAAGGAGGGTTATGTATGATAGATAGATAGACAGAATGTATTCGTCAATTAATGAGTAGTACCTTCTTAAATAACATTTATACTTAAAAACATTAGCACTACAGAAAGGCATGTACTTAAGTAGGGCATTTCATTTCTAAGAGCATTTTTTTTGTTATCCATTAAGATCCCACTGCTGGGCAAAGGCCTCCCCCGCGACTTTCCATTTAACACGATCTTCGGTAGCGACCCGCCATTACTGTGAAAATGCATCCAGATCGTCTCTCCATCTTTGCCGAGGTCTACCTCGGCGTCTGTGACCATCTAGTGGCGCCCATTCAGTTGTTATTTTGGCCCATCGATCTGGATGCATTCTAAAAACAGCCGCGAGAGAGAATAGATATTTTATATTTTTCGCCGAATGTGAACACTTTTCATTATCATCGGGTTTTTATTTTAACAACCAAAAAGAACCAATATCGATAAAAAGAACCTTTAGAATAAACATTAAACCACGTAAAGATGTGTAAATCACAGCTGATGGCCCCTGACTGTTTTGAAATAGATGTATGGAAAGGTACACCTGATGAAATCCCTTTACGCGTATCACCTTGCCTTGCCTAATGCTTTATAGCTAGTATTACATACTAGTTACTTAGGTAAAGTACTCATTTGGTTATAAAATACTTTATGGTGTATTGCTAAAAATGTTTCTTTGTTAATTTACCTGTCTCTGTCTGTTACTTTGCAATCGCTTGTTGGAAAGGGTCAAGTGTTATTGTAGTTTCGAATTAAACAAATGTACCTGGCTTGGCCATTTATTCTATAGGTAGATAGGTGTTTACAATAGGGATGATGACTACATTAAAAATTCAAAAAATAATTAGTGTCTTTTAGGCCATCAAAAAATATACCTAAATAAATACAAAGATACAGAGCAACAAAGTTACGGAGTCCCCACTCCCCGGTTTTACGTCATTGTGTAAAAATCGTACTCAAACGTGACGTCACGAGCAACTTTAACCCACCCAGTGTATTTTGTCATTTTTAGTTTAAGGGAAAATTTAAAAAATACGTGTCTAATATTTTAAAATAATCTATGTGATGGACTAAAAAATGTTTTTTAGTCATCATGTCTATTCTTCAAATTATGTAAAGTTTACATAGGCAGGCCCGCCGCTAGAGGTTTTGTCGCCTGCGTGCAATACCAATTATGCCGCCCCCCCTCCTGACATATGAGTTTGGTCAAAAAGTAAAAGATTTTTATTTTCATTCGGGCTATCGCATGTTACTCAATATAATGACACGAGAGGAGTTTCTGTATTAAAATGTGACAAATGATGTGCGAGAGGAGTTCTTGTATTAGGGCACATCAAACTACGACGCCGGTAGGTGTTCTTGTATTAGAAGTTGTTAGAATTATTATATTAGAACTCGCCATGTTACGATACGAGAGGTTGTTGCACATGAGTTTTTAAATACCTAATTAAAATGCCTACTTCAAGTAATACTAAGGGGAACGTGGAGTAATTGAGGGCCCCCCAAGACCGAAGGCCCGCCCCCGCCCCCGCCCTTTTCGCTCCACGGTTAGTCTACAACTGCACTAGACAAGTAGGTACTAAGACACTAGTGTCTTGTCTAGACAAGACAAGTGAAGATATCAACAAACTGAATCAAAACTCACCTAAAATATAATTGCAAATAATGAGAGAAAGCTCAAAGGGGATTCGCTTAACATCACCAGTCCTGTTTTTCATAGAATGATAGACGAAGACGTTTGGTATTGCATTTAAGTTTTGACGAAGGCCGATAAATGGTGGTTAACGTAATTCGGACAGCCTGTTTTACGTGCTATGATGTATTTTTTTTTCTTATGATCTATTTATTAGAAGATTATGACAATGACTTGAATGAGGTACGTTAGAATTCTCCCAATTTTCCGCCCCGAATTCGCTCAATTTGCCGCCCCCCTGGGCGTGCCGCCCGCGTGCGGTGCACGCGCTGCACGCCCGCTTACAGCGGGCCTGTACATAGGTATGTACTTTCAGAAACATTTAGGTACTAAGTAGAAGTTAGCGCTTAGATACCCTACTTTACTAAACAGTTAAGAATTATGAACAGAATTATTTCCAGTTTTCTATTAGAAGTAGATATTTAAACAATTGCGTAGACACCTAATAAGTACCTATGTTGTAGGTACTTGAATTAGGTACTATCACACTTTCAAACACTCTCTCACCCTCTTCACCCTTTTACAAAACATAGCATGCAACAAAAGTACAATATCCTTGACCTTGTAAATGCAGTTTTGTTGCAGTTCTCATAAAGTTGAAGTATCAAATATGCAATTAACGACAACCTCTCATGCAATGCATAGCTTAAAACTTTCATTTAATTCACTTTAGTTAAGAGTTAATTGCAGAAAAGTTCATTACGTAACGCTTCATTAAATATAAAGCTGAATATTTTAATCGTATGGTGCTACCACACTGTATCTTATAAAACATTTGCAAACATTTTCTAACACTAAACATTTATTAACAAATGTTAACAATTATAAAAGGCAAGAGTGGATGGAAATGATGGGAGGGGGAGGCCAAGACGAACGTACCTCGTTCAAATCGGGGACTTACTCAAGAAAGGCCAAATCAAGAGTACCCTAAACCGACGGGCAGGTATGAGGCGACTGATGAGTGTGGATGAAGCGAAAGAGGTGTGTTTGGATCGAAGCAAGTGGAAGGAAGTGGTCTCTGCCTACCCCAATGGGAGAGAGGCGTGACGGATATGTATGTATGTATGTTAAAAATTGTTAGTAAATGCTTGCTAACATTTTTTACAAACAAAAAATAAGTAACAAGTCAACATTTTCTATCATGAAAACATTTTTTAACATTTATTAGTAAATGTTAGCTAACAAATGTTATAAAACATTTTATAACAGCAGTGTGGAAGCACCTATAAAGAAGACTATAAAATGGATTAAATTTTATTACGGAGTAACGATTTGCGCAACATGGCTGGCAGGAGCTGGATGCGAGCAGCCGAAGATAGATCACAGTGACGTGTTAGGAGAGGCTTATGTCCAGCAGTGGCTGATGATGATGAAGGGTTATGAATTATAGTTATTATGAAGAGAAGGAAGTGTGTTTGGATTGTAGCAAGTTGAGGGAAGTGGTCTCTGCCGACTTTGGGAAAAGGCGTGACGGATATGTACTTATTTATTAAGTAATAAAATACGCACACACACACACACACATACATGAAACGCACACTTGACACTCATATGATCAAAAACTCACACATAGATACTATTATGTAGGTATTAACCAACTTTTCAGAAACTGGAAGTAAAAACATTTTGTAATGAGCATTATATTTTTTTAGGTAATCGATAGGTATTTCCTTGCCTTTTGTCCTCTACGAATAGAAACGAGAATCGAATATAATTAAAACTAAACAATAGGAGGACATGTCTCGAATAATTAGAAATATACATTTTCCCGCCCAAGTTACGCCTTCTTTTACAAAGTCGTGTTGTTTCGAGGTTTTTCCGAATAGATTGATATAACTTAGTTATTCAAGTACCTACAGTAATGGTTAAAGAATATACATAGATCTTTGGAAAGACGCAATCGGCTAATTTCGACTTCGTATAGCGATATCTGTGTCGCACATACCATGATGTTTGTTTTGTCAGGCGGTCGTGGTTCAAATCGAAACAAAACAATAATTAAGTTCTAAATTCAAATTCTGATGAACGATTAATTTAACGATGTACCTATAAGAAAATTAGCATTCGTTTGTATTAGGAAATGCGATGATGCCGATGTCATTCTCAATCGCCCTTAAGACCCAGAACACACGGTGAAACGTAACTGCAACGCAACTGAAACTGCTAGTTACTTTTGAGTTGCATCGAAGTTTCTGCTATGGACTTCTTTAGAAAACCACACACGACGCAACTGAAACGAAATGTTTCAAACTAGTTCTGGGCTCTGGGCCTGACTGTAAATAGGTACCTACCTACCTACGATACGAGTGTAATCGATCAGCTGACATGTCAAACAAAATACAGATGAAGTTGCGTGCGATCCCATTTGCTTAGTCACGCACGCGTTTTTGTGTGCTTTGTGATTCCAACTTGAGCAAGTTTCTATCAAGTCGAAAATAAGCGACTTTTACAGCCAAAACAAAGCTCTAGTACACCTATACCTGACACTGGCATTGTTTAACGGCATGATTTTAATGGATTTTTAACTTAATGAGCCTTTCATATATATATATATATATATACTTATATTTAGTAGCCTATTGTGTCCCACAGCTGGGCAAAGGCCTCCCCGCATTCTTCCATGCCTCCCTCCCTATCTCCGGCCGCCTCTGGCCAGTTTGCCAAAGAGGCCTAAGAGGAAAAATATTACACTTCGCAATTAATCGTCTTTGATGGATGTCGAATAAATGGAGTTGTCTCTTTAAGGGCTTGTGGCAGGAATACCCACTGCCCTTTTATATCATTTGCCCATAAGAGATCAATAAAAGACCTTATAAACTTAACCTTACGTAACACAAAACATCGCCACATTTCGTAGTATATTTGCGACTATATTTAGCATGGCATTGAAGAATTCCATTAATCTCTTATTCGCGTGCCCCCGATCTTTTGTACGCCAACGTTTAGTTCTTAAAGCACAATACTTTCTTTATGATACTACGATGTTCATAGACTAAGGCCCACTTGCGCAGCCAAAATAAACCCGGAGTTAGCTGCTAACACAGGGTTAAATGAATAATTTAGGTACGTATTGATTTATCTTGACTTAACCCTGTGTTTGCAGCTAACTCCGGGTTTATTGCGTTAACTCTGGGCTGCGCAAGTGGGCCTTATTAGTCTAGTCTATTATTATTAGGTCTAATAACTTACAAATTGTTGTAGGACATGATTTTTCTTTGTGCTGTTTCGTTGTTAGGTAATTTTCAATGGGAAAATGGGTAGTAAGTAGGGAAATAGGGAAATTACTGGGTAGTCTTTGTGTTATAGATACGTACTAAATAATATGATATTTGTGATTTAGTTACTGTTAATAAAGTAAACAAGTAATGTACTAAGTATAGATTAATTAACAGTGATTTTATGAATTACGATTAAAAGATACAGCTACCTGATGTGTGACGCGATTTGTTACCACCATAAATAATATCACCTTTGTAGTTTTATTGCAAAATGGAAGGACATTTAAATGATACCTAACTAAGTAATTAAGTATCTATCCTGCCTACAGTCTATCCTGCTCTACAGTCTTCCTAAACTAGTCCTACACCAAAGGTTGTCTGGAAGAGATCACTTATAGTGATAAGGCCGCCTTTGCGCACAATGTTTTTAGTTTTAAGTTTTATTTGTATTTCTTTGTGTGCAATAAAATATTTCTATCTCTCTATCTATTTACTTCTTCTTCCAAAGCTGCACTCCATTATTGGAGGCCTGCGATCAGCTTGCTGAATGCAACCTTTTCCCTAGCCACCACGCTTCATCCCCCATTTAACTAGGTCAAAAACGCTTAAGACTTCTAAAACAACCTTAACTAATAGCATTTTTTTCCGCCAACATGCCCAGGTCCCGGGGAGAGCTACACAGACTACGTGGCGACGAGATGGTACAGAGCTCCTGAATTACTGGTCGGTGACACCATGTATAGTACTCCTGTTGATGTTTGGGCTATTGGTAAGATGAACTTGTGCTACACTTGAAAGGTTATTTTTAAATAGCAGTAGGATAACTAACTACGAGAACCGATTTTTATTTAAGCAGGTACTAGGTATTTAGTTTTTTCCTGTTCCGTGATTTTGAGTTGTGAGACACACTACGAGCGCCATAATTTGTGCGCAAACGCATCTCACCAATATAATTACGACGTTAAAGAAGTAACTCTCCGACCTGATGAGAATTGTCTCCAAGATACATATATTCATTTGAGTGCCTGCTCATTAATTATTAGCAAAAGTTGTAATGTCGTTCTTAACTTTGCTCTAAAGATTTTGATAGGTACTTTTCATGGTTAAAAGCAATGTAATCGTGCGCATAAATCAGACCTTCTTTGTATAATGAGATAGATGATGATGTACCTATTTTCATAAGTTTGCTGGGACCTATACGCTACTACCTACGTTCTAAGTATTTATCCTACTGTGCTGATAGCAATCACTACAAAACTTGAAAAATCAATTTTAAAATTCACCATCTCATTTACCTTCAACCCCCAGGGTGTGTATTCGCGGAACTCCTGTCAAGTGAAGCGCTGTGGCCGGGCAAGAGTGACCTGGACCAGCTGTACCTCATCCGGAAGACCCTCGGCGATCTGCTGCCGCGACACATGACGATATTCTTACAGAACACATTCTTTCAGGTTAGTTGATTTATTTAACTTTAGGTTGTTTGGTATTGGCTTTATCTCGGAACAATAAGGCTTTATGGTCTTCCCACACTGCATATTATTCCATAACAAACTTTTTGTACCTTGTTTGTAAACATTTTTTAACATTTGTGGGAGCATCATTCTATAGCACTTGAAATACCTAAATTTTTTTAGCAAATGCCAGATTTTCAAGGTAGCAGTTATCGCCAAAGACGAATTTAAAAAGAAACTGTTGGCTTGCTCTTTTAAAGTTTTATTATTATAAGCTAAGGACGGCTTAGGCCGGTAGGTACTGACTGCCGGCTAAGAAGTGATTAAGTGAGCCAGGCGGGACAAGTTTCGTCTCTTGCTGCGAACGCATCGTCGTCGCCCTTTCGTCGCCAGTAATACTATAAACGTATAAAGGGATGATTGCCGCCTCGCTCTTTCGCTCACCCTCCGACTATGAAAATTTGAAAAATAAAGACAAAGCGACTAGCCTTTTTGCAAATACCTACATTATGTACCTAATATTTTTTTATGTGTTTAATTTCCAGGGAATGGCCCTCCCCGAACCAACGACGCTAGAGCCGCTGGAATCCAAAATACCTTCTAGATATGCTAATAACGAATTAATCGTTGATTTCTTGCAGGTAATAAATGATAACATACCTATGTATATATGTATATAATACCTACCTACATTCATGTAGTTCCCCCCGTTCGTTTATCTACTGCTACTGTATAGAAGAAGGATTTGTTGTTTTGTATTTCTAAAGTAGGTACCTACTGCATGCAATAGATCGACATTTCTACGCTTTAAAAATCAATACAAAGCACAATCCTTCTGCTCTGATTCCCATCCAATAGACGCGTAGCTCTTAGCTGTTAAACCATCTCCAAAACTAACGCTCCTTTGTTAAGCGCTAACCACACATGTCCGGAAACACGTCCCTCCGTGTCAGATGTCTGTTCTCAAACGGACAACTCTGAACACGGGTAGCCCTGACCAGGAAATGTGTGGATAATGAAAATGAAAAATAATTTAATCCTGTAGGTTAAGTTTGACAACACTTAGGACGGGTCATTTTTTAAAGTTAATTTTAGATTTGCAAGAGTGCAGTTTGCCCCACAGAAGAAACTAGCAAGAAACTCTGCGGGCTATTTTTTATTGCTCTTTTCAATTAAACTTTTGAAAAGAGCAACCCTAGATAGCCCGCTCTATATAAATACCCTCCATCACTCCATCCCCCAGAAATGCCTAGACAAAGACCCGATGTTGCGATGGACGTGCGAGCAGTTACTACGGCACCCGATCTTCGAGAACTTTCTCTTCACAGTGCCCCAGTCCGATCACGTCGAATTCGAGAAGAGTCGGATGGCACAGGTTTGGACTTTCAATTGTTTAAGGAGACTATTGAGTACACCTTCGGACACATCAACCTAGACTGATTGGACTTTTGAACTGTTGGAAGACGATCGCGGAAAAACGTGTGAGAGTGTGGGATTTTTGTTATTCCTTCTCATTCACTGAGCTATATCTCTGCCTCTCGCTAACGATTTTATGAAGATAGGTACTGATCGTTTTAGGTGAATAGGTTGATGTGTCCGAGAGTGTACCTACCTATCTAAATACTTAGGGCGTCATACCGCATATCGATTTGTCAATAGGCCACGTCCACGTCTTCGTCAATTGTCGATTGCAAAATGAATGCTTCCATCTTGCGTAGACACAATCAAATCTGTGAGCCAAATGAGATAAGCCGTAGGTTCCGTAGCAAGCGACCGAGCGGCTTCACCGTACCTACGTATAGTATATTTAACTCGACCAAATCTCCCAAAATGCTTTTCCCCAGCAATTATTTATGGAACGAGCGAAAGAGGTCGTGGCTGCCGAACGAGAAGTACGCGACTCGCCTCACTTGTCCAAAGGGACGGATGACAATACACTGATAGAAGACAATAAAGCTACCAAACCGGCTAAAAATCCGAAAAAGAAAAAATAACACCTTTGAAATGAATGTGTACGAATCTCTCTTTGAGTTGCGACTTTGGAGGTGACTGTTTTTATTTGGTAGGATTATACTTTGGGAATAGATACTTTCATACTTATTTTAGCGTTAGTTTTGTTCTAGAATTCGATTTGTGTACTTTTAGCGTAGTGTAAATAACTTCCTAGTCTTATTTTTGAGTAAAATCTGTATTCTAAAGTCTCTAGACCAAAAAACAAAAACAGTATTCTAGCTTATACATTAGAATAACACACAATCTGTATTAAGATACTTATTGTGTAACTTATCCAAGAGAAGGAAGGCAACAAATGCGAAAAAAAGTTGCGGGCAACCGCTACTTCGTGTACCTACGTATTTACAATCGCTGTCAATACAGGGACGGATAAGTCGCAGAGTCTCCTATTTATTCCTTGACGAGTGGATAAGAGAGGCGCCGTTTTGACTTTATAGGCCATACAGACACTGTAAAATACCGCAAAGTACCTACGAAACAGAATCGCGAAATATCCGCAAGAGTTCGAGGTCTCTTTTGCGGGTATTTCGCGGTTACGACGCGCGAGTCAAGGTCGCGCTTTATAAACGAGATATGTGTTACGCAGGTGCAATCGTCCCCTCTGCTGCCGGCGCTGTTCGCGGGCCGAGCGCCGCCGGTCCGCGGCAAGAAGCTCGAGCTGGACCACCGCAGTCATCTGCCCACCATCTGACCTCGGCTCCGCTGATCCCATAATAAACTTTCTTGCAATCTCTTTTGGCGTTTTATTTCGAGTATCTAAGGGTCACGACCAAGGACTTTTTACTATCAAAAGTAAAAAGTCCTTGGTCACGACATACCTGCGCTGCGTAACGTACCGACTACGAGTAAATGTATGCGACGTAATTTTTTCTGATGGTGTCATTGGTCACTTGAAACACATTGCGAGCGTATTGAACAGAACGTTCCGCAGGACCCTAATGAGACCGCACACTAATGTTAAGTTTAATTAGGGAAAACTTTTCGTAACCAGCAGACAAGACTAACCTTAGTCCTCGTGATTAGCATAGTATAACTTGTGAACACTAAAAGCGCTAAGCGTACAGTACGTTCCAAGCGTACATTCCAGAACGTTCGTTTTACTTAGCTACTAACTAGGTGACTCACTTGGCTCCTGGAGCAGAGCAAGCAAGTCACTTTTAGCCTAAAACAACCGCTGGACAAAGTTATGATAGAACTTCATGTGATTGTTTGTTTAATCCATCAATTTATACTTAAAACATTGTATTTGTTTCTGACTTTTGGTAATTAGCTTGTCAACAGTATGGGCAACCAATGGTTAACTTTAATTCAGTTTTCTACTGCTCAATGTGTGTAAGCACATGAGTAGAGAAACTGTGTAAGTTCTTTAACCACACACGACGCAACTGAAACGAAACGTTTCACTAGTTGCGTCGTGTGTGGTTTTCTAAAGAAGTCTATAGCAGAAACTTGATGTTCAGTTGCGTTGCAGTTGCGTTTCACCGTGTGTTCTGGGTCTTACTGTAAGAGGGTTACAAGTACATCTTTATCTATCCATTCTAATGTCAGATCTTTCTTAGTAAGTACCAAAAATGGCATTTTTTTTGTATCTCACCTCACTAAAGCTTTATTCCATAGTTCTATACAGTAGGTTGTAAACACTTTGTCCTTCACAAGATCTATTTATGTTTGGAAATGTTGTTTAAAATTCAAGCAAAACAAGTTAAATAAGATGAAAATATTTATAATTGCGCTATTCTGCAAAAGTTATTCTACTAATGTGTCTAAATTTTACATTAAAACAATAAAATTTCTTAAAATATTAAATATTAATAAATTATTTACATGTCCCTAACGCCATCCTTTGGTCCTCAGTCTTTCTCGAATAACTGAAAAGAAATTAATTAAATTGACACATGAAATCTTCAAAAGTTAAAGTTGTTTTATGGGGTGGAGTTTGATCATTTTCAATGTTTCTCAAAGCTGGAAGTAGGATTCGGGTCTTGAAAGAGAACGGTTTATATTGCGTACCTCCAAATAAAAACTGGAAATAAGCGTAAGAACCGTTAGGGCCAGCGCAGATCTGACGGATTGCAGCGCAGAGCATTATTGACTGTCGTATTATTATCGACATTTTTCTCCCTATTCAAAATCAGTTAACACAACAAAGAGCATCGGAGTATCGAAGCAACTGCAAGTGAATGTTGTGTCATCTGGTTTTGAATATTATTCTAATGAGAACAATGTCGATACCTACTAATATAACAATCAAAAATGTTCTGCGCTGCACTCCGTCAGGTGTGTGCCGGCCCTTACAGTGGACTTGAGTCTTTATTAAACTCGATAGAATAACAATGATAATTTTGAATTACATCTTCTTCAAGATTGCTTTAAAGTTTAGGGACTTTTCAAAAAGAACCAGCTTATAATATGTTATAAGCGGTGGATTGTATGGAATATTATAAGGAGAGTGGTAGGTTACATAAACAACTAATTTGAAAATCTTATGAAAATAAAATTGATTATTTGGTATAATGCGTACATCAAGCGTACACAAGCTGTTTATTGTCGGAGTTTAGACCAACAAAATAAGAATATTTTGATAAAAAGTTTACGATTGTAAGACGTAAAAACAAAAACAAACTTTTAGGTTATGTCACCTTTGATTTATTTTACTCCTATTAATTAGATTTTATAATCCGTCTCTATTGTATGGAACATAGTAGTCCTAGGTTTGATAATAACTATAATAATGAATGACTTACCTTTGCAAAAGGCAGCCTCTTTCGATCTTCTGCAGGGACCAAAATATCCATGTATTGCAACTTATACCAGAGGTAGTGACCGCCGAATATACACGGCAACATTACTAAAGCAACAACATTTTTTCTGACGAAGCTTTTCACGTTCATTTTACCCTTAGTTTTCGTATTATTTCGAAAAGTTGCAATCAGGATGGCTGTGGATTACTGAAGATTTACTGACCGACTGACACTGACAGAACGACTGATTGATTGACATTGACAGATTGTCAATTTGACATGATTCGATTAATTCGATGGATTGATTGCGAAGTTGAATCGTGTGAAGGGCATTTAACAGTTTTGTACGAAATTAATCAAACCTGTGCAACAAACGCAACAAAACAACAACAAAGGATAAAAAAATAAATTCATTTACTGATAAAAATTGATTGACTCGATTTTGTTTCATTTGCCTTTCTCACAAAAAAAAAACTTTTTTGTCAGTGTTCTTTAACGAAAGTTAAACTACCAATCAAAATGCTCTGTTTTGAATCATTGTGATGATTGTGATTGGTCAAAAATCTACAACTGTTAAGTTGTCAGAGAAAAGAAAGTTACAAGTTACAATACAATAGAAAACGCATTTCAAAAACATGGTGGCAGCTCAGTGAGGAGGACGTACGTCTCAACTAGTCAATAAAAGATACCGAAGCTTATTTAGCAGGAGTGTTTGATACAAATTGTAAGTAAAACTAGACACATTAATCTTTGTATCCCGTTAAAAAAACATGCTAAATATATTGTTTTTGTAGGTAAACACCACATCAATAAGCTTCACCTCTACAATGACGTCTGAAGAAACCCAGATTTCAGAGGAACTGAAAGGATGTTACGAGAATCTTATTGTAATAGATGTTGGCGCGAATTTAACCAATAAAAAGTACGGCCGTGATCTCGATTCCGTCATCCAGAGGGCAAAAGACGCAGGTATTGTGCTATTATTAGTTATTACAAATAGTCCACAATAACTAGTGCAATGTGTGCAAGTATACTAAGTGTGAATGCATTATGCTAAGTAACTGCAATAAAATTCCTTTTTAATCAACCTATTGCGTGCGCAGAAACAGCGGTAAAGATGATGGAAGTGTTGTTTCCTTTTTGCTAAAGAGAATTATGTTTGACTGTTATTCGAGTTAGAAATTCTTTTACAAACGAATGCTACGTTACGTATTTATTAATTGAGTTGTGGTTTTAAAATTGACATTTATTTATCTTTATTAGTAAATTAATGCAATTATAATGTCATTTGCTGCTAATGGTATCAGATACCTATTTGAAAACCTAGTTTAGTTCTGAAAAATATGTTCCTTTTTCCTAGAAAGTTGCTAGTTTTGAATAAATTGTGGGTACCTACTAAAGCAGTTTTAAGCCTATAAGTTAAGTCAACACAGTTTTACTTAGTCTGTTCCATAAACAAGTGCGAGATGATCTCACATAAGTAGCATGTTTTCGTCCTACATTTTGAACTTGATAAACTAAATCCTAGATAAACACAACATTGATAAAACAACTTGGGTAACATAATGAACTACTTTTTTACCAGTGTTTGTGTGTGTCAGCTTATGGTACAGTGCTACAAGGATCTTTTGGCATGTTGCAGAAATCTGACCTAACAATATCATCTTGTAAATTATCATTTTTAGAGTTATTTATTCACCACCCACGCCCTCCTGACAACATCACTCAAGTGCCAATAGATCCTTGTAGCACTGTAGTCCACTTCTGTAATGACAACCAATTAATTTATAATATGGAAAATAAACTACCTTATAATAATATCTAGGTACCTACTTAGTTATTTTCATATTTACAAAAAAACTATGTACAGGAAAAATTCTTTCTTACTGAATCTAAACAAATTTTATAATTAAGAAATTACTTTAACTACTTTTTAAACTTGTAGGTGTCCAAAAGATTATGGTAACTGGAACATCGGTGAAGAATAGCAAAGAAGCATTGAGACTGACTCGACTTTATCCCGGCACTATTTATTCTACTGCAGGTAATCATTTTGATTATTTATTAACTAGGTCACTTATCGTCATCATTATATTTAAAAACATCGCTCTTATCAGTGGAGTCTACACCACTCTGCTCTATTCTCTGTCCTTTTGAGCACCTGATATGACACAACTTTTATTCCCTCTTTTATTTTGATCTATTTACTAAGTTACTAACTTAGATAAAATGCATTGAACTTTATTTATGATCATTCTTTTTACTCAGTAAAAGAGATAATGCATCATTGATCTGATCATACTCTGTTTTATAACCCGTCATTATTAATTGTAACTGCAGTTTTAAAACTTATTTCTTTTAAGCATTATAAATGTCAATGTTTGTGTTTACTGATGGATGTGAGGATGTTTGTTACTTTTTCACACAAAAAGTACTTTTTTTATTGATTCTTAACAATTTACTTTGTGTTGGACAGTTGTTTTAACCATACTTGTTTACATTTCTCAATAAATCCATTAACATCTCAATTATTCAGTTGGTATTATCAAACTAATCAATTATGCAGAACATTGAAAATAATCATAGTAAATAAATTCCGCAATGTCCAATTAAACAACTAATAACTTAACTAACTAAATAGATTTTGATGAAACTTGGCAGCATTGTAGCTTACGCATCAGAACAAATAAAATTTTAAAAGTGGAGCTCTAATTAATATTAATGAGTAATGACATACATTATTATATCATATGCCTATTTAAAACCACTATCACATTTTAATGACTCTTTTAAGCAATTAGAATGCAGCTTGCATGTATATCAACAATGAATTCTTTACCAATTGCTCATTGTTATGAAACTACATTACGGTTGTTGGTTATTGTTTTGCATTGAATCAATTGAATGTTCTTTTTCTCATGGCTTGTAACAAAGCAGTGAAATTGTAAACAGAAGTAGGAAGGTATTTTAGAGAGTTATTGACAGTTTGTGATTTTATACATACATACATATCTGTCACGCTTCTTTCCCATCGGGGTAAGCTTATGAGGAAGGAATATAGACTGGAGTGCCCCCATTTTTTTTCACAAATTAGTTTATCACAGCGTGACAAGGTTGCGCCAAGTTTTCTCATAGTTTTCTTGGTAGATGACCTGTCAAACGCAGTAGTCAAAGTAGTAACGTACAAAATGTAGCCATTAGCCAGGCGCGCAGATCCAGACGATATGGCTCTTCCTTATATATTCTATACTCAAAGGGGTAAGCAGAGACCACTTCCCTCTATTTATAACATACTAAACAAACACAGCCCTTTCGCTTATAAAAAGGCCATGTCAAGAGTACCTTAAACCGACGTGTATGTATGAGGCGATTGATTAACTTAGATGAAGCGAAAGAAGTGAAACTTGAGAAAACTTTATTTGAAAAGAGTAAAGGTCTATCTACACAGATCCGGGCCGTGCCCGGGACGTGTCTCGGCCGTGGCCCGTCAGGAGAGAAAACAATACGTCGTCATGACAACGTATGTGAACGAATCCATAGAAAATGTACGGAATGATATTTTTTCCTGACACGTCCTTGACACGGTCCGGACACGTTGTCAAGACGACGTATTGTTTTCCCTCCTGACGGGCCACGGCCCGGACCTGTGTAGATAGACCTTTACCCAACTCTTTCTTGCTAGATTCTTCTCTGTGGAAAATTGCACCTTGCGAATCTAGCGTCAGCTTTAAAAAATAGTACCTATATATGTAAAATTTTTATTTCAAGAGCATGTAATGTGCCAATGAAATACATTATATTTTGACTTTGACTTTATTATCTTGGGATCGTGTGTTTAATTTAACCATCTCACATTTACTCAGGAGTGCACCCTCACGATGCGAAATCAATGGTGGAGGAAGACATGTGGACGGAGCTGTATGAGACAGCTAGTGCTCCGGAGTGCGTGGCGGTCGGGGAGTGCGGGCTGAACTACAGCAAAGACTTCTCTGAGCCGAAGGTGCAGAGGGACGTGTTTACAAGACAGGTTTGTACTTAGTTTAGACAGGTCTTTACTTTGTTTAGACAGGTGTGTACTTAGTTTAGACAGGTCTGTACTTAGTTTAGACAGGTCTTTACCTAGTTTAGACAGGTCTGTACTTAGTTTAGACAGGTCTGTGCTTAGTTTAGACAGGTCTGTACTTAGTTTAGACAGGAGTGTACCTATTATATGGTAGGTTTTTGCTGATGAAGTCGTGCACATGAAATAGGGTACCTATACAAAGTCTTTGTTTACGTAGTAACGCGAGGGCGTAGTAGTTGATGCTTGAAATATTTACTATAAATATAATACCTATGTATGTTGTTTGTTCTTCGATCGTTTATTGTTTGGGCCGGTCACGTCTGCCGTAGGCCAAACGATCTCTGGATGTTAAAAGACCTCACGCACGACAGACCACAGAAACGGTAGTGGGATAAGCTAGACACTTTCATGAATGTCTGGGTAGAGGCGGCTCAGGATGGAGAATCGTGGAGAAAGAAGAGAGAGGCCTTTGCCCAGCAATAGGACACAGACAGCTAGATAAGATGAGATTGAGCCTTGACGGGTACGGAACTCTTCGTATTACAGCCCGATTCAAACTTGGCCAGTAAATTGACTTGAAATTGTCAATACAGTTTTCAAAAACAGTATAATCCAACGAAAGTATAAATTCGCTCCAAAACGTAGTGTTAATTGAGTCAATGAATACTTCCTCTTTTAGTCGCATTACAGTTTTTCTACGATTTATAAATAATTCACGCGAATGATATTTTCTTTAGATTAATTAGCCGTAAGAGGCAGTAATGAAATGACACCTTTTTACGAGTTGAAGAAAGTTGTTTTTTGTATGCGTTTTGTGATATTTCATAAAAATCAAACACAAACTAATATTTTGATTTGTACAAACTATTTTGCGACTTATTACTATGTATGGCTAATAGAGTTAGACCACATGCGTCGTGTGTGGTTTTCTAAAGAAGTCTATTAGCAGAGACTTCGTTGCAACTCAGAAGTAACTAGCAGTTTCAGTTGCGTTGCATTTGCGTTTCACCGTGTGTTTTGGCGCTTATTAATTCATTGACACACGGAAATAAGCCTTTAGTTGCATTTAAGGCACATTAAGTTTATCCATTAAATATCATGCTGTCTCTAATTTTTGACAATAAGTGTGACAGCTATAAGCTTAGACTTCTTTCAACTGGCTGTTATTCAAGTATTTGTACCAAATATGACTAATTCAAGCCAGAGTTGAATGTACGGAAATTCAAGGAATTTATGTGCGCCCACGCATTTTTAAATATAACAATAACCTTAAGACAGATGGCTGTCTGAATGGCATGTTAGGGATATTGACTCATTCCTGTTTATCATGCTTTGCAGATAAGCTCATTAACTCTAACGCTTCGTTAAGCCTATAGCTGTCACTAGTCTTTGTCAAGAAATCAGAATAAGGCAGCAAGAGTTTTAATGGATAAATTAATTTTGACGTCGTCGTTTTCTGAAACTAATTAAGACTGGTGGAAAAGCATGAATTCTTAGACATACTGGGTGTAGCAGAAAGGGGGTATAACGCTGAAACACAGCGATAGTTCTCATGAAACTGAAACTTTCCCCAAGGAACATGGGTCGTAATTCGAAAAAAGAATTGCGTCCGCATACAAAATGTCTGATCAGCTGATCGAGTACTGACTAAATTGTATGGAAGGATGATAAAGATAAAGAGATAAAGATAAAGATAATTTATTAATAACATATCGTTACAAGTCAAAGCGCATTTCGATACAACGGTTATTTTTAAAATAGGTAATACACGTAAAAATGGTAATTTACTTACTGTAAAGAGTAAGTAACATATATTTATAATAATAATGGCAACTTCAAAAAGTCCTTATAAGAATAAAAATTATGAGCAAGGAGCCAGCTTTGTAGCTTACTTTTGAACATAAAAGGGGATTTTGCTTCCCGAATTGTTGTGGGTAAACGGTTGAAGACCTCTGGGCCTCTGACGTACACGGACTGCTTCGACTTGAGCAGCTTATGGGGTGGCGCTATGAGACGGTCTTTATGCGCGTTACTCCTTAGGTTGTATGCTGTTTGAACCCCTCTGCGGTCGAACGATTCTAAGTTATTGTATGCGAATACTGCGATCTGCTGGATAAGGATGCATGGAAGGGTCATTATCCGCAGCTCTGCGAAATATTTCTGGGCAGACTCATCGCTCGGTATGCGTACGATGCTACGCACTGCACGTTTTTGTGCCCTAAAAACGCGCTCCCAGTCAGCTGCTAGTCCCCACAGCTCTGTGCCGTAACAGAGTAGTGAGTGCACGGTAGCAAAATAGCACGTCACCACTACATCCCTAGTCGCTGTAGCCGATAATCGTCGCAGAGCAAAACAGGCTCGACTTAGACGTTCACAAATCGTGTCTATGTGTTCGTTCCAAGATAATGTACTGTCGATCGTGAAACCTAGGAGTTTGGCCGTTGTTACCTGTTTTATATCAGTATCCCCTGCGTATACTTTAAGCACTTTAGGAAGATGTCCGTTAAAAGAAAAGCGAATGAAACATGTCTTTTCCCGGTTCAGTGAAAGGCCGTTAACTGAGAACCACCGATTTAGTTTTTGGACAGTATCGTTCAGAGCCCTTTCCAACGCTAGCTCCGACATCTCGGTAACCACCACTGTTACGTCATCTGCGTACATGAACACCTCTACGTTCTTTAGAACAGCGGGTAAGTCGTTCAATAAAATAGTGAACAAGGTGTTTGATAGGCATGAGCCCTGTGGCACCCCCAGCAGGTTCGTAAGCTCGGATGATGACACTCGGCCTCCGTCGCCTACAACAACCTGTGTCCTTTCCTTCATGAACGACACTAGCAAGTCGAGAGCTGGTCCCCGAAGTCCATAGTGGCTTAGTTTGTTCGCTACGAGGTCGTGGTTTGCGGTGTCAAACGCGCGCGAGAGGTCGCAGCAGAGCATGGCAACGTGTTGCTTATCTTCACGGGCCCTCAGCACCCTCCACACCGCCTCACGTACCAAGTCACCCGTACACCGTCCTTGGCGGTATGCGTATTGCCTACTCGACAGGGTATTGTGAGTTGACCAGAAGGATTGGATACGCTGGTTTATTCCTACTTCGAGGATTTTGCTCATTGCAGGCACCAGTGATATCGGACGATACGATTTGCTCACGCTTTTTTTACCCTTACCTTTGTACAGAGGGCTGATCTTCACCCTCTTTAGGGGTTTAGGAAAAATGCCCTGTTTCAGGCACAGGTTAAAAAGGTAGGCAACAGGTTCGTAAATAACTGGGCTAACAAATTTTAATAAATTCGGCGACAGGTCGTAAATATCTCTAGAATTTTTGGGCGCGATCTTTATTAACATTATATTAATGACTTCGGCCGGTGTGAAGCGCTTCAGGCGCATAGATTTGTCAGCTGCTGGTGTGCACACTAATAACTCGCGAAGGGCGGCACTGATATTCGCGGCAGGTGCGCCACACGCCGACGCCGCACCTATAAACTCAGTATTGAGGGAGTTTACAACCTGTACTTTAGAAGTGACAATTACTCCGTTACACTCTTTGATTGTTGCTGTGTAGTCCAGCCGTTCCCCGGTTTTTCTAGCTAATTCCTTGTTAATCATGGACCACATTGACTTACTTACATTTTTATTGGATTTAATTTTACGCTCGTAGTAGGCCGTTCGTTTTTTGTGTAGGAGTTTTTCGTACCTATCCTTTAATTTATTAGCAAATGTTTGGATATTTATATCGCCGGCGCATCTTTTGTTTAAGTTTAGTACGTCGTGTAATAAGGCTTTTAGGTTGTTGACCTCACTGTCTATCCACGGGCTAGATTTTGGGGTGTTGTTTGATATTCGTAACGGAAAACAGGTCTCGAATTTGTTACAAAATATGGTAAGTATCATCTCAGCCAATATGTTGCAGTCGTTTTCGCTCCTTCTTATTATGTCAGTCCAGTCAATCGAGTTTAATTCATTACCGTAGTTTATTTGCCTGTTCATTGTGATAACGCGTTGCGGGTACTTCTCGCATTTTAAGTTGGTAGTGGTCCGGGTAATACGAGCTACCTGTGCGTCATGGTCGCTCAGGTACGACGTTGATGGATTAACAATAACATAGAAGTATGTCGTAGGTAAATTAATTACGTATATTGGTGATAAATAATTATGTATGTATTGAGTCTGACTAAATTAGGGTAAATTGATATGACATTGTTAAACGTTGATAGTAATTAGCTGCGAATAGGCATGATGACAAAAAAAATTCAGTCCATCACATTGGGCACGTATTTTTTCTTTTTTCTCATAATATAAAAATGACAACGATACACCGGGTTAAAGTTCCTCGTGACGTCACTTTTTAATACTACGATGTCATGCCTAAGTACAATTTTTATCTAGGAGCGACGTCAAAACTCCCACTCCGTAACTTTGATGCCTAAAGGACGGACTAAATATAGGGTAACTTTTAATTAGTGAACGATTGAAAAGGATATTATACATGATAACAAACAACTTTTACTATGGTGCCAAGTACTAAATCATAAAAAAAATATATCATAAATATATCAGCTGATGCGTTTTGTAAGGGGAGTTCAAAATTTTTTGAATGATTTCGACCTTGGTCCCATAGTAAAAGTTGTTTGTTATCAAGAGTACATGCATATCCTTTGCCATCGTTCACTAATTAAAAGTCACTCTGTATAATGATTCTGTACTCTGTAAGAGCTAAGAACAGACTTTTTGCTTACCTATGATATTTTTAGTGGTGAGAACCTATAATTGGCTGTTGTTTTATTTTAAGTAGTCTGTAAGTTTTCGTAAGCTGTTGGTTCTCCAATAAATAAACAAATAATGCCATTTCTTTAATGTAGTCATCATCCCTATCCCATTTATCCTTCAGGTGGAAATGGCATGCGACCTTCGGAAACCACTCTTCGTCCACGAGAAAGAAGCTCAGGAGGATCTGCTGAAGATCCTGGATGAATTCGGCACGAGACTGCCTCCTGTGGTCATCCACTCGTTCACGGGCACCGCGGAACAAGGGCTCAAGTACATCGAGAAGGGATTCTATCTTGGAATCACGGGGTATATTTGTAAGGTATGTTTTTGAGTAGTTGGGTATTTAATCCTACTGTTATTATAAATGTCAATGTTTGTGCCGAAGGATGGATGTTTGTTACTCTTTCACGCAAAAACTTTACAAAAACGCAAAAAGAATTTTGATGAAAATTGGCAAAGTTGTAGCTTATAAATCAGAATAACATATAGGCTATGTCATTTTTAATACATCATGTTTTTTTCTAAGATATGACGATTAATGCGCACGAACGAAGTCGCGGGCAGCCTCTAGTATAATAGTAGGTAGTGATTTTTTTGTTAGAAGAGCCATGTATGTTTGATCTTTGGACAGGAAGGATTTATATTATAGTAAAGTTGAACAGGTATAGGCTAAAATGATGATGATGATGACGATGATGGTGATAACGATGATTGATTATGATTGATGATGATAATTGATGATTGATAATGATAATTGATGGTGATGATGATAATTGAAGGTGATAATGATTGATGGTGGTGACGACGATGATGATGATGTTGATGACGACGGTGATGGATGATGATGATGATGACGACGACGATGATGTTGTTGATGATGATGATGGATGATGATGATAACAACGACGATGTTGATGACGATGATGATGGATGATGATGATGACAACGATGATGTTGATGACGATGATGATGGATGATGATGATGACAACGATGATGTTGATGACGATGATGATGGATGATGATGATGACAACGATGATGTTGATGACGATGATGATGGATGATGATGATGACAACGATGATGTTGATGACGATGATGATGGATGATGATGATGACAACGATGATGTTGATGACGATGATGATGGATGATGATGATGACGACTATGATGTTGATGACGATGATGATGGATGATGATGATGACGACTATGATGATGTTGATAACGACGATGATGTTGATGACGACCGATGATGATGATGAAGACGACGACAACGATAATAATGACGAGAAAATACTATGCTGTATCAAATATTACTTGCCCCCAGGATAAATCAGACGGCGGCATCCGTCGTTTACTATCAGAACGTCTACTCCCCGTGGACAAGCTGCTGGTAGAGACAGACTCTCCGTTCATGTACCCCAATATGCGCGCCTCGAAACTGCCGCTACATGTCAAAGACGCGCTTACTGAGAGGTAGGTGATCATTATAATAAAAGGCTAAAAGCTATTTAATATTTATTTATTTATTTAAATAGTGCTTCTATTATTTAATTAAACTGCAATTAGATGTAAGTAACATCAAGTCTGTTAAAAATGCCTTTAATATGATACAGGCTAATTTCATCAACTCAGCTTATCGCTGCCTACTGTTGGAGTAAAGGCCTTTCCAACGGCAAATGGCATTCGCATTTAATCAACCGTAATTTAAATACCGGGAATAAGTATAGTAGTCTCAAATCCTCGCCGCAGGGGCCATAATTCATTTCGGAAGATCAGCAACCTTAGCATACACTCCGTGACAAGACGTTGTCATGGGTTTGTCACGCTTACGTCTCTGTCCATAGTTTTAAATGTGATAAGGACAGCATGACGTGAGATAATTGTCGCGGCACGTATGCTAAGCCTCCTGTACGAGACAGAGGGAGAAAGAGATAGTGTCGTGAATGAGAAACAATCGCTGCATCGCTGCCACGATTTATGGCTCGATCTGCAGCGGGTGGCTGAGACTACTACCCCCTTATTACAAAACGAGGTTTAAAGATAGTCCGACGTTAGTTCGTTTAGTTTGACGTTTTGTCCATAGTCGAAACGTCAAAGGAAACGAACTAACGTCGGACTATCTTTAAAGCTCGTTTTGTAATAAGGGGGCTATAGTTGATATGTTATGGTGTGGTGCAGGTCGATGAACTTCGTGAACCGCTACTGCACGTTCCAGCGCAACGAGCCGTGCGCGCTGCCCGCCGTGGTGGAGCTGGCCGCCGCCTTCCTCGCCACCAGCCCCGCCGACCTCGCGCTCGCCACCGCCTTCAACGCGCTCAAGATCTTCGGGCTCAGCCAGTAAGTGCACCACTCCGCCAAACAACTATTGGATATTTGGAACACATTTCCGGGTCAGGGCTTTCCGTGTTCAGAGTTATCTGTTTTCATAGACGCAGGACACGGAGCTGTGTGAACGAGTTCATACAATTTCTATGTAACCGATTTTTGTCTTGTTCCGTCAGGGCTGTTTCCGGAAATGTGTGGTTAGGCCTTAATGGCGTCTACACACCAAAGCCGCTGGCCCAAATGAACCCAGCGTCTTTTGCAAAATGAGGCCGCCGGGTTATCAAAAGAAATAATTTTATTGCTGTAAATGTGGTATAAATGGAATTTTAACAAATATAATAGAATTTCACACATTTATGTCGGCGGTTTTGGTATGTAGACTTAAAACGGCCTACAATACGATTTTAAATCAGAGTCGATATCGGGTTAATGGTATTCTATCTAAAACATTACAAAATTGTTATCTTATTGAAGAGTCTATAGGAATAAATAAAAATCTGATAAATCAATGAAAACGGCCAATGACAGATAAGTCGATGAGTGATAAGATAGGAAAGAGACGTCCATTGATTTAAATACAGGATATCGGAATGCCTTATGAAAATGTGCCTTTTGTATTACAATAAGATTGTTGATAACTATCGACTATATTTATATGTAATAAAGTCTATTTTTAAATGGAAATAAACTGGGTGGTTAATACCTTTTGCCATTGATTGACGTAACTTTAAAAGTAGTCTTTTGTTCTGGCAAATTTAAATTTACTTTCCCAGTTTATTTTCCATTTATTTGATTTTATATTCGAATCGAAAATATGAAATATTGCAATTCATAAATATTGAAAATATTTTTTTAAGGTGTGTCTACATTTATTTTTCGTAAATTCAGTTCACGGTTCAAGCTGCGCTCACGCTTGTATCTTTGTCATTTGTAGACGCGCTTTTACATAACATGATTAAAAAGCGTGTTAAAAAACTATTTTTATAGAAAAAACAAAAAAGATTGGCTCAAAAATCTATTAAAAAGTTATTTTTAATTAAATAAAAAGAATTGATTAAATGAGTTTCTTCAGACGTCAAACTAATTCGTAAACGAACTCGAACTTTAAAATACTCATTTAAATCTTGCATTTCTATACACCGATAGTATTGCGGGTCAAAATCACGAGAAAATATCTATATTATACTTATATGTAGACATCGTCATAATAAGGGCGATATTGAATCGATGACGTATAGGTTGATTTGACACTCGACTGTATAGGAAAGTGCAATATTTGATCAAAGCTTGTTGTTGATATATTTCAGTTAAAATATATGAAAATGTTACGTTTAAAATATTGGGCAGTTTTAGAAAAGATCACAAGAGTAAATGCTTCATTAAATCTTTGTTAATGTGAGGTTTAATGGACTTTTCACAGCTCTTTCCGCAACTGGAAAATGAAAAGTGTTTATTCAAAAATAGGCAAAATTCATTACACTTTTTTGATCTCAAACTACTGCCGGTTCACTACCTGTATAGCCGAGATGAAGAAAACGGCTAGAAACCTTCGGCACAGGGCCCTACGTTATGACCAATATATCTTTTTTTTAAAATCGATAACAGCTCCTTAATGTTTAATAGAAAGAAAGAAACTACGTATAATGATTTAAATATGATTTTGACCTGCACAAAATGAGGCTAAATTTAAACTAATATTTCAATTATCTTGCCACCTCTGACTGTAATTGTCTGTAAGAACTAACTTAAAACCTAACTTTAGACACCACAGTATTGTTGTTTATGCACTTGTGGTGTCTAATTGAAACTTACTACATAATAAAAATAATAATTTATTCGTAGTTTATATGCGAATACCAAAAGCAAACTATTTTTGATTTATTAAATCGAAGTAATTTTAAAGTTTTTTATAACTAAGGTAAATTTATACTATGCTTTGAGTAACTTAACTGTTAATTTAAGCATAGTGCAAATCAACCTATAAAGGGCCTAAGCACACTATCGGATAAAATCGGCCGATTATTATGTAAATGCAAATTTAAAATATAATTAAATATTAAATTTTGCACTAGTTTTCGTGTGAGTCACAAATATTAAAATCACAATTAAAAATAACTGATAAAAATTATCGGCCGATTTTTTTCAGCTTTGTAATACATTTGATTGCCTTAGGCCCACTTGCGCAGCCCAGAGTTAACGCACTAAACCCAGAGTTAGCTGCTAACACTGGGCTAAATCAAGATGAATCAATACAAATTATTTATTTAACCCTGTGTTAGCAGCTAACTCCGGATTTATTTGGCTGCGCAAGTGGGCCTTAAAAATGCATAATTCGCAAAAGTTAACTCAACTTGAAACTCAAGTAATATGCGCGATCATCAGCGCAATGTCTCATGTAGGTTTAAAAACGAAATCCGAAGTGCAAAGGCCCGCGTACCTGACACGCAACATGCCATTTCGTCAGAATGTCAGTACGAGCATAATTTATGACCCAATATTTTTTTATTATTATGATTGTTTTAATATTTTATGATTGTGGCTTTTTACGTTACTTGTGTAGCTAGGTGTCGTTTATTTTAGATGTATTTTATATTTATGTTTTATTTCTTCGCTCGAGATCGTAGAATCGACATATTCAAACTTATCTAAGGCTCCGTTTCACCACCAATCACAGACAACATTTAACTGACAGATAAACCTATGTCTATTTCATAAAACGAGACGATTAGCGCCCGTTATTAATAACCTATCCTGATCCGTTTTTACTAGTGGTGGGCCGAGTACCAGTTTTACCGAGTAACCGAGTACCGAGTATTACTCGGTTTAAAGTTTACCGAGCCGAGTACTCGGCCGAGTTACTCGGTATAGTTAAAGTAGGTAGAATTTCGCGCGAAAAAGCTTGGGAGCGGGTGGTGATAATGGTGTTAGAACTGTCCCTCCGCACCCCGCTATTCATAATGAAAACAATAAACGTCAACCGTCAAGTGGCAAAACATTTTTGAAAAAACACTGCTTATGAATTTTTTTTTCTTAATAATTATGATAATAGCAATTCATAACATTGCTCCAGCTAGGCAAAGGCCTAAATTATGTACAATTACAAGGAATTAGACTATGATCTACCAAGCAGATCCAATGCGCAAGGTAGATTTATTTGTACCGAGTACTCGGCATTTTAACCGAGTTATTCGGCCGATTACGAGTAGTGAAAAAAGTGCCGAGTACGCCGAGTACCGAGTATTAACCGAGTACTCGGCCCACCTCTAGTTTTTACCAAATCGAGATTGAAAAAACAAAACACAATTGTCACTTGTGTACCAAAAACATGTCAAGAACACAATTGTGTTTTGTTTTTTCAATCTCGATTTGGTAAAAAACGGATCAGGATAGGTTATTAATAACGGGCGTTAGACAGTGACAGGTATAAAATATCTGTCAGTAAAATTTTATCTGTAAGTTGTGATACAGGCAGGTCCTAACCCGCTTATTACAAAACGAGGTTTAAAGATAGTCCGACGTTAGTTCGTTTAGTTTGACGTTTTGTCCATAGCCGAAACGTCAAAAGAAACGAACTAACGTCGGACTATCTTTAAACGTCGTTTTTATAATAAGGGGGTAAGTGTTTTTGTTTAATGCGTTGTATTAACATGACATGATTGGATATTGTTTTGAATATTTCAATTTTACGCTCTACAGTGACTAATCTATTAGCAATAAAATATAGTGGCAATACGCGTCAGCTATTAGTCAATATGATCTCAGTCATTCATTTAAATGCTGTGTTGTAATATATCACTTATGTTTTATGTCGTTATATCGCCTTGCCATCACCATCTAAAAAGCTTTACGTATTTACCTCCCGATTTTTTTATCGTTACAATTTTTTACGTAAAATCGCATAGTGTATTCTTAGCCTAAGAACACTTCGCTATGAGGTCGATTCGACCTCGTAAGTGTTAAATAGATGATAATTATTGCCACTGTATTCTCAAATCGCACGGTTTTAGGTATATTTCGCTCTGCGCAGAGCATTCCTAATCGAATTATGATTTCTTCGAATAATTATAATTATGTAAATAGATTTAAATGTTGTAATATTTAATGCCGTTGATTTAATGCTGTAGTCACAACGAAATCAAAGACTGCAAGTATTAAAAATGTGGAATTTGACATGTTATATTAATTATGTTTTTTTGTAATATTTTTTACGTATTTAATCGTATAAGTCGATATGGTATAGAAAAGGGGATACCAATCGAGCAATGATTATTTAAAATATGGTTTTTAAAGTTCCCTTTCTATTTCGTATCGATTAAATAGAATATAAGAGTATTGTTATTAATTCCTTTATTTTTTGACAATCACTTTGTTGTAGATATGTAAGAAAAGAAAGTATTTGTATAGTTTACATATAAAATGTGGACTGGAAAATGTACTGAAATGTATAGAAATTGAGGGCGTATCTTCCTTGTGAAAGGGTTAACAATAGGGATGACGACTACATTTAAAAATTCAAAAAATAATTAGTCCGTCTTTTAGGCTATTAAAAAATATTTGAAACACAGTTTTTACCTGATTAAATACATAAATAAATACAAAAATACAGAGCATCCAAGTTATGGAGTGGGGGGTTTTGACGTCACTCCTACGTAAAAATCGTACGTAAGCGTGACGTCACGAGCAACTTTAACCCAGTGTATCTTTGTAATTTTTAGTTTAAGAGAAAAAAGAAAAAATACGTGTCGAATATTTAAAAATAAACTATGTGATGGGCCTAAAACATTTTTTTTGTCGTCATGCCTATTGTGTGCACCTGCTTTTATCCAAAATAGCGCTGAAACTTAGGAAATATCTGGTCATAACACCAATTGTATGGGAAATAATTTTCCAGTGTTTATGTATGGGATAAGCCCGTCGGGCGTGTACCGTAGTGCCTTCGACAAAACGTCCTTTTGTGATACAATATTTTCTTAGAATGTACAGATTATTTCTTTCAATATACAAATAAATATTTCATTTTAGTTTTATTTTACTTTGACATCCATATTTACTTCACAGCTGATCAAAAATGTCTATCAAAAATATGAGGTCTTTTCCATTTCACACATTTATAAAGGATTAAGATTAAAACAAACAAAGTTTATCTAAACAAATGTATTTTCTAGCTATTTACAAGTTGGCAGTATCTTTGGAAAGCCCAATTTATATTCCTATTAAATTACATTATAACAATTTCATTAAAATAAAGTAAGTTTTTCAACTCTTTCGATAACTAAACCATTAGGGAAGTCATTAAAGACTCCATTTACCCCCAGTTGAATAAAAGTCTCATTAAGTTAATAATACATTAAACATCGTGCCGTCTTAGTACATCACATCTGCGTAACATTCCGCGCGGAACGTTCGGTTCAATACGCTCGCAATGTGTTTCAAGTCACCTATGACACATCAGCTGAAATTACGTCGCATACATTTACTCCATCCGCTGAACGTTCGGTTCAATACGCTCGCAATGTGTTTCAAGTCACCTATGACACATCAGCTGAAATTACGTCGCATACATTTACTCCAGCCGCTGAACGTTCGGTTCAATACGCTCGCAATGTATTTCAAGTCACCTATGACACATCAGCTGAAATTACGTCGCATACATTTACTCCATCCGCTGAACGTTCGGTTCAATACGCTCGCAATGTGTTTCAAGTCACCTATGACACATCAGCTGAAATTACGTCGCATACATTTACTCCATCCGCTGAACGTTCGGTTCAATACGCTCGCAATGTGTTTCAAGTCACCTATGACACATCAGCTGAAATTACGTCGCATACATTTACTCCATCCGCTGAACGTTCGGTTCAATACGCTCGCAATGTGTTTCAAGTCACCTATGACACATCAGCTGAAATTACGTCGCATACATTTACTCCAGCCGCTGAACGTTCGGTTCAATACGCTCGCAATGTATTTCAAGTCACCTATGACACATCAGCTGAAATTACGTCGCATACATTTACTCCATCCGCTGAACGTTCGGTTCAATACGCTCGCAATGTGTTTCAAGTCACCTATGACACATCAGCTGAAATTACGTCGCATACATTTACTCCAGCCGCTGAACGTTCGGTTCAATACGCTCGCAATGTATTTCAAGTCACCTATGACACATCAGCTGAAATTACGTCGCATACATTTACTCTAGCCGCTGAACGTTCGGTTCAATACGCTCGCAATGTGTTTCAAGTCACCTATGACACATCAGCTGAAATTACGTCGCATACATTTACTTCAGCTGCTGAACGTTCGGTTCAATACGCTCGCAATGTGTTGCAAGTCACCTATCAGCTCGATATCAGCCGAAATTACGTCGCATACATTTACTCCAGCCGCTGAACGTTACGCAGATGTGTCGCGACCCTTATTTAGATTTTTGTCAATTTACCTTCCTTAACCTAAATATTTAATTTTTGAAATAAAATCGAAAATTGTACGACATTTAATGCACAATTAACAACAACTGGGCGTTAATATTTGACTGCAAATACATCACAGAAACCAGTCACTTAACCACACAATCAGTCAATTGGAAACTCTATCTAGGTGTAACCAAAGTCTAGCTCTTGTCCAACTTCCTAACGACCCCTGGCGGCGGTGATGTGAGCACTTTCCTCGAGAGACGAACTTGGCCCGAGACTGGGTCGCGACCGAAGTATTTCACTTGGATTTCTGACCCTATGTCCAAGCCTAAGACTGACGGGTGCATTATCTGGAAGAAGGAAATAAAATGAAAGTAATAGTACTATAGTTTTTTTTTGTACTTTTTATAGTACCTGTAGAGGTAGGTTACTATACTACACCACTATAAACTTCAACTTAAACAGTTAATCATGATAATAGACAACGTTTATACAACCTTTATTCGAAATTAAAAAAAAAACAAACACTACTCCATGGTAATTTGTTGATCAGCTGATCTGCATGGGAAGTTGATTTTGTATAAAAAGTAAACTATAAATGGCCAACCACCCAAGATATTTTTTGCTAGATTCTTCTCTGAGGAAAACAGCACCTTGTTTGATGGCCAAATGGACCGACGACCTATTAAAAAGCGCGGGGTCTCGTTGGATGCAGGTGGCTGAAATGGTTGCGTTGGAGAGCCATTGGAAAGGCCTATGCTCAGCAATGGGCAGTGGGCTAAGATGATAATGAGGGTGACGGTGATGATGACGAGGATGATTTAAATATTGTACTAACCTTCCTATGATCTAACTGCGAATTATGCAGCAACGCAGGCGCCATCCCCGGATACAAAGTAACCAACACGCCTATATCTCTAACTTCTACCACTCTGGCCTTATATATCCCTCCGAATTCTAAGTCAGGCGTTCTTTCAGCTGACAACCATGCGGCTATACGAGCTTGGGCCTCGTCCATTGCCGTTTGCGAAGGCGCGAATATACTGTACTTTGTTTCGTCTATGGGCGTTACCTGGGGACAAAATAAGTCTTGAGCGTCACTTTTCTACATCGGTGCCAGCAATATACAGTGCTGCAGGCAGACTAACTTATCTGTGAAATGAACGGCGGCGCTAGCAGTAATACAAAATTGTATTTCTACCAATCGCAGCAGTTCTCGAACTTAACATTTCCGTATTAGTGGCCGTAGTTCCAATAACGGCCGTTTCACAGATAACTTAGTAGATCTGCTAGCTTAGCATGGCACTCCGTGACAAGACGTTGTCATGCGTTTATCACGCTTACGTCTCTGTCTATAGTTTTAAATGTGATAAGGACAGCATACGTGAGATAATTGTCGCGGCACGCCGTGCTAAGCCCCCAAGGGGCTTAGCATGGCATTATCTCACGTATGCTGTCCTTATCACATTTAAAACATGGATATTTTTGCACGTGGCAGAAATCGGAACTAACGATATCATCTTATAAATTGACATTATTTTGAGTTAATTATTCACCACACACGCCCTCCTGGCAATGTCACCAAAGTGCCAATAGATTCTTGTAGCTCTATATAGTATTTGAGATTTGTGATGCACAACAGGATATTTTTGTTTTAAAATATCGGCTTTTATTTTAAAATATCCGTCACGACTCTCTCCCATCGTGGTAGACACCACTTCTCTCCACTTGCTACGATCCAAACACACATCTTTCGCTTCAAATTCATCAGTCGCCTCATACATGTCGGTTTAGGATACTCTTGACTTGGCCTTTCTTTAGCAAATAGTTTTATTTACGAATTAAGTATATAATTCTAATCATTCTTTTTTGTGGCAATTGGAGTTGTCTCTGCCTACCTCGATGGAAGGCGTAATAGATATGTATGTATGTATTTAATTACCTGCACGCCAGTCTCAACATACAATCGTTTGAGATTAATGCCCCCCTGTCCGAGGAGTTTGGATCTCTTGTGGACTTCCACCTCCAGCTCTTCAATCACTGGCATGTTCTCTTTCTTACCTTGTCTGTTAGAATAAGACAAGATGATTAACAAAAATACCCATTGAAATGTGTAACCCTTACGAAACAAAGAAAGAGGTTAAAAATAACTTTTTTAAATAGATAGAATACGCTGTTTGCATTTACTATAGAGTACATATTTATAGTTTTTCAATACATCTTGGGATCTTTTTTTTTCAGTTACAATATCCGATGGTAGCGCTTTATGTTTGACTCTCGTGCCGTGAACCAAGAAAGACTTGTTTCTTTAAGGGGTTCCAAGACCGTTGTTTGATGTCTTTGTATATCATTTGTACGGTAAAAACTGTAGATTAGCGTCGATTAATCTATTTTACAATCGACCGACTGATGTAAACACCCATTTAGCCCAGATACTTTGTCCTTTCATCAATGAGAACATTAATTAAAAAAACCTGATAAAAAACTTACCTAGGTTTATCAATACACTGATTCATAATATCAATAATCTTGCTCTTAGCGTCGCAGGCTTTCTGAACAGCCTCCATTACTATCTTGAGAGGTAGGCCGGATATTTTGATGTCCGCTTGTAACGCTGTGATGCCTTTCTTTGTGCCGGCTAGCTTGAAATCCATATCGCCCATGTAGTCTTCTATACCCTGAGGATTTTGGGTATTTAGTATTATTTTAGTTAGATGTATTGCCATAAAACATCGTGTTACTAATTGAATAATAAATTTATTACGTTAAAATTAGTATTGGTGAGAGCCAATGTTAATTTTTAAGCCAAATTGATAACGTTCTTTTATTTTTTTGCCAATTTTCCATCGGCCCGACACGACTACATGCCGCATGGAGTTTGTTCTCTCTTAATACCTTATCAGTAACGCCAATAGGCGGGGTCTACCACAGAGCGAGCAGCCTCGCAATGAAGATGTTTGGCCTCTAAGGAAAGACCTCACTATTCTATTGAGGTAGTTCTTAGCCGGCCAAACGCAGACGATCGTCGATATTTTCATTAGACAAGAGTAACGCGTATCATCCGCTATGGACAATACGAGACCAATCTCTAAACTTAATCACTAATATGTAACCTTACTCAAAAAGCTACAAAAACATAACAAAATGCTAACTCACTAACAAATCAGTGAGTATCCTGTAGTCGGCGACATGTCCCGCGTCACCGGGCCGCGACACCAGCCCCACCGCCACCCCCGCCGCCGCCGCCGACACCGCCACCCCCGCGTCCATCAGCGCCAGCGACCCGCCGCATACTGACGCCATGGAGCTCGAACCTGGGTGGAGTACACGGTAACCAAATTAATGTTTTGTAAAATTATCGTCGTAAAAAAAATCGCAAATTGACCAAACATAAAAAAAGTTTTGTTACTACTTGGACATTTCGCATGTCCAAGTAGTAACAAAATGTTCAAAAAGTAGCAAAATGTCCGAAAAGGAGCGTAATGTTTAAAAAGTCGTAAAATGATCAAAAAGACGCAAAATGTCCAAAAAGTAGAAAAATTATCAAGTAGTCGCAAAATGTCCAAAAAGTAGCGAAATGGCCAAGTAGTCGCAAAATGTCCAAAATGTAGCGATACGTTCAAGTAGTCGCTAAATGTCCAAATAGTAGCGATATGTCCCAATATAACAATAGTAGCGAAATGTTCAAAAAGTCGCAAAATATCCAAAGTAGCGAAATGATCAAGTGAGTAGTCCACTTGCAAATAGCTCTACTTAGCAAAAACTCAAATTTGAGAAAACTGAACAAAACGTTTTAGCATGTCTATGCTTCACCTAGGTGGGCAATTCTCTACAAATATATTAGAAACCATATTTGCATGAAATAGATGTTAAAAAAGAACTTAGTCCCATATCATTTTTTCATTTTTTATCCAATAATCAAAGTAACATAGCAAGTTCTGCAAGTTAAATGACAAAGTAACCAGTTTTGCAATAGAAAACTTTAAAGATAACAAGTTCTGCAGTAATAATTAAACAAAACAGCCTCATATTTTAAAAGTCTAATGGAGTCATATATAAATAATATTAAATATTTCAATCATTTTAAATCTTTAATTCTTTAACTTTCTCCATAAAAGTATTTTCGACATCAGAAAACGCAGATACAACGTTATCTGATTCTCTAAAAGTACCTACCCAGTAGAGATTCTAATAAATCTGCAAGAAACTTTAGAAAAGTTGGTACAGAGATCCAAAATTCTATTTTATCGTGCAAATATTTATCATTATTAATTGTTTAAACAATGTAATGAGGTTCTCCATCATTTTTAATGTGTCTTGTCATGAAAATTTCTTTTCAACAAATTGAATTTTAAGTGCGACACGGTTTGATTTTAAGTATTTCTCTGTTGATCGTTTTCTAATCGAAAAGCTCAAAATTTTGGCCTAAACGCAATAGACTCAACACTGCCCATTCAGTGCTACTTTTGCCAGTTTGAAAAACATGCAGAACTTTGTAGGTAGGTATACTAATAATGGCGGTATTTGCAACTGTCATAAATTGACATGACGCATTTTGCAGTAGTAATTGCTATCTAGCGGTGATTGCAGTTGGCAAGCGCTGCTAAGTAGCGAGTTTTGCATAGGTGATCAGATTTTGATGTAGATTTGTACGGAATTGAGCCAGTTTTTAAAGAACATTTTGACAACAGGTTATAGTATTTTATAAGTACATTTGAATTTGCGCGCCACCTTGTCTTTGGTAAAAAATTGACATAGCGGTGTTTGTAAGTGGACTACTCAAGTAGTCTCTAAATGTCCAAAAAGTTGCGATATGTCCAAAAAGTAGTGAAGTGTTCAAAAAGTAGCGATGTGTCCAAAAAGTAGCGAAACGATCAAGTAGTCGCAAAATGACCAAAAAGTAGCGAAGTGGCCATGTAGTCGCAAAATGTCCGAAAAGGAGCGAAATGTTCAAAAAGTCGCAAAATGTCCAAAAATTATGAAATCAAGTTGTCGCAAAATGTCCAAAATGTAGCGAAACGTTCAAGTAGTCGCAAAATATCCAAATAGTAGCGAAACTTTCAAGTAGCCGCAAAATGTCCAAAAAGTAGCAAAATGTTCAAGTGGTCGCTAAATGTACAAAAAATAGCGTAATGCTCAAATGGTCACAAAAAGTTCAGTGTATCGCAAATGTTATATAGTTAGTTACCGTTGCTTTCCAGCACCTCGGCAGTCAACCGTGTAGTGTACGGCTGTTGTGGCACGACGGGCAGCAGGCCGCGCTCGGCCAACGCTCCGTGACCCGCCTCGCGTCGCCCCGGACCGCCGCCGCGACCCACCTCGCCGGTCGCGTACGACGGGAACTCGTAGTGAAGGAAGAAGCTCTTCTCTTTTATACCACTGGGGGAAATATTCGTTGTTTATTTATTTGAGAGACTGAACAAGCTTATAATGTGTTTTAGCTGGATTCGTTGGAAACGAAACTACGCATCCACTGGAACGGAATTGGAGCTTACGGAACGCAATATATCCAAATATTCGCAAAATGTACAAAAATATCAAAATGTATGACATTTGCAATATGTTCAAAAAGTAGCGTAACATGTAGTAGTCGCAAAATGTTCAAAAGTTAGGGAAATGTTCATCAAGTTGTAGCAAAATGCCATTTTATAACAAAATCGAATGAATACTTAGTTACCTAGTAAGCATAGTAAGGGCGTCCATTTTGAGCGCGCTATCCGGTGAATCAAACGCAACAGTACATAATACTTGTGTTTGGCCTCGTTGGAACAAAGCGCTGCCATGTAGCGGCTCGTAGAGGGATACCTGCGTAATTCAATTTAAGAATGAGCTATTTGAAACAGATATAATGCAAATCTGCGTAGCAACTTCGCAAGAAAATCACTCAAGCTTTTGACTTTTTAATTTTTTTACTGCTCAAGCATTTCTTGCGGTTTTTTTATTTGCAACAAAGAGCAATTCGCCTGCTACGTAATACAATTTTTTATACATAAATCTCTTTTCTTTTTGCAAATAGCTGCGTATTCATTGGGCGTGTACCTAGCTACGCAAAGGTTCCAATTAAAAGAGGTCCCTAAAAATTAGTAAATGCGCTGCCTATATGTAGTTTAATAACTAATAAAAATAAGCTACATTGTCTTAAAATTCTATTAAAAACTGTTAAGTTACATGAAAAAGTACCAAAGATTCTCACATACCTGACAACTAATATTCCTAAGTTGATCCAAGTGCCTTCCGTCACACCGTACATCCGTTTCAAAGATCATATCCCGGAATATCTGTCGTAAATGACTATTGAATGCGTCTTGTAACTGTGTGAGATCCGCCTCAGTTTCTCTTAGTTGATTCAGCACTGTTTGTCGTACTTCTGCTATCGCGTTGTCGCGAGATATTTTGTCGTGGGTGTGGTCACTGTGTTTAAAGAAACACTAGTTAAAACTAATGGAGAAAAGTGTGTTTTAATAGTCAGTTTAATGGTACTCCCACACTGCATGTTATAAAATTTTTGTAAGCATTTTATAACAAACTTTTAGTACCTATACAATATGTTTGTTATAAAAAGTAGCCATTTTGCGCCAGATGTGCCACGCAGATTCAGACGGTATGGCGTCTCCTCATATATTCTATACTCAAAGGTTCTATCATAATAGTTCTATCATAATATTTCTATGGAGCAGATGAAATAACGCATTCAAAAGATGCGTCAAATTAATGCGGCCATTTTGTAATACTAATATATTACAAGTATAGCTAGTTAGAAATACTTTATTGCACACAAATAGATACAGACAAAACTTAAAACTATAGGTAGGTAACATTGTGCGCAAAGGCGGCTTTATCACTAAAAGTAATCTCTTCCAGACAACCTTTGGAGTAGGATACGTTTAAGAAGACTGTAGAGTAGAGCGTGGCATAAATAGATTTAAACTGTTGTTAGAATGTATACTTACCTAAGAATCTCCCTAATTTTCATAGTAGATAATGTTTTAATAGTGTCCACAATGCTTTGTTCAAGCGGCGGCGTCGTTTCATACTCGCGTTTCATCTTTCCATGGTCCTTTTGTAGCTTTTCTATGCCGCGTACTATGTGTTGAGCTTCTTTCGTACCTGAGGGTTGAAGTAAATTAATTTTATTGATCAGATAGGTATGTGTTTTAATATAAAATATATTATTTTCTTGTATTTAAACTAAGTCGAATACCTACAAGTGTATTTAAACTATTAAATAATCGTAAATACTGCAGAATTAATAATACTAGGTAGGTAAATAGAAATGTTTAGTTATAAGTCCTCAAGTAAATATACTCCTACAGGGTGGTACTAATATTAAAAATGACAATGATTGTGCCGATGGATGGTTGTTAGGATGTCACCCAAAAACCATTGAACAGATTTTAATGAAACATTACAACATTGTAGTCAGCATTTTAGAATAACACATAGGCTATATTATTTTAAGATATTGTGTAAGTTTTTCAAGATATGACGACAAAAGCGTTCGAAGTCGCAGGCAGCTAGTAAATACTAGATACTAATATTAGGGATCATGTTACCACTTTCTTTATCAGCCCATATATGTCCCCACCGAGGGGCACGAGCCTACTCTCATACAGAGAGTGATTAGGCCGTAATCCACCACGCTGGCCAAGTGCGGGTTGGCGGATTTCACATACACCTTCGAATTTCTTCTCTAGTGTTTTATGTCTCTAGTGCTTCTCTAGTGTTTAACCGATGTGTCTCTAGTGTTAATTTCTTCTCTAGGTTTCCTCACGATGTTTTCCTTCACCGTTAGCAAGTGGTAATCGAATAAATTGATCCGTACATGAGAAATAAACTCAGAGGTACGTGCCCGCACCAGGATTCGAACCCGCGCTCTCGGAGTTCGAGGCAAGCGTTCTACCAACTGGGCTACCACCGCTTCACTTACAGATAAAATTTAACTGACAGATAAACCTATGTCTATTTCAGAAAACATGACGTTTTAGAGGGAGACAGGTATAAAATATCTGTCAGTTTCTTATCTGTAAGTGGAAAAATGGACTCCTAGTATTTTACCACCTTCAGATAAAATGTAACTGATAGATAAACCTTTATCTATAACATAAAAGACGTTTACGATTAAATAGTGACTGTTATAAAATTATAATCTGTATGTCGTGAATCAGGCCTTAGTATGTTTGTAGTCATATCTACAAGATTCTATTCAAAAAAACATATCATCAAACAATAGCAACAACAAATTAACTTACTTGCGTACCTAATTTGATGGCCTTGAGCAGATCCTGCTGTAGCATGTCTCCAGCGCTACCCTCCAGCATCACTACCAGGTTACTCCTGGTTGCAGCCACCACGAGGTTCAGTGAGGACTTCTCCAGGTCTTTGCGGGTTGGGTTGATGATTATTTCATTGTCTATTTGGCCTAGCCTAAAAAAAAATTATTTTCATTATCTATTAATTTTTTTGTTGGAAAATATGACATAGGGGCTATGATTACTATTAATCTGTAAAAGTGTTATTAATAATTTCACACTGAAATTAGCCATAAAAAATTTTCAAAGAGATAGGGATTTTTTTAAATTGAATAAAGTTTCATATTATAGAATAAAAATAAGGTGTTAAAAAAATGAAACATTGTCAATTGCCATGTTATTGCCATTATTTTGGCCACCATTTGCAGCTATTGGGTGTCTTAACTGTTACCAACCTAACAGCCCCAACAGGCCCACTCCAAGGCACATCAGATAAAGCCAGTGCCGCACTAGCAGCATTAATAGCAACTGTTTCAGGTGGGTTGGTACCATCAACCGCCAGCATGTTACATACAATCTGAGTATCGTAGTTGTAGTTCTGTGGGAACAGAGGTCGGACAGAACGGTCTATTAGCCGGGATGTTAGGATTTCTCGTTCAGTTGGACCTGGAAATGATAAAATGGGAATATTATTTGAGGTATGTTATTTAATTAAGTCTTTTATGTATTACCTACTTCTGATAAGCTTGTTCTAATAAAGATTTTCTTTTGAGTTAAAATTACCCTAAACCAATGTGCATGTATGAGGCAATTGATGTGGATGAAGTGAAAGAAGTGTGTTTGGATCATAATCATAGCAAGAGGGAAGTGGTCTCTGTCGACTCCGTATATATCTATAGCTTATCTCCTTTGTTTCAATATTGAACCAAAATATATTCTAGACTTTCTCATTACACATACATAAAAAAAAATTGAATATACATACCTAACTCCCTCCTCAAAAAATTAGTAGGTATTCTTCCAGCGGCAGCTGCTTTCTGTCTATAATCTACTGTGAGTGGTAGGAATGAGGCTGAGTTTTGTTTGGCTTTGGACACCACAGTGGATAATACACTGGTGTTGCCGAGTGTTGCCACACATGCTCCATCTGCAAACCTTGCGTAGCGACCGGTTGAGAGGTTTAGAGTTGAACTGGAATAAACAAGCCTGGTCAGAACCGTTGTCCAGCAGAGCGATGGCGCTTAATTGATTCTTGAGCCAAGCTTTGTAATCTGCCCAATAATTGCTGGTATAGCCACTTAAAGTAGTTGAAGCCTCGTCAAAAATTAGATAAAAAACATGCCTGGTTTAAATTTGACGTTGATTTCATATTTAAGAGCCCTATCTCTAGCTTTGCAAGTTGTTTGGAGAACTTATTAATAAAAATTGTTCCAATAAGATGAAGTTTCAGGCTGTGATGATGGAGGAAAAATAATTAACACTTTTAAGTTGAAAATAGAATGTTAACTATGTGATAGATAATAGGAATATAAAACGAAAAAGTTTTGCTTAGTTTTGAGTCAAAAAACTAATTTTCAAGTCCTCAGGAGCGCACCTAACCTAACTCCAAAAACATAACCTCAAATCATACCCATTTGAAAATGAGACACTCGTATCACCAATTCCAGTTTTAGAAGAATAAAGTCTATGATAAAAAACCTTCTTGTTTCGCATTTTTAAAAGAATAACACGATTTCTGCACAACATTGTTACGAAAAACGCTATTTTAGTAAGGTCAAGAAAAGGACACTTTATTTAGAACAGTTAACTATTTGCACGAAGCGCAAACTACTTCACCGTTTACGCAGACTTTTCTGTGGTTAAATAAGTTTATTTATCAGCTTTTTCGATATTTTTAAGCATTTGATTGAAAGAAAGAAAATTATAAAATCGCGGAGTTCCCCGATAACCGATTTTGACTTTTTGTATTTTAATTTAATTGACACGGGTACACAGACTTTTCAGCCAACAAATTTTTGGGTAAAAAAAATTCATCTGGATGAAAAAATTGCTACTCTGACAAATATAGTTTTTAATTATGTATTAAAAGTGTTTGTATTAAATTACCTTTTATACAGATATTATGGCGATCCCCATAATAAGTTACAGAGGAACTTTTGAATTGTTTGCGTTACAAAACGAGCAAAATAAACAAAAATCTTTTAGTTTCCGAACGCATGTAACAGCTGATTGTCAATGTCAAACTAAAGATTTTTGATTTAAAAATAAATTATTTTTCGGTATATTTTATTACATTTCTGAATTAAACTAAAGCAGAACAATGAAGAAAGTGCAAGGAAATGATTCATTTCAGCGTATCAACTATCTTTATCAGGTAGGAAACAACTGCTTCAATCATAAATCGATGGAAATCTTCTTTTTAATTACCATCCTAATCATTTCGATTTTATTGTTTTAGATTAGCAAATATGTAGTAAATAAGAATCCAGCTTTATCGTCGTACTATGGAAACCTCATCGTGAATGTGGCGAAGAAGAATGTGCTGCGAATGTATGTATTTTTGTAACTTTACGCAAAATAATAAAGTACTAACCTATCGTTGCAACAAGTGTTGAACTTTTTGAAGCTTTGGCAACATTTAGCATGTAGTGGATGATTAATGGTCAATAACAATGACCATTAATCATCTGTTTCAATGCTGCAATAAGTTAAAAAAAAAAGTTTTAAGGATATTTATTTGAGTGTCAAACAGGTACAACACTTATTATGGTGGGAGCACCATTACGGCTTTTGTCCAGCGGTGGACATGTAACATGTACTAACATAACTTAAAACTATTCTCCATCATTTTAACACAAATTAATTCATTTTCCAGCCACCCAGAAATAAAAAGACAAATCTGCAAGAAGTGTAAATGTATGCTAGTCCACAATATGTCAGCTACAATGAAAATTAAAAGTAAAAATAAATTACAATCTATATTATGGAGATGCCACACTTGCGGGACTAAGAAAGTTCTACCATCAGATAGGAATAAAGATCATACATTATGGGTGGAGAGGCCTGAAGCAGTCGTTGAAATTATTAATTGTAACCAAAGTAATGGAAATTGTAATAAAAGTTAATACTTTCTTGATATGTTTTTATTGTTCTTTTGTCTACTATAAGCTTTGAGTATAGAATATATAAGGAGTTGCCCCATTTTTTTTTTCATATACAAATGAGTTTATGACAGCGTGCCAAGGTTGGCGCAAGTTTTTTCAGTTTTGTTGGTAGATGACCTGTCAAACGATAAGAAATTCCATACAAAAAGGTAGCCATTTTGCGCCAGACCAGGCACGCAGATCGAGACGGTATGGCACGTCCATATATATAATATTCTATACTCAAAGACTATTCCAGTTTCAGAAATGGACATTAAGTTAACTGTCCATTAGAAATCGTATCACCATCAATAAAATGAGGCAGCTCATACAAACTTTAGTACTTCACACAAAACAGAGATGTCGCCACTTGTACCCTGAAACGCGGCGTAAAGTATGATACAACTCAACAAATTGCTGGTGGAGCATCCGCCACCTAGGCCTTTCTTCTGCCTATTTAAAAAAAAAACTTTTTTTATTTTTTATGAGACGTATATTTCCATAGGCAGAGTTATTTCGATTTTCGTCAAAGACTAAAACAAAACAGTGTTCACATACTTAATAGAACTTTGATTTGAATTCTATATCTCCGAAAGTATAATATCACTTTCGACATTTGTCCAAAATACTATCGTTTTATAATATTTTTCTCTATCGATTGACGCTAGTTTCATTAGTAGCCGCCAACTTCTTTTTCTCCATACTAGCTCGAAAAGGGGATGTTGAGTGTAATGATACCGAAAATTTTACTATACCAATTAGGTTGGATGCTCTTCATATAGGTAATGTGTATGATTAGGTCTGTAAACTGTGGTTGCGCCTTAATAAATAAAATTAATTAAATAAATAAAATCTTACCTAAAATAAATACCTACTTACCTACAAGTAGATAACTGGATAACCCAAGCTGTGACCAAACATGACGAAGCAATAGATCTTTATTCCCAAAAAGCCGTAGTCACTCCCGACGTTGCGACCTACATAAATTCATACAACCTAACAGCATTGTGTCCCGGACGAGAATTTCCCGCGACCGAGCCACCATGTGTTATGCATGACTCTATAAATCATTCGATCCTGTGACTACCTCTATGTCTGTATAGAATTTTTGATTTTGGAGGTGATATTTTTCTCAACTTATAGGTACCTGCCTACGTATAAGTATCTACCTAATTAGTTTAAGTAACCTTCACGCACAAGACGACGCAATGTGGGAAGGCCTCCAACAAGATGGACTGACGACCTGGTGAAAGCCGCGGGAAGCCGTTGGATGTGGGCAGCGCAGGACCGGTCGTCGTGAAGATCCTTGGGGGAGGCTTTTGTCCATCGTTGACGTCCATAAGCTGACGTGATGATAAGTAACCTAACATGTAAGTGTAAGTACATATAATGGCCAGGTCACACAACTACCGGAGATCTCTTCACATGAATGGCGTGCATTTGCTTGCCGTGTGAACCAAAATACGTAAAATGGTGAGACGATACCCCGCGCGGCGCTATCTTGCTGGCGTGGCGAAATGGCGTAAACTTCAGCATAAGTACCTGCCTATGTTTCCAGCTTATGGAAAAAGTGTCTCTTGAATTTTTCAAATAAATTTCTATTCACGATTATTGTTATAGTTTTAAGTATCATGTTGCAAAAATGGCCGTTAAAGAAGCGTTAAGCTATAGAGGGTATCTTAACCAAATATATGTGTAGTTTACTAAAGTAGATAGGTAAGTGTCGAACGTCCAAAAATATTGTGGTTCAGAAAATTTTAACTTCGTTACATATGTAGAAATAATGTGAGTATTTTTATAAATATGTGATTTCAAAATGTTACTCACATACCTACCCATATTTTATATTTTATTGTGCATTACAGTTTTATAGCCAGATCGCAGTAAAGTGTTATTTACATCCTCCGAGCATTTTGACATCAAGTTCAACATGACAGCTTTAAGATGAGGTGTTTTTGTAATTTCATTTTACTAACGTTATACGTGTCTGCGATACAAACATCAATCTATACAAGTTTAAAGGACAACCTCATTTCTTACCTTAAAACCTTTGCCCAAGGAAAATCCGAGCACGCGGAAGAATACAAAAACGATGACGTCGAGTGGACCAATGATTACAACCGTATTGATGAAAAACCTATCATAAACTGGGTACAGCAAAAACCAGATGGTACCAATTTACGAGGAACAGACCCTGATGACGATAAAAGAGTGTCATTTGATGAAACACTGCCACGCGACGACAGTTCACAGTTTCACGCCGACCATTGGCCCAAATTCGCCGATATACGAGCTGCTAAAAACAAATCAAAAATTTTGATGTCAGCAAAAAATGACATGCATAATATCTTTGAGGTTCCTAACGAAGCGTCTCCAGTAACTCCTCGAGATGGAGAGAAACCTTCCATCGACAATCTTTTCTACCACATGGATCCGGTACTTAATGTGCTGAGGAAGTTTCAGTCAGGTCGTCGCTACGATTCGAAGAGTTTTTCTGAGTCATCCAGTTCCAGTAGAGAAATGAAAGACTGGAAGGAGGAATTCACTGAACTGTGGATGCACAAGAAATTTGAGGCTTTGAATCAATCAAGACCTAGAGGGGACCAAGTCAATATGCTAGCAGCCAGTGAGATTTTTCACTATCTCTCTATAATATTAAAATAACTTTTAGGTGCAGGGTGCCAATTTTTATTTCCAATTTAATTTCAGGGCCTTGGGGAGTGCCATGTGGCGATCCAAATCAGCACGATATGCCTTGGGGCAATTGCTTGTTACCTATGGAGTGTGAATCTGAATACCGTATCTACCGCGGCGATCTCTTTTGTGGCCGCTCACAGTTTGTATGCTGCGCTATACATCTCACAAATTACGATATGTATCAAGGTTTTGACGTCTCCTTCGACGACAAGAGTTTAAGTACGGACTCCGACGAAAAGAAAGACAAGACGAAATCTTCAGCCGAAAAACGAAAACGGAAAAAGGAAAGGGAGCGTCGTAAACGCAAGCGGTCAAGGAAAGCACGTAAACGGAAGATGAAGAGAAACATAAGAAAGATCATTTCGGAAATAAAGAAGATACTATTTAAGCATTACAGGAACGTCACGAAGGAAAGAAAGAGGAAGACGAGACAGCTGAAGAAGTTCATAAAGGATTTGAAGAAGCAGTATAAGAAGGACAGACAGTCGGTGAAAGATTTACACGAGAGGGAAATGATTCAGGTCGATGCCGCGTTACATACGAAGCTGCTCCACATAAAGGATATGAATAATGACTTTATGACTAACGCGACATTTAGGGACATATTGGTCAACGGGACTATAACAAAGGAAGGAGCTAGGATGTTGCTGGAAGCGTATCCGGAATTAAGTTCGTATTTGGAAGCCAGACGGCTAGGAAGGCGGGATTTAAATATGAAAGATGACGATTATTTGGAATATGATATAGAGTATGGTTTTCTTTATTATTGATGATAATAAATTATTGATTTGAATTGGACTTTGTTTTTGTTGTCCTTGTTTACATTTTAACTTATTAAATAGCAAGATTTATTTCTGTAAGGTATTCTAATTTTGTTACATAAAATAGAAATTCTTTCGTTTTTGTAAGACCAAAGGACAAAAGCAAAAAATCAAGTCATTATCCTGTCCTTAAATTGACTAATCCTCCAAGATACAAGATTAATGAATAAGCCGATCAATCATAATTCATAAGCCGCTCTGACAAGAGCAGATTTTCTTTTGTTTTACAAACCAATGTTTTTTTCTAGGTTTTGTGGTTATAATATCAGTGTGAGTAGGTATTAAAGATTATTCCTTATCAGCCATTTTTTAACGTTGTCATTACAAGGGCACGAGCCTACTCTCATAAGAGAGTGATTAGGCCGTAATCGACCATGATACATCTTCTATAATATAAAAATTTATCGCAAAATGTGTTGGTAAGCGCATAACTTAACAACGCCTGGACGAATTTTATCAATTCTTTTTTTTAATGTTCATTTAAGTCCAAGGATGGTTTTTACGGTGAGAAAAATTCGAATTATTGCCGGGAAAGCCCTAAAATAGTCAATTTCTTTTACCCATAAAAATATTTTCTAACTAAAATGCAGGCAATTTGAACTTTATTGCTATACTCTAATGCGGAACAAAGTTCGCCGGGATAGCTAGTTTTTGATAAAATTTGAGTTTTTGAGTCAGAACTCAAGTGTTTTTAGAACGTAAAGAGGCCTACACCTATTGAATTCTAAAATCCTAATTTTTCACAGCTTTTTTCACGATTTTCCATGTCCATAAAGTTTTATAGTAATTTTATGACTTATGTAACATTTTTTTACTTTCAAATATTGAAATACAAAGTATAATGTATAAAGATGAAGTTAGGCTGTTTTATATTTTTAATTTATATCGCGATTTGCCATACACATGGTATTCTTGATTTGAAGAATAATCTCATGACCTACTGGAAACTATTATTTCACTTAGGTAAAGTATAAAATGCGTTTCACGAAAAAAGTCCCCCGGATATTTTTGGAACTAAATTTGACAGGTCTATTTTCCCTATTTTCTGACCTTTTCCCTGATAGTAGTTAATGAATCACTTACTTATCTTAATAAAAATATACTTTTTACATAACAAAAATGTAGGTAAATATATGTTTTAACCAAAATGTATACAAACCTACTCATGGAATGACTAGGACACACGAAGTATGCAATAATTAGTAAAATTTGATAAATTACAACTGAAATATAAATAATCTAGGTAAAATTTGTACCTAAGTACTCATAAATGGCAACATTGCCAATTTTGACATGATAAACAGCCCCTCGCCTAGGGGACTTCTTTCGTGAAATGGACTCTACTTAAGTACTTAAATGTTTTCTGTCTGCATCTAAGTTTCTGCTATAGACCCTTTAGAAAACCACACTATATGCAACTAATCTGAAACGTATCAAACTAGTTGCGTCGTGTGTGGTTATCTATAGGAGTCTATACCAGAAACTTAGATGCAACTCAAAGGTAACTAGCAGTTACAGTTGCGTTTTCTAGTGTTTTGTAGGCCTTACTCTTAATTATCCCAAATTATTTCTCAGAAATTCAAAAAACTGTTACATACTTAAATAAGAATGCATTAAAACGGAAGGTCGTCAAAAACGGTCCCAAAATTGAACTTCCTGGGTCCCTCTCGGTAGAGTGTCCTTGTCTAACGCATTGAAATTCCAAATAGTTAGGGCAGGACGCGACCCGCTTGGACCCGAAAGCTTCTAATAGGTACTTCTATTAAACGATAGTGAAGTAAAATGTCTAGGTGATCATGATAAACTAAATTTTGTACAGGTTATGTAGTTTAACAATTTAGAAAGTAGTTGTAGCAGTTTTCAGTGAAATTATTAATGTTAATCTAAAAAAAAAATAGGTTTTCTTAATAATTTTGATAAAGAATGCTACGACACTGCTAATACTATACAAACGTGCAATTAGCTTAGTTACTATGTAATTTGGTTACTAAGTGGCCGTTTCACCACCTATAGACAAAATTTAACTGACAGATAAACCTATATCTATTTCATAAAACATGACGAGAGAGAGACAGGTATAAAATATCTATCAGATAAATTTTATCTGTAAATCGTGAAACCGACCCCTCAGTAAGTTGGTTACTTAGTAACTCTCAAATAAAGACTAAATATACAGGTAACGATCCACCAACCGCACGAAACAAAGCTCTCCGCTTTTCCTGGGGCGATCATCGCCCTTTCAGTGACCCTGAAGAAGACTCACAACCTCATGATGAACCTCCAAATCACTTTCATGATGCTATTGACTACGGAGATGAATCAGACACGTCTTCTATCAGTTCTGAAGACTCAGATGATCTAGTCCCATATTATAGTAGAAGAAACTTCGATGACCCAGCAAAGGCTTATCCACCAATACTATCAAGTACAGAAGAGGAAACGAAAACGTGGAAGCAAGAATATAAAGAGTTAGTGGGATTACAAAGGAATTTGACAATGCAAAAGCTTGCTTCTGCGAGAGGCGATAAAGTTAATATGCTTGGGGCTAGTAAGTAATTGTCATAATTTTCTACAGCTATACTTTAGTATAAAGAGGCAGGATTTGTGTGTTTGCAAAGAATTGGATTCGAGCAACGCAACTGCCTAACTTCTCGAATATGCTCAAAAACTATTGAATACATTTAAAAAGTTCTTTTACCGTTAGAATAGTAAATTCTTCCGGGGTAACCTAATTTTTTGGGACAAACTGGGGTTCTTAAAGATCTTTCCTAACTTTAGATTCCCACTTCTGTCTTTGAGTCGATTGTGTATGAATATATCTATTTATTTTTTTAAGGACCGTGGGGCGTTCCTTGTGGAATTGTCTTAAGGCCTGGCAGCTGCATGTTAGCCGTGGAATGTGAATCCGAACTTCGCTTACCAGATGATGATCACAAATGCGGCATTCAGTTCGTTTGTTGCGCCATCCAACTCTCAGCTCTCGAACTCAATGACGGTTTCGACCAATCATTCAACAATGAAAGTCTAGAGACCGATGATGACATATTAAAGCCAAAGATACCGCGTAACGTAAAAAGTAAATTGAGAAAACAGAAGAAACGATTAAAGAAATTAGCCGATAGAAAATCACGCAAAAAGCAGATAAAAAAACAGACTCATAGGGTTATGAAAACAATAAGTGCATTGCTAAGGGAACAAATAAGGGACAAAAAAATATTTAAACATCAGAGGTATAAAGAATTAAAAGGACAGTTAAAGAAATTGAAGAGACAATATGAGAGTGGGAAAGATGCTTTAAAGAAAACATATGACCGCGACCGCTTTAATATGAGCGCTGCGTTACTTATAAGATTGAATCAGATTCGAGAATTAAATAAGAATTTCACAGCCAACCAGACGTTCAGGGAAATGGTGATGACAGGCTCGATAACAAAGAACTCTGCTAGGATGCTGGTTGAGGCGTACCCAGAGTTAACGGAATTGGTCGATAAAGATTTGGCTCAAAGTTATTCTGCCGACAATAATTCTTCGAGTGATTCGTCATTAGATACTCCAGATTATGGTTTTAATGGGCGAAGAAATAATAACGGCGGCCGACCTAGTAATTTAGGAGGACTGCGTAGTAATTTTGAAACCAGACATAGATTTTTTGCAAGTCGACTTAGCAATTCTGGAAGTTCTGAAGGCCAACATAGTAATTCAGAAAGTGAACTTAGTAATATTGGAGGCCGACAGAGTAAAGGCGGCAGAGGGAGTCGTTATAGAAGTCCAAGAGCAGATCGTAATAACAGTGGCGTTATTTATGACGAATATGATGTCGAATATGGTTTTCTTTATTATTAACCTCTCACACCCCACTGACCCATTATAAACCCAGACACAATAGATTTTCTATTGTTCCTTTTTTTCTGGGATGTGAAAGATTAATCGATAGCAAATGAGGGGCTGATTTAAGTCTGAACCCTTGTCACTAACTTGCTTCCCCGTTATTAAAATAAACGTTTTTCATAAACGATTGATATTTCTTTCCAAGCAGATAGGTACTTACTTATTTTTAATCGACTTCTAACTAAATACAATAAATGAAAAAAAGGAGATGGTTCTCAATTCGGGTGTTTTTTTTATGTCTGAGCAAATATTGTAGAGCAGATTTTTTTTTTAATTTAAGCGTAGGTCCTATTTGATAATGAATAAAACATTTGTAACATCTTAATATATAGCCAGAAGTTTCCAGAATATGGAAACAGTTATGAGTTACAGCAAGTCGTTAGAAATCACAAGACTCGATTATGCAATGAAACACGCCGTGGTACATGTTAGAATGGCCCCCTCTTTATGGGCCATTATTAGCTTTAAGTACCGAAACAGTCGTTGCAACCACCACTTCAGTTGTATCGACGAAGTGCCATTCGATATATTTATTACTTTTCGAAATCGCGCACATTTACTTTTTTGACTGCCTCTTGCTTGAAAGTCACGATCCAGCTATAAACGCATACAATGGCTGATTCTGCTTGAAAGATACTTTTTCTTTTGGATACTTTAAGAGCAAGAAAATAGGGATGTGTTTATGAGTAGGTACTTACATTAGAACGTGCCCGCGACGTCGTCAGCATTTCTGATTAGCTAATCGAATGTAACTTGATCCTAGCTCGTCAAATGTATACTTAGTTTCGAAATAGGATTTACCTAGACTAAATTTCGCAAAAGACCTATTTTCGCAAAAGACCTATAATAAACCTAAATATAAAGTCTAGGTACTACGCTACGCTACGTTACGTACCTATCTGGACCGCGGCCAAATGTTACAACTATCTAGAATTTTCCAGATAAATCTAGTTTTCGATGCTTCAGAGATTTTATGTTAAGGACCATTTGGTTTAATACCTAACTAAATTTTTCTTCAGGTGCTGTCATCTTGTAAAGGTTGTAGCTTATTTTATGTCTCTTTTATAGAAAATATCTCTATTCCCAATTGCCTATAATTTTATCGATTAATAATAATTCACCTAAAAAACTAAACAATTTAAAAACTTAGTTGCAATTATTCAAGTCACTTTTGGGTACATAAATGTATTATATTTGTTCCTTATTATAATATTTGTACTGGGTTGAAGATTGTTGAATGAAATATTGTCCTAAATAGGTAAATACCAAGTTCACTTTTATAAGCAAAAAATATCCCTTTAATTTTGGGTCTAAACACCCTGTTTTGAATGGCCCTGGCTTCTAAATTTGATGACATAATAAACCTTCCACGTGGATATTGTTCATTACTTTTATTAAGGTAGAACTAACCAAATACATCGTTTTTAAAACTGTTTGCAAACCAAATCACAAATACATTCACCGACGGAGGACGTTTGGATCGACTGCTTCAATTTCTTTTCTATATTTCGTATATAGAGGATCCCAAAATTCTTTGCTGTCCCAATGAGGTTCGTCTATAATCTGGAAATAAAATGTATCGTCATATAAAGCTGCTATTTTGTATAAACGACATTATAACTTCAGTAGGCTACTTATATCTTTTTTCTTCTGGAGTGGATTTTGACTCTATACTGGATGTAACAGAAAGGGGGTATAGTCGAAACACAGCGATAGTCCTCATGAAACTGAACAACTTTCCCAAGGAACATGGGTCGTAACTCGAAAAAAAATTCGCCTCCCCATACAAAATGTCTGATAAGCTGAATGAGTAAGTATGGGTGATCCAAAAAGATTTTTCGAGTTACGACCCATGTTCCTTGGGGAAAGTTGTTCAATTTCATGAGGACTATCGCTGTGTTTCGGCATTATACCCCCTTTCTGTTACACCCTGTATAACAAAACGTCGAGGCAGTTTAGGTGTACTATACTCTGGCATATGTTTCATTTCTGGGCAGTGAGTTTTTTTTTTGTTACCAGTAAGTTGCATTATAGTTTACCTAAAACACACATTTAATCGTCATTGATTTATCAGCACTGGGTCCTCGCAATTTTAAAATTGCAGACTTTTAATGATAGATATGGATGAAGCATCTGTGGTTTATGCCTCCCAGACCACAGCTTATTAAAAATTCCGCCATTCATTTTGAGCTTCACAAAGGTTTGCAATAATGGTTAATGTGATACTTTGATGTTTGGAAATGTTTAAAGTTTTAAAATGTTTTTGTTTTTTAGTAAATCCTGCTAATATTATAAATGTCAATGTTTTTACCGATGCATGGATGAAAGTGAAGTTTGTTTTTCATGTAAAAACTGAACACATTTAGATGAAACTTCACAATATTGTTGCTTGCTAGAATATCACATAGATAGGCTATATTATTTTGAAATATCATATTTCTTTTGCAAGATTTTACGATAAATGCGTACCTACGAAGTCGCGGGCAGCCGACAACCGACTTCGCATGCATTTGTTTTGTTTGTAGTATGTAATAAATAACATAGTAGTACCTGCATTCCATCTTGATCCATGTAAAGACAAGAGACATTTCCAGGACTAACTGTCGGCCACAAAATCGGAATTAAATCCGTCCGTTCTGGTGTTGGATTCCTAAAAGCGAAAATAAACATTCTGGCTCACACAGCTAATATTAAAATTCTTGCATACGTTTTGGTTTTTGTGGTTTTTACTACTGAACAAATTCAATTGAAATTGCACAATAATAGCTTATGGGTACATCGGACAGAATAACATATCTGTCTATATATATATATATATGTTACTTTAGAATTGATAATGAAGAAGTTACAGGACATGGCGCATACACTCTCCTGTATACCGAATATGATCCAGGATATCAAGGATATTAGAAAAGAGGTAGCGGACATTCAGGAAACCTCTAATTTTACCAGCACCAAACTAGACGAATACTCATCCCGGTTAGACGTGGTCGAGGGAAAGATATCTGGAGTCTCTAGCCTGCAGGAAAAGGTTACCTTACTCAGTGATGAAGTGGGAGACCTTAAATGGGAACTGGCCAGTCGGGAACAATGGCAACGCTTAAACAATGTCGAGATAAAAGGCATTCCTATAAAAAATAATGAAAATCTATACAATATTTTATACGACGTTGGAAAATTAGTCAATGTTCCTGTAGAGAAATCCCAAATTAACTATATATCTCGTGTCCCAACTTACAACTCTAAGGAAAAGTCGATAATTGTGTCCTTTGCCAACCGATTCGTAAAGGAAGATTTTGTAGCTGCCGCTCGAGCAAAGAAGACCATGTTGGCCAGTGACGTGGGTTTTAAGGACTCTAAGCAAAAGATCTTCGTGAACGACCATCTTACGCCAGTGTATAAGAAACTTCTCACAGAAGTGAAAACTGCTCTTAAATCTAAAAACTATCAATACATCTGAGTGAAGTTTTGTAAAATACACGTGCGTAAGGATGATAGTTCAAAAGTGTATATAATTAATTCTATCAATGACTTAAGAAAAATAATTTAGATCTTATTAGATTATTGCGTAAAAAAAAAACCGTTCACTGCTGACTCCTACCTACTACCTGTTATTTGCTATTTGACCCAGATGTTTCACCTAGTTATTAGTGTTATTACAGCATTTTTGTTTATATTTAACCTTAATCCATCAATTGTGCAGTCAGCTAAATTATTGCCTATTTACTCACTACTTGTTTCTATGCGTTTTTGCAAATCTTGTATGTATATATATTTTTATTATTTTGCTGTTAATTTATTAATAATTTTAATACCTATTTTAGTGCATTAGTTTAAGATGATTATAAATATAAATACAACAATATGGCAACTATGACGTGTAGGTGCGTGCGTGTTTATGTTACTACACACATAATCAATGCATAAGTGCTTTGTCAATACTTTATTATGTTTCTATTTGTTAAAACCTGTAATTGGCTCCTTTGTTAATTTATAATTTTCTATTCTGTATATTGAAGCTGTTGGTTTTCCAATAAATAAATAAATAAACATACATATATATCTGTCTTGCTTCTTTCCCATCTTCTTGTTATATAAAAACAACTCACATAACCAAACGATAACTTCCGTAACTTAACAACATATTAATATTATCCAGTATACATAAATATTTGTATACGCACACAGCCTTCTAAGCAACCGAATATCGTATACCAAATTAGTTAATTAATCCGATTAAAGGCAACGTTATATAAACACTTATGTCTAATAAAGTACGTAATTCAACTTACCCGAATTTCACAAAGTTACTTATTAACGTCACAACCCGATTTACGACTTTCTTATCTTCTTTCGATCGAACTTTCTTGTTCAAAATTGCGTGTTTTATTACATCTCCGTGTCCAGCTAATGTGATATTCTCGTAAAATGTGTCAGAGCTACCTAAATTTCCTTTATACGCAAATTCCATAAGATAAACAGGATTTCCACCTCTCGAGTGTAATTCTGCTGAATTTAGTAACCCACGCAAGACAAGGGAATCTCCGAAGAAATGTAAATAGTCGCTTATATTATCGCCGACGTTGTTGTCGCCGAAGTAAAAGTGTTTTATGTTATCAGCTATTACACCTTTATTCTCTTCGTGATCAAACTCCAAATCACCAGGTACGAAATCAATAAACCTCTGATTCATTTTCTCTGGATAATTCAACTTATAAAACTCTTCGCTTCTCAAAAATAGACCTTCAACTGTTGAGAATAGAAACATCATTGGTACTTTGTTATATTTCTCTTTTAATAGTATGTCGTAAGGTAGCTCTGTTAGGAACGCTTTAGAATTATTTGTAGGTCTCTCTATGCACGGCGCGAAACCAAAATGACCGTCTAGTAAAGTTTCGTAGTATTTGTAGTTTTGCTGACTTAGTAATTTGGCTTTAATTCTTTGGTAGAGCGTTGCAATAATATGTGGATTAGTCAATTTGTCCATAGGGAAAAGTAACAGCTTTGCGACTTCTAACGCGGTGCGTATCGGGTAAGGATCTATCGCCCACACTGTTGTAGCTGACCCAGACTCTACAATAGCTCTTTGGAACAGACCATTCCCTTGTTCAGAAAGTACTAATAACTCTACAGAAGCTCCGCCAGCGCTCATGCCGTATAACGTCACTTGGTTTGGGTCTCCACCAAAGTTGATGATATTCCTTTGTATCCATTGAAGAGCAGCAATCTGGTCTTTAAGTCCAGCATTTCCTGGAACTGCGTCAGTTCCTAGACATAGGAAACCTAGAGCTCCAAGTCTGTAGTTAATGGTTATCACGATTATATTCTGTTTGACGAGATTATCAACTCCTTGGACTTGGCCCGTGCCAATGAGGAAAGATCCTCCGTGGATGTAGACCATGATAGGCACCAGACCGTCTAAGAGTTGCGGTGGTGTGAAGATGTTCATAACCAGGCAGTCTTCTATGCCATCGTTTTTTTGAGGACATTTTACTATGCGATCAGCTTCGTATACACCTTTCCAAGAGTAAGGTCTTATTGGGGGCTGAAAAAGAATAAGTAATATTTATGCTTAGCGATACAGTCTTTTCATAATTCTTTCATGAGATAAGCATATCAAGCATTAAATAAATAAAAAATGAACCGTCCTCAGTGTTTTCAAACCAAACCTACAGGATTAAATGAATTTTCATTTTATTTTCATATTTCCGAGTCATGTTTCTAAACTTTTTCACATAAGAATATTTGTTAATGAGTTTCCTTAACTTATTAATAGTTGTTGAGTTCCTATAACTACTCAAAGAAACTTGATTGTTATCAGAATAACAACAAACTTCCATAGACTTTTTATCGATTCCCAATCTTGTTGGCACAGCAATAGAAGATTACAAGGATGTATTTGCCAGGAGTGTAAGTTCTTACGTGTAAATGGCGCAGACTCATGGAATCCTGCCAAGTTCTGGTACTTGCTGATTGCACTGCACAGTGCCAGGTCGGTTGAATTTACGCTAGCTAATTCAATTTTCGAATCGTTTTTGTTGTGCCTATTGCGTTTTGTTAGTTCATTTTGCATTGCCTATTAAGTTTTTTTTTTAATTTTATTGTTATACTAGCTGAACAGTTAACAGTTGAACAGTTGTTAGTTGTATTTGTATTTCTTTGTGTGCAATAAAGAATTTCTATCTATCTATCTATCTGAACTCGAACTTTGTTCTGCCTTACAGGCATAATAATTAAGCAGATTTTCTTTAAAAATTAGAATACGAAACGTATCTCATGACCTTCTGGTTCTTAGCTACCAAGATAATGAGAATAATAAGAATGATTGCGATTTATTAATTGCACTGACAGTGAAACCCTTTTTTTATGTTTATTACTACAATATATTCATAATATTACAGGAGAGATAGACCAACAGCCAAAAGACCTCGCGGCAGACCACGAAAAAGGTGGCGAGATGAGCTGGACACCTTCTTGGATGTTTGGGAAGAGGCGGCCCAGGATAGGAAGTCATGGAAGAAGAGGAGAGAGGCCTTTGCCGAGCAGTGGGACAGCGATGGCTAGATAAGATTACTACAAACCTAGTACTTTTGTGTAGGTGCCACTTCGCCAAACGGCATAGACCACAACATTGTGAGTTTTCAAGTCAGTAAAGGGATAGTAAATGAAAGGACGTCGACGGAGCTAATCCTTTGTTATGTTGACCATTTATCTTACAAATCCCTAAATATGAGGTACCCAAGGATATTTTACTGAAGGTTAGGCTTTATTTGGGTACAGTTTTGGTAGGATTTGGCCAAGATAGTTTAGTGTTATTGTATTGTCTGCGGATCTTTAGAAGTGAGTAAATGATTACGTCTAGTCTATGTCTATTATTTTAAGATTTTTTTTCACAGATAGATATGACGTTAGAATTTTATTATTACGCTCAGATTTTGACTATAGGGATCGCATCTATCGGCCACGTAGCAGAGTAAAACTAAAACTTTATAGGCGTCGAATAATTCTTGAAAATTATTTGACACGATGGGAGAAATTTTACGCACTGCTACACGCAATAAGGTCTGTTCGACATGTTTATATGAAATCAACATAGCTATTAATTCAATCAACATTGCTTAAGATATTTGTCGTCAATAAGTGCTCACCTGAAACCGTCCCGCCAGGCCCACAGGGGGTGCGGCGTAAGGCACCCCAAGGAACGTGACATGCTCCTCACCCCCCTGAATACAGCCCCGAACTGTGCCTGCTTCAGTGATTACGTCTCTGCATTCTCCTATTAATAATAACAGTAGGTTAAACTAGTTTGAGTCACCGTCAAAACCATTTAGGGCTCGTTACATAATTCACGGATGAAATTAATCTGGCAGATAATTCATACCTGTTTCAAAACGCCATGTTTTATGGAATAAACATAAGGTTATCTGTTAGTTAAGTTTTATCTATAGGTGGCCACTTAATATCCTAAGTAATTAGATATTATAAATGTCAATTTTTGTGTCTATGATTGGTTGGATGTAAGGATGTTTATTACACTTTCAAGAAAAAACTACTGAATAGATTTTAATGAAACTTTACAATCTTGTAACTTGCACATCAAAATAACATAAAGGCACATCAGAATAATAATGCACAATGCACATAAATGCATCACAATAATGCACATCATTACGCAGATGTGCAATAACCTCAGAATAATTGATGTTTATTTATAATATTAATAGGAAGTAAAATGAATGAAATAAAGATAATATAATATTAATTTACCTTTAGTTCTAAACCATTCAAAGCTATCCCTTACAGTAGAAACACCAACCAACAGCAGAAAACCCACCAAAACTCTCAACATGACAGCAGATTCTTCTCTCCCACTCACACACTTCAGTGATATCAGCTGTCTCGCTCACAACATAAACATGGCCGCTTCAGTACTGCAAATGCACTTGGCCGTGAATGGCAAACTATTTTAAACTTAGCTATTTTTGTATTATTACGTATGATAATTTATTTGGCGTATTTTGTTTAGTTAATAATTATAATTATTAACAAAAATAAATAATTATTTATTACATAATGTAGGGAAGGACGTTTTGACTACCTATTTACTTCACGCTGTAGGATATTAATTGCAATTATTCGATCAAATCGGGGACTTGTTCAAGAAGGCCAAGTCAAGAGTACTCTAAACCGACGGACATGTATGAGGCAACTGATGAGTGTGGATGAAGCGAAAAAAGTGTGTTTGGATTGTAGCTAGTGGAGAGAAGTTGTCTTTGCCTACCCCAATGGGGGGGAGGCGTGATGGACATGTAGGATACGTATTAGGTTTGTGAAATTGAAAGATTTCAAGTTGCCTATTTTTTGAATATAGCATTTTATTGTTTGGGTTAATTGTAAATAACTAAATAGTCGTCGTAGTGTAAAAACCTTGACTACAGTATCAGTGTATCTATTTAGTATTAAAACCTACATTTAGGTAGATATTATAGTTACTTCTAGAAAGCTAAAGAATCATTATAGGATTTATAAAAACTTATAGAATAGAGTCCCCAATTAATAACTCGAATTATGTAAATAGGTATTACAAGAAAAACAGATCACTTAATACATGTAGTCTATATCTACTTATGTAAAGAGAGACTCTTTGTTAGGTCTCAAATTTAAAGCTAAGAGCTATCTCTTGTTGGTGGGACTCTCTTAATTTCAGTCTTGATTTATAGATAGAGCACGATCTTTCATTTTACAAAGATAGGACGACCTGAATCTTACCTTTACTTTTCATTAAAAAGGTTCCAAAGTTTCTTGAACTCAATGATTATATACGTTTTTTTTGCTTCTAATATTTAAAACATTTCAGTTTAATTATTTGAAAAGCATTGTGTATTTTATATTTACGTTTTTGTTGAATTTATTTTAAAAATAACGATGCATGATGTTTGTAAATAAAAATAGAAGTTTGATAGTTTTTGACATTTACATTTCTTGAATTTCTGGTTCTTTTCTAGCATAATTAATATAAAAAGATTATAAAGGATCTTTAGAAAAAAATTATACTTAGAGCACAGACTTAGCGCCAAAACACACGGTGAAACGCCACTGCAACGCAACTGAAACTGCTAGTTACTTTTGAGTTGCATCGCAGTTTCTGCTATAGGTAGACTTCCTTAGAAAACCACACACGACGCAACTGAAACCAAACGTTTCAAACTAGTTGCAGTTGCGTTTCACCGTGTGTTTTGGCGCTTAGAGAATCATAGCTGGTGATCGTATAAGTAACATTAGCTAATTTTGTAAATCAATTTATATCAGCTTTATTTAAATAGGTTGTGTTAGTAAATACATACCTAGGTTTTATCCACCTTCAATATTTGCCACTTTTCTAATTTATAAACCAAACACAAAAAGGAATTTTGACTTAAAGTACCTACAATTTATTTACAAATAAATCCGACAGTCAATAAGAAGAAAAAACAAAGATAATGACTTGTGATAGCCGAGATGGCTGTGAGAAACTGATGAAAGAAATCTCTGCACAGAAATTAACAGTTTGGAAACTCATTATTTACAAATTAATAAATACTAATCGGCTGATATTATTATATTGTTTAATAACAATATAATAATAGCCTTGCTTACCTTGAATCGCAGCCGGTTCATTCAAACGATTATGTACCACCTTTTGTACCACTTTATTAATTAATATAAAATGTATTTATTCAATTCACTTTCACACTTGTGTGTGCGTTTTGTGATTGGAATAAGATTATTGAATATAGGTACACACTGTCCCAAGATTCAGTAGGTATTTGAATTGACGACTTTAGCATAAGGTATTTATCTATGTACGAGTGCTTAGACTTTTGTACTTCTGATAAAATCGATATCTTATCTTTATGTAACTAGTCCTACTCCAAAGGTTGTCTGGAAGAGATTACTTTTAGTGATAAGGCCGCCTTTGCGCACAATGTTTTAGTTATAAGTTTTATTTGTATTTCTTTGTGTGCAATAAAGTATTTCTATCTATCTATCTATCTGTGTAAGTAGTCAATTCTTAAATAGTTCAAATATCTATTGAAGTGTGAATTTAACCGCCATGTTTCGTTATACCTGTGGTTATACATATTATGTCACCGTAAGATTATGAATATCGTTCGATTGCAAATCTCGAGAGATAGTAATCTGCTGAAAGATTGTGAACATAACATAACAATGATTGCAATTTAACGCATTATTTTTCGCTATAAGATATTCGTATCTTTTTATCTGTTACCTTACTAATAAAACACAACAAAAAAACAATTTTGGGATGTAAGGTGATATACCTACTTTAGCTATCCCAAATACACTGAAACTAGTTTTCCATTAGTTCGAGGCTACCTGCGACTTCTTTCGCAGTTATCGTCCTATCCCCGAAAAATATAATGATAACTTAAAACATAGTTGTTGTTCTGATGTATGCTGCAAATTGCAATTTCATTAAAATAGTTTCCATTAAGTAGTTTTCCGTTAAAGAGTAGCAAACATCCTCATATCTATCCATCGGAACGTTTGTGGACTTAAGTAGCTACTATAATGATAACTTAAAACATAGTTGTCGTTCTGATGTATGCTGCAAATTGCAATTTCATTAAAATAGTTTCCATTAAGCAGTTTTCCGTTAAAGAGTAGCAAACATCCTCATATCTATCCATCGGCACGTTTGTGGACTTAAGTAGCTACTTTTGTTTCTTTAAAGTCTAAGTAGTCGAATTTCGAAAAGTACTAAGTCCTTCAGAAGTCATTAACCTCTAGCTAGTCAACAATGAAATTCAAAAAACATTGAAGAATCAATTTATCATTGCTATTAATGTAATAACAATACACAAGGTGAGTCAATATCAGCAAATGCAATTCGCCTTGCAACGCCTTGTATAATTAACCATTTAAGTATACTAAATAGTTATTGTTAAGAGAATGGTGGTAGGAAATTATGTACAGGGTTCTGCTGAATTTTTATACTAAAATCATTTGTTTATTTTGAAGTTAATATAATTTAACAATTTAAAGGTGTGCTATCTAGCTGGGCTATCAAGCTCCACAAAAATTCTTAGAAATACCCAAGTATTTTTTATTTATTTTTCGTATTCAGGATTAGCTTTTAAACTACTTTATGTACTTAAATACTCAGATTTATTTAAAAAGATAATAAATCATATAGGTAGATAATTGCACTGCTCCTAGGTACCTACTAATGCAACGATTTCAAAAAAGAACCCTAGAATGTATTCAAACCTCTTTTAGTCAAACAACATGCACCATCTTATGTAAACAGTCAGAGTTATTTTAAAAAACCGGTATATAAGGCTTCACATGTTAATTTACATTCACTTGATTTTCAACTGTTCAATAATGTTCAGAAAACTAGTCCTAGTTACCTTGGCTATCATCGTGACTTCACGTAAGTATCGATTTTTTTTAGCCATTAAGATCCCACTGCTAGGCAAAGGCCTCCCCCGCGATTTTCCATGTAATCGTAATACCGAAAAAAGCCCTCCGTTCAACTAAAGGCTAGTTCGCATTTGGCTAGTAGTTAAGTTAAGTACCGAGTAATTTAGTAGCTAAATGTGTCTGAACTCCAAAAATTTAGTCAAGCAGGTTAGTAAGTCATTTAGTCGAGTCAATCCATTTTGTTCTATTTCTATACGGCACAGCACTACAGAAGCAGTGAGTAGTTTAGCTACTAAATTACTAGGAACTTGACTTAACTACTGGCCTAATGCGAACTAGACTTAAATATGCCTTTTCCACCAGAGATGTGCTATGCTACGTTGCTATGGGTGCATTTGATATCGACTATATTTAAAACTCGTTTTGTAACAACGCGGTATGATTTAAATCAACGCTGGCTGGCCAAACCTAGGACCGCCGCGCCGCGAAACCAGCCGGCAATAAGGGACTATATCAGATTTTAATTGTATAATCAACATTAGATTTAGAACCCAATATCAACAAATTACTATCAAAAAAGCCAGTTTACAAGTCATATTAAAAATATGTTGTCTATTTGATTTTATAATCGAATTTTAAATATTGTGTTTTAACTTTGTTTGTTCTTACAATCGTTGTTGCCCACTGTAGCTGAAGGGTCAAACATTTTTCTCACTTGTAAATTCTATTGGCCAGCCTTGATTTAAATGATTACCTATTTTATATCGTTTTACTTAATGGATTTGGACCATATACACAGGAACCTTTAGCGCCTCAAGATTCTAATGAACCTCGACGACTGAATGGACCTGGACCTTATACACGGGTAACTCTAGCGCCTCAAGATTCTTATGAACGTCGACGACTGAATTGACCTGGACTTTATACATATGAACCCTCTAGCGCCTGAAGATTCTTAATTCGGACCTTATTATAATTAGCTCTTTTGTCGGCTGTGGTAGGATTGTAAATCCATTATAACATCAGATATATCGTGTTTGGATTCGTTTTGATCAGTGTTTAATTCTTAATATAATGCAATGTGCGACAACAGGAGGAGCTTATAATAATAAATAAAAAAAACCCGATTAAAAAAAGTAAAAATAAAATAAGTAGTATTTGTCAACTGAACATCGCAATATTTCATTCAAATTGACAACTTTCATACAAACTTCATTAAGTAGCTAGGTAGGAACGCAAAATTATTTAGTACGGAGCCCATCGCGAGTGAATCCGCCTTTCTTATAATTGTATAAGTATCTATTTAATTAAGCACTTCTTTTTTAAAGTAAATATAGTTTTTAAAGTAAGTAGTTTAACTACTTACTACTTACTTACTACTTTTGGAAATTTACCTACTTACTTTTGGAAATTTACCTAATAAAGTACAATTCCTTTCATCGACCACAACAAGCATAAAGAACAAAAGATTAATTGAAATAAAAGTCTCATTCATTTGACATTTTCATGGTACCCTTAAAGCAAAAAGCAATTCATCTACGTCCTCTCATTTTCCTTATTTTCTGTTTTACGTTATTATTTACGATAACTAACTTGGGTCCCGATCTTTATGTTGGCGTCTATAAAAAGAGTGCCAAGTTATCTCTTGCGGATTTTACATCAAACTCCACAGAAAATTATTATTGTTATTACAGCTTGTTGTTGTAAAATGTTTTTAAGAGTTCGAATTTATTCTGGGATTTGAGTAAAGGAAATAAAATAGACGATGTTTCTTTCTTTGTATTTAATATTTCTTAACTCTAGCATTAATTCATTCAATAGTATTTTTGTTAACTGTATTTTCAAACAGCAAAAGGCAGAACTGAATTAATTTCAAAAGTTAGTACCCATTTAACTATCTACGGATAAACCTTTGTTCATTTCATAAAACATGACGTTTCAGACAGAGACAGGGATAAAATAAGGCAGAAATGTAGATATTATAGACTCTTCTCGGTGGTATTTTTTCTTTACTTGAATAGCTATAAATCGCGGTCTACCACTTCCTCTCTTCCCGTTTCCTTCAATCCATTAGTTACCTATGTGTCTACTGAATAAAGTTCCTGTCAGCTTGCATCATCTTGTAACCCGAAATTTAAAACCAGTCCATCATACTGCCTCTGATTTACAACCTTATAAACAATGCTCGTATCTCGTGAATATATCTGGGTCCTAGCCAAAATCTAGTCTCGTGTAGTCTGACAACTTGCAAAACGTTTACTATTCCAATCACCCTTATTCAAACACTTTAAGGTGAACATTTGCTTGGTTTATCGGCATTTCTCTTTGGTAAAACCGGACAAGGTTTAGTGCTCCCTTTAGCATCGTTATTCAAAAGGACTAAGGATGATTTTGGTGAATTCAATGGTAAAAAGAAGTGGTAATAGTGAAAATAGTTTAATGCTATATGCCTGTAGTCGATGGCCCGTGTAGCATGAAAGAAATGTCCAATGCGGGCTAGTTCCGAGATGTACGTCGAAATTGGTTTATTTTTGAAAGAATATATGCAGTTGCAGTCACCCAAATGTGAGAAGAAATCTTGATATTTACCTACATCAAAACTAAAACCTAATGCTATTTACACACCAAAGCCGCCGGCATGCCGTCGGGCTAGGCCGGCGGCTTTACGTCATACTAATGGCAGCTGTCATAAAAGCCGGCGGCTTTGGTGTGTAGACAGCATAACCCAATCAAGTTTACCTTTGCTGTTAATGAGATAGGTAAACTAATTTCTTATTTAAATGCAAAATAGAGATTCTGTCACCATTCAAGCAGGTACCAATACTATTTTCGCATAAGTAGTAGTTATGCGAAGAGCCCTTACTTCAGTACTTATTAAGGACATCTTACTTCAGTAGGTACTTAATAAGTTCTGAAGTAAGGTGCTATCATAGCAGTAGAACATGATGATGAGTTTGAGGAAAAGATGACAGGATGATGTTAATGGATTATTCACTTAAATGAGCCTTTTTTGTAACTGTTCACTAACCAATACAAGGTGACTTTAAATTAGTGAACGATAGAAAAGGATATGCATGTACTCATGTTAACAAACAACTTTTACTATGGAACCAAGTTCGAAATCATACAATACCTAAAAATGTTCTATACATTTAACACTATCAGCTGGTGCATTTTGTGTGAGGAGTTCAAATTTTGAATGATTTCCACCTTTGTGCCATAGTATAAGTTGTTTGTTATCACATGTATAACACGTCGGAAATATCTGCGGACCTGGCTTGATGACGTCATGCAACTCGTACGTACTCGTCACGGTACTGGATAGGCGAAAACGGGGGAAGCGCGGGGGAAAGCGCATTCCAGCGAGGTCCGCAGATATTTCCGACGTGTTATACATGCACTCGTATCCTTTTCTATTGTTCACTAATTAAAAGTCACCTGTATATGCCACTCACAATTTAATTTAATATAGCTACTTACTAGCATAACCCAGTTTAAACCAAGTTAATAACAAATTAATTGAAATCACAGCCAATCAAGACGTAAGCCCTGCAGTCCCTATATAACAACATTGTTTAGTACCAATTGTTGAATTAATTTGGTACGTACTGCGTAACATTAAATCATAGGTATGCGAAGTAATTAAACCGCAGACGCGACATAGCGTTTGTTGTGCTTGGTTCACATTCAAGGATTCCAAGTTTCGTTTTACCAATATTTTACATCTTTTACTAAAGACTGGCATCAATCATTACTGCTAAAATATGGGCCCTCAATTCACGCATATGAGAGAGTTAAGAACTTTCGTATCGATGAGGACGTCGATGTAGTAGAGATGAAGATGAGTATACTCATTCTATGGTTGACACTGCAAAGCTATGGCTCGCTATATACATCCATGTTCTGTAGTTCTGTGGTGTGAACGGATGTAAGGGAAGAGGTGTAACGGTAGCGGCGGCCCTGTCTCGCTTGCACGCTTCTTCCGCGCTGGCAGTGTGGTTTGAGGCATTATAAAGGAGAGGGTGTTTGGTTATGGAAGTCAATTTAGAATACCAAATTCTTTATTTCAGTTTTAGTAGTATTTTCTCTGATTTGGGCTTAGCATGGAATATCTGTACACTCTATTGTAAATAAAAAGTAAGTAAGTAAATATTTATTTCCAGTCCAATAAAATATACAAGAACAAAATCAAATTAAACACAAAATAAAATGGAACAAAACTTAGGACATAAAAATAAACCAGAGAGACATGAATGAGAAAGAAGATAGTTGTGGACTGGAGAATGGTGAAAAAAAGTGTCATGTCAATGGTTGCCCAGAGACATGACGCTGATTTTCAATGAAGCCAGCGAAAGGAGAAAGTGGGAAAAAGGGAGAAAAAGAATGATAGGAGATAGATATGAGTAAAGTCTTGTATTCAATACATTGTTTGAACTTTGAATAGGCTTATAAAAATTTGTAAGTATTCTACTTTTAGCTTCGCCGTAATCGAGTAAAAATCGATTTACCATGACAGCCAAGACTATAATCGGTACAAGTGATGTTCCCACTTGTGCCCACTTCGTTATTCGCTCTCTGCAGACTATAATATTGATATACGCTTAAATCCCCCCTATTACTCGTAATATGGCGGCCTAGTTTCTAAAGTTTGGATAAGCACGACACGGATGTTTGTCCAATATAATCAGATTGTACTCCGATTTCCAAATAACGCTAAATGTATGCGATATTTGTTTGACTTTCCATCAGTTACCCACATGAAACGCACAGTTAATTATCCATTAAACATCGTGCCGTCTTATTCTGATTTTTGACAATGACAGTGACAACTATAGGTGTAATGGAGCATTAGTTTAATTGACCTTTCATGCAACTGGCTATGACTGAAATAACTGTTAGTATTGTCGTAGATTAAGTAGACAAACATTGGATTAATGCTGTGTTTCGATTGCGAATACTAAGTGAGTGTTTATTACTTCTCCTTCTATTTATGATGACAATGAACCGTATTGTATACTCTAGGTATAGGTAAAAGTGGCGTTTGAAAATCTTTCATGCTTCTTTCCGATCGGGGTAGACAGAGACCACTTCCTTCTACTTACTACGGTCCAAACACACTTCTTTCGCTTCATCTATATTCATCAGTCTCGTCACAAATGTCGACGACCTTGCCTTATACTATTAAAAGTTAGCTGAAGTATACTAAAGACAAATAGGCCGAAGCTGTTGCTATTTAAGAGTAATTAGGTGCGAATAAGTTCTATTTTAAATTGACCTGATTTTATCTGTATAAATATAGATATTCATCTCCGAAAATTCCTCATTTTAATACTTACCTTTTTGTTTATAACAAGTAATCTCTCAAACATCATTTTAGCGCCCCCAAGAGGGCGATACCAGCGGGGCGCATTACGCAAAGTGGGGGCGCATTAGACCGAAACTAACAGGCTTTTTATTACGTCTTGTTGTGGAGACATTTTGTCGTATTATAAGTGGTTAGGAGATAAAATATTTAGGTATCTAGGGCAGTAAAACTTAGTCATAACCCATGTAATACAAGTTTGATATATAGATAGATAGATAGAAATTCTTTATTGCACACAAATAAATACAAATAAAACTTAAAACTAAAACATTGTGCGCAAAGGCGGCCTTATCACTAAAAGTGATCTCTTCCAGACAACCTTTGGAGTAGGAATAGTTTAGGAAGACTGTAGAGTAGAGCAGGACAATAAATAAATACTGTAATTTGCTACTTATTAAATAAATAAACTGACAAATATAGATAATAATACAAAAAATATATAAATATATATAAATAGTAAGTAAATAATATACATATAAATATATATTATTTACTTTTTCCTATATAGAGTAGCAAAAAAGGGGTTCGTGGCCACCAGCCCCGGTATCGGTTCAAATTTGCAACCGATACCGAACGATTGTTGTAACGGATACCGGGGCTGGTTGCCACTCGAAAAATGAAATTGAATTCGTTACAACTGATACCGGTATACGTTGCATCGAGCAAAATGTTCAGAAAATTGTGGCAACCGATCCCGGTACAGGTTGCAAGTAATTTGATAGTGATACATCATACTTCTCTTACATTAGGTAGGCATGTTGTTAAAAATTTCGCTTGAGATAATAAGCAAACTTCTTTGTTGTTTACCGCCTCGCCTCGCTCACAGCACACCTCGGACACTGCCTACTAAAATGTACGAAAAAAAGGCGTGGCTTCGCGCACAGTCTTAGCTCGTGTAATTACACGCGTACCGTGTTTGGTTGCCTTCATTTATTCGTAGAATGACAATGTGAGTGACTTTAGTCATCGCATTACGAGCATTTTTACAAATATTTTTTACTACAGTGCTAACCTTTGATCATATGCACACAATTTATGTATTAAAAGGTACCAACATTACCAACTGAGTAACTGCAATGCGAAAAGAGAAGATACGTCAAATATAAGATCCACAAGCGCGAGCGAGACAGACATATGAAAATAATAGACGGCAGTCCTCAGCTCGTAATGCGATGACTAAAGTCACTCACATTGTCATTCTACGAATAAATGAAGGCAACCAAACACGGTACGCGTGTAATTACACGAGCTAAGACTGTGCGCGAAGCCACGCCTTTTTTTCGTACATTTTAGTAGGCAGTGTCCGAGGTGTGCTGTGAGCGAGGCGAGGCGGTAAACAACAAAGAAGTTTGCTTATTATCTCAAGCGAAATTTTTAACAACATGCCTACCTAATGTAAGAGAAGTATGATGTATCACTATCAAATTACTTGCAACCTGTACCGGGATCGGTTGCCACAATTTTCTGAACATTTTGCTCGATGCAACGTATACTGGTATCAGTTGTAACGAATTCAATTTCATTTTTCGAGTGGCAACCAGCCCCGGTATCCGTTACAACAATCGTTCGGTATCGGTTGCAAATTTGAACCGATACCGGGGCTGGTGGCCACGAACCCCAAAAAAGGTGTTCTTAACCGAAACATACATTTAATACTTGCAAAACTAAACAACTTTTTCCTAGAAACATGAGTTGAAACATGAGTTGAAAAAAAAAATTGTTGCATCAGCCCCATACATTTGGTATAGACATAGATAAACATTTATTTACTTCTAACTCACATAATACACAATACATACAAACAATGGAGGTAATGAATAATGATAAAATTACTAAGGTTAACGTTTATTAGAGCAAATATGGGGCTTCCATATTTTTGTTTTCGCATTTCGAATCATGTTCCACGAAGAAAGTTGTATGGTTTCCCGAGTCCAAACTTATATGGGAAAGTGGTCTGAGTTGATGTTGGTATTTTCTAGTAGATACTGAGATTAGAAAACACAATCGACAATAAACACAATTGTCCCGTCCTAAATACCTAAAACAGTTGCCAAAACCTCACACTAATTACCCAACTGAATTGAATTGTCGAACTGTCGACACAATTATTAAGTCCTTCTTCAACCTCGAATGACCTTTCCTTTTGTCACTATAATACTATAACAACAACCCGCCGAATTGACCAATCCCTTTGGAAATTGCGTCGACACGCCCTTAAATTAAGTTTAGTACAAGCAAACACTAAATAAAGGGCTTGCAAATATACTGTGGATTACCCAAGGGTTGGTACGATCGACAGAGATGAAATTTGTGGAAAAAGTAAAAAAAATCTGGATATTAATTAATAGGTAAGATTTATTGGACTCTTCTAAATGACAAGCTTGTTCCTTGTCAATCTAAATGCATATCTATCTGTCACGTCTCTTTCCCATCGAGATTAGGCATAGACCACTTCCTTCCACTTCATCATCACCATCATGTCAGCTTATGGACGTCCACTGCTGGACAAAAGCCTTCCCCAAGGATCTCCAAAACGACTGGTCTTGCGCCGCCCACATCCAACGGTTTCCAGCGACTTTGACCAAGTCGTCAGTCCACCTTGTTGGAGCACCTTGTCCACCTGTCCTTCCACTTGGTACTATCCAAACACACCTCTTTTGCTTTATCCACATTACTTAATAGGTCTGGTTTGGTCAAGAGTGTAATTTTAGCTCCATACAAAACGGTCTGCCACAGGGGTCTTCTTTTGATTAACCATAGATACTCAACCAAAGTTGCCCAACCAAAGTTTATCGTCTCAAACGCATTATTTTGCCCTTATCACTTGCAAACAGAAGACATTTGCTAGTACTTACAGCAATTGGGTAACGTCCAGTATTATCTAAATGGCATAGCAGAGAAATCAATGAAATACCAATAACCATAAATGCAGAAGCCTGCATCGCGTTCAGCATATTTGCAATCTCCGTCTAATTCCATGAATGTTTTACCCAACGGGCTGCATAGGTAACGTAAGAACTTCAGTGTACAATGTACGCTTTAATGTATGGAAAACAAAGATTTATAGAAGCTTAATATCTCTCTTATAATGAAACACTGTTGAGGCTGGGAAACGAACTAAATTATGTTTTTCTTAATCACATCACAATAATCAATAGACATAATCCTATTTGACATACAGCCACTTTATTAAACTTTTTATGTATCTATTTATTTTGTTACTAAACTATTTAACAATATCTTTTTCGCATGCTGACATGGTAACGGCTGAGTAAGCGATTATTTTTCAATATCTCAAAGATCAAATAAATAATTTAAAATTTATATCTGATATAATGCAAAAAATACATATATATTTCATTTCATTACTTGCTGTGCTTTACGGAAATATTATTAACGTACATAATACATTGCACTGCCATCCGAAAACTCTATTGTAGCCATTATATCACTTTAATAAGTAAAGTCTTGACTTTATCAAGTTCAAAAACCACCCAAAAAGGTACCTATCACAATAAATGTTGCTTACAAAATTGAGGTTAAACCATCAAGAAATCGATGAGGGAAAGCGGAAGGACGATAAGTGGCGCCCGCATTACCTCATTGACCCTTTCGATCTAGAAAAATGATGATGGACCTAAATTATTATTTATTTTTGCTTAAATATGTAAGATACTGATTCAGTTGTATCTAGGTAAAATAAGTCAAGAACACAGGGGCGATAATGCGAATTTTAATAAGTAGTTTATAGGCTAGTCAAAAAGATATATTATATCTTTTATATCTTTTTGAGATTTTTTAAAGATATATTAAACTTTTTGACTCGCCTATAAACTACTTATTAAAATTCGCATTATCGCCCCTGTGTTCTTGACTTCTTTTACCTAGCTACAAATGAATCAGTATCTTACATAAGTTTTTAATTATTTAGCTAGGATTTACGGTAGGTTGTTACTTTGCAAACAAAGTAACCAGTCAATAAAAAAATACTGAATAAATAAACACGAACTAAATAAACTAAAATTTAATATTTTCAGGTTAGGTTAGATATCGTCGAATATTTTGCTAAACATTTCAAGTTTCGCTCATAAAAATATAAGTTCAAAATATGTTGGTTATTTTTAGTTGCAACATGGATGCAGCGGTCTTTCCGTTGCACGCTGTATAAATGACCAGTGCATAGTGCATAGGAAACGGAAATGCTCTATGTACTAGTTTAAATCTAGAATAGATATTGTCAGCCGCTGCGAAGCTTTTGTCTAAAAAGTAAGGTTATGAAAATGGAACTCCGTTGATTGTTAATTTAAATTTTGCTGGCTTTGTGTTAGAGGTTTTGTGTGATTATCAAACAAATGTTTTTTACAAGTTAATGCAAAAACTAAGTTATTTTAAGGTTAAGTAATAATGCTGATTAAACATCTTGTCTCAAGATTTTGAAGAAAATTGAGCCTGAAGAAAGGGTCTAAAAATTTTGCGGTTTCTAAAGTTTTTTAGAAAATTCCTACTTCGGATGATGATCGTGATTTTTGAAAAATTAACAAAATATGTACCCACGACAGATCATTATCATCATGTCAGCTTATGGACGTCCACTGCTGGACAAAAGCCTCCCAAGGATCTCCATAACGACCGGTCCTGCGCTGCCCACATCCAACGGTTTCCAGCGACTTTGACCAAGTCGTCAGTCCACCTTGTTGGAGGCCTTCCCACACTGCGTTGTCCGGTGCTCGGTCACCACTCGAGAGCCTTTCTGCCCCATCGTCCATCGGTTCTACGAGCAATGTGCTCCGCCCACTGCCACTTAAGGTTTGCGATTCCACGACAGATATCACACTAAAATTATCAAACATGTTAGATACTTACATAAACTTATGTTTTGAAAAGCGCACTTAAGGCATTTCTTTCAAACTTTCCAATTAGATTTATTGCGTTCCGACCCTATTTCCGTCTTCAAAGATTTTCAGATTTTCGCAAGTACAACCTTTCTACCTCACAAGACCAATGTTACCATAAAAAAGCAAAACTCTTTTACAATTCTTACCCTTTCGTGGTTTTCCACGAATTCGCCTTTTCAACTTTCCCTATTCATTTTTGATCTCAAATGTAGGGTCACCTGCTCTTTTCAGAAAGAAATGCCTTCATTTTAGTGAAAATGTTGCTGGCGGCGCAGATTATCTTTCACTCCGTTTTTATTATTTTGAATGCGAAAATGATGGAAGTATATTTTTATGTGGAAATGTGTGTGGTTAATAGTTTTGTTCATAAAATATCTCAGATTATAAATCTTAGTATTTAATGGACGAACCTGCGGCAAAATAGCAGATTCGTACGCATTTATCGTATATATGTTTTGGAAAAATTATACAATAATATATTAATATAATATCTACCTATAGTCTACCTTCGTATTATTCCGATTTGAAGCTACAATGTAAGTAAGGTTTCATTACAATCTGTGTAGTATTTTTTGTCGTCTTTAATTGTCTTTACAAAAAGTCACCAATTTTTTTTTAAAGTACCTGAGCTAAAAGTTACGAGATCAAGTGTATAATTAGAACAGAACCCAAGTTAATTTATGGGAAACAGGAGGTAACAGTATTCCACGCAGTGGCGGTACGTCCATACAAGCCCAAAAGCCGGGCTTGCCTTACAAAAATATCACATCACCTAATACAAATTCATTTCATAATTTACTCTTATAAAATATTCAAAGATTTTATATTTAAGACTCCAAGCCAAAAAAAAAGTAAAATCTGTACATTTTTATGAGCCAAAAAAGCGCGCCATCTATGAATGAACATCACAACCCGGATTACGATTACGTCTATATTCTGTTTCGCTCGCACTCATTGGCTTCTTATGTGGCTTGCTGTTGTACTACTCTAATGTATGAGAATTTACCTAAAAACCATCATAATTTGGTCGGCTAATTACATCAGTTTGTATGAAAACCTAAGCCGGGTTTGCCTATGAGTATAGTCACGTATTGTTATTTGCGAGACGGACGGACTGCGACCAACTTCAAGTTATTTATTTATTAGTGGCCGCCGCCGCCGGTCGGTAATTGTTGTTGTTTTTTTTGTGTTTATGAAAAGTTTTGCTCGTTTCATAGTTTTATTGTAATAAATTGACTTTCGTTACGAAAATGAGCAGTGATAGTGAGGCCGTGGTGCCTTGTGAAGGTTTGAAATGTGTTAATAACTTTGATCAACGACGCAAAGTGAATTCATTGTCTTTTATGAAAAGAAGCAGCTCATCGTTTTGGAAATGCCAACCCCGGATTTAAATATTTTGTTTTTCAGTAAGTCACCAACTTTTTACGATTACGTAATAAAATCTAGGTACGCACTTTCTTTCTTAGTGGTTTTCGTGCATTTCAAACCAGAGCAAGAGTGAGGTTATCTATTCATCCGCACAATCAAACGACGGTTTTGTCAATGACATGTATTTAATTCTGTCTAGAATTAGTATACTTTTCGTGTGCTTTGATATATCTACTCAACTCAACGTAATCGTATTTCCAACCCGACCGCCTAAAAAGAAAAAAGCGCTAAAAGAAGAAAGGACAAATGTTGAAAACGAAACTAAGTAGGTACGAAAACACTTTTTTACGATCGGTTATGAAGTCGAGTAAAAAAAGTACATTTTAGGATCTCTGGCTTGCCCTGTCCTTAGGTCCTAGGCACGCCACTGATTCCACGACCCAATTTGTCGATGACATGATACAAAGTGACAATGAACCAGGGCAGGATTTAGATTTAGACTCTTCCCCCCATAATACAAAACGAGTTTTAAAGATAGTCCTAGGACTAACGTCATTTTTTGAAATTTTGTCTTTAGCCGAAACGTTATTTATCTGAGTTCATTCTAGGACTATAAATAAAACTCGTTTTGTAATAAGGGGGCTAGGTTCCAGAATGTACCTATCTATTGATAGCAGATACTTAGAATACATCGTACCTAAAGATTTTATTGAACTTATTTTCAGAGACACAGCAAAATTAAAAAAGAATAAGATACCTATTATATTGTGATAGAGTTACTAATTATCCAGTCTGTTTTGTTTTGGTATACCTATTCTTTAATTAATGATTAATATAGGAAATTCATTAATTATGTCCTTCCTTTCTCTACATATTAAAAAATAGAACAATTTAAGATTGTTTCGGCAAGGTTTTCGGATCTTAGTAAGTTGAGAGAGGCAGAGACCACAGCCTACCTCGATGGGAGAAAGGCGTGACAGATAAGTATATATGTTTAGGCATAAGAGTGTTGGTGCTCGTTTCACCACATCCTGATAAAATTTGAGTGTCAGATAAACCTATGTCTATTTCATAAAACACGACGTTTTAGACAGAGACAGGTATAAAATATCTGTCAGATACATTTTATCTGTAGATAGTGAAACAGGCCCTTACCCCTTATGATTTTCATTTCATTTCATTTCATTTCATTTCATTTCATTTCATTTCATTTCATTTCATTTCATTTCATTTTATTTCATTTCATTTCATTTCATGTCCATAGCCGAAACGTCAAAAGAAACGAACTAACGTCGGACTATCTTTAAACCTCCTTTTGTAATAAGGGGGTTAGTGTTTGTGCCTAAATCCAGCCCTGGCCGTGGTTTACGTAATTCACTCAGATAACATCAATCTGGCAGCCGGTTTCATGGCTTCGGATTAAATACCGTCGCGTCGCTCACTGAAATTTATTGACAGTTATTGCATTTGGCGGGAGTGCATTTGATGTCACTTGGGTACGTCACCGCGGGGCAATGTACGGGATATACCTAATCCGAGTCTAAAGTTGACTGTATGTATGTATTAATTGATGACAAACTAAACATTTGAATCGTGATTTCAAAGTATGGAATAATTCGTTTTTTCAAGTTGAGGTTGATTGAGTCAAAAAATGAGCGTAGTTTATCAACTGTTTTATTATAGTACCGTAAGTAATAAAAGAGGACCCTTTCTTTCATTCATGTAATCGGTCAGTGTAGTTAGGTATTAAATACTTCTTGCTCATTTATCGTTTATTTTAGAAAACTAACACGATATCTTAGAATTTTAGAAAACTATTTTAGAAAACCAACACGATATCATAATACATACATAGCCTATGTATTATAATCGGAGATTACGTTCATAAAGGCTATTTTGGAACCATTTGCAAACTCTTTACTGCTAAAATGCAAGAACTGGCATGTTTCGGACTGGTTGTCATTTTGGCGCTTTCATATTTGAGTCGCTGTCATGTATGATGGATTCTGTTGGATTATTGATTTGAAGAGATATCGGAAGACATCACGTACATCTTGATATTTTATAACGTGATTGCAAACTACACAATAAAGCCAGTTTGTTCAGTACACGCCCACTGTCTTATTTTAACTAAAAGCTTGAACGCCACTTCTGATGACTCGTCTCGTCGACATATTTAATGAAACTTAACAATATTGTTAATTTTTGCATGAAAGATGAACTATCTATTCATCGACACAAACACTGACGTTTATATTAATATTTGTAGAATTACTTAAGTAATTAGTAAAAAGGTTACTGTAGTTATGTAAAATACTTGCATATAGCTTTACCTTACAATGCATCACGAGGATCCTTAGCCGCTGCTAGCCATCAAACTCCTGTAAAATTACAAAGTAGTCGACTTTAAAGTAGATTATTTTCAATTCTTCGCTGTCTCTGACACCAAAATCTTGGCAATAAAACGTACATACTTGTCGGGTCTGGCTCCGACATAAAATTTATCCCGAGGCGAACGAACATCCGAAGTTGGGTGAAAGTTGTTGGAAGTAACTACGATAAAATTTGCCATTGCACACTGCTCGTGTTTTGCCTCTAGTCTTGTTTGTTACAGGGATAGACTTTGGTAGGTATATTGTGGCCTTTATGGGCCGTTAAAAGTCCTAAAGTACTCATCAAATTAGCTTACGTATCAATTTGTATTCGTTAATAAATAAATTTAAAGTAGGTTCTTATGCAACCTTATGCTTAAAGCGAGCCACACACGCTAGGTTAATGTGTACCTAAATTTTGCTTGCGCGGGCAAAAAATTTAACCATACACACTGTCAGTTATGCTTGTACAGTTCAACTGTTCGAGCATAACCATCAGGCATAACCTAGCGTGTGTGGCTCGCTTAAAACTTAATACAATTCTTTAATTAAACTTATATCAAGAAAATATCTGTTCATCCTCAGGTTTTCCAGTTCATATTTTTCCTAATAGTTAACAGCATTGTAATAGGACATCGAGAGCTAAAGAAGATATATCTTAAATATTAGATAAGAATATCTAATAAGAAGATATATCCTTAACTTAATAAAGAAATAATGACTCCTTTTTCTTATTTTGCCGTCTGTGTCCCACTGCTAGATAAAGGCATCTCTCCTTTTTCTCCACGATTCTCTATCTGATCTGCCAGACCAGACCTGCAAAGTAATAGGTAATGTCGCGAATGATAAACTCAAAACAAAACACTGTCGATATTTTCACGTTGGCCCAAGAGTAATTAGTAATCTTAAAGTTTCCTAATAGGGCCACGTAATTTACCTTAATCCTGCCCTGTCCTTTAGCTTTGTTTTGGAGCTGCAAGTTTATAATGACTGTGGGCGAAGAGGTTTTTAATTTATGTTCATGTTGGGAGTGAAATAAAATTCGTACGAGTGGGTCTAATGCGTGCGTGGTTTTAAAACGTATATATAAAAAGTACCCTAAACCGACGGGCAAGTATGAGGCGACTGATGAGTGTGGATGAAGCGAAAGAGGTGTGTTTGGATCGTAGCAAGTGAAAGGAAGTGGTCTCTGCCTACCCCAAAGGGAGAGAGGCGTGACGGATATGTATGTATGTATGTATGTTTAAAAAGCTGTGTTTTATATGTAACGCCTAAACCTTTGTTACGCAACGAGTACATAAGTTTATTTCACTTCAGAATATTGTAATCAAGCGAAAAATTATGCGCTAAAGTGCAATCGCTATGCCAGTGTTCACAATCTTTCAACAGATCAATTCCTCAAGATTTATTGTAATCAAACGGTATTCATAATATGTAGGCATGATGACTAAAAAAAATTTTTTTGTCCATCGCATAGATTATTTTAAAATATTCGACACATATTTTTTCTTTTTTTCTCTTAAACGAAAAATGACAAAGATACATTGGGTTAAAGTTGCTCGTGACATCACGACTAAGTAAGATTTTTACCTAGGAGTGACATCAATACTCCGTAACTTTGATGCTCTGTATCTTTGTATTTATTTATGTATTTGATCAGATATAAAATGTGTTTCAAATATTTTTTAATAGCCTAAAAGACGGACTAATTATTTTTGAATTTTTGAATGTAGTCATCATTCCCAATGGGATGGGATTCGAACCTAGGACCCTACGCATCGCGCCAATTGGGTCGTCAAATATTTAAAAAAATGTGCATTATGTTATCTACACACCAAAGCCGCCGGCATACCGCAAGGCTAGGCCAGCGGCTTTTCCTCATACGAAAGGCAGCTGTCAAAAAAGTTGGCGGCTTTGGTGTGTAGATACCATTACAAAAGGTTATCTAGGAGATAGAAGATAGTATATCTATACTGAGATACCTATACTAAGTACCTTTTTTACGTGGGGAAATCCATTATGTTTTATTATGAACCCTTCGTCTTTTTCCGAGACGAAGGGTTATGCCGGACTCCCACCGGCTAAAACCCCACGGTGTTCCTACTAGCCGCTTGTAGACGTGTCGCGGGAAAACTTTCGCATACTTCCGCGAATACTTATACTACCTATAGGCATTACATTTTATATTTCCAGACATACATCACAAGATAAGAAAGGTAAAATCGAACTATAAAGTGACACCCATCCAATCAAATCAGTGGCTCAGTTCTCATAAATATCGGATTTCATTGAACGGTCGGCGGTTCGATCCCAACCGATTCATATTCTGCGGTATTTTGCGGTCAGCTCCATTATGAAGATGACCGATGTTTCTGATTGGTGGATATGAAATAAAATACAGTTTTCAGGCTAAAATATTCGGAATTTGTCTCAGTGACTGTGATAACAAGTTAAGTCAACATGTAATTGTATATGAGTGTCTCGATTAAAAAAAAAGATATATTGCACATAACGTAGGGCCCTGTGCCGAAGGTGTCTTGCCGTCTTCTTCCTGTCGGCTATACAGGTAGTGAACCGGCAGTAGTTTTAGATAAAAAAAGTGACATCAAAAAGTGTAATGAATTTTTCCTATTTTTGAACAAAACACTTTTCATTTTCATTTCAGTGATTGAAGCGGTATTTTTTTAAGTAATGCTATCTACACACCAAAGCCGCCGGCATGCCGCATGGCTAGGCCAACGGCTTTTCCTCATACGAATGGCAGCTGTCAAAAAAGCCGGCGGCTTTGTTGTGTAGATACCATAAAATACCTTCATATATTTCTATACGACTTTTGAAAAGGTGGACCTCAATGTGACAGATTTATTATGTGTCTTCTAGTAGCGATAGTATTGTGACAAATGTGCTTCTTGTAGTAATATTTCTATATAGTAGATATTATAATGTGCTACGTACGTTGCGTGCGTGGGACAGTCTGTCTCTAGAATCAAATATCAAACGTATCACAACTGCTAGTAAAGACTAAATTATATAAAAATTGATCCTTTCACTCTAGCTTCTAGAATAACTATAGAATACAATTTCTTATTCAGGGACCATAAAGCATTCTCTTTGTGCAACAAAAGACGATCAATATAACTAGCAAGAATAAACCGGACACCTGATTTACATGTGAATGTATATTGCTTAGGTTTCTAGTAAAATATTGTGGAGCTAACGTAGCTCAACTGAATTGCATTTACAAAATAGTGCATTGAGAATCGATGCAATCTAGCTAATGGTTTTGTACTGTGAGTTGAACGGTGCACTTTGTCACAGCCCTTTACTTAGATATTTTAACATAAAGGTCCCCGTAGAAAATGTGTTTCTCTTTCACCTGAGTAAGTATTTACATAAATTAAGTAGGTACCTATGTATAGGTCGCGCCACGTAAAATTAACCCTAGCTGACAGATGCACATTAGACGATTTTTGAGTCTGACGTTTAACATTTGTTTTAAAATACCATCGCACACAAAAGTGTTTAATTACAGTCATGGTTTTACGCACAAAGGAAAGAAAAATATTGTTAGTAGTATTAGTAAGGTGGAATATAAATAAAAAAATAAACACAACTACCAATCAATATTGGATTTAGTGTAAAATGTTTAAAAATGTAAAAAAATATTCAAAAATTAAAAAAATAAAACATTGTTCTTCCATTAAGTCTTCATGGGTGGCGCGAAAACCAGATGAGGACGCGGTGTTGATGCCAGAAGTCGCCATTTTATTATCATCGTTGTCGTCACTTTCATAACCTACGTATACCTAGTCTATAAGTCAACATACGTAACCGCGTGCGAAAGACTCTTTCAAGAATGAAACGATAGATAGCCCTAGTACTTTCGAGCGTAAGTGTACCCATGCGCGAACACGTGATTTTTATTTGTTTCTAAAGTTCTTTTTACGTGGCGCGACCTATAAGTATAATGCTGTCTATATACCAAAGCCACCGGCATGCCGCCGGGCTATGCCGGCGGCTTTACATCATACGAATGGCAGCTGTCAAAAAAGCCGGCGGCTTTGGTGTGTAGATACCATAAGGCGATTGATGCATGTGAACGAAGCGAAAGAAGTAGGTATGTTTGGATCGTAGCAAGTGGAAGGAAGAGGTCTCTGCCTACCCTATTGAGAGAGAGGCGAGGCTAAATTAACGATAATTTTATAAATATTCGTTAAATGAAATTTGAGTTGCCACCGACTACAGGATTCTTTGAATTTTAAATTGTATTTATCATTAAGACCGTCGCTCTTGTCGATGGAAGTTTTCCTTGTGTATTAAAAAATTTAAATATAAAATACGTTATCCGGTAAACCTTAAAACAAAAGAAAGCTCTTAAACAAAACAAAAGCTTGAGAGTCAAGGGAAATCAGACGGCGGCTAATTATCGCCTGCAGAAATCGTTTCAGTACTAATGGACTGTAATGAATGGGCTGTTTTTCCACTTTCCTTCGACCTTCGATGGAAAATACTCCGCAAAATACTGATTACTCTTAATCTTGAATGTTATTGATGTTTTGATAGACTGTAATTGATGATAGTTTAAAGTAGAGTGGTTTTTTCGTAGTTTAAAAAAAAGAAACCGAAAAGTAGTAGGTGAAATGTAGTAGGGGTGTAAAATCATTTCAATACTTCTTTTTTTCCAAAAAAGTAAATAGGTAAATGCTGAGGTATGTAGGAAGTAGGTTATTCTTATTTATTCTTTACCCAACTACGTTAGGAAGAGCTACTTGATGGCTGGCTTTTAAAAATAGGTTTCTGCAAACATTTCCTTGATTTTCGTATTTATTTGAAACAGTCAGATTTTTTCTATTAAATAAAACAGTCAGATTTTTTCGATTAAATTAAGGAAAGGGGCGGGATGTACCCATACGAAAAAAGATGATATATATCATAGATACTTACACCTGTCTCGATATTTCTCTTTATAAAATACTATATCTCCAGTAATAGAGCTTTTATAAAGTGAACTACTTACCGGACAAATGGTCCCACTGCGACTCTCCATTACTTAGTGGACTACCCACAGGTTTCTAGTGTTAGTAACAGCCTAACTTGAAACCTAATACCTATAGAATACAGGTACAGGCAGACCAACTTATCTATGAAATGAACGGCGGCGCTAGTAGTAATAAAAAAATGTATTTCTACCAATCGCAGCAGTTCTGGAATTTGTCATTTCCGTATTAGTGGGAGTAGTTCCAATAACGGCCGTTCCATAGATAACTTCTGTAACCCTGTAAGTACATTAGTTAACACTGTATAATCCAACTTTTGCTATGAACCCCTGTCAGAGTGACAATTTTCATACAAACGGCATTGATTGAATTTAGTCTGATTATACAGTTGAGTGCTTTGGTTTTTTTCTTCTTTTTCTTCTTTCTTCTTTTTCTTCTTTATAAGTAAATAAGGCATTGCTAGATCGTGATAGCATTTAATAGAAACCCCTCTTGCGTTGTAGGTGAAGTACGGGAAGTGGGGATGTTGTTAAAGTCGCTTGAAGTGAAATATGAATCCAAATTACCTATAGAATTTTATGAAGACTGCATTCAAGCTAAAGGTCTTTAGGATTTTTTTATTCTTGCAAATATAATTATTAGTGTTGTATTTTGGTTTGTATCATTCTATTACATACATACATGCATATCCGTCATGCCTGTCTTATTCAGAGGATCATTCTACTATTCTATATTAAATTGTTTCGGTACACATGAAAACACCTGGAGTTATCCAAAACCTCGTTAATTAAAACATGAAAATCCTCATACTTTTCATAACAACAGACATTACAGAGATTACTGTTTGGTAGGAGACGACCAGCTAAAACGTCATTAATTCACTAGCTGTCACATGCAAGGGACGCACTTTCGTAATTAACTCGCGTTTTTCGTGTTACGTCGCGTGGCGAGGTTCATGGAGGGCCCTTAATCGACGTAATTTTCGGGTTAATCCATCATTTTAATAATAAGGATTAAATTTTGGGTATTTTTAGGATTGTTTGCGGTTTAGGAGGGTAATGGATAACTATGTTTTGGTAATTTAAAGTTTGATAGTCATTCTTGTTGTAGTGTTCGCCACTCTGCTCTTCTCTGCCGTCCGTTTGAACACCTGGGGCCCAAGTCTGCTAATTTCAAATTGCCTCAGTTGTGTGTCGGCAGACTGTCAATTGCATTGTTTGACACATTTGGTAGGTATTCTGCTAAACAATGGCTTACAATGATTGCAACCAAATGTGTCAAAAAATGGCATGGACACTGCCGGACACACAACTGAAAATATAGTATATTGGCAGAATTGGGCCCCTGTACGACACAACTTCTATTCCTTCTTTTATTTGATCTTATTAAGTCCTCCGTGGTCTCCTTCTCTTCCGTATTCTATTACAAAAAATATTACAGAGATTACAGAGACTATTACAGAGAGTTTTTTTCTCTGTGGAATATTTTCTACATTTTTCTACGTCTCAGCGAAGAAACCATTCATTAGTTGTGGTTGTAACGAATCAATTATTAAATATAAGCTTGCGTGAAGCACTCGCGTGTCAAAGAAGTAGAGGTACCTAATTTATACCACTCAACATTAACATTTTACTAACAAAATATTGTTAATTTCGTAGTATCGTGAGCTATTTTTGTATTCGCTTTAAAGGTTAATTTTAGTTAGGTACTAATTATAAAAAAAAACTGCATAATTGAGAACCACATCCTTCTATTTTGGCGTATTTTTTTTACCTACCTGGTATACTTTTTAACCGACTTCAAAATAAAAAAAAAACGATGAGTACTTATTTGGTACCTACTCATCGTTTTTTAAAAATTTAAGTCGGTTAAAAAGTATACCTACCTGGTATATATTATGCTGTTTACACACTAAAGCCGCTGGCTTTTTTGACAGCTGCCATTCGTATGACGTAAAGCCGCCGGCCTAGCCCGGCGGCTTGCCGGCGGCTTTGGTGTGTAGATAATAATGCACCTACTGTTTTTAAATAAAACTAAAAAATATTTATGCCGAACCGAAATCTGTCATAATGGTAAAATAATGCATATTATCAAATTATTTTTTTGTAAACTGACATTTAAAATATGTAAATAAACGGAAAATTTCGGAATTTCATATTCAAATACCTAAGAAAACGTTTTTTATTAAATCTGGAGATTTTATGTAAACTGCTCCGTCATAAGGCCGCATCAATTCTAATTTCAATTGATTGAGTTTGATACAATAGTTGTCAGTTACGAGCTATCACAATAAACCGCTTGATTAATTATTAAATTCTAATGATCCTCACAAAATGAAGGCTTTGCAGGCTGTCATAAGGTTTCGTAATTGCCGATCCTTATCATAGGTAAATAGCGATTTGGATTTCAATGGCACGTTTATCGTTGTTATATTATAATCTATCTTATTTAACACTAATGTAAGTATAATTATGACTATATCAGATTGTTAATCAAATGATAGGTTGTGTCGTGATTTGAAAAAATGTTGCGCGCTGTGATCGTCAACTGTTTTGTAAAACGTGGTGATTATGTCTAAGCTTATTATTCTATATTTAAAAAGTGGATATTCCTTTCGTCCCACTGTTGGGTGAAAACTCCTTGGGCTCCATCCAGTTCTGTTCTACGCTAGGACTAGTCAGCTGTTCTGAAATCGGAACGTTAGAATGAAAATGTTATTTTTAAAATTAATTTACGTCGTAATTTGAAACAAATGTAGGTACCTATTTCAGGTCTATAAAAAGATATAAAACGTAAAAAAATCGTCAACCTACTTCCAAAACAAAGTTAAGGCGGCCAAACAAACCAAACGAAAACTTTACAATCAACGCGACTCCAACGAAATGACTAAGAAATTCATAGAGCGTCCAATTCAAAAGTTACTTCCAAAACTTTTCAACGTCGTCGCGCGGCTAATAAGCTTTTTTTTCTACGTTTTCGGCCAAAGACGAAAGCCAAAACTTTATGGTTTGGTTCGGCAATAAAACTCCATCAGAGGTGAATTGTACGTGCGGCCGGAAAAGCCTCCGCGAAGCCTTGATACGCGAGAAAATGCTGCGGCGGGCGGGGTGGTGGAAATGTTGCTAGCGGGGGAAATTTGGGACAATTTCGGTGGATTTTATTTTATTGATAGAGCTTTGTAATAATGTGTAAATAAAGATTACAAGATTTTATAAAATATGTTATTTAATTTACTATTTTGAATGCTTTACTTAACAGTTAGTTTTTGTAAAGTAGTTGCAGGAGAATTACATGAAGCAAAAATTAGTATGAAGCGTAGAAAGTAGGGAAATGTTTTAAATGGCGCTATTAGTAGAGTTTGCAATTCAAATAAATGTCAATGCATTGTTTCCTTATCCACAAAATCAAAAGGTAATGTTTGATTCAAGTTACTTTTATTACATGAGTCTATTCATTTATGTTTTAAAAAACTTGTAAGTTCAAACTACTATTTTCTAACATTTTCCCGAATTTTTCAAACCCATCCTACTCCCTATAGCACATCTATCACTAGTTAATATAACTTCCGGTTTTGAATAAATTAATCCGCGTACAATGTTGTGAGCGTCGCTGGCAACCCGCCGTCGCGACACTCAGTCGGGCGCCGGCCTCAGTGAGCGCCGGTCGCCAGTCCGGCTGCGGGTATGCTGGCGCTGGCGACGCTGGCCGCGTGCTGCGTGGTGGCGCGCGCCGAGCCCCCCGCGCGCCTCCCCCGCAACTCCTCCGCCCCGCGCGTGCTGCACTGCTCCGACGGCCTCGTCCTCCCCGCCTGGACGCCCCTCGAAGATGTCTCCACCTACGAGATCGCCCTCCGCGGCGTCGTCTACTTCCTCGCCCTCCTCTACCTCTTCATCGGCGTCTCCATCGTCTCCGACCGGTTCATGGCCGCCATCGAAGTCATCACCTCGCGGGAGAAGGAGGTGCGCGTGCGACGGAACGGCAGCGAGCAGATTGTTGTCGTTAGAGTATGGAATGAGACGGTTGCGAATCTGACGCTGATGGCTCTGGGCTCCAGTGCCCCCGAGATCTTGCTGTCTGTCATAGAAATAGCCGGAAAGAACTTTGAAGCAGGGGATTTAGGACCGGGTACCATCGTCGGTTCAGCTGCCTACAACTTGTTCGTAATTATGGCGATATGCGTCGGAGTGATACCCGACGGCGAGGTGCGGAAAATCAAACATCTCCGAGTATTCTTAGTGACTGCGACGTGGTCTATTTTTGCCTACGTTTGGCTATATTTGATCCTCGCTGTAATATCACCGAATGAGGTCGAAGTTTGGGAGGGTGCCGTCACCTTCCTCTTCTTTCCGGCGACAGTGATGACGGCGTACATTGCGGATCGACGGCTCTTGGTCTACAAGTATTTAAAGAAAGGATATAGAGTAAACGAGCGAGGTGTTATTGTGGAAGCTGAGGGAGACGGGTCAGTAGAGATGGCTCTGAAACCCGGCGGAGATGATTTCACTTCTGACGACGAGGAAGGACGTGAACTAGATAAGTCACGGAAGGAATATATTTCAGTGTTACGTGAATTGAGGAAACAAAATCCTGAGGAGGATTTGGAAACTGTAGAGCGAATGGCTTTGGAAACCCTCATGGCCAAAGGTCCGAAATCTCGAGCGTTTTATCGCGTAGCTGCTACGCGTAAAATGACAGGTGGAGGAGATTTCTCAAGGAAAATATCTGAACGGGCTCAGAGTGATTTGAGTGAAGTAAAGGCTGAGTTACAGCGAAGAGAGTCTTTATCTCCATCGATCGAGCCGCGTGGGCCAACGCTCAAATTTGACCCAGACCATTATACGGTTATGGAGAACTGCGGTTCGTTTGACGTGAGAGTGGTTAGAACGGGGGATATGTCCGGTATAGTCAGCGTGCAATACAGCACGGAGGATGGAACAGCAGAGGCAGGGTCGGACTATGTCGCGGCTCAAGGCAAACTGGTCTTCGGTCCGGGGGAATCGGAGAAAACCTTCAGCGTCCAGGTGATTGACGACGACGTTTTTGAAGCTGACGAGCATTTTTATGTGCGTCTCAGTTCTCCGCGTGGGGCTTCCGTAACTTCACCATCGACGGCGACTGTGGTAATTTTAGACGATGATCATTCGGGTGTGTTTGCATTTGCGCAGCGTGATTACGAGCTGACTGAGTCTGTGGGGACGTTTGAGCTCCGAGTTGTGCGTACAGCTGGCGCTAGGGGTAAAGTGCGGGTACCGTATTGGACTGAGGATGGGACTGCCAAAGGTGGGACGCAGTATGAACCGGCGCAAGGACACATTATCTTTGAAAACAACGAAGCTGAGTGAGTATTGTTATTTGTTTTAATAGACTTAAGATACCAAACGACTGCGGCTATACAGTTGTTTAAAACTTTTATGCGTTCTCCTCGACTTTGACTCTACAAAATAAGTATTAATTTATTCATTTACGGATATAATACAAGCTTAGAGAGTTCCACCTCTGATTCCTGATTAAACTAGAGACAATCTGTGTGCACCTAAAATGAGATCACGTTTTACAAGAAGACGGTGTTTTATATTAAAGAACTTAGCGGGACGCTCCGAACTTACGAATTGTACAAGGATAGCAAAGTTTTAGGTAAACATGTGGATATGACTATAGTTCTATTTGGGTAATTATTATCAAATAAACAAAAGACGTACGATTGTTAATAGGAATATATCGGTAGTTGTAGTGAACTAATGCTGTCTACACACTGAAGCCGCCGGCATGTCGCCGGGCTAGGCCGGCGGCTTCTCGTCATACGAATGGCAGCTCTCAAAAAAGCCGGCGGCTTTGGTGTGTAGATACCATAAAAGGATGCTTATGCACTTGCGGTCTTATAAAGAACGCAAATTGCGCGAGCTGGTTGATCAGCGGCTTTGGCAAGGTCATATTCAAACAGCAAACGCATGTGCGTAAATACTTTAAGGAAATTTTTATAATTCCCATAATTCGGTCACTCGATTTCTAGGTCACTGCGTCCTGCATTTCCCTCTACACTTTCCCCTTACACACAAACTAACCGTGTTTCTGCAACCGTAACGTAAGACAAACCAATTACCAAGCTGTCTATTTGTAATCCCCAAGCGATACAATTACACACCGTTCTGGGTGGCTTCTTTCGTTGCATAATATGGTAAAGTCCTTAAAATATTATTCTTAAGTAAATTGTGGACGTACCAAAAATACAATAGGCTGTTGGAAGGTTTCCTGAAGCCTTAAAAGGGTACGGAATGGCCAGGACGATTAGTTACGGCCCGATGCGCGATCCGACCTCTGCCATCGATGATGTTACCTAATTCTTTTGAATAATCCTAGGATTTGTCGCCTTCAAGCGTCGTTGGGCAATCAGTTTCATTTATCTGAAAATACTCCATAACTGTATAATTTAAACACAGTTAAATTTTATGTAAAAGTGGTGAAACGAGGCTTTATATTTTTAATTTATCTAGGACTAAAGGTTGCTCGTAACTTCGTGCGCATATACCGTCATATCTTGAAAAAAAGACATGATATCTTAAAATAGTATAGCCTATGTGTTATTTTGATGTGTAAGCTAAAATATTGCAAAATTTCATCAAAATCTGTTCAGTAGTTTTTGCGTGAAAGAGTAACAAACTTTCTCACATCCATCTGTCAAACATTGACATTTATAATATTACTAGCTTTTACCCGCGACTTCGTCCGCATAAGTTTTTTTGTTTTCTCCCGGCTGTAAGTCCCCTGCAACAATGTCCCTCTATCGTGTTCCGGTCCTCAACTTCACATCAAAATTTGTTCAAAAGCAACCTAAGCACATAATGGATAGCTCCGAATGTTTCCTTAATAAACATAACATAATTATTTGCACAACCCGCAACCATTATTACATCTTTCTTGTTATTTCTTACCCTAAGGTTGCCTGGAAGATATTGCTACCTAGCAATAAGGCCGCCTGTTGCTTCTTATATTCTTGTTTGTGTCTGTACCTTATATCTTTTGTGCAATAAAGAATATTTGTATTGTATTGTATTGTATAAAAAGTAAATAATGTAAATCGGTTTAAAATACTACTAACTATACCTACCTGCCAACCCCCGATGTATACAAATCAGATCAATAGTTTTGGCGTAATGTGATTCTAGACAGAGTTTTAATGTTGTAGATAGGTAGCTATGTATACGTTCCTGTGGGAATGAGATATTTTCCCGAAGTAAAAAGTAGTCTGAATTTTGGTACCTTCCTACCCTATAAGTTAAGTAGTGTGATGGAATGTCGCTAAGTTTCGATCCAAGTAAAACTGTTAAATAAAGACAGTTGCATCAAAATTTTATCATAAATTCCATAAATTATGGCGCCTACCTACCCTCTAAGTTAGAAAAGTGATTAAATACTAACTTGAAGTCTTAGTAACACTCACTTTAAAAAAAACATCAAAATCATTTCAGTAGCTATGGCGTCATGCGCTTTTTAACACGATCACGCTAGATTTCCGCGGGAATGAGGTATTTTTCCGCCGTAAAAAGTAGCCTGTGTCCGTGCCTAGGATTCTATCTTTAAATTAACCAAGTCTTATAAAAATCCGTTCAGACGTTAAGGCGTAAATGAGGTAAACTTATAAAACAAACGATTAAAAATCACTAATTCAATTCAGTTTTCTGCCTACTTCCTACCCCCTAAGTACGATGACGTGATCATTTTGATCTTATATCCGTTTTTAGGTAACCATCTATTACCTTATTAAATTTCATCAAAATCCGTTCAGCCGTTTAGGCATGATAGAGCAAAACTCCCAGCAAAAACCATAAAAAAATCACTAACTCAATTCAGTTTTCTGCCTACTTCCTACCCCCTAAGTACGATGACGTGATCATTTTGATCTTATATCCGTTTTTAGGTAACCATCTATTACCTTACTAAATTTCATCAAAATCCGTTCAGCCGTTTAGACGTGAAAGAGCAAAAGTCCCAACAAAAATGACTAAAAATTACTAACTCAATTTAGTTATCTACCTACTGCCTACCCCCTAAGAACGATGGCGTGATTATTTATAGACTATGACCATTTCTAGGTTATCATCTATCACCATACCAAATTTCATCAAAATCCGTTCAGCCGTCTAGGCGTGTAAGAGTAACAGACTGACAGACAGACAGACAAACAGACAGAGTTACTTTCGCATTTAGAATATTAGTATGGATAGTATGGAAGTATGGATTTAGTATTAAGTGCCTAAATATAAAGTTTCATGGTTTTATCTTTGAATAATGACGATCTCCCATACTAACTTTCATCCCTTATTACCACCCCCTTAAGCCTTTTTTCGCTACAAAATATAGCCTATGTCCTTTCTCAAGGTCTAGACAACCTCTCTACCAAATTTCATTGAAATCGGTTCAGTAGTTTAGGCGTGAAAGCGTAACAGACAGACAGACAGACAGAGTTACTTTCGCATTTATAATATTAGTATGGATTAGGATAGACCCGTCTAGAAAGATGTATAAGATGAGTAAGTGAAGGAACTTTTCGCATTCCGTTGGGAGATGTTGGAACGTGCGATATGAGCTTTATAAAGGTTCATGTAGAGTTTGTTTTAGAGTAAGTATTTTATTTACAGTTTCAGAAAAGATCTTTTAATTTATTTGTTTCCTAGATGCTGCCCGCAAGTTCGTACGCATTTATAGTCCTATCTTGGAAGAAAAATATAATATCTCAAAATAATATAGCCTATGTGTGATTCTAATGTGTTATAATATTGTAAAGTTTTGTTAAAATCTGTTCAGTAGTTTTTGCGTGAAATGGTAAAAAACATCTTTCCATCGGCACAAACATTCATACATATCCGTCACGCCTCTGTCCCATTGGGGTAGGCAGAGACCACTTCCTTCCACTTGCTACGATCCAAACACACCTCTTTCGCTTCATCCACACTCATCAGTCGCCTCATACATGCCCGTCGGTTTAGGATACTCTTGATTTGGCCTTTCTTGAGCAAGTTTCCGATTTCATCTAGGTGTACGTTCGAAAACATTGATATTTATAATATAAGTAGGATTGTAAGACAACCTGAAAAATAAAAACAAAGAACCCGAAGCAATATTTCATCGTAATAATAACAGAAAGTTTTGGCATTACAAGACAGATGAAGTGAGGACGTGATGAGAATTAAATGTTTCCCTCGGTTTCCCCGACTTTTACATTTAGCCGGTTTATGATTATGAAGTTTGTGTATTTGCGTCCTTTCTTGTTTTATAAGCCGATTAGACTTGTTAATGTAATTATACAACTGTTGCAGAAATGTATTTTAAGTTAATGCTACATTAAGGAACTGTCTCTGTCTAAAATGTCATGTTTTATGCAATAGACATAGGTTTATCTGTCAGTTAAATTTTATCTGAAGGCGGTAAAACAGGCACTAAATCTATAGCTGTCACTTTCTTTGTCATAAGAATGAAGGAGAAAGTATATAGGATACCCTAAATACCCTAAATCGACGGGCATGTATGATGCGACTGATGAGTGTGGATGAAGCGAAAGAGGTGTGTTTGGATCGTAGCAAGTGGAAGGAAGTGGTTTCTACCTACACAGATGGGAGAGAGGCGTGACGGATATGTATGTATGTAAGTATGATATTTGTATTGTATTGTATTGCAGTGTGCTGAACACCTGTACCTGTATTTTATAGGTACGTAGATCAAGGGCATGTATGAGGCGACTGATGAGTTTGGATGAAGCGAAAGAGGTGTATTTGGATCGTAGCAAGTGGAAGGAAGTGGTCTCTGCCTACCCCAATGGGAGAGAGGCGTGACGGATATGTATGTATGTAGATCAAGGTACGCAATTTTCTTATAAAACTACTAAACTGTAACCGTAAGCGTCAAAACACACGGTGAAACGCAACTGCAACGCAACTGAAACTGCTAGTTACTTTTGAGTTGCATCGAAGTTTCTGCTATAGACTTCCTTAGAAAACCACACACGACGCAACTAGTTTGAAACGAAACGTTTAATAGCAGAAACTGCGATGCAACTCAAAAGTAACTAGCAGTTTCAGTTGCGTTTCGCCGTGTGTTTTGGCGCTTAGCAAGCTGTAAACGTAACTGTTGCATGCTCTGTAACCAGTGCGTAGGTACAGTCAGCATCATAAGTTGATGAATACATTCAGATTTTCAAAAGTAATATACACCATTATTAGACGTGAAACCTTACTTATTTTCCTTATTTTTGAACTTTATTGGATGTTCATTTAACTCTGGAGTATTTTTGCTAAGCGATTTTCGTCTAATAATGGTGTATTTTACTGTTGAAAATCTGAAAGTGTTCATCGACTTATGATGCTGACTGTACTGTTTGCTAACTGCTCGCGAACCTGCTGCGAGCGCACACCTTTTTTTTTTTTTGTTATAGTGCATACAATGGTTACGGATACAGTTTACTAATGACTACGCGTTTATAACCAACCTTAACTTAACGTATATCAATCGATAGCTATTCAAACGGCGAGTATTTCATCTATACACGGCATTTCCGAATACAGCAGCTAACTTTCCCTAAATACACGTTTTTACTCCGGAACAAGTAACTTTTGAAGCGTCTGACAGAAGCTTGGGTCCAAAGAAATTGTTTGATACTTATGATACGACCTTCAAATAGTATTCTCTAAGACATATACTATAAAAATCAGCCATTTAAAAACAAGTGAAGTTACTCTAGCTTTTGGTAACCTTCATCATCCGATACCTGCCAAACGTCCCCAGTTACAGTTACACAAATTCGCAGGGTTTAAGGCACACGAGTAGCTATGGAGAACCAAAGGTTTTATCAATTTTACTGTAAGTTAAGGCAGACACGTCCCGGATCTGGGTCTATAACCACCAATGCACTAAGCTAAGTTCCATATGGCACATATTACGAGCTAATAGAAGCCAAGCGTGGCTATATTAACACACTCAGCACTTCCACAGGTGTCATCTGGCTTGGTCATAAGCTGTTTATACATTTAAAGCTTGAGTCGGCTTGAATAAAGCTGGAAGATAACTCCGAGTTTATAACGGTTATTTATTGTTATGTGGCACGAAAGACATTTTCAAAAATGAGTTGTTAATACGTTCATACTTGTGAATACCTATGGTAAACTGCCCATTTTTAAAAATTTTGAATATGTCTTTATCCGTAGAAAAATCCAAAAATTTCTTTTTTAATTTGAAAGCCAGGTAAATAGGCCTTTAAAGATATAAACTTTTGGTTGTCTACTTATCCCCAAAACTATTAACACAGAGGCCTCAAATGTAAAGAATATGTCCTTATCCTAAAGTAGGTAGGTAGGTACTTACTTAAGGCCAAAACATACTGGATGCGTATGCGTTCCGTATGCGTAGACGTATTCGTATGGAACTGCCACCGCTTGCGTAACGTAGACGTAGACGCAAGCGGTGACAGTTCCATACATTACAACTCAGAGGTACGCATACGTCTACGCATACGCATCCGGTGTGTTTTGGCCTTTAGTAATATATGACGCGGCTCATAGTAGAGCTCCAAGGCATCTTCACACTATTACTTGACGTTATTGAACTTTTACTCTCTTTTACGCCTCGTTTTAACTTAGTCTTCAAGACTCGGGCTTTTATCTAGTTTTTATGATGATTCTAGGCAGTGGGCGCGTTTTATGAGCCTGTGTAGGATGTCATAAAAGAAGGCTACAGTCTGTTATAGTTGGTAGTTACTGGTAGTTCTAGAACTAATGGTTAGGTTACATTGAGGGGGAATGAGATGGGTGATCATTGTTTCTCATCTTTGTATCGCTGACGCAGCGTTTGCAGTGTGAACTGAAGTATGTGGAATATTGAAACGAAGTCTTGCGTTAAACACTGGGTACCTACTGCTCATTATCTAGTATAATTTGGATATTTCCCTGTTCCTAGAAAATGAAGATTAAATTCGGCATCCATTACACACCACGCTTCAAGTTAACTTATAAAATGATTCTGTATAAGTTAAGTAGCAAGTAATAAACCACACTGAGTTACAAATAAACCATACAAACCGCGCGAGTTCTATTGTACGTACAGCCATACTTTGCCAGTAAAACTGTGGTCGAAAAGATGAGTTCAATTTTATGTTAGTTCATCATGTCTGGTGTTATGTCTATAGTATTATAAGCCAGTTATACCTTCAAGTGTTCTTGAAATAACATTCCTTTCACCTCAATACACCGAATAAATAAGGGATTTGATCAAGAAAACAATACAAAGCTAAATTACATTGAAGTAGAGACTTCATCAGACGGAGTGACGTCACGCGTCTGCCATGTGTGACCTCGAGAAGGTCATTGATATTTGATACGTAGATCCTTGAAGGGTATAATTATATATCTTATTTATAAGTATAGTAAGTACTTATAGGTATAGCTATTAATATTATAAATGTGAAAGTGTGTGTGTGTGTGTGTGTATGTAACTTTTTCATGTCAACATGAAGCGATGAAATGTCATTATACGTATTATCACTATTCACTATTATCACAGATTACTACGTATACAGGGTGACTTTAAATTAGTGAACGATAGAAAAGGATATGCATGTACTCATGATAACAAACAACTTTTACTATGGGACCAAGTGAGAAATCATTTTAAAAAATTTGAACTCCCTCTGCAAAATGCGCAAGCTGATAGTATGGGGGAACATTTTTTTTTATGATTTCGAACTTGGTCCCATAGTAAAAGTTGTTTGTTATCACGAGTACATGCATATCCTTTTCTATATTTCACTTGTTTAAAGTCACCCTATGTAGTTACAAGATACTTATATTAAAAATGTGAATCTGTATGAGTGCACTTATTTGTCTTTTAAGCAATACTGTGTGACAAAAGGACGTGATTTTATGAGTAGAGAAAGTTGAAGGGATGGCAAACGATACAGGCTACGTTTTATTTCTTCCTTATCCCTATATCCCTTTCCCTAAAATGAGGGTGGAATTTTGTATGCAGTATTACCCGATAATGCGAATTTCATGGGAGCGAGCGAAGCCGCGGACAAAAGGTAATTAACGATAATAATGATTGATGTTCAATATTAAAAAGATTTTTGTTTAACCTATTCTTTATCCAACAGCAACATAAAATAGATACCATAAGGTTCGTATTTATTTCTTTATTTATTTAATTAGGTTTGCCAACAGGTAAACACACCTTACATTCTATACAGAACACTTTAATAATTAGAACGTGCTAACCCAATAATAGGCAAATACAACTTGCTCACAAAACTGTGCTTAAGCATAAAAAAAAGGATTTCAAAAAACTAATATAATACTATAAACTTAAGGTTGGCCATCGCCATTCAGCGTGGAAACGCGGCGAGCGTCATGGGCACCTTTGCACCGGGAACGACCAGGGGGGGATTGTTTGATTAGCCATAAGTATTTCTTTTTTAAGTTTGACATTTGTAACTTATTATAATAATTTATGATAAGACTTAGCGACTGAAAGATATAATTTGGTAAAGATTTTATAATTTCAATTGGTACGAGAAGTGTTGGTCACAATCACAATTACCTACAATAGTAACTACTTAGAAACTTATATAAAGACTATCTGCGAACTTATATAGGGAACTGGAAAAAAATATTAACATCCCTTGAGTATCTGTTGTTGTAAACAAAATCTTTGAAAGTATAATAAGTAAAACTTTGTTGAAAGCTCATTAGCGTGCTGAGCTAATGAGAGCGTCGGACGGCCCGGCGGCGGTGGCGTCTTATTATAGATGCTACAATTTATTGTGGAAATTATTATATGCACGGCTATCCACACAATGGGGATGATGACTACATTCAAAAATTCAAAAAATAATTAGTCCGTCTTTTAGGCTATTAAAAAACATTGAAACACATTTTTTACCTGATCAAATACATAAATAAATACAAGGATATAGAGCATCAAAGTTACGGTATTGACGTCACTACACACCTCGGTTAAAATTGTACTGAGGCGTGACGTCACGAGCAACTTTAACCCAGTGTATCTTTGTAATTTTTAGGTTAAGAGAAAAAAGAAAAAATACGTGTCGAATATTTTAAAATGATCTGCGCGTGCCCATTCCCGGGACTCGTCCCTGGAGCACGGCAAATATCGGTTACATACAAATTCTATGAACTTGTTCACACAACTCCGTGTCACAGCGTCTGTAGTGAAACGGATAACTCTGAACACGGGTAGCCCTGACCCGGAAATGTGTGGTCCTTTATACCACATATTAAAAAGCCACTATTAATTCTAAAATGGAAGTGGAATTGGTCTCTGCCCACCCCGATAGGAGAGAGGCGTGACGGATATGTATGTATCTATGTATAATTCTAAAATCAGCATCACATTGGCAAACACTTACCTATCTGCACCAATTAGGTAATACCTAATTGAAGAGTCTACTGATAATATTTGATAGAAACTATGATAGTGTAAAAAAAAGAAGTAAAACAAAGTTAAAAACAGTTCAAATTAAAGCCAATATTTTGTCCGTAAAATACGCTCTGTATTTCTGACTTTTACTTAAATTAAGTTAGGTACCAAAATGAGACAGTCAACGAACTCTCTTTTTCGAATTAAAAACAAACCTTATTCCAATTAGATAGCCTTCATTTACTTGTCACGATGCATTCAAAAATAATCATTAACAAAATAATCGAACCGCCTAAAAAGCTTTGTTTACACAAAACACAAGGTCAGAACTCTTTCTCACTTTATGCGTTCTTGTCACGAAATTGCCACACTTCACACATACATACTCAAGCAGTAAAGGTGCAGCGCGATTGTTGTGCGACAGAAGTGTGACTGTTTCACCTCTACCATGGCAGACATGAGGTTGGTATTACACTTATCAAATAACTTTGTCCAACTTATGCTATTCGATATTTGATACATTTTTTCATAAAGAAAGATGAAGTCGTCCCAAAGTCGTTCAATTTCATTGATCAAATTGAATATTGGATAAATATATTTGAAAAATGTAATACCCTACTACTCAAAACCTACAAAACGCGACTGCCGTTAGCCTCCACAACTTACCCGTGCTAAAACCGCTGTGATATGAAGTGTTCGCTTCAGTAGCGCGACAAAACCGCCTCACTGCCATTCTCAATATTCAAAGACAGATAGCTATCCGAGACCGGCAGTACTTAACTGTCACGTAGCTGTCACTTTTGATTTATCCTTCAGAAGAATCCCATAAATTTTTTGACAGCGGTAGATTTTATAGGGACGAAAAATTCTAAGACAGATAACTATTTCAATCTCCAGTAGGGCAAAACCAGAGATAGATCGAATATAGGGAACGGTGTAAATGTGAAACTTACCAAACGTGAACGAGGCATGACGTAATGGTCTTGTTTCCCCTTCCCACTTGCTCGACAACAATGACAAGCTGGCTGGCAAGTCGTTAGCCGACGCTTCACAAATCTCCTTTTGTGATTCACCAAACGTTACCCGCTTTGTTATCCAAAAATATTGAGGTAAACGCAGCATTAACCTGTTTCGATTAAAATCTCCTTTGATGTGGATTTTATAGGTTTTTGACGACAGTTTTTGGCTTGGTAGTCGTATTTTTGGGTGTTAAATGAGCTTTTGAAGTTTCTAGTAGGTTCATTTCACGAAAGAAGTCCCCCGGATATTTTTCGAACTAAATTGGACACGTCTATTTTTCCTATTTTATGATCTTTTCCCTGATAGAAAACATTTTACTTATCTTATAAAAAAAATACATTTTACATAACAGAAATATAGCTAAATAAATATTTTTATCAAAATGTATACCATACTAAAACAATGCGGAAAATAGTATTATTTGATAAATTACAAATGAAACATACATAATATAGGTAGATGTTGTACTCATAAATGGCAACATTATTAATTTTGACATGCTATACAGCGCAGCGGCTACGGGACGTCTTTCGTGAAATGGACTCTACAGTTTTTTATATTTACTTTTTCCTGAGTAGGTAATGTTTTATTGTACTGATTCTAAATGTTGCTTTTTTATTCAAAGATTTACCTGATGAACTGGTATTACAAACCCATAAGCCAGTCAATGCTACAAAACAAAGGCACCAAAATGTAAATTCTCCATTTTATAAAGTTTGACGTTTGATGTGAATCGCAAAAGGCGGTTAGGTAATTCGCGGTTTCATAAAAACTACAATCGCGTCGTAACCGCAAGTGCTTAAGATCCTTATGATAGTAAAATACCACAACCGACAGCAGATCTGGTTATTTAATTTCGGAAGTTTAATTAATTTGATATTAAGTTGGAAAGATGTGGCGAAGTTTTAATGCTGTTTTCATAACGAGTTTGTGTTTTTATTAAATTACTGACATTTTCAAAGTCGTGTTTCATTTGCGGTGATACGACTTTTTATTAACTAAGTTGGAAGTTGGAATTAAGGGAGAGTCCGTCAAAAGTTTTGCAGTTTCGAAGTTGATTTGTAAAATTAGAAAGTTGTTATTAAAGAAGATATTGTAACAAAGATGACTACTGACACTAAAATTAAAAATTAGTCACGAGTTTCAAAATAATAGTCGTTAAAAAACGAATTAAAAATTAGTTGGTCCTGTGCACGTACCGTGTATGATCTTTAGCTAGGTCTTGTTTTTTTCTAGAAATCCCTTGAGAATTCCCATAGAAATCTTAATTCAAAATAAGTACATAAAATCTCTTTCCTACAATGCAAAATTCAAATATTCTTAATCCAAATTAAGACGAAAACGTCCCAGACTTCTCGCACCTTTAAACTTAGCATTTTCCTTTAAATTTCCTTGGAATTTCCTCAAAAACTTCGTCCAGCTTTCATTTGGGATCGCACGTCGCGTCTGCTATGATAGTGGCATTGCCTATGCATGAGACGAGCGCGGGGTAAAACGGCAGACCTCGCCAATTTATGGCGGGTCGTTGCTGGCTTACACACTGTCGGAAAAACGCTGCCTTGCCTGTGACATATGTTATTCTTATGAAGCAGATTTCATAACGTATTGTGTACGTAGCGTACTTGAGATTGGTCTGCTAAGTCAAGTAATTTTGTAGGCCCTAAAAACTTGGCGCGACGCCATACGCACATTTAACAAAGATTGGTGGGAAGTAGCCACCGACAGGAATCTGTGGAGAGACATGGGTGAAGCTTTTGCCCAGCAGTGGGATAACATAAGCTAAAAAGTGGTAACATTTGATTCAGTTTCTTATTTTCAATTTCTTAACATTTTGTTGTCTTGCCTAAATTGACTTATTTGTTGCCTTAACTCTGCAAGCTTGCTAGTCTTGTGATTAAACCTCTCACATCCCACTGACCCATTATAAACCCAGACACAATAGATTTTCTATTGTTCTTTTTTCTGGGATAAGAAAGATTAATACACTTTTATAAAACAAATAACCAAATGACAATTAATACGCGTAAAACCATGCAACAGACAGATTCCAGTATATTTCTAACGCTGCGTTTCAAAATACATTGTTTAAACCGCCTTAGATCCGTGGGCGACGGGCCTTGATGGAATGTGCCCGAGTCGGGACTGAATGAAAAACTGTTACGGTTTAGGTTTGAAAAATGTAGTGAGTGTGTGAAGGAATGGAATGGTAAGCAATCCTATCAACGTAATGATGCTTTAGCCGTACGTATATCTAGATAAATAAAATCGAATTTAGCAAAATCTTTGGTAGCAATAGCAATCGCTATAGTTATGAGATAAAAAGAAATAAAAGAATCCAAGTCAAGTATCAAAAGACTTTTTGAAATGAGTAAATATTTCAAAGTTAGCTTATCTTTATTTACCTGTATAGCTAACAGCTGACACACTGTTTTCAAAAATTAGAAAAAAGCACAGAACTGTGTTTAATATTAAATCTTTATCAACGTCAATTACATACAGATATATCCGTCACGCCTATCTCCTAATTAGAGTAGGCAAAGACCACTTCCTTCCACGTCAATTAGTCAAACTATTTATAAAGTGTAAACGCACTATAATTTCCTTACATCCTTAACTTAATCCATTCCGGCTTTAGTGTTTTGTTTTTATTTTTACGAAATTCATTTTCCGTCTTCCTATCTGTCAAGTTGTCAGATAGAATAAAGTGCTTAAGGTGGAATTTGGAGGAATAAATTGCATGTTTCGTGCTATTTTGTTTGGACTGGTATTTTACATTCTAATAGAAATATCAAAATTCCGCATTTGAAATTAGATAGTGACGTGCGATTGGAACACGAATATTTTTCGTGGTAATGTGTTGCTTTAGGAATTTTTAAAAGAATGTACAATAAAATAAGTTTAGGCGAAAGTGCAATTGTTTTATAGTACTAAAATCCGTAGACAAAATCTATAAAACAATGGCATATTTGCCTATTTTAAATGGCCCTACTTATACATAAAAAGAACATACCAGAATACAATAGTTAAAACGAAGTTTTGAAAAGAAATTTGTGCCTACTGACCCCAGACAGAGAGATTTGCAAGTAAAACCCATGAAAGTATTTTTCCAGTTTTTAAGGTATTATTGACTCAAATTTCAAGGTTATTTATAAATAGAGGGCTCCATAATCCATTCATAACTCGATTATCATTCGTAACTCTATTAAGACTGAGGTTCCATGAATATTGAAGTTGGTAATAAATTATTCAATCAGCTTTCCCTTAATTAGCGGTTTTCGGAAACTTTTCAACGAAAACCTATCACCAAATTATTATGTTTTTAATGTATAAATAGATAGATAGAAATTCTTTATTGCACACAAAGAAATACAAATACAACTTAAAACTAAAACATTGTGCGCAAAGGCGGCCTTATCACTAAAAGTGATCTCTTCCAGACAACCTTTGGAGTAGGACTACTTTAGGAATGTATAAATAATTACTAAAAAAAACGTTTGCTTGAATTAATAATTTGGTAAACAAATAATGAAAATTTAATTAATATTATAATAAAGATTTATTTTGTCTGAAAAGTTTTGTTTACCGCTACCTATCAAAATATTTTCGTTCTCAGATTAATGAATGGTCTCCGCAAAATCTTTGTTTTTGTTATTGTAATTAGAGTCTAAATTGAAAGCTTTGTATTTAAAATTTCTGTTTATAATATTCTTTTTGATAAAATACCTGAAATTTAGTAAGTTAACATTGTTTTTTTTTTTAAATGCAGTTTTTTGGATGAAAAATTCCAAGCTTTTTACTTACCTACATATGAAAAAAGGAATTTACATAGAAATAAAATGACACAGGAATAAAAGAATCTTGTGAATACGAAATAGCAACCCAATTGCGTTGGTTATGCAAAGGAAGGGACCTCCCTAAAACTTCGGGCGCTTTCCAATTCTGGAACTGTCTTGAATCGGTGTCAGATCTTTTTTGAAAAAAATGCTTGAACAATCGTAATTGGGGACTTGCTAAAGAAAGGCTAAGACCATAAACCAACGTGCATGTATGAGGCGACTGATGAATGTGGATGAAGCGAAGGAAGTGTGTCTGGATGAAGTAGCAATTTTAATGTAGCAAATGAAGTGAAGTGGTCTCTGTCTACCTCAATGGGAGAGAGGCGAAAGAGACTTATAAAAGTTTAATTATTAAATTTTATAATTTGACAAATTTTATCTGCTTAAGGAATCCTAAATGCAGATCATAACAAAAGCTTGCGAGAAAAAGGTATAAATAGAATGGAATAATTCAAGCCCATAAAATGCAAGGAGAGCCTTTCATCAGCTTAGAAAATCTGTATGCAGGGTAGCTGGTGCATAATCAATGCAGTTTAAATGCAAGCCGGTGCGAGACAGTGTGCCAACGGTGTTGCACTCTGCAATATTAAATTTCACTTAGTCGTTTAGCCTTTTTAAACCCTTTTTTGCTTCCTTAATCGGCTATGTTTTTAGGTCATATGGAATATTGTAGGAAATCTTGGGGAAGTGTGTGAATATTCGAAAATGTTTAGTTTTGTCTTTGTGTGCAGTAAAGTATTTCTGTCTATCTATCGAAGAGTTAAATGTCAAAAGATTTGTATTAGGAGTCGGTTAAACATTACGTGAAACAACATATTAAGGCCAAAACACACCGGATGCGTATGCGTAGACGTATGCGTACCTCTTGGTTATATCATACGTAGAAGTAGACGCAAACAGTTCCATACATTACAACTCAGAGGTACGCATACGTCTACGCATACGCAACGCATACACATCCGGTGTGTTTTGGCCTTTATTATTATTATTCTTAACCTACTTCAAATTCAAAACAAACCAGCAGAAGCGGACGGTTCTCAATTCAGCTGCATTTTTTTTTATTAATTCTAATTGAAAGTGCGTACCAAAGGAGAGATACCCTACTTATGGTTTTACCAATTAATCTTCAGCCTTAGTAGGTAGAGTATCATGACTAGAAAAAAGAAAACGAATAACTTATCTTCGAATATTAAAAGTACCTACCTATTTCTTATTCTCCCAAAAAAGATAGCAAAAGAAATATAAATTGAGTTCAGCCATTTATCTCCCCGGACACGTTTCGTAAAACATGTCTAAGGAGTTATATCATCTCTAAACATATCGATCAACATTTTGCACGACGGGTCGGCTCTTTATGTCATTTCATAACAACTAGTTGAAGAACGTGACATTAAAGTTAAGGCGTCATTAAACCTTAAATACTAACCCTGTTATTACAAAACGAGTTTTTAATACAGTTCTAGAATTAATGTCATTATTTGACGTTTTGTTGATAGCCTTTCGGCTTTATCTGAGTTAGTTCTAGAACTGTGTATAAAACTCGTTTTGTGATAACGGGGTGTAAGTTTATGCGGGAGTGACTGTGAAATTTAGTATCGTATGCCCATGATTTACTCTGTAATGCCAAAACCACTGAACTGATTGCAATGAAACTTTGCAATATTGTAGCTTGCACATCAGAATAACACATAGGCTATATTATTTTAAGATATTGTGAAAGATTTCCAAGATATAACGATAAATGCTTAGAAAGTCACGAGCAGCCTCTAGTAATCTTATAACTTCTTCATTAGTTGGGATATGAACAAAGTTGTAGCACAAATTGCAGCAATAAGAAAAAAAAGATTTATGAACAAACTGCTTCATAACTTAAGGTCCGGTCAGATGTCGTCACGTGTGCCAAACGAGCTTGTTTCGCTTTTGTATGAATTTTCCTAGTTCCTACCATGTTCTGTACTAAGTTTATTAGCTGAGTTTGCTTCGTTATTTTGGTATTGTATCCCACTGTGGTATGCTGTAGTTTTTCTAACGACTACGCACCTTGAATAAAGTCTGTAACAGCACTTTACCCAGGTACCTACTTCAAATAATTTTAACAAATGACGCGCGTCATTGTCGTCGTTGCGTCGTCTTTGTGACACAACGACACAGACACACTCAAACACACATAGACACACACACATACACATCACACAGACATACCTTAACATGCAATTATATTCTCTGTGTGATAACGCTTAGTGCGTGTACTAAAACAAGGTATAATTTAGACATCTGAAATCTACCGAGCACAACCTTTCAAAAGAGGCCAAGCCGTGTGTGAAAAACTTCAATCGACCGCTAATGCTTGAGAAACCGCAAGGTTCTGGGTATATACCTAAAAGGCTGTAACTGTTAATGTTAATAGCATCCCATGTTCTTAACATCAATATTCACTTATCAACCATTTAATAATAACACATAGCAATTCTATTAGAAGGAAGGTGCTGTTCAGTTCCCCTCAGTCTCCAGAGACCGTTTCAGTTGCATATTTAAATAGCCCTAATTCACTAGGCGAGGAACCTTGTGAAACAAGCGTTGAACCAATTAAGAAAGAGCTCTAAGACCTACCAAGCTTAATAATATACTAGGGTCGTGATTTAGTGGTCAAACATGTGTCTCTCGTCGATCCTCGCTCAGTGAATACATGGCTATTCATATACGTTGAAACATGTCTGGTTTTAGCGGAGGGGATAAGGGGTTTTGAGTATCAGGGAAAATGCATTTCAGTAGCAGTTGGGGAGAATTTAGGTGGATTTTAAAAGAAAATGTTAATAACGATGATAAGAATAACTCGTAAAGTAATACATTTTTCGTGTCATAATGAAATTTTAATATGTAAAAAAAAATTAAATACATAGGAAGGTAAATAATGAGTTTTAAGTATATTGTTATGCCTTATTAGTTCATAGGCGAAGAGGGACTGAATAAATTCCAGTTCGTCAATAATAAAATACAAAAAAGATATCTACAGCTAGGTACCTACTACCTACTTACTTCAAGAATGATGTCACGGGTACCCCTGGCCTGGTAGGTGACAAAGTCAAGGAATTAATTTGATGTAAATAACTTTTCATTTGATAGAGAAATTGCATCGTGATATCACCAGAGATAGCTAAAAAGTAATTTAACAAAACACAAAATTACTACCAAACTCCATCTAATTTCAATATTTTTTCACAAAACACTCTCCAAATTATCCTCAAGACAAACTTATCGGAGATTCTGCCGAAACACTCCAACTTATTATTATAATGGGCTTCGTCTTTAAGAAAATATATCGAGAGATGTCGTTCGAAGATAAACATACTGACTGCTTGTTTCTGAAAAGGTCGTTACAGATAATATTCCATTAAACCTATAGTTTAAATAATTCTAATAGATTCATAATAATTTTATTGCTTCATGAAGGTTTTAATCAAAATAAACTCTATATAATATTCATTTGTTCACTACACAGACGTTTAAACACTTTTCACTACCAGCTATGTATTTTGTTTTTTATAAATGCTATGAAACTGAAAATTTTTACAAATTCTCACCAGTCACCTGCAAAAGCGCGGGAAAAGGAAACAATCAATCTCCTTTTGTTTTAAAAGATAAAATTGCAAAACAAAAGAAGACAAACATCGTTCGAATTTCAAATGTATGTAACAATGAAATGCAACTGCCAGTCACAAAAGGGTGTGAAGGTAAGACAGTTCTTTTTAAACTTGGAACACGGAGAGGTTTGAATAAAAGATTCGAACGTAAGGTGCCAGTTAGTCTTATTTTTGTTTTGTGACAGAACTATTTGTTTGGAAACTTTTTTGAGTGGAGCACTTGGAAAGTTTATAGATTATGTTTCCATATGTGGGTATAAATGATAAAGAATATAGATGACCCAAAAATGGACTTCTTACTTAAATAAATCATGCTCTATCGTTTCAATAATTCAGAACTATTAATAGTCATACTATTTAAAACGTATTTCCGAATAAAAATGATTAAACTCTTCATCGGAAGATCTATTGCTTTTATTTAACTTTCAGACAAGCATAAACCGACTAAATACAAATCAATGCTGGAAATATGAAAATCATTATGTTGAAACGCCTCATTTAAAAAGTTGGTTTTTATGACAGACTACATCTTATCGTGAGCGCAAAAATACCTTCATATTCTCATATTTTGATAGATTATTATCTCACATTGACGTTTGATAGAAAAACGTAGGTACCAATTCTGCTTTTTTTTGTTCAACTGTGTCAAAGACTGTGGCCAAAGGTTTTCAATCAACGCATAACAATACATGCGCATCTGGCAAATTCAATCTCAATAATAATAAATAACGTTACATTACTCATAAATAAGGAAACATATTGACAGGAAAATAATGTTGAATTCATTACGTACTGATGAAAATGTATTGCAAATAATTTTGTTTGGTTTTCCTTTAGTACCTTCTATGGTTTCACAGTCTATAGGTAAAAAAAAAGTTAGAAAATTGTTCTGTGGTGTGTCGTGAGCGTGACTTTGATTCCTAATAAATTAAGAGATGTCGCTACGATCGAATCAACTTTTTTCTATGTAGTGATTATTCTTCTTACGTACATACATACAAACATATCCGTCACGCCTCTCTCCCATTGGGCTAGGCAGAGACCACTTCCTTCCACTTGCTTCGATCCAAACACACCTCTTTCGCTTCATCCACGTAGAGTTTATATTCCAAATTCAAATTCTTTATTCCAAATTCTAAATTTTTTAAGATATTTATTGACGATGTAAGGTGTATGAGATCTGGATCAAGATCCTACAAGATATATCTTAATATTTACCACAATATATAATATTGACGTCTAGCCTTCGCCTTAAGGCAAACACATTATTTGAAAGAAGTGTAGAGTGTGTAGTTTTGAGTTCGGATGAAGCGAAAGAAGTATGTATGGATCGTAGCAAGTGGTGGGAAGTGGTCTCTGCCTACCTCAATGGGAGAGAAGCGTGACGGATATGTAGGTATGTATGTATGCATACAATTTGAAAGTAGCTTCATTCAAAATGTTCTGCCATTACAGCTCACGGTAAAAATCCATGGAAAATTCTTTTAAATTGAAAACTTGACTGTTATTTGTGCCCTGTGCCGAAGGTTTCTTGCCGTTTTCTTCCTCTCGCCTATACAGGTAGTGAACCGGCAGTAGTTTTAGATAAAAAAGTGACATCAAAAAAGTGATGAATTTTGGCTATTTTTGAATAAAACACTTTTCATTTTACTGTTTATGAAACTATTTATCTATAAAAACATATTATACTTCATCTAAAGTACATACCTCCAATAAAATTGACATATTGTTAGGATGTTTTTTTTTGTGTGTCTAAGCACTATTTTATAGTGCTTAGACACAAAAACAACTTTCATAACGTTATACCCTCCCTAACAATATCCGGGTAAACATTTCCTGCTAAACTGGATGTTTCTTGCCCGGATATGTATCCCTACTTTGTATCTCTTATTTGTGTGATAAATGGGGTAACTTTTTAGCTAGGTACCTACAATAAAATACTCTATAAACAGGTATAGAGTGTTATAATTAGATGGTTCCATATAAAAAAAAAAGTTTTCCAATATTATTATTTTTTATTTTCATACTTACCTACTCATATTTATATTTTCATACTTGTCAATACATATCGTTAATTGAGCGTTTCGTATGAAAAGTTAGTTTTTTTTTCGATTGTGATCGGTCTATTCTTGTCAATTTCATAAGTTTCAAGGGCAGATTACATTCCTTAATTTTGGACATAATCCCCCTTATTACAAAACGAGTTTTATTTGTATTCCTAGAATAAACTGAGATAAATGACGTTTCGGCTTTAAAAAAAAAGTCAAAAAATGACATTAGTCCTAGAACTATATTTAAAACGCGTTTTGTAATAAGTGGGAATATGTTATAGTGAAAAAAACCGGTACCTACAGTAAACTGAGAGTAAGCCTACCGGATTTACTCCGGATTCCACATCCGTATCCTTCTTTCAAAGAATTTAATCAGCCGTAAAAAGAATTCCACACTACGTTACTGCGACAACGTTCCAAGTCATAGGTTTCACGAACGTGAATAGGACTTTGTCGTTTTAAGCCTCAGTAGTTCCATATTGCAACGTATGGCTTTACTATGACAAAGTTCTTCGTCTCTCGACGGTTGAATTGAAATAGAACTTTGTCGGCTGATAAAGCTGGGAGTTCTAATGGTTGTTGTTCGTCGACTTTCTTGATCTTTGGTGTTCGATATTGTTTTGTTTTACGTTCAAGTTGCTTTCGTTCAAGCTGAAAATGAGACAATATTTGGTTTTCTTTTATTACAAATAATAATAATATAAATTATGACACGTCAAACTAGAAACGCAAACTTGTTCTTTATGCTACGGTTTCCAAGGTACCGCAGTTGAATCGTCATCCTGTACAAAATTCATTAGATGATCGGTGCGAAACGTTGATCCCATGGAAAAAGTAGAATACGCAATTGTAATATTGTGACAAATTTCATAAGTAGTACTGTAGTTCCGCAATTCTTAACTCTACATGGGTACCTATACAACAATTTAAAAAAAATCAACTGTAAAATTGGATTTTTCAATTTGATTCGAGATGGGGATATTTTTTACGATTGTACAGCCTGATTTTGTGTATTTTTTCTTTAAGTTAATTCGTTTTTGATATTATTTGATAAGCTACAAATCAAGAATAAAACAATTTGTAAGTTCATTTTAAAGTTACCATCCACTTCGTATTCTCTATGCGACAATAATAAAAAATAATAAAAAGTTACCTCCAAAAAGATGTCGCAAAAGTAATTTATTTTATCACCTCTCGCAAACAGCGTGAATAAATAAACGACTACCCTCATTTTCAGCATTCAGGTAAACATTCATATTAATTTGGACGCATATTTACATGATTACCTGAATCCCTCTACTTTACCTATTGTTTCCAATTCATTTGTCCACTGGTGTAACCGCTATGGTTCGTCAGTTGATTTAATACTTGATATGGAAACGGCAACCGTGTTAGTCGGATTTGATTCAATTTCATAAAATCAACGTGAGCACTTGAACTTGACGCATGGTGGTAATTACGTATTTTTATGGCAAGCAGATACAACCTGTCGGAAATATCTGCGCATCTCCCTGGAATACGTTTCTCCCGTTTCCGCCTATACATTGCCGTGACGAGCTCGTACGGGTTGTATGACGTCAGTAAGCCAGGTGCTTAGGTTTTTCCGACGACGGGTTATTTTTCAGTTTCTCTGAAAATAGTTTAATTATTATTGTAAAGATTATTTTTAGTTGGAGTTTTATAAATTCCAGTAATAATCAAAAAATACGATTTAAAATTGAATCGCCACTTTAATGTTTGATATAACGTTACATTAATCCACGCGATTTCGAACGTGAAAAAGTTATTCATAAACAACTTTAACATAAATTCGTTTGACATAACACGCGACACTTGTGACACCTTTGATACTTGACGTTAAATAAAACTCGGTTGTGTTTTGTTCACAACTTCCGTCGTACACGTTATGTTAACATGGATACGTCAGTTTTGGTAGCCTTACTCTGACTATACTTAAAGTAGGATTAAATGATTAAATTACCGTTTCAAAATAAAAAATAAATAAAAATATAGAGTCTGTAGGTAGTCGTAGGTAACTCAATATTATACTAGAATATGTCTAAAATTACGATAAAAAAATAAGGAGAGAAGCTAGGCTTGATTTGAATGGCAGATTTCTCAGAGAAGAAACCAGCAAGAAACTCTAGTAGACTAGTAGGTAGTGGTTCGCGTACGAACCTGCTGCAAACGTACACACTGTTTTTTGGTTACAGTGCATACAACGGTTATGGTTACAGGTTACATACAGTTCACTAATGAGTATCCGGCTTTACAAAAGTGTGTGAAAAAAAAGCGACGTCCAACCACCCATCTCCACTACTACCTAACAGTGTCGCCTGAGCTCTACAATCAAGCAAACCACAAAGCCTTACTTTGTGGTACTACAGCTCCCATTACTCATAAATAAATGATGCAAACAGTGGTACCAACCCTCGAAACAAAACACGGTCGCGTGTCCGGTATCAGCGCGAAGTGCATTAAAGTTGGCAGCACTGTATCTAATGGCCATCTCTCACGCAGTCGATACCACAAGACGTTTGCCCTTCAATAGCTATTCAAATGCTGTAAAATTTTGTAATTGTGGTTTGTAGTTAATGATTTTTTATTAGTTATTGTCATAAAAATAAATTAGGTATTGTTTTATGTATTATTAAATACTTACCTACCTACATTTTAATAAATCTTTCGTCTATTGTTACTAATCTAAAATGAAACGTAACTAACCTCACATCGTCCATCTTGGATTTTTGAAATTTTAAAGATCACAATTTTATGATGGAGTTGATGTATGTAAAGATATCTAATAGAATGAGTAAACAACTTTCTTACTTTCTATATATTTTTGTACTGCGATTTGTGTTTAAAAAATTAAAGGCTTTCTACTGCCAGTTCTAGTCCTTTTAAAAGTACTTGTTCCGAAAACGTGTACCAAATAAAGTCAAGGCCATGTTTAGGGACTAATAGGTACAAATTGTCGCCGACTACACTTAACACAAAGATAAGCTAAACGGCGATAGTAATACGGATGCGACTGTCGGCGTAATCTCACGACATTAGTACATCCTGCTGGCGAAATTGAAGAGGCGTATCCATATTTAGGATAACGTTGGGTATGAGTTGTTAGTAAAGTCAACGGTTGTAAAACGTCGAGTTATTTTGTCGTAAAAAGGAATGATGGGAAGGTATTTCAGTTTAGTTATTATTATACGAGTAGAGTCCATTTCACGAAAGAAGTCCCCTAGCCGCGGCGCTGTTGTATTTAAACACCATTTTATTTTTTTAAAGTAATTATTTTTTTTTTTCTTTTTTTTTTTTTAGCCTATTTCGTCCCACTGCTGGGCAAAAGCCTCTCCCATGTCTCTCCAAACACTCCTGTTATTAGCTGCTTCCCACAAATCTTCCCTGAATGAGCGTAGGTCGTCGCTCCATCGTTTCTTGGTAATTATATTACAAGAAAATAAAGCCTATGTTACAGGCAAAACCACTTTTAAACTGCTAAAATTAGTCAAAAGTGGTTTTGCTGAAAGCATCGGTCAAAACCACTTTTGACTGCAATAACCACCAGTCAATATCCATAAAATACACAGAAATAACAAATAAAACTGATAGTAAACTGACAAAAAAACAGCATTTTCTCGAAGAATCTTTTTCTTACCTTTATTTATCTTTTCTTTCACAATTTATTCCTTCCTTTTCTTATCTGTTTCCTATCTTCCTTTCCACGATTTCTACCAGTAAAACTACTCAACTTAATTACAATCAGACACACTGAATAATATATAAAGAAACTATTTATTTAGTCCTTTTAAGTGACCACACAAATTGTCCCTAATAAAGCACTTATGTTCCTATGTAGGTACTTACCGGTAAATGGTATCGCGACCCACTCAGCCAATTCCTAAGGATTATGAGATTAGGGATGTACATTGTAAGGTACAATTAGATTGTCCTTCATTGTATCTGTGGTGTGATGGAATGGATTGTAGTTTAATGACAATGGGCATGATGACAAAAAAATTTTTTTTAGTCCATCACATGGATTATTTTAAATTATTCGACACGTATTTTTTCTTTTTTCACTTAAACTAAAAATGACACAGATACACTGGGTTAAAATTGCTCATGACGTCACACCTTAGTACGATTTTTACGTAGGAGTGACGTCAATAACCCCCTCTCCGTAACTTGGATGCTCTGTATCGTTGTATTTATTTATGTATTTGATCAGGTAAAAAAACGTGTTTCAAATATTTTTTTATAGCCTAAAAGACGAACTAATTATTTTTTGAATTTTAGAATGTAGTCTTCATCCCCATTTAGGATTTTGTTTATTTTGATGTGGCACACGTTTAAAGGATGAAGTGAAAGAAGTGTGTTTGGGTCGAATCAGTGTGGAGTGAATTAGTCTCTGTCTAACCCGATGGGAGAGAGGCGTGACGGATATGTATGTATGTATTGAAAGATTTCTTTAAACATGTTTGTGTTCTGTCTCATTAGAATATCTCGAAAACCTGGAAACCGCTGGAAACCGTTGGATGTGGGCAGCGCAAGACCGGTCTTTGTGGAGATCCTTGGGAGAGGCTTTTGTCCAGCAGTGGACGTCCATAAGCTGACATGACGATGATGATAAGAATATCTCGTAATCTCATAAATCTTAGGACTTTTAACATAAGGCTCATTTTAAATCTTAGAATTTTTGAAATAAGGTCATTTTAAAATTCTGACGCGCTGTATTATAGCCACCTTCAACACAACCCTACCTATCATAAAACATTAGACTTATAATGACGTCATAGCTGCGTCTGGCGAATCAACGGACCCTCCTCCCCCCCACAGACAAGGGGGGTCCCGGAAACTAGCTCTGATGATGTACTTCCGGCGCGGCTGATGCGATACGATAGACGCTTGTAATTGGTACTGCATGTAGAACAAAATGGTCTTTGAGAATTGTGAAATGTTGATTGTTATGTTATTGTGCTGGAATTGGGGAAGGAAGTGATAGATAAATAAGTATATATTTTTACTAGATAACTTCCTCCTGTCAGTAACGCGTTCGTACGCATTTAACGATATATCTTCGAAAAAAAACATGATATGTTAAATTACTGTGTGTTATTCTGATGTATACGCTATAATATTGCCTAGTTTCATCAAAATTGGTTCAATAGTTTTTGCCTGAAAGAGTGTCAAATATCCTCTCATCCATTCATCCAACCATCCATTTATCAATCGGCAATACCAATACCTACAGTTTTTGACAAATGTATTATAAACACTTAAATACGTAGGTACTTATATTTATAATCTTGATTTATAACATTATATTCTGTGCTTAATTAAAGCAGGTAAGCTTATAGTTCTCCACACAAAGGCACCGCCATATTTCATGACAACTTCACTTTGAACAATAAAAGCGCAATAAACGAACACGCCCTTGTGTGGAAACTGCTAATTTTCTACCAATAGGTGGGCCTACATAGAGCGAGCAGCCGCGCGAGGCAACCGTTTGGCCAATTAAAAGAGGCCCCTAAGAACTACCCAACTTGATAGAATAGCGAGGTCTTTCCTGAGCGGTCAAACATTTGCCTTGCGAGGCTGCTCGCTCTATGTGGACCCGCCTAATAAACAATGCACGGATGTTATAGTCAACATTATTTTATCGCTAGATGGCGTGACTTCATTGTTACTACTATAAATTGATTAAGGTGTTATTCAAGCTTAATTATTATTGCTGTAGGATTTGATTTCGTGGTAAACTGTAAAACACAATTTTTTATGTGTTTGTATCAATTTATTGTACGTTTTTAGAGTTCCGTACCCAAAGGGTGAAAACGGGACCCTATTACTGAGACTTGGCTGTCCGTCCGTCCGTCCGTCTGTCACCAGGCTGTATGTCATGAACCGTTATAGCTAGCGTTTGAAATTTACAAATACAGTTATTACAGTCATGGCGGATGAGGAGAGAGGCCTTTGCCCAGCAGTGGAACACAGATTGCTAGATTAGATTAGATTACAGATAGGTACATAAACCTAACGTTTAGTTTTCGGCCTAATCACTCTCGTATGTGATAAGGCTTGCGTCCCTGTAGTGGGGATGTTAAAAAAGGCTAATGATGACTGTTAGCAACTCAGCGGTGATGCGACCTCCGTCGTATTTGTCTATGTTTCTTTATGATTTTTACTTTTAGTTTTTTGACGTTACTTTTATTATCGAAAATATATTTGTCTGTCATTTGGTTTGTTTTTGCGTATATACAGTTGGCCGAATAAATAGTGGTATAAATTTTTCCACAAGAATTTAGTTTCACTTACAGTTCATTTCATCGCCGCCTGTAGCTATCAATGACGATAATGATTTATACCTAAAAATACCGACCTTTATTAAACTCATCTACTTACCTGCTTATATCAAAAAAATATTTTAACCTTACATCTATCTCTCGTTACCGTTTCGTCAGAATTTTTTCCGCAAAAGGGCACTAGAGTTGCCGACTGCCTCTCGTGTGGTCATGCCGTCAGAAAGTTGCCTCTAAAGACCTCTTGCCACGATTCTTAAGTTGCAACGTGTAAAAATTATTTCTCTTTTTACACAGGATGTAACAGAAAGGGGGGTATAATGCGGAAATACAGCGATAGTCCTCATGAAACTGAACAACTTTCCCCAAGGAACATGGGTCGTAACTTGAAAAAATTTTTGGATCGCCCATACTTACTCAATCAGCTGATCGGACATTTTGTATGATGAGGCGAATTTTTTTTTCGAGTTACGTTACGACCCATGTTCCCCTTGGGAAAAGTTGTTCAGTTTCATGAGGACTATCGCTGTGTTTCGGCGTTTACTCCCTTTCTGTTACACCCTGTATAGATAGTAAAACGGTAGTAGTTTTAAATTTTAAAAAGTCATAAATTTAATTTTTTACGTACCTAACCCATTAAGTGCTCCATATTACACACGGTAGTAAGTAGTCTTAATAAAAAAAATATGTCAAAAGTTGAAATTTTTACGTAACCCATTAAGTGCACTATATTTCACTTCCTATTTGATATTATTATGAAGCTGCGCCAAGTTCCAACAAAACGCTATTACCGTACAGTAAGTAACACCAATATTTTATCTCAAGTCCTCGGATAGGGTAACCGGGACCAAATAATGACATTTCTGGGCTATTTTCGGACAGGGTACCTTTTTAAGAGGTCAACTTGAGGTCAAGCGATGGGTCGACTTCCTTGATGAGAAATTTCTTCAGTCGTATTATTTATTATTAGGAAAGTGTTTCGTTGTAATACGAAAAGTAGACACTGAATTAAAAAATACTTTCCTCAACCCCACTGAGTTTTTCTAATAAACTGTCATATAATATAACTTTAATGAATAAGTGATTTACATAAGTACATAGGTAGATACATATCCGTTGAGCCTCTCTCCCGTCGGGGTAGGCATTACTAGGCAGATACCACTTCCCTCCACTTGCTACGATCAAAACACACTTCTTTCGCTTTCTTTGTATAATTAATTTATATGGCCTTTTATAAAACTGACGTTTAATAAAATCCATCCATTATAATATATGAACGAATATTCCATATTCCGCACACGCAATCTACCAGAAAAAGGAGCTTAATATGATCTGGAATATTGAAAAAAAATCTATTAATATATTTTTGAATCTAAATCCGCGTTTTCGTTTGCGGAACACGGATTCCCGCAGGATTACTGAATCGACTCAGATGTGAATTTGCTTAATCGGATTATGGGGAGGGAAAAATGGCTTTCTGTCGGTTATTGCGGTTTTCGCGGCTCTGTTGGTAAAACGTCTTGGCAAATGAAAAATCATACCAATCCTACTAATATTATAAATGTCAATGTTTGTGCCAATAATGGGTGGATGGATTATGAAGATTTTTGAAATGGTATTCTACACAACAAATTCACCTTCATTTGTCAAAAATGTCATCGAAAATATTTAAAAATGACGTGAGACGGCGGCTTGGGTGTGTAGATAACATTGCTCTCTCACGAGAAAACCACCGAACAGAATTTAATGAAACTTCACAATACTGTAGCTTACATATCAGAACAATATTGTTCTGATGAGCAAGCTACAATATTAATTTATTTAAAATCTGTTCAGTGGTTTTTGCGTGAAAGAGTAACAAACATTTTATTTATTTATTTAACAGTTTATTGTAAGATGATAGTACATAGATACAGAAAAAAAGAGAAGTTATACAAAAGGTACATACAGCATATTTCTAAAAGAAATTTCTTCCTGCAGACCCAACAGAGAGAGAAATGATAGCATGAAGGCAGGATAGTCACTACAATAAACAATAAATATATAAGTATAAACCTACACATATATATTCGATAAATACACATACATAAATACACATACATACATAAAAACATCCTCACATCCATTCATCCATGAGCACAAAAATGTACATTTTAATATTACTAGGATTTAACCCAACCCGTAAAGTTACGTTTCATATAAAGGTATCTACACACCAAAGCCGCCGGCATTTTTGACAGCTGCCATTCTTATGACGTAAAGCCGCTGGCCTAGCCCGGCGGCATGCCGGCGGCTTTGGTGTGTAGATAGCATTATAATATTCCTACATGAATATTTCTAAGAGACGTAACACCTAGTTCATTCCTAACTGCATTTCATTTCAGGAATAGATTACGTACAAAATAGATTAACGTGTGGAAGCCTTGATTAGATTGTGGCTAGATAGGTTTTACGGGTAGCTTTAATTAGTACCTACTTCTGAGCTTAAGGAGCGGATCTCAATTTAGTGGAACGAGCTTACTTTTCTTCTTTTATACAGGGCTACAAAGATCTTTTGGCATGTGGCGGAATTCGGAATTAACGATATGATCTTGTATATTGTCATCATTATTTTGAGTTATTTATTCACTAACCACGCCCTCCTGACAATGTCACTCAAGTGCCAAAAGATCCTTGAAGCACTGTACTTATTTGTCTTTTATACAAATCTGTTACGCCTCTCTTCAATTGGGGTAGGCAGAAACCACTTCCTTCCCCTTGCTACGATCGAAACACGCTTCTTTCGCTTCATCCACACTCATCAATCGCCTCATACATGCACGTTGGTTTAGGGTACTTTTGACTTGGTCTCTTCAACAAGTCCACGATTTGATGGAGATACGATCTTCCTGCTAACATTATAAATGTCAATGTTTGTGCCGATGGACGGATGTTTGTTACTTCATCACGTTAAAACCACTGAACAGATTTTAATGAAATTTTACAATAACTTAGCTTGGACATCAGAATAACACATAGGCTATATTATTTGCTGATATTTCGTGTTTTTTCAAAGATATGACGATAAATGCGTACGAAGTTGCGGGCAGCCTCTAGACTAGACTTTTATATGTATATTTTTTCTTTTCTGGTTTTATTTTTAAAATTTCATATAGCTATTATTTTTATATCAATTTTTATATCGTTTTGCTTTGGCTATACACCCTTTCTGTCACTGTATAAGCCACAAAGGTAAACCAAAACCCACCTTTTTCTATACAGGTAAGCACCTATTTTACATTTTTTCCGCGACTTGGACTTCAAATAAACCGCTGATTATTATTCCATTCGTGACACAAAAGCGGGTCGGTATTAAATACCAGCTAAGCGTAATGCTTTTGATGGCGAATGGGGAATTATAAAAATTATAAGCTGTAAATGCTACTGCTATAATAAATGTCAATGTTTTTTGCCGATGGATGGTTTTAAAGATGTTTGTTACTCTTTCACGCAAGAACCACTGAACAGCTAGCTTAGCATACACTCCGTGACAAGACGTTGTTATGGGTTTGTCACGCTTACGTCTCTGTCCATAGTTTTAAATGTGATAAGGACAGTCTTGATGGTGTTATAGTAATGTTAGCATTATAACGTTGGTTGTAAATCCTACTAATATTATAAATGTCAATGTTTGTGCTAAATGGTGTTTGTCACTCTTTCAGCGAAAACTACTGAACAGATTTTAGTGAAACTTTACGATATTTTAACTTACACATCAGAATAACATAAAGACAATATTATTTTTAAGACATCGTTTGAGTTTTCCCAGATAATGCGTACGAAGTATTATTCGTTATATCCGGGAAAACATTCACGATTAAAAAAGTTATAGGTAAGGAATATAGATAAGGGTACCTTTCTGACGTTAAACAGGAAACTTTTTTTAAACTATAAGTACATGCGCATTTACGCCATAATCCTTTCAATGAGATTCAATCCGTTCACGTCACAAAAAATAAAATATATCTTTTTTTTCCAAACAATTGCAAATTGAGTCACGATTTAATATATACAGGGTGTCCTACGTGCGGTGTATTAAAATAATATTGCAGATTCCAATTTGGGGTCACCCTGTGAATTATAATGCATACAAGCGCTGCACACCGGGATCGCACGTATTTTTGCAATCTATTTTATTTTTTGCTACGTGATCTTTGTACTTGAAATGTGGGTTAGGTGTAAGACGTTTTGTGTGATGTTGGAACTGTTTCAATTTCATTTTTGTGACGTATGAGGATATTTTTTATCCTTATACGTCACAAAGGAGATCTGGAAAAATGTTGTGTGAAATTCCGAACTTTTACATATATTTCTCACTTAAAATAAAAAAGTAAACTATAATTAAGCTACAAAAACAAAAAAAGTTACAAAAAATAAAAGCAAAAATCAAAAACAATAATTATTTTTTAAGTATAAACCTTTTCCTCGTAGCATGTACTACGCCGTAGCAAAGTGCTACGAGTATTTTTAAGCCGTCCGCAAACAAGGTAAAGTGACGTGATGGTATAATTACTTTGAGGCTATCAAATTATGTCACGTTTTTGTATTTTGGGTAAATATTGTGACAGAGTATACAGGGTGTACTGTACGTATATTATAAAATTTCAGCAAAAAATAAAAGAAAACTTATAGGTACTTAGTCAATATGTATTAAAGCGTTATTAGTTTTTTTTTTTTTATAAAAGTGATTGGTTCCTATTATTTACATACATACATTCGTCACTTCCATTGGTGTAGGAGGAGACCACTTCCTGCACTTCTTTCGCTTCATCCACATTCATCAGTCGCCTTTTCTTTACATATTTAATTTTCTCATTTTGATTATAATCGTAATTGAGTTGGTGGTATTTTATTTAAATATTATTAAGAGATATATAAATAAAGATAAAAACCGAACCAGAAATATGAAAGAAAATTCAATTTTTACATGACAGAGGAAACCAAATAAAGCAAGCAAGCTAGTAAATAAATATGAATGAAACTCATATGAACATTGATGACAAAGCAAAAACAAAATGCTTTCAATTTTACAGAAGGTCATTTAGCGTGTAACATAAAGGGATATGACTCAGCAATATAGTTATGAGGTTTTGTATTCCAGTATATGAAAATACTAGAGGCTGCCCGCGACTTCGTATGCATTTATCGTAATATTTTTGAAAGTTTACTCTGACGGACATGAATGAAGCGATTGACGAGTGTGTGGATGAAGCGAAAAAAGTGTGTTTGGATCGTAGCAAGTGGAAGGAAGTGGTCTCTGCCTACCCCAATGGGAGAGAGGCGTGACGGATATGTGTATTTAAGTATACACGATATTTCTTAATAATATAGCCTTTGTGTTATTCTAATGTGCAAGCTTCTTAATAATATAGCCTATATGGTATTCTAATGTGCAAGCTACAATATTGTAAAGTTTCATAAAAATCTGTTCAGTGGTTTTTGCGTGATGGAACAAACATCCTCACATCGATCCAACAGCACAAACATTGACATTTATAATATTAGTAGGATTGACATACCAACCATTTCAAATAAAATTATTTACGATTCAATAATTTCGACGCTGTTTATTCTCTCGAGCATATTTACACAAAAATAAAAAAACAATCACAATAAAAAAGCTGCACACCCCTCAACTGACATTTCGTAGCCCGTAGCGCCTTCGTAGGCCGTAGCTCGTAGCAAATTGCTACGTGTTTCGGAATGAACAAAATTGGATTGCCGAATTTGTTAAATTGCTTGTACAAAAGTCGTTGATAGGAACGGAAAATAATAACTTGGGGACAAGCCTTCTATTCAAAACCTTATATCCTATATTTAGTCTTTGCGAGACACTTTTTTTCTGGTCAAGAAACCGAATCTGTATAGGTAATAAAAAAGTCGTGTTAGTTACACATTCTATAATTCAATAACGGCTAAACCATTTTGGCTTAAAATTAGTAGGGAGGTAGTTTAAAATCAGGAGAATGACATAAGATTTTTATCTCATTTCCGTGGGACGTAACATAAAACGTGAAATATACACGCGAACGAAGTCGCTGAGAAAAGCTAGTAATTTATATTTTACTAAACCATCATTTACGAATGTCAAAAATCAGTATTTTCATACCAAAACAAGCAAAAACAATTATTTTTACTGTAATTGTACATTATTGTAATATATTAACTGTAATGGTATCTACACAACAAAGCCGCAAGCTTTTTTGACAGCTGCCATTCGTATGACGTAAAGCCGCCAGCCTAGCCTAGCGGTATGCCGGCGGCTTTGGTGTGTAGATAGTAACACGTATTTTACACAATATCTGTAAAAAAAAAAAGATAATGCTTTCCTTTAAAAGCCCTACGATATTGGGTCGCTTCAATTTAGCTTATCACTTATCTTGACAATCTAAATTGGATTAAAGGACCTTAATTGAGTGAAGAGGGTAGCTTACAGACCAGAAAAACATTCTAGAAATAAACTATCTGATCCTAGAGTGGTTGCTATTTTAATACATAGATATCTGTCACGTAACGCCTCTTTCTTAGGGCTAAAACACATAAACACGACACGACACGACGTCGTGTCGTGTCATGTCGTGTTAAAGTGTTTCAGTCCTTATCAGAGTGGGCAGAGACCACTTTTCTCCACTTATAACGATTCGAACACACCTCTTTCTCTTCATCCACATTCATCAGTTGCCTCATACATGCACATCGGTTTAGGGTGCTTTTGACTTGGCTTTTCTTTAGCAAGTCCCCAACTTGATCGAGATACGTTCACTTTGGCCTTCTTTTCACATGTTTCATAAGAAAAGTTGTATAATTTCATCGACAGATTACGTTCTAAGATTTTCATGAGAATGGAAAAGACAGTGGCATGATTTAGCTAAAATATACTTTAGCTCTAAAGTTTTAGAGTACCAGTTCGCAATACTATGCTAAAAGCACGATAAACAGTTTTTAATTTAAGCTTTAGTGTTATACGTATAATATAACTATTATTCCAACGTTCTAAATTCAAATATAATTTAACAACCTTCCCTCTTTCTTCAAAAACATAAAATTTAAAACGTACCTCACTTCTCACCCCTACAAAACGACCTCCAAGACAATTGCGCCATTGAATATTTATATAGTTATTTATTTACATAATAGCCAATGATCTGCAGGTGCGAGAAGGATAGGAGATGTGGGTGGGAGCTGTGGTAAGAATAGGATGGATGTAAGATATGAAATTATGACTTCATCCCCGTAAGGCATGTTTATTGATGGAGGTAAATTAATGGAAGTGACATGGATTTGTGATTTGGATGAGTTTTGCGGTTAATATTTATATTTGCGAATAAATATTGGGGATTTCGGAAATAAATTACTTAATTTACTTTCTAAGCGTAGAAATTAAATGAAGTAATTTATTGATATCACAAATAGAAGACTTTGTCAAATAGAAAATATTTATCACAATATTTTTCTGAAGAGTCGTAGTAAATTATCATTTATTGTATTTGTTATTATAAAGTATAGTATTTTAAAACAAGTAGTACTTACCTATTTACATACTAAATCATTTAAAAAACATAATTAATTAAATAAAAACAGGCGTTTGTTTTATCACCGTGTCTTAAAAAGAATGAAACAAAAAAAAACAACGAGAAACTAAAGTTTTGTTCACATTCGTTTAATTTTAAATAAAATGTTCTGACGAACACTATTGTACTATGCAATGGCAGTAATCTGTTATGCTATCTACACACTACACACACACCGGCATACCGCCAGGCTAGGCCGGCGGCTTTACGTCATACGAATGGCAGCTGTCAAAAAAGCCGGCGGCTTTGCTGTGTAGACAGCGTAATAAACTAAACTAAAACAAATTATTCACAGAAATCTCTATCATCCATTTCCATTACATTAATATAGTATCAACCAACATCTATGTCAGGATTACAGGCTTTCATCCGTGTTATCCGCTATCCGTGATATTGTAATGTTATGAGAATTTTTCACCCTCAGCTTCGTAAATATGTCTTAATATTAACGTTTATTTACCAGTTTTATCTTGTGATTATCTTTTGTACTTAGGTGTCTTAATAATTATTTTATTTACGGTTTCATTAAGGTCTATCTACATAGAACCGGGCCGTGCCCGGGACGTGTCCGCGCCGTGGCACGTTAGGAGGAAAACATTACGCCGTCATGACAACGTGTCCTGGCCGTGTCCGGGACGTGTCAGGGAAAAATATCATTCCATATATTTTCTATGGATTCGTTCACACACGTTGACATTACGACGTATTTTTTTCTCTTCTGACGGGCCACGGCCCGGACACGTCCCGGGCACGGCCCGGATCTGTATAGATAGACCTTTAAGAAGATTGTAATATTTTTTTATTACGTCCATACAAATCTCACTTCCTACAAATATTAGAATTAATGTCCTTGAATGTCATGATGGACAGGTTAACATCCATTTGTAATTCTTTCATGCAAAAACCACTCAACAGATTTAAATGAAACTTTACAATATTCTAGCTTCGACATCATAAACACACATATTTTAAAATATTGCGTAAATTTTCATAGAAATGACGTTAAATGCGTACGAAATCACGAACAGCCTCTAATGTGTTTGTGTAATTATGTGACAAGTAAAAAACAATACACCAGGGGGCCAAGTCTGCTAATTACTAAATGCACCAAAAAATTCGCGATAGAAAAGCGAAAGCACCTCAGTCGCAAAATTTGACCATTTTGGTATTCTAGTAACGGTTTAAGCGTCTGCGATTCTACCGAAGAGCGTTCGGACTGCCTTTGAACTACTTTTGATCTATCTCACTTCAGTCGCAGCTATTACACAACAAGTGACATTTAAAAGCGATTAAATCCGCCTACAATGTAAGTTGATCAGACAATGTCAACGAAGCCTTTCACGTATATTTCCGGAGTGTGACCAGCCCACCAGGCTTGCAATGTGTCGACCTTACTGCTGACACTGCTAATTCAATTACTAAGCGATTGTGTAAGGTTATTGTTAACTACGGAGGTTGTTATTTGCTACGTGTTTGTGTGAATATATCTTTTATTTATTTAGTAGTTTATTGGAAGGACAGAAAAAAAGAAGTAAACAAAAGGTACAGCATTTCTGACTTCCTGTGGGGTTTAAGAGAGAGAAATGAAAGCAAAAGTCTTGTCAAAAACCTACAGGGTTAAATGATTTTCATTTTGAAGAATAACTTCTTAAATTTGCAAACAGATTGTAGACAAATATTCATTTGATTTGATTTGTTCAATTGATCATTCAATTAAGGCCTCTATGATCAATCACGTGTATTTCAGGCGATTTATTAAGAATTTGATGACTGAAAAGACAGAAAAAGAATGAAAAAAAAAAAGAATGAATCCGACCGATTTCGGTCACGGCGACCGCTTACGCCGAACTCTGCTGTCGTTGGTGTGCTCTCATGTGGCTAATGTAACCGATCTTTTTAGAAAATGTTCTACCACAGTGGGGGCATTTGAGCACACCATCGACAGTATTATAAGTTAATGCCACTGCTGGTCGGGCTTTTTGAGCGTCGCGCTTGGCATCAAGCTCAGCGCGCCGACAGAAAAAGATGCCTGCTGTAAAGATGGTACCTGGTTGACTGCCCGTCCACACCGCAGCTAAATGTTAATTCACGTTAAAAAAATCTAAGTGTTTACGCGGCGCCGAGCCAATTTGTACTCTAATATCCATAGGTATTATGGTATAAAATCTCCCTACTCCAACCGCTCCACTAATAAAGCAAAAACCTTCAAGAACACAAAACAAACTGAAATCTAAAGTGAACAATCGCACACGCGAAGTTATCGACGTAAAGGCGTCGGAGGCCAATTTGAACGGCGATAGGAAATTGTACCGAGTGCGTAACATGTTTCGTAACGCCACACTGGATTCTCCTATTTCCCTTGCGTAGATTTTGTTACAATAGTGATGGAATTATCGGTCTTATTAGCTTATTTATAAGGTTTTTGAAATACACGAAAATAAATATTATATAAGTATCTATACGTTATTATATTTTACATTGCGAGGTTTTTAAAATGCGGTTAAATAAAAATTAAAACTATGTCATAAAAAATATGGACCGACGTTGACAGAGAATGACGCTATAACCTGCGGTTTTGGCAAAAGCCACTAAACAGATTTTAATGAAACTTTACTATAGTGTAACCTTGCAAGTTAAATAAACACATAAACTATATTATTAGATTAAAATAACATATACGCTTTAAAATATAAAATGTAAATTCTCCAAGATATGGCAATAAAAGCATATTATGAAGTCGCAGGCAGCCTCTAGTTTTACTCGTACGTAAAACGATATCTACTGCAATCGGATCACGTAAACCGGGCGCAACATTCGGATATTTCGTGCTAGATATTTTCGGATATTGCATTCCGGCATCCCTACTCTAAATGCAAATATATGCAGGTTAGATATTGTTTACGATTTCCTTTATAGGAGAGCGGGATAGCTTGTTTTATATTTCGGTTATCGGTCGGTTTATTCAAAGGAGATAAACCTGAAGAGGGGGCGGGGGGGGGGGGGTAAGTGTGATACGAGTATAATATTATATTTATCTTGACAGGTATTACCTAGCAAAATAGAGAAGAAAAAAATAGAAATAGATAATATAGGTACTTCTCTTTTTTTCTGTCTCTATGTACTATCATCTTACAATAAACTGTTAAATAATATGTATTAATAATAATAGAGCCTTGAGTTGTGCATTCTAGCATTTCTGTAAAAAAATTCTCTCTCTTTCGTTTAAAATCACTGTCAAAATTACTTAACTGTGTCCCTCGAAGCGGCTGTATAAAAATATGATGTTGACAGGCTTTTATCAAAAAAAAAAATCGGTTGTCTGTAAAGTCGGTTTACTGACGATAGTTGAACGTGACAACGTCATTAATGCTGCCGAACGCAGCCGATTGTGCCTCTTTATCGCCCGATCCGCGCTCTCGCTTGCACTTCAAGCCTTAAATGGCACGCCTCAGAGCGAGGTAACGCCGCATGAGTCATGTTTTTTCGTGCGCGCAGCCGGCTCCATCGAATTATAAGACGTTGTCACGTCAAAAGTTGGCTAGGACATTTTAAAGGAACAAAATCGACCCACTATTAGCAACAAAATGTACGCTTTAGGTGATACTCGCTCTCTCCACATTTTCAAACGAAAAGTTAAAGAGCACTATCTTTCCTTATCATAGAGAATACAACATATGTTTATAAATTATTATATGTTTGTATGTGTATTTATCGTTGATATATGTGTAGGTTTATACTTATATATTTATTGTTTATTGTAGATTAAGTGACTATCCTGCTTCCTTTCACTTCTCTCTATGTGGGGTCTGCAGGAAGAAATTTCTTTTAGAAATATGCTGTACCTTTTGAATATATATTTTTTTCTTGTCTCTATGTATTATCATCTTAAAATAAACTGTTAAATAAATAATAAAATAAAATGTTTTTTATAGGTAAGTAGATTATTTTCCATTCCCAAATGAACATATTTCTCTTTTTTCCTGATTCTACGCCCCATTCATGCACAATTACACTTGGAATCGATATATGTAAATCGCCACCACGTAGCCACACTGTCAGATATGTGGAAGTTTTTACAGCCTTCATAAAGTAGATAATAAACAAACACATCGAATAAACCCAAGTTGACAGTACTTGAGATCATTGTTGACTATAAAACGAATGGATAACGAACTGTTATAATCTTTAGGCTGTTGACAATAGGGATGACGACTACATTCAAAAATTCAAAAAATAATTAGTCCGTCTTTTAGGCTATTAAAAAATATTTGAAACACAATTTTTACCTGATCAAATACATAAATAAATACAAAGATGTCAGAGCATCAAAGTTATGGAGTGGGGGGTTTTGACGTCACTCTTACGTAAAAATCGTACGTAAGCGTGACGTCACGAGCAACTTTAACCCAGTGTATCTTTGTAATTTTTAGTTTAAGAGAAAAAAAAATACGTGTCGAATATTTAAAAATAAACTATGTGATGGGCCTAAAACATTTTTTTTGTCGTCATGCCTATTTTAGATAGGTTAGTTTTTTTTTAAAGTGGTTACTACTTATGTGTAATATTGTGTATTCTGTCAATGGTAAGTGAAGGCAACGGTTACAATAATTATATTTACTGTAAGTTTAATATACGTACATATTAGGTATAACAGATAAACATCTCTGTAGGGACATCACAGCAAAGTTTGTCTATAAAGAAAATCAAACCCACGACCATGGAAAACAGGGTCACTACCAACTACGCCTTCTGGCCAATCAAATGTACGTACGTAATTATAGGAGTTTTATCCGTCTAACTTCAAAATAATTATTTTCATTGTTTTTTTACACCGTTACAAGTATTCAAGACTACTTACATACAAATACATACATGTGGGACGCTCAGTAGAGATAAAGGGATGGTCGGGATAATCTTTTAATATTCAAAATCTTAATCTTCATATCAACATCGTTTTATTTATTTATATTTTTCTGACATCTAACACAAATACAGGGTGGCAATTCTCTTAAATTAAGTTAAGCGACCATACTATAGCCAACAGATAAACATTCGACAGCAATATGTCACAAATTTGGTATTCTCTTAAGTGCCACGAAATAGTCGATTAGTAGTCGATTAGTAGTCGATTAGTAGTCTCTAGAGGGCTTTGTCATTCATTTGTCTTTGCGAATGATTTAGTTGTCGATGTTGCCAATATTTAATAAAATTATTGTTCGAAGAAATTGATCAACCGATTGATAGATTTTTTTCGACCTAGAATAAGCTTAGACATACTTTAAAATACAGAATATTTATTTCTATAAGATTTACATGCATTTTTTGCATAAATTGCACGTTAATTTTCGAAAAAACACCAAAATAGTGTTTGGGTGACCGAACGACTGAACGACGGACGACCGAACGAAATGCCATTAGAGAACAACTGTCAAATAGCGAAGAGAATACCGTTTGGAACTGCCACTCATGTGACATTGCGGAGTAGAATACCAAATAAAGCGTAAAGTAATAAAATGTACGGCCGATCGCTGTCCACTGTCAACTTATCTGTTAAGAGAATACCAAAATGTGTCATTTCATACAATTCACATTCTAGAGAGACACCATTTTTCATTTGGTAATTAGAAGAATACGGGCCCAGTTCAGTTTATGAAAAAAATAAAATAGTCTTCATTCCACATACATATTCCCTCCAATTTCCGAGACTATTTCAGAAATATTCGTAAATATTCGTCTTCAATAAAGTCCCCATATAAAAACTCGTCGTGATACCCATATCGAAAGAAACGATATTGCATTGCAATAAAACACGGTAGCGTTTCATTTACATTCTGTTATTTCACACTGATTGGTTCCGGGTTTTTACTTGCAGCCACGTTAGTTCGAGTTAAAGGTTCTTTCAAAAAATGTTTCTGTTTCTGTTTCAACTATATTTTAATATTATGTAGTTTGGTGGGAGGTAGCTCGAGACTGAAAGTCATGGGGGATGAGGAGAGCCTTTGCCCAGCAGTGGGATAGAAATAGAGATTAGATTAGTTAAGACCGACTGAGTTTCTTTCTGTTTACGCAATATTGCACTTCTTACTTGCACATCAGTTTAATAAAGTACCAGACTTATTGTCTGTCTACACATATCCGGGCCGTGCCCGGGACGTGTCCGGGCCGTAGCCTGTCAGGACGGAAAACAATTCGTCGTCATGACAACCGGACATGCCGTGCCCGGGACGTGTCCGGGCCGTGGCCCGTCAGTATGGAAAAACAATACGTCGTCGTCTTGACAACGCGTCCGGTTGCTATGACGACGAATTGTTTACCCTCCTGACGGGCTACGGCCCGGACACGTCCCGGGCACGGCCCGGATACGTGTAGATAGACCTTTAAGGTATAATGTAGCTCACAATCATAATTAAGACCACTCCAGCATTTTTTCTATGAGAACTACCCTTGTGTATTCTGCCAATGTTAACTTTTTGTTAACCTTTTCTTATTGTATTAATGGATAGCTCTTTTGATATATTAATTTTATTGTATGTTTCTGTGTTTATGCCTGAGAATTGTGAAACTTAAATTAAAAAGAGCAACCCTACAGAGTTTCTTGCTAGGTTCTTCTTCGGGGAAAACTGCACTCTTGCGAATCTAGCACTAACTTTAAAAAAATGACCCGTCCTAAGTGTTGTCAAAACCTACAGGATTAAATGATTTTTCATTTCATTTTCATTTTATTTCATTTCATAGCTAAAATAATTATAGTATAGTTTACTATGAATACATAGGAACATATTAACTATACATATATACAAACACCCAGACAAACATCTATGTTCATAGAATTCCATTTTAAGAAAAAGTAGCATAGCATATAATTGGAATAGCGGATATTCATTGAACAGCTGCTTTTATATCGGATTGCTTTAAACGAGATAAGAGGTAATTGAATTGTGCATTTAATAAAGATACGACAGAGTTTATTTTTAAATTCATTGCTCACAGAAATGAGTGTAGTGAAAAAGTGTCTGGGAAAAAATGCTCTCGTTTAAAAGGATTATCTTTTAGGAGTTGTTATTTAGGGTTTATTATATGTGTCGGAAAACATCTGAGATTACGTTCACGAAGGCTATTTTGGAACCATTTGCAAACTCTTTACTGCTAAAATGCAAGAACTGGCATGTTTCTGACTGGTTGTCAGTTTGGCACTTTCATATTTGAGATGCTATCATGTTTGATGGATTCTTTTTGTTAATTGATTGGAGAACGGTCAAGAAGAGACATCGGAAGACATCACGTACATCTTGTTATTTTATAACGTGATTGGAAACTACGCTATAAAGCTAGTTTGTTCAGTACACGCCCACTGTCTTATTTTAACTAAAAGCTTAAACGCCACTTCTGATGACTCGTCGACATATGAATATTATGGTGGTTTGGTGGCAAATAGAAAATCGCACATTCTATATGTGGCTCATTCTCTCATTTCGCGCCAAAAGATGGTATTCTCTCAAAAAGTGATTTTTTATTGAAAGACTGTAATTTTATTTTAAAATCGGAATAAGGACTATAAATTTATTATTTATCACTTTAAGGCACCTCTCTTCTATTATTATTTTATATAAAAACAAGGTGCCTGGTAATGACATAAGAGATGGTAATTAAATCTGCAAGGAGGGTAATGATAACCGATGGAAAGGAAATGATAATATCGTGGATGGTAATAAAACTAGAAGATGGTAATGAGAATCAAAAATGTTTTTATTAAATGAAATGTCAAAAATCAACATTTAGGTACATAATGAACTTATGCGGAAAAACAAATATTCGAAAATTATTTATTACTAAAAACAAAATAAAAGTAAATCACAAATGGCAATTTTCACTCAAAAAAGCCTCGAAAAAAAACACAAAAGTTTTACTTTTTCATGATTAGGTAAGTATTAGAAAATAAACTTAACTTTTTTTCTTCATTAGGATACCAATTATAATGATTTATTTAAAAAAATCGCAAACAATGTAACAGTTTACTTAAAAAATCGTCATCTATCAAAAATTAACATAAAATTCAAAAACACTTTAACAAATCACACAATTAAATCAGTCAAAGTTCTTATTGTATGAACCTATTTAACGTATTTATTATCTATTATTATTATTATTATCTTATAATATTATAATCATAATTATATATGAGGAACTTTTTATGACAAAATTTGAGACAAGACTAGATTTATCTGTAATTGAGATCAGGTAGATTATTAAAAAAGTACTGGCCTCTTCTGTTAATTACAGGCTGTTGTAAAGTACAGAAAATACGTGACTCGTCGATAGAATCCTCATCTTCTACAGTAGGCCACGAAAATGAATTTGATCTTCCCGATGATTTTTTCAAGAAAATTGTTGTACATGTGCCATTAGTACACTCCGTAATTTTACCAATATAGGCATATAGTTTGGATTTAATTTGATATTGAACAATCACCCAGTCGCCTATTTTGTGATCTTGATGATGAATGTTATTAAGACTTACATTTTCTTTATTAAAATCATTCTCATTATCTTTTTTTTCCTGATTTTCGTCACCAAACTTCTTTTCTTCATAATTGTCAACGTTGTCAGTTTCCATGGGGATTACATTTTCTGGTACACTTTGCGATACAGTGTTAGTTAAAAATTTTTTGAACTCTTCTTGACCACGCTGATTAAATACTCTCGACTTGTTCTTGTAAAAACTATAACGCTGCCAATCGAATGCTACATTAGATAAGATTGTAACTTTTGGAGAGTTATTTCGAGACGACTGTGGTGTTGAAATTTGACTGTCGTTTAGGAAAACCTGGTCATCTATTTCATTTAGAAGTGTTGTATCGTCAATGCTACTGATATTATTGCGGATGGTTGGAGAGTCAATATTCAACGATGTGTCATGATCAGTCCTTTGTGAAACAGGGGCTTCATTTAATGGTAAACTGTTTGTTTGTAGATCAACGATCGAATTGCAGGTAGTACCGTCGATCACATGCGGACTTAAGATCATGTTTGTATTGTTGTTTATTACTTCGACTTCACGATCTACATCTAGCACCGAGTCTGATCCAGTTTGTGATATAGAGGCCATCGTTTCATTATCATAAGTTGAGCAAGTTGTCCGGCTATCGATTGCAATGCTTAGGACTCCCAAGTGTTTTTGATGACTGCAGGGTATGTAACTGCTCTGGCAGGTAAAACAACTTAACTTCCGAAAAGCGACTGTGTGGGGCAGAGATGAACACCACAAAACCTGTAAAAAAAGAAAAAGAAATCAATATTTAATTACAACCTTAACAGTCAACAGAAAAAAAAGTATTTTAGATAAATGTTGGCATCATCCTCAAGAAAATCTCTGATTTTATGCAAAAGCCCATTGACTTTTGTTGGTTTCTCTGACTTCTTTTTATAAGCAAACGGTAATTTCCCAAGCACTCTATATCTTTTCAGTTGACTCCCGTCTTTGATAACTTGCGTTACAAAATTATTTTTCTTCTTTTTATTTAATGTTTGGTACTCTTGCTTCAGGCTTTTTGAAAGCGATTCTCCGAAAAGTATTTTTTTCTTTATTTCATCTACTTTTTCACAATTTATTCCCTTTAAAACATCGTTTACTCTTTTTTCTACCGAGTCTTCAACGTTGTTCATTTCTTTTTCTTCAGTATGTTCCTGTACCTTGTCTCGTTTTAATTCTTTTATCTCATTTCTCAATTTATTTATTTCTGATTTCAATTGTTTTACTGTTTTCATATGTCTGTAGCGCAATCGCCTTATTATCAGTTTGGCATTAAAAGGTTTTTGGTTTTTGATTTCCCAAGTGAAGTGGGTCATCTAAGTGCGGTTGCGCTACATCATCTACATTTTCAGCTTCACTCGGAGGTGGTGAATTTTCTACAAGAATTTTTTCGATCTTCTGGCGTTCTTTTTTGTTTCGTAAATATTTCATGCTGTTTTTTTTTCTATTTCTTCCTTTGTTCTCTTTGAGCTCTTGGTGTCATATCTTTTATACTACATATTTTTTTCTTTTCCTTCCTGAGTAAGTATCTTTTTCGTTCCTTTTCCTTTTGTAATGCATATAGTTCTGGGTCATTTTTAATTGTATTGTATTTTTCCTTCTTTCTTTGTCTATCTTTCGCTAATTTTTCTTCTTTTGATAACTTTTTCTTTGGTTTAGTCATTATATTATCTAAAAAACAATACAAAATATTTTTAAGCATTAAATTAGTCAGAAATCTATCTATATAAATAACGGTTGAACCGATTTAGTTGGTTTTTGCAGTAACTTGTTATAAAATAAATGTAGGTACCTATTTAAGAATTTAATAATTACTTCAGAAAATTTTAAAGCTGCCTCAAGAACTAGAATTTTAAATTTTATATGAAATACAAAACATTTACTTATTCCTATTTGCGCATATATTATAAATATCTCATTACCTTCCGAATGTTAGATTACCATCCAAGACATTTTCATTACCTTCCAAAATATATCATTACCTTCCGTCTAAAATTTGGAAGGAAAAGAAAGTAATGAAATGGACATGAATGAAGTTTTCGCGGTTTTTGTAACAAAATACCTTAACAAACTGACCTTGAATTTTCAAAATAACCTGACATTAGGGCATTGCAAGAACACATGATAATAAATATTAATTGAAAATATACATTCAATACTTACTGCGTAACACGACGGATGGTAAATAATCCTAATCGGTGACAAACACTAACTGCACACGAGAGAACCTTTATATTTTTTTTTACGCCTTGCACGCATGCGCCCAGCTAGATGATCCGGGAACGACTGACCAATAGGCAGCGTTTTTAACGGTGGTGCCGCAAATCGAAGCAATAGGGTTGTGTATTCCTTGTCGAATATAATTCGCGCAGGTAATGAGCACAAGTACGTTGACAAACGTTCATGTATGAATATTTCCACTTACACATAACGTTAGACAAAACTATTCTGTATTTGTAATTATGTTTAAATATCTGTTCTAAATATTAAATTACTTTTTGTTTGTGACGGTTAATATAGATGTAAATTACATTTGAATATCGACTTTCAGCATTTTACGCAGAGATGAATGAAATAATAGTATGTTTTTTTTTCATAATTGAAATAATTTCCATTACGAGAGCCCTATTTACTAATGCAACATTTTATTAAATCTTCTGTGGATAGTTTTGCATAAAAACCATTCCTTAAAAATTTGTATTTTTCTTGAAATTTGAAAAAATATACTTTTTGCTCGAAATGAGAGAATGAACCATGTATTTAACAAACTTCAAACTCCACTTCAAATTCGCTTTAGAATTTTTTAAGTTGCGCACACGGTTTCGCTTAGGTGGAAACTAAACTTTTGATGAATAGCGTTTTTGTGTTTTAACTATCAAAATTAAAGCGAAAAATTGTAAAAATAGATAAATCTTTTAGTGTTTTTATTTTTCAGGAATTTGCGACATTTAATAATATCGAAAAACTATCTCTTTTAGAACATAACTTATAAAACATACATAGGTACTTACATCTGTCATGCCTCTCTCCCAACTCCTCTTTCTTAAAGACTTCCCTCCACTTACTACGCTAAAACACCCTTCTTTCACTAAATCAACCTAAAAATCCTCTTAAACAAATGAGTTTCCCACGTTTTTCACTTCAATTTCAGCAATTGCCAGATTCATTCCACCGCAAACTAAAATCGTCATTATGTCTGATTGTTTTAAGTACATAATTGTAGATAATAAACTAGTACCGCAATAATAGCACTCTGAATAATGAGAGGTGACGTCATTGTGGCGTGACCTCAAACGAAATTCAGTTTTATGAGTATTTATTACGGTATAATTTTGTGATTTGGGTGGGTTTTCATTTATCTTTGTTATTTAAGTAGTCGTTAATAAGTGAATAGTAGATTTCTTGTTGTATTAATAAAGATTATTTTAGAATAATTGATGGGTACGATATATTTATAATATGATAAACTAGAAGCTACCCGCGACTTCGTACGCATTTATCGTCATATCTTGGAAAAAAAACACAATCTCAAAATAAAACAGCCAATGTGTTATTGTAAAATTTCATTAAAATCTGTTCAGTGGTTTTTACGTGATGAAGTACTTAACAAACATCCATCCATCGGCACAAACATTGATATTTATAATATTACTAGCTGTCCCGGCGAACTTCGTCCCGCCTTAGAATGAACTTTATTGTGTAGGAATAAAGTTCAAATTGACTCTACATTTTAGTAAGAAAACATTTGTATGGGAAAAAGAAAAGGTCTGTTTTAGGGCTTTCCCGGCAATTATTCGAATTTTTCTCACCGTAAGAACCATCCTTGGACTTCAATGAACATTTAAAAAAAAGAATTAGCGAAATCGGTCCAGCCGTTCAGACGTGATGCCGTGACAACGGAAAACGGGTTTCATTTTTATATAGATAGATAGATTAGGATAATATTTGATATGATAAGTTTCTGCAACTGAACCACATCGTTCTTTATTTCAATAAGTACTCGTTAACTTATCAAGTGCCACCGTCACTTCGATAAAATCCGATCACGTCATCGCCAGCGTGAATTGATTTCAACGGAAAATCCAACTCAGATCAAGTGAAAACTTTAAATACTATCTTATGACCAAGAAAGCTATGAAAGCTACTATTATATTTGTCGTTTTCAAACAAATATAATTTGTATTGATTTATAGTATAGAATCCACAATGGTACGTAGTTGCCACTTTAAGAAAACCCTGTTTTATAAGATATAGTTTTGTCTGACTATATACGGCAAAAACGAGACACTATTTATTTCAAAACATCAACTAAAAACTCCAGATAGAATTTTGTATGCTTTAGCAATTTAAGCGCAAAGCAATACACAGTTTTTCAAGAGTAAATACTCCGATCGTAAAGTGTGTCTGCAATTTATATTTAATCAGAGATTCCAACTGGCTGAACGACCCTCGACAGTGAAATGTCCATTCATATTTTATAACTACAACTACAGAATTGAATTTTCCATTTCATTTATTAAACGAAAATGTGTCAAGTTTATTTTTATTCATGAACTCTGTCTCGGCATTCACGAATTAATTCAGTTGTGGTTTACTATAAATAATTTGTAATCTTTTAAAGACGCGAACCGTGCAAAGTAATTGATCTGTAGTTTTGGTTTTGGCGTGGTTTTTCATCATTCATTCATATATTTATGAGTCAGGTTCTTTTCAGTGTCAATCGCCATCTTTGCTCTTCTTCTGGCAACAATTTGACTTCTTAATACGACACGACGTTACGTGACTTCATATCAAACTTTAAACCACAATCTGCGTCATAACCACAAGTGCGTAAGCGCCCTAAGGTATCTGAATGTTAGTAATGGTTTAGAATTTCTTATCCTTTAAAAACTCATAATTAAATCACCATCGAACTTTAAACGAAATCTCGAACGTCATTATAAGTTTACGGTCTTTGAAAATTTATTGTTCGAATACTTACGACAGTTAAGCCTACTTGATTGGAGGCCTGAATTAATGAGACTTTGCGAAACTTTCCTGGATTTTAAGATCATAAATTCGTGTGAAGTTTATTATTTCTCTTAAGTACTTCCCGTTTAAACAATTAAAGGGTTGTTAAGCATTTCAAAGTTTGGTTTACATTTTAGATTTATAGCAATTTATTTATCAATCTGTTGCCTGTAAAGCTATCTACACACCAAACCCGGCGGCCCGGCGGCACGAACCCGGCGGGTTCTGGCCCGCGGCCTGTGCCGGCGGCTTTTGAATGTTGCAAGTTGCAAAGCCGGCGGCACAGGCCGCCGGCACAGGCCGTCGGAACGAGAGTCGCGGCATGTCAGTCGTGACGTGGTCGTGACATGACAGTGATGGCATTGACATTCATAACATGACAGACGAGCTTGGCATACATAATACCTATCATTCTGATATATTTTAAAAAATCCAAGCGCATCAAAATGAGGTCTATAACAATAAAATGTTTGTCTATGTTTATTTCACTTACACATTCGTAGTTCTTTAGGAAGCGGCATAGTGATGTGTGTAAGATGATTAAAGGCTCTTATCGATAAGAGTAAAAATTAGATAGAAAAAATGTTGATAGTACTGTGGTAGTGTATACCTAGGTACGTCTAAAAAATAATATTTTTTATTGAATGTTAATAAACAGCTTTTGTTCAGCAGTAAACGTCCATAAGCTGACATGATGAAATAGCATTTATTCTTTCTCATCAGAATCTTCTTGTATATTTATTTATTGATATTGATTCTTGATGTTATTTCTAAGTTGCCGTTTATGTTTACCAACATTACACTGGAGCCTTGTATATAGGTGTTTAAAAAATTTGCTGGGCACTGACCATAGGACACACTGAAATGTGAAAAAACTTAGATCCTACGACCATTCAGGAGCTTTCGACAGGCAAGCCTTAGTGAGGGTCAAAATGATGTATTGCACTTGCAATATAACATAAATCAGCGGATTACTAGGTAGCGACCTAGAGGGTTATCGATACTGTGTTTGTTCCGACAGGTAGCATATTCCCATTGATAGTCAGTCACTCAATATATTCATCTATGGTCACGTCACTCTGTTGGTAATGCGACAAGGGCAAATGCGGGTTTGATTTTTAGTTTAAAATTTATCGATAACGATATCGATAAAAACTGCACACGCAACCCTACTAAAAGCGCCTAATTTTGTACCTATCAGCCTTCTTTTTATATGACGTGAAAAGTCACGTCATGTTAGCTAGATATTAGGAGTGGCCCCATTTTTTTTCATATACAAATGAGTTTATGACAGCGTGCCAAGGTTGCGCCAAGTTTCTCATAGTTTTCTTGGTAGATGGCCTGTCAAACGATAAGAAATTCCATACAAAAAGGTAGTAATTTTGCGCCAGACCAGGCACGCAGATCCAGACGGTATGGCACCTCCTTATATATTCTATACTCAAACTAGCTGGAAGCCAAGTTCATAGACAAAAGGTGAAAAAGTTTCAATAAGGTCAAAATTTCAAAAATAATTTATTCGTAGGTAACATTTTTACACTTGAATAGGTCACAAAGTAAAAAAAAAATTATAAAAAAAACATAATAAGTAATGAATAGAACCAAAAAAAAGAGAAAAACATTAAAGGAGGTTTTACTAGATTTATTATGTAAAGTTTTATGGAGCAATAAACCATTGAGTATTGAGTATTGAGTATTTACCCTCCGTCTTTTTCGTGTCTTTTTCTATTTTATAGCATTTAGCTCATTTGACACTTTTGTTCAGTGTTTCCACTTCAAATTCAAGAATTTACCTTTGTTATGAAAAAAAAAGAACATATTACTAACTAATCGAAATTGTATTTTTCTCACTGAATATGTTTGATATTTTTTGAATGTTGTAAAATAATCTATGATAAAATTGATTGAATAGATTTGAATTGATAAAATTGACAGCGATGATTTTTAAACGATTTCAAAAAAGGAGGAGGTTTCTCAATTCGACCGGATAATTTCTAAGTTCAAGTTCCTTGCCGGCGGGCAACTGAAGGAGCGTCGCGGGCAGTGTGACCGTTTCAAAATTTACAAATCTACCAAGGAAATCTTCAAAGGAAATTCAGCTAAACTAAAATGTTTACTTCACATTTTGAAAATATCGCAAATAAAATACATTTTTGAAATGAAAATTGTTGATTAATTGAAGTACCTAGCTATATGAAGGTGAATTAAATATCTATACCAAAAAAACAGCATGTGTGGTGTGACATTTAAAATTGTACCAATATTATACCGAAAATAATATACTTAGATACTAAAAATATAGTTGGAGTCTCAAATATATCAATTTAGTAATTAATACCAAAAACGGTCACATTGAGCGCAGGTTTGAAACCTGGCGGCTTTTGACATCTGCCATTCGTATGACAGTATGACAACAAGCCGCCGGCTTGTGCCGCGCTGAAATTCCGCCGGCATTTGCCGCGCGGCACAAGCCGCCAGCCTGGCTGACGGCTTTTGACATCTGCCATTCGTATGACAGTATGACAACAAGCCGCCGCCGTCGGGTCGTGCCGCGCCTGTGCATCGCGGCCAGGCCGCCGGGTTGTGCAGCGCGGAAATGCCGCCGGCATTTGCCGCCCGGCACAAACCGCCGGCCTGGCTGACGGCTTTTGACATCTGCCATTCTGCCCTCTCATGACAAAATAACGTAACCCAAAAACTGCTGTTTTGAGAAAATCGAGATTAAGTTTTTTGAGTCGCATTTTTGATTGCTTAGTTATTCTATGTCTTGCCGAACGATTTTTATAAAATCTTGCTTGTTGCCTTACCTAAGCCAGAAAAATAAAATTTTGTTAAAAACAATGAAAAAATTGTACCCACATAAAATAAACTTTTCAGCCACGTGACAAGATTGTCTACCTTCGTAAACTGGCACTCTAGAGACTTAACCAAGAGTTTAAGTATTTAAACCGTAAAAATCGGCTCAAATCTCTTTCATGGGTTCATGTATTAAAACTTAAAGAAATGATAACAGCTCACAGTTTCGCGTGGAAACAAATTTGCGTTGTATCATAGTCGGACGTTTAATGTCGTGGCAAAACAACGCAACCATAGCTTACCTACGTTATTGTTTCATGACACATTCGGCGATTTTAGGTCGCAAATACGTGATTACGTGATTTTATTTTTCTTATAGAGAGGTTAAAAAAATATTTTAACTACTTATACAGATAGACCAAGGTATAAATAATCGATTGAGCATGTGCACGACAAAACAACGTAAACCGGGTTGCGTTATTTTGTTAAAAGCCGCCGGCATGATGTGGCCGCGGCCAGCGCACCGGCATGCCGCTGACATGCCGGCGGCATGCCCGCGCGTCGCGGCACAAGCCACCGGGCTGGGCCGGCGGCATTTAGAGATGAGTGATAAATGACGTAACGGTGAAAAAATCACCGTGATCTGTAGTCGCATGTTATGACTGTGACTGGTCACGAAATAACAACGTCCAAAATAACATATGTTCCTTCTCAACTTCGGAAAATGTTCAGTCAGTAAATTTATAAACAGGAGATACTAATGTAAAGAATCCTAAAAAGACAGTCCCAAGCCTGTGACAGTGTTGTTAAGTAATATTTAATCACAGGAATCATTAACCAATTCCATTTCATACTTAGTGATCGGAGTGATCGACGTGACAAAATCACGGTGATTTTTCACTGTGATTTTCTTGGAACTGGAACAACAGTCACAGTGATAACAAAATAACGTTTTATCCCACTTCTAGTGGCTTTTGACATCTGCCGCAGGCAGGGGCGGACTAAGCCCATCAGAGGCCCAGGGTGGAAAACGCCAAATTTTCGCCAAACAAAATCGCTCGTTTGAATTTTCCCCCAGCGTACTAACATTAAGTAGTACCACTTAAAGTCTAGCTAGATGGCTGTAGTGTTTTGATCTTGATGAAAGTATGCAGGCACATCGGTACTAAACACATTTTGTCGATTGTAAGAGCCACGGTGACCATACAGTGTTGCCCGCATTACAGGAAAAACATGTAAGGATTGATAGGATTTGGGGGCCGCGCATGCGAATCGAAACACACATGACAAGAAAAGGGCCCTTGAGTATGTCAATGAGTTTAAAATAAATAAAAATACATGATTAAGTATCTAGTCTCGTTTAGGATTTGATCAGGGTAAGCCGGAGGCGTTTGGGGGCCCCCATTACAGGGGCTGCCCTTTCCGCCCCACGGTTAGTCCGCCACTTCATCTTTAGTATTCTCTATTCACCTTAATTATTCACTGACCGCTCGTTGACGCTGACTGACTCGCTGAATGAGATGTCACAACCGACTAAATATACTTTATTACAAGTATTTGCAACAAACAAAAAAAAGTTATTTTTAGTAAGTACAAGTGGTCATACAATTGCTAAAGATAAAAAATAAACTTTCAATCAAAATAGTACTCAATGAGTCTCAATGAATCGGTGAATCAAGTCATCACCGTAGTGAAAAGATTCTTCTTAATGCCTCACAATCAGTTTGCCCATGTCTACTGCCGCATGATGCAGCTTTTGACATCTGAAAAGCCGCCGGCCTAGCTCAGCATCGTGCCGGCGGCTTTGGTATGTATGTAGTGGCCTAGGCCGGCGGCGTATGCCGGCGGCCTGCTTCCAGGCCGGCGACATGTCTGTGCCGCCGGCATGCTTGTTGCAAAATGAGGCCGCCGGCCTAGCACGGCGGCTCGTGCCGCCGGGCCGCCGGCTTTGGTGTGTAGATACCTTAAAACTCCTAAACAACGATCGAAGTCCAAAAAATATTAATTCAATCGAGTCAAAGTCACGCACTTACATCGTAAATGCGCACGTTTACCCTCGGGACGGGTAACGGGTAATATCGGGGTATCGGGTAGGGTTGGGTAGTTACCCGCAGCCGCCACTTAACCTTCCTGCTAGGGTTTACAGCTGGGAGTTATGTGGCTCGTTATTTGAAAAGGAGTGTCGTAGAGTTTGATTCTGTTTGACTGGTGTTAGTGCATTGTGATCGAAGGATGTTTGAGAATTTATTTTTAATATTCCTTCTGTCATTTACATTTTTGAACATTTTAATTTCTTGAACATTTTCTTTTATGGCGAATTCGGACCCCTATTGATCCGATTCGAATTCGAAGCTTTGAAAATATTTTTTAAGTATTTTATTTATAATCTTCTTCTATTAAATTGTGCTTTCATTTTGTGGCTGAGCGAATCACGATTTACTAAGCATGGAAAATATTGTTTTTATTTGAATAAAATAAATCATCTACTACTCATAAAACTTGTAAAGAAACAGCACTACCGCAATATTGAAAGAATAAATCAAAAACAGATTACTTACAGATACTTACATATACATTGCTTCACCCAACATCGCTGAGCTAACAAATGGCCGTGTTTGAACCACTGGTTCACTGTACACTCTAGTATATGCCGCTCGGTAAAGTTTAACCAGAAAACTTTTAACTTTATTGAAACAGGCCTAAAGTTTCGATGTAGGCGAATGCAAAATAAGCCCTGTTCGGTCGGGGATTAGCTTTAAAATTGCTGGACATTGAAATTGTTTTAACTTAATTGAATTTTGAAACAACTAAAAATAAATTTTCAACTGTTTCTTGGTAGTTAAATTAAATTGTTTATCTTAGAATTTAATTATCAAAATTAGAATGTTCCTAAATTGATTTATATTGAATTTTATAGAAGTGAAATTAAAATTGTTTAGCCCAATATATTTATGTTAATTCTTCATCAATTCAAATCTTAAAGCATTATAAACGAGAAATAGATAATTTCTAAACGAAACTTCTAAAAATATAAACTAAACCGCGTAATAAAAAGCAATTTTATAGCGTTCTTTTAAAGCATAGTTTGTATAAAAGGGCATAAACATAAACTTTGTATCAGGAATAAAGACCGTTGTATCTTACCCCGGTTTTATATTGCGATGGGAAAATACATCGTTGAATCATTTTGCTGGAATGCTTTTGAAGAATAGTTGCTTCAATATATTTATAGCTGGAGCTTGCCCACGACTTATATCGTCATATCTTGGAAAACATACATAATATCTTATCTTTTTATCTAGTCATCAGTGTTCCACTTCTGGACAAAGGCCTCTCTCCTCTTTTCTACAATAGGCATGATGACAATAAAATTTTTTTTAGCCCATCACATAGATTATTTTAAAATATTCGACACGATTTTTTTCTTTTTTCTCTTAAACTAGAAATTACACTGGGTTAAAGTTGGTCGTGACGTCACGTTTGAGTAAGATTTTTACCTAAGAGTGTATCTTTGTATTTATTTATGTATTTAATCAGGTAAAAAATGTGTTTCAAATATTTTTTAATAGCCTAAAAGACGGACTAATTATTTTTTGAATTTTTGAATGTAGTCATCATCCCTATTCTCAATCCTGAGCCGCCTCTGCCCAGTCATCCAAGAAGGTGTCCAGTTCATCTCGCCACCTTTTCCGTGGTTTGCCGCGAGGTATTTTGGCGGCTGGTTACTCAATATATTATAATAATATTACACAAAATCTTTAAATAATATAATTCTGATATACCTAAGCGACGATATTGCCAAGTTTCATCAAAAGTTTTTTTGATTTTTGCGTGAAATTATTTAATTACTTGGTCTAAAGTTTATCTCTAATCTTAAGAAAAACCTTGTCTACTGAAGAAACAAGATTAAAATGTTGCAAAGCAAGGAGACTGGCTCAAAAAAACCCAATTACATGTGTCACCAATATCCAACTCAGCTAATATCCTTATCTAGGTAGAATGGTGCCAAGGAATTTCTTCCAGTACGAGAAAGGAAGCAGATAAATTGCCGTGCTGTATAAAGTTGCTTTGTTGCCAGCATTTTTATTTTATTTTATTTATTATTTATGCTATAAGTTGACGTTTACATAGGGGTTGTATATCTCACAGTTAGGTACCTCCTTAAGATACATGACATAGAGATCTTTGTGCATAAGCGTTTGAAACCCCGCGATTTAAATTTTGATATAGAAACCCCAATTGCGCTTGAATTTAAAATACAATTGAATTTATGGTCATTCCAAATAATATGCAAAAACGTTGAGGTAACGCTTTAATACATCAGTAATATAGGACTAATTTTTTTTATTACAATTTAACAAAATGTTTTGGTTTGGTGTATAATTCTTAACATTCAACGAAGTCTTGTCCCCAAATTATCGTCAAAATCGTTTCTTGGCCACTATTTCTAACTCGCTTCTACCCTATAGCTTTACCCACCCTACTTTATCGTTCATCACTGGTAGAAGCACCTAAAACGTAGCTTTTTGCCTCCGATCCGTTTCCGCGACAGATATAAATGATGAGACGCGTCGACGCTGACTTGCGCATCTTTTTAAACTCCTCTCAGGGCTGGAGATGGTGATGTCGTTATAAATCTTCAAGCAACGTTTTAGAAGTATTGGAGTGGAGATTTTTAAAGTTAGATGGTTTAAAAGGGGAATAAATAATCTATGGCTTGAAACTTTAAAGAATTGTGTAGTACCGTGTGTAGCCGCCTTTGCGCACAATGTTATATAGCAAGTAACTATTAAGTAATCTGTGGTTATAGTTTTAAGTTTTGTCTCTACCTATTTGTGTGCAATAAAGTATTTCTATCTATCTAGTACCTATCTAAGTACGAGTACTTACAGATTATCGTCTCCTAACAAAAGTTTTCGAAGTTATTTTGTTAAAAATTAAATGATGTTTTTTGGATGCTGCTATCTGCTAAGAATGGAAAATAATATATTGGTGTACAGCAGAACTGGGTGTAGAGCAAGCAAGGAGGCCTTTGTTCAACAGTGGGACGTGATAGGCTGACCCTATCTGTTTTGTTTTATCCACAACAAAATTTGATCGACGATATGTCTCTACTTCCACTACGTTTGCAAGAGCTTTAATAAACTCATGCATAGGTATAAAATAAAATAATAATAACACTATATTTTTATTTTCTGCTTAGAGACTCAAGAAACGACACCTCATTATGCAAAGTAATATTATATCTGTCTGCGACACTGTCCCCGAAAAATGATGTATTAAACGGCAGAGGTTTATAATCTGTGAAAAAATTGCCAACTTCCGAATATTATTACCATATTCATCATTTCATTCTGGATCAGAAAGTAAACGGAAGCGAAATTTAATAAGTGGTCCATTTTTCTTTGTTACCAATTTCCGGCAAATTTTACCAGATTTCGGGTATCTTTTTATTAAAATTTTGTACCGTAAACTGGATTATTGGATTTGAGTTTGTTTATATTTACTTCGAGGTATTTTTTCGATATTTTGAAGACGGCGGACCTTGATATCCTCTGCAGACGAAGAGTATTAAATTAGTCTTTGCTTTGAAAAGAAAAAAAACATGAATGTAAAATAATTTAAAACTCTGAAGTTGTTGATTATCATAATTTCAACCAATAGCTGCCCATCGCCACTGCTGAGCATATCCCCTACAATGGCTACTAAGTAAGAAAAAGAGAAAAGAAAACAACGCTAATCAAAAAATCAGATGACTAATACCTTTCTAGCTACCAAAAAAAACTATACTTCGAAAAGGTATAAAGGCCAAAACACACCGGATGCGTATGCGTTACGTATGCGTACCTCTGAGTTGTAATGTATGGAACTGTCACCGCTTGCGTAACGTAGCTACCTCAAAACTATACTTAGAAAAGGTGTAAACCTCGATTGTAAATTCTGATTTTTTTACAGATAAAACCGTAAATTTGAGCAGCCATTAATACAAAATATCCAATACAATTAAAATAGTCATTCAGGTAGACACAGAAGCGAATACACTAGAAAACCTACACATTACTACACATTTTACATCTATACATTTACCTATACTGAAACGAGAATAGTAGTCCAGAAGAGCCCTTTTAACTTGTCGTACGAACAGTACGGACGGACAGTAACTTTCATACAAAAGGCCCCGTTTAAGGCACGAAAGAACATTTGTCAAGCATTGTCTGAAGCGTCAATAGGCAACGATAAATAGGAAAGATTTCACAAAGGGAGTGTCGGAATGTAAGTGATTTCGTATTAAGTGGACATTATTTGGGTGACGTGAAGAGTTTTGTGATGTTGCGTTTCTGAATTGAGTGTTGCTTGTTGGTCACGTTCTCGAAGTGGTTAGTTGTAGTTTGGGGAGATATGAGTTGTTGATATAAGTTGGAGAGAATATCGACATTTCCGCTTGATTAATAAATAGTTAAACTTAAGTGGGTATAAAATAATTTCGAGACCTGATCTAGGTAAATGTTAAAAAACTAACTTGTACTTTTTAGAAAAGGACTAAAGTCGTAAAGGATTTAGGTATTTTCACTTAGTTAATACATAGTAGGTATAATAGACACGCTGATTTTTCCCACTGATGCAAAAGGCGTCTCTTTGCTATTCAGTCCGGCTGTGCGCCAGGATTAACCGTGCTTCGTGGAAGCTTAATTATATAAGCATAATCATATAATTTTGTTTTATCGCCAAAATTATTACTGGCTATAAATTCAGGAAAATACCAACACGGAGGAAAATACCTTCAATTCGACAGTTATGCGCATCTCTATCTCCATATCTTCACAAAATCCCCACCCTAAATTACGTTATTTAAAGATCTTTTGGTCCAAACTTTAAAATTACACTTCGAAAGAAGAACCTGCCAAATATCATTCCAAAAATTCCCTTCGATATTTTGCAAGAAAGTTTTTCTACTCATATCACCATTTCTACGAATCATAAAAGTTATCAAAACTTGATGAAGCCACCAATCCTCTGTGGAGTTTCTTCAAGTTATTTCAGTAAAAACTCAATGGAGGCCAATAAAAAAATAAAACATCGTTTCGCAGTTATTGGCAATCGTTGAAAAGACAATTTTCTTTCGGACGCCATTATTTTTATAACAGTCTATGAGGCGGTATTTTTAACAAAAGCGTGTTATAAAACTTAGTTATGATATTATGATTGACAGATCGCAAAAAAAACAGCCAAAATGAGAACCACCTTTTTGGTTGTTTTTAGTTTAAAGTCGGTTAAGAAAAATATTACGATGATAAACTATAAAATAAATATTGGAATCATAAAATTATTAAGTACCTAATTTATCGCCAAAATTATGTATAAGGATTGTTGGAGAGAAATTGGAGAGGACTATGCTCAGCAGTGGGCAGCCATAGACTGAGAAGAAGAAGAAGGATTGGTGAAAAACGTGAACAGAATTATCAATGCATGCACAAAGCCTTTTATACTTTAATAAAATACCATACATAAAACCATTACAAAGTTTATTCACAAAAACCAATTAAGTAGATAAATAATTAAAACCCACTGAACACCCCATAAAATTAACTACTTTTAACTCCAATATTCGTGTCTTGAAATAAGTTCCGAAGCTAACTTTAGGTTTGTTCCATAGTGTTTGCATCAATAATGGTTCTATCGATTTACTACACCGGCGACCAACTTTGGATGACCTTCGATTTATTTATGAGCTCATCACTGGTTCACACTTAGGATTCAGTAGAATTGGATAAGGTGTTTGGGATACATAAATAATTCAATCGAGTTTTGAAACACCTGACATTACGTCACGTGGTCCTGGATTCAGTTATATCATGTAAAAAACTATAGGTCAAAATACACCGGATGCGTATGCGTAGACGTATGCGTACCTCTGAGTTGTAATGTATGGAACTGTCACCGCTTGCGTTTACGTCTACGCATACACAACGCATATGCATCCGGAGTATTTTGACCTTTAGGTACTCATTTCTCCACGTAAAAAAGGTACTCATAAACACATACACACACGAATGTACCTGTCACATAATTACACATAAACACTCACACATACGAAACAATACAAACACATGCAATCAATTAGTATTTAGAAAAGATATTCCAATATCAAGCACAGTAATATAGATCAAAATGTATTAAAGTGGTGGATATGGGCAGAGCAAGGCCGGTCGTTGTGGAGAACCTTGGGGGAGGCTTTTGTCCAGCAGTGGACGTCCATATGTAGACATGATGGTGATAATGATGTTATTAACATACCTACTTAAAGTTTAGCTTTCTTTAAGTAGATATTTTCAACCACACGTTCACCACTAGCTTTATACTTGAAATTAGAGGTGGGCCGAGTACTCGGTTAATACTCGGTACTCGGCGTACTCGGCACTTTTTTCACTACTCGTAATCGGCCGAATAACTCGGTTAAAATGCCGAGTACTCGGTACAAATATATTGACCTTGCGCATTGGATCTGCTTGGTAGATCATAGTCTAATTACTTCTAATGGTACATATTTAGGCCTTTGCCCAGGTGGAGCAATGTTATGAATTGCTATTATCATAATTATTTAGAAGAAAAATTCATAAGCAGTGTTTTTTCAAAAAAAATTCGCCACTTGACGGTTGTGGTTTATTGTTCTCATTATGAATAATTAGCGGGGTGCGGAGGGACAGTTTTAACACCATTATCACCACTCGCTCCCGAGCTTCTTCGCGCGAAATTCAACCTACATTAACTATACCGAGTAACTCGGCCGAGTACTCGGCTCGGTAAACTTTAAACCGAGTAATACTCGGTACTCGGTTACTCGGTAAAACTGGTACTCGGCCCACCACTACTTGAAATATACCTAAATGCTGTCGTCAAATCACAATCTTTTAATATAAAAATGAATCACAAAATGTATTGTTAAGCGCTTAACTCAACCAATTGTGGACCAATTTTATCATTTTTTTTTTTAATGTTCACTGAGATCTTCTTCTTCTTTATCAGCCCATATATGTCCCCACCGAGGGGCACGAGCCTACTCTCATACAGAGAGTGATTAGGCTGTAATCCACCACGGTGGCCACTGAAGTCTAGGGATTGTTTTTGGGGTGAGAAAAATTCTAATAATTGCCGGGAAAGCCCAAAAACAGCTCATTCCCCATACTAAATGTAGTCAATTTGAACTTCATTGCTACAAGGCGGAATAAAGTTCGCCGCAACAGCTATAGTCTTAGAAATAAACTCATTTTTCACTGCAATTTTACCATTAACTCTGTGACAAAATTGACGAAATTATTACTTATTCCTTACTAACTACAATTTCAAAGAAACCTTCGCCCTTTGATTCAAGTTTGATAACATCGCTTATTGCACGCTCTATTATCTTGAAACTCACGTAAAACCAGCTCCATTATCTTGAAACTCAGTTTGTTCTAGAACCCATACAGCAAAGGTCTCAAGGTTACTCTTGCTCGTATTGTAAATTGCATAGAGGTGCATGCAAACGTCAGATTACTCGATAATAATTGACGGGTGGTGTGTCTGATTCTTGTTGGAACTTTATATCGTAACAATCGATGGCACTGGCCTGTTGGCATGGTTGGTAGTGACTTTTGCCATGCAGGTCGTGGATTTGATTCCCACTATCTAAAGAAAACAGGTGATAAAAGGGTTTTTTTAAAGGGATCTAAGTTTTAAGTTCCTTTTTTATTTTGTTGTGTGTTTAATTTTATTATTTTGTGTTTAATTTTGTTTTGTTTCTGTATAAGTATAGATGTAAGCATTTATATTGGACTGGAAATAAATATTTACTTACTTACTTACTTTTTCGATATTTTCGAAAACAAGCTGTATCTCGGAAACCATGAGACTTTTCTATGGGTGATTTTATTCTGTAAGGTAGCTGACCCTTCCACCTTCTTACTTACTTACTTTTTCGATATTTTCGAAAACAAGTTGTATCTCGAAAAACCATGAGACTTTTCTATGGGTGATTTTATTTTGTAAGGTAGCTGACCCTTCCACCTTGCTTCTCCTTAAGTTTGTCGTGTTACTTTCTGGACACCCTCTATAAATATAGTAAGTTTTACTTCACTCGAAATTGGCAGAATCCACTAAGTTTGTTGCCATTAAAAAAAAACAATCGATGGCATATTATATGAGTCATTATTGAAGACAATATCTGCCGCGTTTCGCGTTTTCATTACAAACGTCAAACCGCAACCGCAGCAGACGCGAAAGGTACCAATGACAGAAGAATTTGTGATACTTAAATTAAAAAAGGAATATTGCTATTACCTACAAACTTAAAAAAAAGTAATAAAAAAGTAAAAAAACTTTTTAATTACTTTTTTTAAAATTAAACTAGTAAAATATTGCTATTACTTTTTTAATTGATCACCAATCGATGTTAGCTTGTTTAGTATAGTAGAGTTGGTGATAAATAAAAAAAAATAGCATTATTACTTTTTACTACTACTAGTACTAGTAATAGCAATATTACTTTTTTAATTTATCACCAACTCCCACAACTCTACTAAACAAGCGAACATCGAACAATATCACAGCTAATCCAATTAAATTTTCAACTTTTGTTGACCCAACTTTGTAATGTAACGAGATTTATCCTCCAACTAGATTTAATATTGGATTTTGTAGGCCTCAATAAACATTATCCCGTTTAGACCTTTCACACGAACCTTATTTACTCTCCGTCCTATTCAAATATTGAAGACATTTATATATTTACTAGAGGTTGCCCGCGACTTCGAACGCATTTATCGTCATATCTTGGAAAAAAATCATCTTATCTTATCTAGCCATCGCTGTCCCACTGCTGGGCAAAGGCCTCTCTCCTCTTCTTCCATGATTCCCTATCCTGTTACCCTCCCCAAAAAGGCGTCCAGCTCATCTAAAAAAATCATGATATCTTAAAACAGTATAGCCCTTTGTGTAATTCTGATGTATAAGCATTAATATTGCTAAGTTTCATCAAAATCTGTCAAGTGGTTTTTGCTTAAAAGAGTATCAAACATTCGTCCATCGGCACAAACATTGACATTTATAGTACTTATTAGCAGGAATGTTAAAATGGCTTCTATTTACACTAAGTTCATGATACAATATGATTGGAATGTTTAATTACATTAAAATAATAGTTTTTACTAAGTTAGATAAGCAGATAGAAATAAAAGTGCGAGTCGGAATCGCGCAGGAAATTCCGTACCATTCACTATTGATATCGAGCAGAAAAAAAACAAAACATCACTTTTTGTTGTATGGCCCTTAATTATTATTATATTTTTAGTATTTGTTGTTATAAAATAATTTATATTAATAGTTTAATATAAAAAAAACAACAATTATAACCAGCATAACGGTTCATGAGATACAGCCTGACAAACAGACGGAGAGCCAAGTCTCAATAATAGGAGCTCAATTTCACCCTTTGGGTACGGAACCCTAAAAATGGAAACATTTGTGAGACGTTATTTATCACTAGATAATCTCCAGTCCAAATATTTTCATAAAAATTACCAAAAATACTAAATAAAAACTATCTTTGTTACAGAAAATTCATTCCGCTCCACATAATAGAGGAAGACAGCTATGAGAAGGATGTTCTATTTTACGTGAACCTCGGCGATCCGGAGTTGCTCGGCGGTATGTATCCACTATTTATAGTCATTTAGTAAGTCGTTCTAACAAATCAATACAGTCGCTTCTTAGAACAAGCATGACGCTATAATGTCACTAGTTCCTTAGAAAATAGATATTTTTAGATACTAATAATGATTTTAGTAGATTGCGTTGTATGAATTACTTACCCCTAGTGGTTTTATGAGTTTTGACTTAGTTTTGGGTCATTTACATAATGTAAATACTTATTTACATACAGTCTTGTAATACAGCTATTTTAAAAGAGTTTTGTGATGTCAACATACTTCATTGCAATATTAATAGGTACCTACTTACCTAATATTGACATTGAGACAACAATGTTCAATCTACACACATCCGGGCTGTGTCAGGGAAAAAATATCATTCCATACATTTTCTATGGATTCGTTCACACGCGTTGTCATGACGACGTATTTTTTTCCCTCCTGACAGGCCACGGCCCGGACACGTCCCGGGCACGGCCCGGAGCTGTGTAGATAGATCTTTATTGTAATTCAGTAAAAAAAAAATAAGTAACTTATGTGGTTATTTTGAAAATATTATTTTTATTTAAAAAGCTGTCATTTCATTACAATTGACTAAATATCCATTGTATTACTGGAGTTCCATTATTAATTATTTTGAATTTGTAAATATACTAAGTATACATTTAATTAATTAATTTTTAGTACCATTTGCCAAGGGTGTTAATAAACAGTCGATGGTCTTAAAAGTAATATTTTAAACGATAATTATTAACATTATTTGAATGAAAACGTGTTTATCAATTAGAAATTAAAACCCCAATACTTCATACTTATTATAGGGATGATGACTGAATTTTTTTTTAGTCACTCACTTAAATTATTTTAAAATATTGGACACGTAATTTTTTTTCTCTTGAACTAAAAATTACAAAGATACACTGGGTTAAAGTTGCTCGTGACGTCACGCTTTAGTATAACTTTTACTCAAAAGTGACGTCAAAACCTCCCACTCCATAATTTTGATGCTCTCTATCTTTGTATTTATTTATGTATTTAATATGGTAAACAATGTGTTTCCAATATTTTATAGCCTAAAAGATGGAGTAAACATAATGCCATTGTTTTATGTAGTCATCATCCCTATTGTTTTTAATTCAATTCAAATCTCCAATTTTTCATCTCCCACATTGACATAATCTTTTATTCGTCTGTTTTTTAAACACCCTATTTAATTCATTTTTATGTTTGCATGACACCATTCATTTGACAGAAGTTTTCGAGACATTCCTACCTGATGTTTCGGCCAATGTCGCTGTACAGTTTTCGCCTGGTAAGTGCATGTTTGTTTTGTTTACTTTTATAAACACTTTTTTGATATACAGCTTTGGTTAAGCTAGCGATAACTTCGTAAACATAGATGAATAAATTGGTCTCCGCGCGCTACGACTAGTTCCCGCTCTGGCGTGCTTCAAAAATGCGGCAAAAATACTACACCGATTGGGGCGTTTTTTGAGTATAGAATATATAAGGAGGTGCCATACCGTCTGGATCCTGCGTGCCTGTTTTAGCGCAAAATGGCTACCTTTTTGTATGGAATTTCTTATCGTTTGACAGGTCATCTACCAAGAAAACTATGAAAAACTTGCGCAACCTTGGCACGCTGTCATAAACTCATTTGTATATGAAAAAAAAGTGGGGCTACTCTTTATATTCCTTCCTCATTGACCGCGCTAGTCATTACGAGTTGTCATTATGATTTTTTGACACCGCCACGAAATTGAGTGCGCATTTTACATGCTGTTTTTTCTTTATAGAGCGCGCGAAGACTAAAAAATCTACATAAATCTATATCGTAGTTTATAGAGTAGTTTCAGTGTTTGTGAACTGTTTATGATTTGAGATTTTTGCGGGTTGAAATTAGTTTTATAGTTTATCTTCTGTATTTCGTATGCACAAATCAACATTATCTAATAAGAAAAGGTATAATATCTATTTTGGTTATCATAATTTGCAATATGATGTGCGTTTTATATATTAACAACATTTTACACCTTTTGAGCTATTTTGCGGATAAGTTACAAAATCTATATCTATGCAAATATAGGATTCAACTTAAAAACTAATCTTAACCTATGAGCGCCAAAACACACGGTGAAACGCAACTGAAACTGCAAGTTACGTTTGAGTTGCATCGCAGTTTCAAAGCAACTAGTTTAAAACGTTTCGTTTTAGTTGCGTCGTGTGTGGTTTTCTAAGGAAGTCTATAGCGGAAACTGCGATGAAACTCAAAAGTAACTTGCAGTTTCAGTTGCGTTGCATTTGCGTTTCACCGTGTGTTCTGGTCTAACCTAACCAGATACCAGTCTCTAGCACATAACAAGCTACAACCTCTCAGTAACTAAGTAAAGCCTAGTAATATATAACTGACATTTTAGGTTGTCAACCCGCCGACTAATTGACAAAGTTAGTTGCTAACTACTGGAGCACTGTATGGTTCTCAAACTGTTTGAATAAGACCGTTGTAAATGCATGTGTTGGAGCTGCGGGTGGTAGTCAGGGGCCCAAGTCTGCTAATCTATATATATATATAAAAATGAATCCCTATTTCCCTTGGTCACGGCATCACGCCTGAACGGCTAGACCGATTTCGCTAATTCTTTTTTTGTTCTGCTAGCTTAGCATGGCACTCCGTGAGAAGACGTTGTCATGCGTTTGTCACGCTTACGTCTCTGTCTATAGTTTGAAATGTGATAAGGACAGCATGCGTGAGATAATTGTCGCGGCACGCCATGCTAAGCCCCCTGTTCGTTATTATCAGGAGAAGGTTCTTACGGTGAGAAAAATTCGAATAATTGCCGAGAAAGCCCTAAAACAGACCTTTTCTTTTTCCCATACAAATGTTTTCTTACTAAAATGTAGAGTCAATTTGAACTTTATTCCCATACAATAAAGTTCATTCTAAGGCGGGACAAAGTTCGCCGGGACAGCTAGGCTAGTTTACAATATTTCCAGTTGTGTGTCGGTAGAGTGTCAATGAGAGTGTCAATGGCATTTATGGCATTTTTGACACATTTGGTCGCAATCAGTGTAAGCCATTGTTTAGCAGAATACCAAATGTGTCAAAAATGCCATTGACACTGAAAATGAAATGAAAATGAAAATGAAAAGTGTTTTATTCAAAAATAGGCAAAATTCATTACACTTTTTTGATGTCACTTTTTTTATCTAAAACTACTGCCGGTTCACTACCTGTATAGCCGAGAGGAAGAAGACGGCAAGAAACCTTCGGCACAGGGCCCTACGTTATGTGCAATATATCTTTTTTTTTTTTAATCGAGACTCTTATATACAATTACATGTTGACTTAACTTGTTATCACAGTATTTACATGAATATCACACACTCTACTGACACACGACTAAGGCTATTTTAAATTTGGAAACTTGGGACCCAGGTTTTACAAGTTATTTGCCGTTTCAAAAAGGCAATAAAAGTAACTGTCAATGAAAGATTGGTATTTATTTATATTTTATTTTTGATAATACCAGTACGTTTTTTTCCTTGTTTGAATAATTAAAAGTATTTATTGCCTTAAATATGGTAGGTACATTGATAATTATGTTAAATAAAAGATATAGTTTCACACATGTAGCCATAAGTAGTATATATATGGGGGTTCTAGACCACTTTTGTGGTGGAGGAAGTGACGTAACTGGTGGAGGATGTGTAAGTACCTAGAGTGACGCAAGTAGCTGGAGTGACGTGGTCGGGGGCGCGGATGTGGTGCCGTATCGGTCGCCTGCGCTACCGTTTAGGTAGATGTTAATATTTTTTACGCTTATAAAATGTACGTTTGTGATGAATATGGTATAGTGTTCACCATATATAATATAATCTATCACGTCATCAAATGTACCTACTATAAGATAAGGAGCTAAATAAAATGTCCTTCGACGTGTTAACAACAACTGTTTTACATTGAAGAAAAAGATTTATTTTTTCTGTTTGATCGAGTCGAAATAATACCTACCTACCGATGAATGTGCATGTGAACCAAATTCTTATCAGTAATAGCAGTGGTGCTGTGGTTAGAGCTTTACAATGAAGTTACATTGTTGTAATCGATGAAGGAATTGAGTGGGTGCATCCTGCACGTGTATGAAAAGAGTGATTCAGCAGATGTGTGTGAGATTTCGTTTTACGTTGAATTTATTGAGAATCTCAGTGTAGATTTGATAGTTCTAGATTACAGTAGTGGAGTAAATACTTAAACATGATTTTATCGAATATAATCCTGCTAACGGTGTTTTTCAATAATTCAAAATATGTCGGGAAGGAGGAGGGAAGTTCCAGCATTAGAAGAAGACGTATTGTTCCCAATGTGAACGTGCTCATATAAGTCACTGATAAGTAATAAAAATGAAATAACGTAACTTACTTTTAGTTTTTTATTCAACATTATAAATCCTGCAATGCTATACAATACAAATAGGTACTATTTACTACATAAAGAAAAAATACAGATGACACGTATTGACACGTAGGTACATGAAGTATTACATAGGTATTTCACAACAGCTGAAATCATAACACTTTATTGTTTTTATCAATCCAACTTTTTTCATTCATCCCCAACCATTTAACGTAGACTTTATTACCTTTCCGCTTCAATATCTTTTCCACGAGATAGACATCTGAATCTTTCACTTTTTGCAACTCTTGCTCATAGAAAGCACCCATGATCGGTTCACGCTTAGTGTCTTGAAGTAGGTATGTGGGCGGGTTAGTATTTTGCACTTTGACTATTTGAAATATCTCCGTACTCCAGTTTCCGGTGTAACCCTTATCAAATACTGATTTATATTTACTTATTCGCACATTATCGTTAACCTTAAACTTGTTGCGTGCTTTAACCTTGATGTGATTGTACACTCCTGATAAAAGTTTATCTGCATTGTTCCGGTTGACAGATTTAGGCGCCATGCCGATAGTACGATGTACTTTATTGTTATATTTTTCCAACAGTTTACTCAAATAGTTGATCCATTTGTAGACACCTTTCAAACTGAAGTGTTGCCAAAGCCAATTTTTGAGTGTTCTAATAAGTCTTTCCACTATAGAAGCTTTCTTAACGCTAAACGTAGAGTAGTGATTAATATTATACTTTTCCATTAGCGATTGGAATTTAGTGTTGAAAAACTCAGTACCATCATCTGACTGTACATTTTTAGGTTTTCTCTTTTGCGAGTTTTGAAGGATTCTCATCATCATCTTTGTGACTTCTTCAGCTTTTTTAGTCTTCAACGGCTGCGCCCAGACGAATTTAGAGAAAGTATCTATACAAACCAGTATGTATTTGTGACCGGCGTTTTCTCTAGCGTATTTTTGCATATCGATAAGATCTATCTGCCAGGTATCATCCAATCCTTTCTGTATGAATCGTCGTCGAGGAAAATTCTTCCTAGCATATTTATATATTTCTCTCACCACTTGAGCTTTACTCATAATTCAGTTTCGTAATCTATTTTTTATCGCCGTCGCGGTGTTTGCCAACGTTGACGATGACGACGACGGCGACGACTTCACCGTCTCCGTTGACGTCGGTGTTGTAATTACGGGCTTAGATTCGATTTTCCTCTTTTTACTATCACCACCAACGTTCTCTTTGTTGTTTTTAGAAGATGTTATGTTCTTTTTCGATTCTATTATTTTCTTAAGTAACTCCAATTGTTTCTGTAGATTAGCTATTTCCGCTTTATTGGTTTTAATCTTTGTTAAACATGTATTAAAGTTAACTTCTAGTTGATCTTTAGTGATAGCATCATTCTTACGCACACCATTAGCGATAGATGTAATTCGTTTATTTTTACAATCGATGATGCGTTTATCTCTTCCACTGTTACCACCTTCGAATTCTGAATATTCTTTGGAATTACCGCTATATAAGTAATGACCAAACTTGTTGACGGGCATGTTGTTTATGATAATGCGCTCAGTTGAACATCGTTTTTTATCTTATAATAATACCTGCTTCAACGAGTTCTTCGATTATTGAATTAATCTCATTTTCATGTCCGCTGTTACCAGCATTTTGCGATGCGATAAGTAAACGTAGTCTAGCAACCAACTCATTCGGATCATCCCAATAAACATAATCCGTCTTAGGATGAAACTGCTTCAATGTTAAAGATATACCTTTTCCATGTTTTTCTGATAGTGCAGTCGATGAGGATGATGATAGCGATGATGGTGAGGTGACGGTTTGCTTCTTGATATATTTTTTATATTTTTCACCTCTATGTCCCACCACTTGTCCACCGGGTTCAAAATTACGTCGATGAGCGTGTGTCACGCTCAAAACCCTATTAAAATTTTCCTTATCTTTTGAATTAATCAGTTTAGCATTAGGATGTTTCTGAAAGAGTAATTCAGCGAATCCTGGAGTTAGTTTATACTTTTTACCCGCAATCTGTATGTTTTCAAAGTCATCTATGAAATGTACAGCTTCCCTACCGAGAAACGCTTTCTCTTTATCAAAATATATAACATCATATTGGGGTTGTGCGAGCGTTCCCTGTTTATTACGATGATCAATGTGTCTCTGTAATAATTGATGATTTATGTTCATCGACGACGGTGGACCTGTTGCTGTTTTTGATGGTGGTGGTGGTGGTGGTTGTGGAGATGGTACCGGTGATAGCTGTAAAGTTTCTTCGTATACACTATCATCATCATCATCATCATCATCATCAGTATTTTCTCCAAAACTTTTTTCTTCATCTTCATGTTCACTCTTAACAGATTCATCGTTATCATCATCACTCTTATCAAATTTACTTTCAGTTTTTATTTTAGATTTATTTTCAAGTTTGATTTTTGTTTTTTCATTTGCATGTTCCAACTTGTTATTACTTAGCAGCAGTGAGTTGAGCGGTTCAGTGATTGGTTTAAAAGTTTTCTCAAGCGATTCCGTAAGCAATGAATCATTATTTTGAATTGCTTTTAATTTAGCTTTAACCGCCTTGACTGAAGTAATGAGTTTTCGTTTCAACTGTTTATCACCAAATATCCGTTCCGAACTAGACATGACGGTATAATGTTAGATCTTTAAGAAAAATGATGCTTTTATAGCTACTCATCATCATCATCATCGTCGTTAAGTGAGATGAAATTGTCAAAATTTTTACGATAACGTCCCCTATTCATTTCACAATCTTTGTTGATGAGAATAAAAGAAAAGCGTTCCTTCCAGCATCGTCTGCAAATTTTATGGAATTTTTCCCATGACATATCTGTATTTACGTGATCATCGTAAGCGTGTCGCAAGTTTAAATCATCCTGTTTGAAGAGTAAAATCAGGTTTGCATTATCACGCACTAGCTGTTTAGGTATTTTGCTATACGTTTGACAGAAATAAAAACACTCCATGTTTCGATGACGACCCATAGAAAAGTATTGACGTATCGCTTCTTGATCCTCAAGCGCTACATCATCGAATACGATGACACTGTTCAGTTCAGCGTCTTCGGGTGGAACCACTTCACTTTTTTCAGAACATTTATAAAAATTTAATCCATCTACACGTTTAAAGACTTCATCTAGGAATATATATTTTGGTTGAAGTAGAGATTTGGAATACAAATAAACTGATTTATACTTTACAGCAGACGGATCAAGGAGGAGGGTGAGTAATACATTTGTTTTACCACAGTTGGATGGTCCGCAAATCAAACATCTAATACTGGAAGGCAGTAGTGCACCATGTTTACCCTCCTCCCCCCAACCATCATCGCTCCCACCTTTTTCATTTTTAAAGCTCCAAATTTTTACATTTAAACGCGTCGGTTGCACTTTAAACTTCATTCTTATGTGCTCTCGGTACGCGAATGAATGTGTTTATTTTTACATCGTGAATAAATACCAATTCATCCATCAAAATGTTTAGTTCTATTTTTAGTTTAAGAGAAGATAAACCACTACCTACCAAAGAAGATTTGCAAGGTATATCAAAAGGATTTCTCTTGAAAACATTCAGCAATCAATTGTATAAAGTTGAGGACGATCTACCTGAGCACTTGCGAAACGACCCTGAGATTAGTGAGTACTTTTGCTGTCAAGAACACGAGTTTTGGGATACCTCCGATCCAAACGCAACGCAAGTGGATTACGGCGGACCTAATATACGTAAAAGCTGTACCGGTTGTATAAGAAAAAAGAAAGAACAACAACTACAACAACAAGAGGTTGATATCAAAGAAACGGTTGAAAGTTCTCAAGAAGAGAATTATCCTACGGATGTTTTAGCGTATAAAAATGTTAGTACCTAGTAGAAGTGTTTCATTCAATCGAGAACATCAATCGAGAAGAGGTGCTGGATTTGTCAACAGTTTGATAAATAATTTACCTTTTGAATTACATCTCCCCAATTACAACTATTGCGGACCCGGCACTAAACTACGTGAACGACTGTTACGTGGCGACAAGGGAATCAATCAGCTGGACGAGGCGTGCAAACGTCACGATATCGCCTACGCAAACAACCCATCGTCATTGGAGGCGCGGCATCGAGCGGATTTAGAGTTGGCGGCGGAAGCGGAGAAACGGTTTCGCGATAAAACCGCTCGCTTTGGGGAACGAGCGGCCGGTTTTGCTGTTAACAAAATCATGAAGTTCAAGGTGAAGCGGGGTATGGGTATATCATTCGCTAAAGTGGTGCAAAACAGTCGGCGAGCTGTAAAGAAACACATGTGCAGTCGGAAAAAGCAATCGGTTGATAAGAACAGCCTACTGAGAACCGCTATGAAAGCGGCCCGTAAAACAATCAAAAACCGCTTCGTAAGAACCCCTCGAGTGATCCCTTTACCGAAAACGGGCGGTTTTATCCCGTTGATACCACTGTTGGGCGCTTTAGCCGCTACCGGTACCCTAGCCGGTGGTGTAACCACCGCAGCTAAAAATATCTATGATATGATCTCGAAGAAAAAACAGGGTGAACAAAAAGTCGGTAAAGGATTATACCTTCGACCATACAAACAAGGTATGGGGTTGTATTTAAGTCCGTACTCTCCAAAAAACTGAAAATGTACCCCCTCCCCGCCACCGCCAACAATAATGATGACGAACATCATCGTCTTCTACCGCCGAGGAATAAACCTCTCACCGACATCGACATAGTGAAGTGTGTACGCAGACTGAAAATTCCTTACTTTAGAGGTGTATTCATGAGAGACACTCTTCCGCATCATGGTAAACCGTGGCTCAACGAGTGCGGTGTCATCAACTTGGATACGATAAGGGGGGTGGGTACTCACTGGGTGGCGTACGCTAAAATCGGAAATCGATGTATATTCTTCGACAGTTTCGGCGATCTGAGACCGTTTAAAGAGTTTCCCCTATACATGAAGAGGAGTGGTGATAGGATTAATATTGAATATAACTATACAAATCTTCAAAAGGAAAATCAAGTAAACTGCGGACATTTATGTTTAATGTTTCTGTATAATATGAAACGTTATTTCACAAATAAATAGATGAATAAGCGAATACATGTTTCATTCCCTTATCAACCTTTTGTATGCATGCGTGTGTGCTGTAGCGTAGTGGTGACGATAACGATAACGACGACGACGACGACGACGACGACGTCATTTGGGTACACATACTAACAATGTCATCATCATTTTCTATTACGCTTAGCGGTGAATCATCTGAGTTATCTGCGGACTATATGCCTGCGATAGAGTTGAAGAATGGCGAGTTTGAGTGTGGATTGATTTATTTGAAGACATACAATTCGATACCGAACATTGATAAGCATAATAATCTATTCCACTATGGAGAAAACGTAATAGAAGTACCTGAGGGCGCTTATGAGGTGAACGATATATTCAAATATATAAATAGTGAAATATCAAAACAATCGAAGGACGCCTACGATTTAATCGATATGGAGGCTAATATGAACACGTCTCAGTGTATGGTGTATTCTCCAAAACTAGACATCTATTTCAATCGACGGAATAGTATCGGTTCTCTGCTCGGTTTCTCACCGCGAGTTCTTGAGCCGGGTAAGATACATTTATCCGATAAACCGATCAATATATTGAGCACAAACACTATAAGAGTAGAGTGTAGCATAATAGAGGCTTCATTCATTAACGAAAGACCCGCTCACGTATTACACGAATTTTCACCCTCCGTACCGCCCGGCTATCAAATAATCGAGTGTCCTTCGAACGTTGTATACCTACCAGTAAAGGGTACTACTATTAATCGTATTAACGTACGTCTTGTGAACGAGCACGATAATCTCGTTAATTTTAGAGGTGAAAATATATCCTTGAGGCTTCATATTAGAAGAACACCCATCACTTCATAATCATCACAATGATAGTCTATAAAAATGATGGTGTATATCAGAATGGGATCAGTCAAAGCGTGCAAGCGTCAGCAGCGAGTACATATCCTTCAACATCAACATCATCATCATCACTACAAGAGACATCGGTAAAATATAAAAAAGAATTATCTAAGGAAAATAAGTTGTTTCTAAAAGCGCTTAAATTAAAAGTAGTTTCATAAACATCATCGCTGCCGCCGTCGTCAATACTATGCCTTCAAAGTCAGTTTTACATATCACTGAAAAAGTGCATTTCGATGAGAGTATAGAAAGCGTTGAGATTCACTCATACAATCCATATCATAACTCGTTTAATAACAACGATGATATTCGTATATGCATCAATAGACAAGACTTAATCGTACTGCCAAGCGAGAGCTATCTACTTGTAGAAGGAAAAGTGAACAGTGATACCGTATTCGTGAACAACGCGCCAGCTTTTCTGTTTCAAGAGATTCGCTATGAACTTAACGGTGTGGAAGTGGACAGATCGAGAAACTGCGGTATCACCACCACCATGAAGGGACTTCTCTCCTACACCAAAGGATCTGAACATGCCTTGGAAAACGCTTGTTGGAACACGGGTGCTATAGCAGCCATTACCGATGGTGATTTCAGTTTTTCAATACCACTCTCACATTTCCTAGGATTCGCCGAGGACTATAAGAAAGTTATAATGAACGCTAAGCATGAGCTAATTCTCAACCGATCCAGTACCAATTTGAATGCAGCAACTTGTGCGGTGGGTAAGGAAATATCTATTGAGATTTCGCGCATAGTATGGCGTGTGCCCACCATCAAGGTGTGCGATGAAGAAAAACTTCGTCTCATGTCCATTGTGGAGAAGAATGTACCTATTCCTTTAGCGTTCCGCACTTGGGACCTCTATGAATATCCACTATTACCAACATCACAAAAACATGTATGGTCGATAAAAACCGCTACAGAAATGGAGAAACCACGTTTCATCATTATCGGATTGCAAACGGCTCGAAAGAATGAAAAGCATAAGGATATGAGTCATTTCGATCATTGCAATCTAACAAATTGTAGAGTATATCTAAACTCACAATACTTTCCCTATGAAGCGTTTGCAGCCAACTTTGAGAAAAACTCGTACTCACTGCTTTACGATGCGTTTGTGAATTTCCAAAGAGAATATTATGGAGTGCGGGAGGTGAGACCGGAAGTGAGTACATCACACTTCAAAACCAAGTTCCCGCTGATTGTTATTGACACATCGCGACAGAACGATAGTACTAGAACCGCCCAACCAGCAAAATTGTCCTGGAATCCAGTTTTCTAATGCTCAATGGACTTATATAGCTCCGATTATGGGTTTGATGTGTGCTACTGCGCTTTTAACAGTTTTAATAAATGCCATTTTGACTTAAGTATGTTTAATCCTATAATTTGAACTTATATCGGTATATAGAAACAATTTCATGGCTACTTCTGGATTAGCACTCCTATAAAAGCTGTGAACAAAACTAATTGCACTTAGGAGTAAATAATCCTGTAGCTCAGACTTTTATGCGCCTATAAGATTACATATCAGGAGCACTTTAATCTTAAATTCCTCTAGAAGCATTTACCAGGAGTATATACACTTAAGTGCAATCGCTCCTTTTACTTATACTTATATCCTCATATAAGCTAATATTTTATGGTCAATATAAGTAACTTCAGTTTTAAGTATTGAAAACCATTTATATTTTTTGTCTGATTTTAGAAGCGAGTTTATATCTACGATTCAACGATTAATAAAATCATTAAGATTATATATCACGCAAGAAAATAAGATGTTTTTATATAGAATTATCATAGGCCGTTATAATCTTACGTACACTTACAAAGGCATTTCAGAGTAGTGTTATAGTCTCAGTAATCTTAAACAATCCTGGCCAAAACTCTTATAAGATAATTTGTGCTTAAAACGACCTATATAAGCAAAAACACGCTTTATATAGTTTTGCAAATTCTGGTATAGGATTTGACATCAGCTATGAAGATTGCAACTAGTGTTGCCGCTCGATAGGCCACTATCGATAGCCTATCGATAGGTAGAAAAACATGTACCCTACCTATTGCACAATCGATACTATCGATAGTATTGCTCTCCGATATTGAATACACAATCGATAGTGATCTTTTTTTCGATAGTATTGCATTCAGTAAGCAGGTATAATGGGTGGTAGATTCGAAATTGCTGGCCAACTGACTGACCATACTTACTTTATATTCGTCCTTCATACATTCTACCACCCATTATGCCTGCTTACTGAATGCAATACTATCGAAAAAATTATCACTATCGATTGTGCAAAACTATATATATATATATTATTAACTATATTGTGTATTCAATATCGGAGAGCAATAGTATCGATTGTGCTATCGATAGGGTACATGTTTTTGACGTTTAACAATCGATTGTAAAACTATCGATTTTTCGACAACACTAATTGCAACTAAGATTGGTAACAATATGGCGTCGGTTTTTGGGTTTGAGCACATGCCAATATAGAACTAATATTACTTATATTGGTGCTAAATCAGACTTGACAATGCTCACCGAAAAAATGGCACCTATTTATGATATTTTTATAGAAAACTATTAAATAATAAAATGCCAATAAGTTAGATACGAGAGGCGCTTTGAAAATTTGATTAAAAACATGCCAAAATATTCAGTAAATTCACATTCCCCTACGAATAACAGACTAACAACAGAAATCTTTTGATTTTGTACTATGGCGGACAGTTAAATAAAAATAAAATTATGTAGTATTCATATAAATACTCAGTAAAGCAGTTTAACAATTTCTAGATTGACAGAACACAATCTGACAGATCACAAAATGTGAGCTTGTAGTAGGATTGCGAGGCTCAAATTCATCTCACTTTTTCCTATAACTTACTTATATTGGGATTTGCAGGACTAATTGAATTTACGTAATTCTATTACAGTAGCAATATAGGAGTAAACGGTATTGAAGCAGTCTAATATAAACAAGATATAAATAAAAGTGTACTTATAAAGTGGGCCCTTTTCCGGGTTTATATGTGGATGTAAGTCTCATATAGTCCTAGGAAAATTGATCCTGAAGAGAGATTAAAAACCACTTTTTGCTAGTTGGGCGGTGGTGGTGCAATCGATGTGAAACTGGAAATGGAATTTTCCAAAAATGTTCCTGGCAACACCAGCGCGTATTGCTTGATAATAAACGACGCACTCTTCGAGTATAGCATACTCTCAGGAAGTGTAAGAAAGATTTCACAATAATAAAATAATAGAAATTGAATTAGTCTGTGACCAACTGTCACCGTGTGTCTACGTCTCCTCATGGCTTATTATCACCGCCTTTTATCTCCTCCAATAATGAGTGCTGATGATGGCTCATTATGGAATGATCAGTGTACCTATGCGAAATCACACTACGATCTAGAAAATGGATTCTACATCTCCCTGTATCTCAACCAAGATTTGGAGGTGAAAATAGATTTTTGTGGAATTCTTCAGCTCAGCGCGGACGAGTGGTTTTCCATTATTGTGAAGAATAAGGAAATTATTACAAGTTTTCTTTCGTGCAGTATCAACGCACCTATTGCATCACTACCATCGACTACCGTCGCCGCTGCCACCGGGCTCGGAAGATTTGATCTAATTCTATCTATGAATGATCATCGTTATATGCTAATCTTCTCTAACAATTTCCAAACCTCAATCACAATAAACTATGAGAAGTGGTTTAGTATTTTGAACATTGCACCGTGTATAACGCAACGGATCAATCTTCTTCATAAGCAACTTCGGCCGGCCTACGAGAATCGAATCAACTTTTTCGAGAAGCACCTACGCAAAATACAACCGACCACCCTTCAAGCGACTCGGACGATCCTCGAGGAGAGATGTGATCGGAATTCTATTGTAGATTTAGAAATTATAGCATTAGGTGTAAGACATTTATTCACGAAATAAATAATGAATGATAATTATTACAAATGTTGTTTATTTTTCATTTACATAACACACCCATCTTACATACTAAAAACTTTTTTAATACAAAATTTTTAACTTATAACTAAGTACATTATAATATTTTTCTTATCTAATTAATTTTTTTACTTTATATTCAAACCTTAAAATTATAGATTGTAACCGCAACGACATACATTGTTTGTTATCACTACCGTCTAGATTGCGTAATTTCAAAATAGATATCTAAATAAAGTAATAACGATTTATATCTCTATGTCCCCAGGCGAGAGTTTTGTACGTTTCATTAGGGATAGTGAATCGCTTATCGTCAAAGTTTCTTAACACCATTTTATTCAGGGTTTGAGTGTACAGGGTTTGAAGTTTACTCCTTATAACATTCATCTCCCTGTACTGTACGTTCTCGTTTCTATTCGCGATGCATGCAATGAAATCATGATGACTCACTTCATTTTTCACAACGCTCTTTTTTACACCCTTTATTTTTTTAACAATCTCATGATCATCCTTGATCACGCAATAACATTTTGATCGTATACCGATAAACTGCTTAATAATCACACCCGAACATTCATCCTTAAACATTCCCACTACTTTCTTATTTAACAACGGATAGTTGTATCTATTATCAGGGGGATAATCTGATGTATCAAACCTCTGTTTCAAATCACGTTTAATATCCTCGTAAAAGTTATCGGTTCTCATCTCGTATATAAATGAATCGGTGTCGGTATACAAAAGATTTATATTCTCTTTAAATTTCGGCAGCATATAATCATAGTGAAATTCATACATTAACGTTTTTGACAACTCTAGCACGGTAAAACCTACATAAATAGGTTTATCGTACGTGACACTATTCCTACTCATCTGTATTATTGCGAGGTCTTCGTTAATTATTGCGCTGCTGTGAAAATTTAAACGGCTTATCAGTGCACGCGCACCTAATCGCTTCCGTTGACTCTCCCATTTGTTGACGAGACGAACATCAACTCTCTTATCGACATTTTCCATGGTTTTCCCAAACACAGCGTTGTTCATCAGCTTATAGAAATCCTTTTCAAAAGAGTTTTTTGACGTCGCTCGCATGTGAGTATTCAAATCGATGTAGGTTTTTAACCAAGGTTTTTGCGTAAACATCAAGATCCTATGTATTTTAATGAGCTTTATACCGTGCTTCATAGCTTGTTTCAGGTTAACATAGTGAATCACATAATTTTTCTTATCATGAAGTGAGGCAATCAGTTTGTTCTCTTTAGAACCGATATAGTCTGGCACGCGGTTTTCAGAGCAAAACGGTAGATCGTTATGGAGCTCATGCAGATTTTCCGGGTACACCAAATCCACTTCTAAAAAATATCCCTTAATCCCATTATTATCATGATGCAATACATTGAAATATCGAATTTCATTTTCCGTCAACCAACGGAAATCTTTAAGCGGTAGATATTGACTCATCGCCCATCCGTATTGATTGTTAGCATCTAGATATACTATGTACTTTGATTCTTTAGTAGGATCGTAACCAGTATTCAAATATTTATTGTTTGCAGTTGAGAGTTTTTTGCAACAAACACTCAAACCACCGCGAATACCTCTTGAGATGAATTTTATCATAGAGATATCGGTTAAAAGTTCCATTTCCACTTTGGTGTATTTTAACATCGCGTCCCAACTTAGACCGGGAGCGGTGTAATAATGTGCAGGATCCAACTGATATGTGTTAAGACAGACTTCCCTAAAGTTTTCAAACACATCAGTCAATAGTAGAACGTCCGTTTTCAGATAAATATCGCTATATTCCCCTGAAGTCTTCACGTTAAACGTATTCCACACCGTCTGTGCGTGTCTATACTCATCATCGGTAATTGCACATTTATTCAAATTGTTATAGAATTTGTCTTGAGGCGGTAACTCCGTCTCATTTAAATTATCCCAATCTTTTATATAGTCATAAGGAAACACTCCCTTTTGTCTCAAAATATGTGCTTGACTCTGAGAAAAGTTTTTGTTTATATTTATAAACTGAGAACTCTTTAAATTCGAAGCTAATTTATCTAGGCTTGACATCATAAAACGACACGAGTCAATGAAGCGTAATTCGATATCTAATTCACAACTTTTTATCGTAAACGAAATGAAATTTTCCTTGTTTCTCGGAATAATTTTAACATTATGCTCTTTCAACATACCTATAATGAAATGCGCATCGTAATGCGAAAGGTTATGTATAATTATTGGTATAACCTTTTTTATTTTATAGTTAAGATTACAATCGCGGTGAGCTACACCTCTATACTCACCGGTGAGATGACAGTGATCCATCACCGCAACATCATCATTTGCGATTTCATTTTCACATATATGACACGTGGTGGTTGTCTCGAATTGAGTTTGCTCTAAGCTCGTTAGCGGTTTCATCGGTACAATTTCATTCAGTAGTTCAGCATACGGTTTTAGATTATCCTCGAGTGAAGTAATGAATTCACTTGCACAATTTTTACCTCTGTATGATACATATTTACTCAATGAATCATCATAATAACATTTAATATAATACCCGAAGCTGTGTGCTTCGTGAACTTGATAAACATTGGTGAACGAAGACTTTGGATCGGGAGAGCAGGTGGCAACTGCTCTGAGTATTGATTCAAAATCGGCATACACTACGAAAGGAACACGCATCTTCTTGGAATAATTTTGAAATCGTAATTTATTCCCACCCCGCTTTGGAATATATGTCTTCACACCGGCACAATCTCCGACCGCCACGTGCGCTTGAAGCTTTTCCTCGTTGATAAACGTCAAGAGGCATGAATTGCAAAAAAACATTTGACCGGTATGTTTCGATATTTGCCTGCATACTAATCTACTTAAATGTTTTATCCAACAATAATGAGCGCGCACACCATGTTCAATATAAAGTAAATTCATATGAGTTTGCCTCTTCTTTTTCGATGCGTAGATGGGTCCAGCAATTTTTCCCTCTTCCACTTCAAATATATTAAAACTGAGTCCATTCAACTCTTCAATAAGCTGTATATCCTGTGTACTCACCGGAAAATTTACTCCATCCAATTTTAAAACGGATCTATAGTGCGGATACGAAGAAATGCGATCAGAATGATTATCGGTCGGGTAGAGTGCGCTCACTATCGCCCACGCGAAACAATATTGATCTCGATTCTTTATGTTGATGCACGCTTTCTTTTTCTGTATCCATAGCGGTAACGGGATGTAATTCGTACCTTTAAGCGGCGAAAACTTATTAATATTAATTTCTATATATAAAACCTTCTCAATCGCCCAACCACTATCTCGCTCTTGGAATTCATCAGCCTTTGTTTTAATCTCCTCAACGAATTCACCGTAGATGGACTTTATGTCATCCACCATACCTATAACTTTATTTCTTGTGTTAAAAGACTTCACATCTGTGGTGATCACTTCCTTAGTTTCCTTAATATAATTCCCAAACAGTTCGAGGTTCACCTTGATGGATGACTTCAACTCCATACGTTTCCGCTCTATCAGGCTCAAAACAGTATCCTCAACATTTGCAAGAAAGTCGCTAGGTATGACGTGCACCAACTGTGAACTACTATACACTCTATACGATGCTAGTCTCGACTTGAAACAAGTCTTTATGATTTCAACATTATTCATCATGCTTTCCGTCATTTTATTTTTATGACTCGTACTTCTCAGGTGAGCATGTAGATTTTTCACTGGAACATCACACACAGTACACATCTGTTTAGCCCTCTTAGAGGGAGGTGGTAGCTGCTCTTCATCCATCGTCGTCGTCGTCGTCGTTTGGTGATCAAAACGTTTATGTTTTCTTTTTTTACTCCCCTCGTTTCTTATACAAGAGGTTCGTACGTGACGTTTGACCGCATCCTTCCTTGAAAATAACTTATCACAATAACTGCAAGCATACTTTAATTTACTACAGTTTTTTTCTTTCTTCTCACAACAAGTTTGGTGATGTTTCAGACTATCTAAATTATTAAATACCGTATCACAATCTTCACAAACGAACATTTCTGTTTGCACGCTATTAGAGCGCATTCACGACTATCATGCTTTTAAATTATTCACAAAGTATTTATACAATTCCTTTATAATATGTAGGTAATAGAACATGTGCGTGAGAAATTTTTCATATCGTAAACCACAACGTTCTCAACCACAAAAACTGAAGCCCACGGTAGCGCGGGCGACCGATAAGGCGTCACATCCGCGCCCCCGACCACGTCACTCCAGCTACTTGCGTCACTCTAGGTACTTACACATCCTCCACCAGTTACGTCACTTCCTCCACCACAAAAGTGGTCTAGAACCCCCATATATATACTACTGCCATACAAAGACATGCAATAATTTGAAAGAGAATGATTGTACGAAAAAAGTGGAAAAAATCAAAGTGTAATAAGTTAAAGGTTTGAAGCATTTTACTTATCCATAAACCTATTTATCCGGGCAGTTGAAGAATTCCGGTAGTTTCAAATATATAGAATTGACGCTACGACCCACAAGTTCTCAACCTAACCTTAACTCAGAATTTTTTGAGTTTAATTCTCCCCGCCTCTCCTAAAGTTAATAGCGAGGTACATTACAAAGTTAATGTCATACTTAGGTGTTTAGTGTACTTTTAGTGTTCCTAGTTTTTATATTTAGCCGTTTCACATACTGCCTTGTAATTTGGTGTGTAGGAGGCCCAGGGATGGATTTAGGGACTAAATAACGAGTTTATGATAAAACTTTGTCATCATAGATTTTATTTATCTTTGACCACTTCCCTCCACGTGCTACGATCGAAAAACACTTCTTTCGCTTCATCCGTATTCAGTAAAATATTATATGAAACAAAAATTATGCCAACCAATATTATGCATTATGATAATTATACTAAACGTTGTTAGTTAAAATGATATTATACAAAACGTTATTATATGAAACAAGGGAAAACCGTCTCCTCATGCATGCACGTTGGTTTAGAGTACTCTTGTACTTTTTATATTAGTATAATGTTTGTCAAATTTGATCTATGACTCTGTTTTGTAATTCGATCAACTGTCACCCGGCGATCGTAAATACAAAGTTAAAGGTAATCAATCATTGGAGTTTAGCGACAAACTTTCAGTGACTTATATTAGGATATTTTGCATCAGAATTACTGATCTTTATGGAGACTATACGTGCTATCGAAAATCTCCAGTAGATACTTGTATAACATACGGAACATAGAGTTCCATGGTATAACATTATGACAACTGCGCTGATTATTTAACGCCGTTGGCATTTTCTATGTCAAACGTCAAAATCCAAATCGGCTACGAGTATTTTTTTATCCATTTTGCCTACAGCTACCTGTACAATTGTTTATGGATTTGAATTATTCCAAAGTAACGTCAATGATCCGTATTAAGGCGTGTACACATAAGCGAACCGTAACTGTAACCGAACAGATAACAGTAACAAGGTTCCATAACGCTACGCGGCTGATACGCGTTAAAAAGTGACAATCGTCGACTTGCTGCGAGCCGCTCGCAAACAACGTACACAGATTTTTTTTTGTTATAGTGCATGCAACAATTATGGTGCTCCCACATTGCATGTATAGTAACATTTTATTATAAACAATTATTATACAACTTTTTGTTATAAAATATTTACTAAGGTTACTAAACAGTGGTGTGTGTGTGTGTGTGCCTGTGTGTGTGCGTGTGCCTATGTGTGTGTGTGTGTGTGTGTGTGTGTGTGTGTGTGTGTGTGTGTGTGTGTGTGTGTGCGTGTGTGTGTGTGTGTGTGTGTGTGTGTGCGTGTGTGTGTAGTAACAGCTTAGCATCAGTTACAGTTCGCAAATGTGTAAATTTGAACCTTTTTTACAAAAATAAATTTAATAATTTACGTACTTCTATATTCTAAATCCATCCCCCAAAAGCCAGCAAGATGTCTCACGTTTGTGGTAATGTGTACAGTGTGAGTCGACTTTATGTAATTACAACTAAATACGTGAACTTTGGGGAATATTATGTGCTGCTTTATGTGACAGACGGAATGAATTTACTTGTCTTTGATGTTTTGTTGTGGTATAGGGTGTTTGTTCCATTTTTTAAACTATTTTTTGCAACAACGCGTATACAGGGTGTAACAGAAAGGGTATATAAAGCCGAAACACAGCGATAGTCCTCATGAAACTGAACAACTTTCCCCAAGGAACATGGGTCGTAACTCGAAAAAAATAATTCGCCTCCCCATACAAAATGCCCGATCAGCTGATCGAGTAAGTATGGGCGATCCAAACATTTTTTTAGAGTTACGACCCATGTTCCTTGGGGAAAGTTGTTCAGTTTCATGAGGACTATCGCAGTGTTTCGGCTTTATATACCCTTTTTGTTACACCCTGTATATGCAGTCAGATATATATCCGTCACGCGCCCCTTTCCCATCGAGGTAGGCAGAGACCACTTCCCTCCACTTGCTACGATCCAAAAATCCAGTTCAATATTCTCAATTGTGTGTCGGCAAAGTGTCAGTGAGAATGAGACCAAATGTTTCTTAACACATTTGGTCGCAATCAAATCAAGTTAACGTCATGTCGTATCAAGAAGTTAAAGCACTGGCAGAGGATAGGCCTAGATGGCGAACGCTCCACCGACAAGAGTCTAACTCTTAAATTAAATGATGATGATGATGGTCGCAATCAGTGTAGATCATTGTTTAGTAGAATACCAAATGTGTCAAAAAATGCTATTGACGCACGGCCGACACACAACTTAGGCTGTTTCAAATTAGGAGACTTGGGTTTACAAATGTAGCTCATAAATATGTTAGAGTAAGTGAAAATATTTGAGGAAGATCGATTTGGATGGCCTACACCTAATAATTAATTTTATACTTAAGACAAATAAATTTTTAAGACATTTATAAACCTCTATTCCTTTATAAATTTTCATAAAGAAAGCAAGCCCGAGGCAAAAAACAGCTATTATTTTATCATTCTGTATATAAACAAACACAAACAAATACAAGACGTGTATAATCAAGATGTAAGGTTTAATTTAATTTGCGAGGTTCATGTAACAAGGGAGCATTATAATTGAGTTTTGATTTAACGTGGGTAGGTACATTTTAATATATTTTGGAGCTAAGTATAACAACAGCGGTAAAGATAAACAGCTAATAGGGATGACGACTATATTCAAAAATTCAAAAAATAATTAGTCCGTCTTTTAGGCTATTAAAAAATATTTGAAACACAATTTTTACCTGATTAAATACATAAATAAATACAAAGATACAGAGCATCAAAGTTATGGAGTGGGGGGTTTTGACGTCACTCCTACGTAAAAATCGTACGTAAGCGTGACGTCACGAGCAACTTTAACCCAGTGTATCTTTGTAATTTTTAGTTTAAGAGAAATAAGAAAAAAATACGTGTCGAATATTTAAAAATAAACTATGTGATGGACCTAAAACATTTTTTTTGTCATCATGCCTATTATTAAGATGTCCTAATCTCTTGTTTAAGATTCAGAGTGTACGATTTATTTTGTTTGCTATTATTATGTTTAATAATATATATATACGGACCCTTGTCCGTACATATATTATTTTTATGCTGGAGAAAAGATTTTATAGAAAATGTCAGTTTCAGAAATCGAATAAGAGTGGTTGGACTAAGTGTTTGATTAAAGGGTGCATACGATTTCGTTTTGAATCACATATAAATTCACTTAACTGTATAACCCGTAAAAATAAAATAAAACAATGTTGGTAGTATAAATTATGAAGACGACACGCTTTTATTTACATTTACCTATTAAGTTAACTTATTTTGTTTAGACAGAAAAGGGTAAATACTTTTCGTAGCTTAAATAAATTATACCTATACCTCTATATGTATAGGTAGTAACTAGCTACATCAAATATGTTAACGTCAAACAATAAACTTTTCTTGGCACAACATCTGTTTACTTCACCAAAAGTTAGGAAGTAGGTGACAAAAACAATTCAGACTGCGGGACCCTAAAACAGAGAGCTATCACCACGTCGTTCAAGCAAAACAACCTTTTAAATTATTCAACAGAAATGTTTTGAATACAAATAACAACTTCCTTTATTTTTTTTAAGAAAGACTTAAGGTTGGGTGAGACTGCGAGCAAATAGGCGAAGCTAGGTGGGACATTGTTTCACCTCTTTAAGGTCTGCCTACAATCATCCGGGCCGGGCCCGGGACGTGTCCGGGCCGTGGCCCGATAGGAGGGAAGACAATACGTCGTCATGACAACGTGTGTGAACGAATCAATAGAAAATGTATGGAATGATATTTTTTCCCTGACACGTCCCGGACACGGTATCATGACGACGACGTATTGTTTTCCCTCCTCACGGGCCACGGCCCGGACATGTCCCGGGCACGGCCTGGATCTGTGTTTATAGACCTTTACAGTAAAGATTGATAAAGAAATCGGCAACCATCGTATTTCCGAATACAAACGATTGCTAATCTCCATATAGGTACTTACGTCAATTATTAGATAAATCTTTTATCAGAATTTGAATTTAGAACTAAGTTTTTTATAGTTGCAATCTCTTGCAGAACCACCACGACTGAAAAAACAAACGTCATGTTGTGTGCGACACAGATATCGCTATACGAAGTCGAGATTAGCCGATTGCCAAAGATCGATGTGCATTCTTTATCGCCTAATATTTTTTTAAATAAAATGATAATCATTCTCGTCGCTCTCTGATATCGTGGCCTGACCTAACCTTTGAGGCGATAAATAAATAATTTATGTTTTACAAATTATACGGCCATTAAAAATGGAAGTCATTAATCTTTTTTTTTCACTGAATTTTAAATTGAAAAAGGTTCGTTGGTTTTCGAGTAGAATTTCAGTGAATCTAATCGAGCGTGATGGGAGTGAATATTTATTGTAACTTGGCTTTGATTTGCTGAAAACAAAATCTTTTATTGAAAGTAAAAACAATTGTTTTTCGAAAATATTTTTTTTTTTTAGTATGTTGGTAGGTAATATGGTATACCAAAAAGCTCTGTAGTTTTTAAAGTTACAAGCTACATCTTAAGTTTAGGTTTTTATCAACCTGTTAGACAGATCCCACTATTGGACAAAGGCCATCTTCCCCTATCTTTGGTTTGAAAATGAAAATTATGCATTTGGTAGCTACATTTTTAAAAAAGGTATTAGTTAAGTAAAAAAAGTTTCGACGGAAAAAAATACCATTGAATTTTAAATTAAATTCCTACTAGGTATAAAGACCTGGCGATAAATGAATATTTGAATAAATACGTACACAAAAAGCAGAATGTAAATGAGACACCAACCGCAAATATCTGTTTGTGAAAGTTTCATTATAGTCCTGTCATTATTGTAATTTTGTTGGAAACTGTACGACATTGTTAACTAGTGAAAATTCTGTGCAAAACATTTTAGTAAAATACATTTTCGTAATTAAGAGACACATAAGTATGTATTTTGATGTGTTTTACGTTGCGGAAATGATTGTTAAAATGAATCTGCACATGTGCAGCATTTTTCAACATTTTACAAATACAGTAAAAAGTATAACTTTGGTATAGAAATAGCTACCTACTTAACATAAATGGACTTTATTGCAACTGCCTGTTAATAGCTTGTTATGTGCTAGGGAGGCTAAGTCAGCTTATCTGTTATTTTTATTTTATTTTCTCGCATAAGATAACGAAATTAAAGTTCATTAGTCGTTCTAATTTAGTCAACCACTAATACCGTAAACTGACAGGCCTATAACCACATCTACTTAACATACCGTCTTCTTGGTATTAGTATAATTTGATGACCACAATTGAGGTCGGTCGGCGGCGCCTCGATTCAGTCCTTTCAGTATCTCTACCTCGGGGTATTGCGGTAACTTGCGATGCGGTTTAATGTTAGATAATATCTGAAAAACCGGCCAAGCGTGAGTCGGACTCGCTAGTCGAATGTTTTCATGTGTAAACGGATGGACGGGCAGACAGCCGGACAGCCGAGCCTTAGTAATAAGGTCCACTATTCCATGGGCCCTTTGGGTACGGAACCATAAAAAGAAATGAGACATTTTACATTTACTAAACTGCATTAGGCCAGCGTGGATTACGGCCTAATCACTCTCATATGAGAGTAGGCTCAAACCCCTGTAGTGGGGACGTTAAAAGGGCTGATACAGAAATAAAAGACATTTACTAAATGTAGAAACAAGAAATCATCAACATTTGTATTAGAGCTACAAGTTCACGCGCCTATCTTTTTAGGGTTCAGCAGGCATCCTATAGTCTGGAAGATATTGTCCGGAATCCTGGTTCTTATCTCGGTTAGATAGCTCCGGTTGTTTATAGCCCTATCTAATCTTGGGCGGATAAATGTGGTGAGGTATCCACTGGGTTGCAAAAATGTTGGGACGGTTTTGGGGTTAGATTAAGGACCATATCACACTAACGTTATTTTGTATCAATGCCATTGATATTGGATTAGGTATAAGAACATATTTACACTATCCAAATCTCGAATTATAGATCTATAAAGTCATATAAATGTTGTAATATAAGACTATGATCCATTTTCTCATAGTCAATTATGAGTAACTTTTAAATGATCCAAGAAAAATGATCTTGTAATACCCTCCTTAGGTTAATTTTGGTGTATTTGGTTTGTAGGAGGTTACAAATGTCAAGATCTTTGTTATTTATCAAAACAAGTCTTCAAAATCTACCTTCTTTTTTCTTCATTTTTATCTTTTTTATCTGTGAAAACCTGTAATTGGCTCGTCTGTTAATTTATAATTTTCTAATGTATTTAATGAAGCTGTTGGTTTTCCAATAAATAAATAAAAGCTTAGATACATAATCGGTAAATAAATCAGCAACATGCTTTGTTAAAAGTCATAAATAAATGAGATGACTGATGAATGCGGGTAAAGCGAAGGCAATGTGTTCGGAACGTAGCGAGTGGAGGGAAGTGTCTCTGTTTACCCCGATGATGGGAGAAAAGCGTGACATATATTTATGTCCCTATGTATGTTCGCAATTTCGATTTTATTGTCTTTATTAAAAACCTTAATGAATAAGTTTTAAAATCTAATAATATAATTATTATTATATTGTATCTTTTTTTCCATGTCATAAAGGACTTTATTTACAACCCAATAAATAAGTATACATGATTTTACCTGAAATAAATACAAATACAATACAATATAATACAAACTTATTCTACTTAAGTACCTACTCTATACATATTAAGCTATTGCATAGCTTCTCGCGGGCCTTGAGCGCGGGGACCGAATCCAGAAATTCCGTAACGAAAAAACCTCACGCTCCCCACTCCGACGGACCACGGAGGTGTGGCTTAAAGGCCGTGCATCGTCTAACGTCGTTTCAACGCCGGTGTCGGGCCGGGTCGGTCACTACGCTCAAAAAGTGTACCTAACTTGAATTAATATCAAAGAAAAAGAAATACTGGATAAATAAAATAAATAAATAATTATAATTGCATAAGTTGATACAAAATGCTATGCAATAGCTTTACCGCGGCAGTCCCCGAGTGCCACACGTCTTTTTTTTATATAAATATCTTTTAACTTGCAATTTTTCTAATATATTTTATTATTTAATATCTTCTATTACCTATGTAAGTATTATATTGACACCGCTTTAACTGTTTTTCTTTTTTTTACTGTCCTCTACTTTCCTCTTCTGTGGACGGACTTCACTGTTTACAAGTAAGACCTTTTCTATTTTGCACCTTTTATTTAGCTTCTAATTTTATTTACGCTTTTATATTTAAATTTTTGTAAATATTTTTGATATGGTATCATTATTGCTTTACTTAGGGTTAAGTAAAAGACGTTGCAGTAACTACTTAAATTATTTACAAATTACACAGATTCGTATTTGAAAAGGTCAATCCCTCTCATTTACAAACACCATCATATAATTAATTAACTGTATAATCATTGCCGATATTATGAAAATTTTGACGTTGATGTGAAAATTATGATGTTGACTTAAAAATTAAGATGTTGGCCATAAATCATAATGTTGACATACTTTTATTTATAAAGTTGGTTCTCATACAGTTCAGTATAATATCAATTTTTTACCTAATTTGACGGTTTGCAACGACTTTTACTCTACTCTTAATTAATTATGTGCTTAATAAATAAACTTAACTGGTATATTTGCAGTGCTAATCTATTGTTTGATAAATAAATAACCATTTCATATCTTCTCATATCTCTTATCTAGTAAGCGTTGCTAGAACGAAATTAATTTAACGCTATTTAATTTAACTTAATGCCGCCAGTGTCATGGGCACTTTTGCATCGGCTTCGATACGGCTTTTGACTTAGTTAATATTTTATCTAATATTGATTAGTTAATATTTTAGCTGTCCTATGTATTCTTTGTTTTGTAAATTGACATAAGTATCTTCTATTTAATAAATTTAGACTTGTTTATAAATTACATTAAACTACTATAACTTGTTTATTAACTTTTTTCTAATACGCTTGATTTTAAATTTTGTGAAATTTGAATAACAACGGTTGTTTTTTAAGTTAAGTACTTATTTTCAGTTTACTTACAGTAATTGCAATCCATTTTTAGTGTCCCGTAGTGTAAGTATGACATTCATGAAATATAGTTTTTATCCACGTACCACTTTACTCTACCGCCATTTATTTCCTTCTACAGGGTGTTATCACTCTAAAACGAACAACAAGAGACGTAAACTGCTCTTAAAACTGACTAATTTTCGCCAAAAAACCTCAAAATATGAATAATATTTATTTCTTATAAAATGCTCAGTCAGCATCGTTATCAGTATGCAAAGATGCAATATTTGTGTCTTATCAGGTGCTCAAACAGGAAGGCAGAAAATAGAGCAGAGTAGCGACGACTCCACCGACTTAAATATGATCTGATATGATCTGATGCTCTTAAATATGATCATGATGATGGCCTATGTCTCTAGCAAATGTTATTCAGCTTTAAAGTTAGTTTATTACTTCCCTTGATTTTCATTATGGAGTGTTAAAACACCCTATATAGCTGTATAACAGTTGTATAAACGTTCGGTGCGAGAACGATAGTGCTTTAATGGATTCCCTGGCGGCAATTATGGCCGTTACTTGGAATTGGTACACTGGCTGGTAGAGATGTGGATGCGGCTGAAAAATACATATTTCTTACTCTTTTTGTCGAAAATTTAGATTATTTTGCTATAAATTTTGACTAGAACATAATTATGGAGGTAATTACTTATAAATTAGCTGTTAGGTGCCTTTTAAAAATGCCAATGCTTTATTATCAATTAATGGCATCTGTTTTGTAAATCTGATAAACCGTATCGTATATTTTATCATCATGGGTATCTAGAATTTTAAATTGGAATAAGATTGTATTAAATTGGATTCGCTTAATTCTGAGTGCTTTCCTCAGACGAAAAGCTATATTTGCATCAATGAAAATCAACTTAAATATAATACCTAGATGTCGTTTCATTTTATTTGCAACTTTTTTGAAGCATTTCTAACGACAAAATAACCTAGACCCTATTGTTAAGTATGTAAGTACTTATATACCTAAATTACAACTAAATCCGCGCTAAAGCAAAAATTAAACACACTACAGATCTGCTGAATAGATTCGTGTAAGCGCTTTTACTTCCACAAGGCATTAAACCAAATGATCCTTTGTGATCGAGCTTGTATTTAACACCGTCGCATTGCAGTTTGATTCTAAATTCCAACTGATTTCATCACAATAGTCCACATGCAGTAAATGCGCAATAAACATGGTTCAAACGAACTGAGCTAAACTCAGCTGAATAGTATAATCCTACTTAATATTATAAATGTCAACGTTTGTGCCGATGGATTGATGGCTGAATGTATGTGAGGATATTTGGTACTCGTTCACGTAAAAACTACTGAACAGATCTTGATGAACCTTGGCAATATTGTACCTAAGTTACACATCAAAATAAGACGTAGGCTATATTATTTTTTTATCGTATTTTTTTCATGATACGACGATAAATGCGGACGAAGTCGCGGGCAGCCTCTAGTGTACAATAAATATGGTTAAAGCGAACTGAGCTAAACTCTGAATACTAGTGTAATCACGTCTAAATTACATCATGCGACCGCTACAGAATAATGCATTTACGACTTTAACCATAAATACTTTAGAGTCATATTTGTGAAGCTAAAGTTAATTGAATTCTGTAATTTAGTAGTGATTCAGACGTCGCTATGGTATTTTAATTTAAAAAGTAATTTAGGGTAAGGAATTGAAATGATTGATGTGTTAATTTATAAATCATCAAGTTGCCTGAAAAATCATAGCGCATACTTTAGCGCACAGCGCTTGACGCGAAACGAACTGAAAGATGAAACGTAAGCTGAACGTGAAAACGAAAACTGAAGCGCACTGGTCCCGACATACCTATTTTGTAACATTCCGCTGACGAAGACGGAAAAAGACCAAACTACCGCAAAAAGGCTTCGCAATTCGCAACAAATAAAATATCTATTGACAATCCCTCTTCAATATATTTCGCATAACGGTCAATATTTTTCAATTTTCCCAGCAATTGGAAAGAAGCGATTGGCTGAGTAAAATTGATAGCTCGATAGAGGACACACGAAACATTTCACAGTGCCAAACTCGCCAAACTCGCCAAACTGACCCGTTTTTATGATTGATTCGCTTTTGACGAGCTGCGGATGGGATGAGCGAAAAAATTGGGAAAATAAAACTAGGATTGAAATGGTTAAAAGACATTTTGAAGTCTTTAGTTTTTGTTCTAATTCTGAGAAAGTTTTTGTGTCCCGAGTAGTTCTTTAATCATTATTAGGTTTTGATTTCTGTTCTTAATTAGTACCTAACGATAACTTTTTTACGAAATAGGTAAGTACAAGTAGTTTATTTTTCGGGTTACGTATAAAAAAAAGTCGAAGACAGAATTTCATGATACACTAAAAACTAAAATAACTATTTTTTACTAGCCATTAAGATCCCACTGCTGGGCAAAGGCCTAATAACTATAGGTAAAAAAATATTTAACACAAAAATCATGTTTAAAATCTATCATTTATAAAATAAACACTTTAATTGAATCGTGATTTCATCTCTACTAGCTGAACAGTTATAAAAGTGCTTAGTTAGGGTTCCTAGATTACCCGGGGGATAGAGTACTAGTTTTGAGTACCAATCTAGTATTCCCTTGAAGCGGACGCTTGATTACTTCGTTCAATTCAGGTATGAATTTCTGTATTTGCTATGAATATTTGAATTAAAAATATTAAGTCATGAATTTCAGAATACGTCAAATATTTTACGCTTTGTTTAACTACAAAAAAACAATATTTCATTCTGTGGTGATAGTAATTTAATTATAGGTATAATAAAAGATTATTCATTTCATTTCATTTTACACGCTTTATATTAGTAACTAAGTATGTAAAAAAATCTTGGAATCTTAATTTGACCCACTTCCCGGTTATCGAATAGGATGAAATTTTGCAAACGCTCTGAGTTCTGATGACAATACAATAATATGGTACTTTCGAACTGATCTGATGATGGAGCATGTTTAGTGCGAGCTAAAGCGTGTTTCAGTTTTTTAAACTACTTATTTTTAGTTAAGAATCAAACTCTTGTCATCGGTGGAGCATAGCCTATCTTCTACAAGTGCTTTGACTTCTTGATACGACAAAACAATAAGTTTCTTAGAAAAGATCAATAAATTTAATTATTTTTTAAATATTGTCACGTATGCCTCGCTTTTTTAACAATCATTAGTCAACTAGAACTTTAAAAACTTAATGCTAAATTAATCTTTTCTGCAACAGACTATAGATGGGAATAAAATCGCTCACAATTAGTCAGTTGTTTGTTAATTCGCAGTTGGATTTTAGTTAAAACGTTTTGTTGGCAAAACAGCGTAAACAAAATTGTACCAATTAGCGTTCGAAACTGAATTGCGGTGATTTTAATTGGTTTTCATTTTAGTGTTATAAACATATTAAGCTTTATCAATTTAATAGAGGCTGCCTGCAGCTTCGTACGCATTTACTCTCACAACTTGGAAAAGTCACTCAATATCTTAAAATGATAAAGCCTAACTTAAAGCAAATGCTCTGATGTATAAGTGTATCAATATGGGCCTTAGATGCCTGAAATTAAAAATTAAATAAAATAAAATAAGCTATATTATTGCAAAGTTTCGTTAAAATCAGTTCAGTGGTTTATGCATGAATGATTAGCAAACATCCATCTATCCATCGGCACAAACATTGACATTTATTTTATTGGTAGGATTTACGGATGTACTTTCACACGTTTTCGTTTTTCTTGTTTATTTTAAGCGATATTTGCTTGTTTTTACGAATTTTTGGACTCTAGAGATTTCACTTAGAAAAACATGCAATACACCAGACGCTTTAAAAAATACGAGAATATTATTGTCTTTTTTCCCTTACAACATAAGATAAACAAATTATTTCTCTCGCTTAAAGAGTTTTATGTGAGCAAACAGTCATTCTTTTACGTCCCTTGTGTTACTCTAAGTAGGTAATATAATTTCTATTTTGCGGTTGTTTTTATCTGCAATGTGATTAGTATCGTACTTCATAGACAATAAAAGCTCGTAAACACTTTTCGTATGTCGCAATCATTTTGTCGGAGGCTCCAGATCTTATAAAAGCTTCACACACTCATCGAAAGCAGCCTAAAAAAGAATGCCCAATTAAAAATAATTTGCCTTACGTTATGGTAACAAAACACTGTAAGACCCAGAACACACGGTGAAACGCAAATGCAACGCAACTGAAACTATTTCACCGTGTGTTTTGGCGCTTACGAGTGTTGTTGATCATTTGTGGCGTAAAAGTAGGTAAATTCCATTGTAATTTCCCTTCTAATGGTTTTTTACTCCAAGTCGCTCTCGTTGTGTGATGCAGCAGGTATTTTACTTGTTTTTTTTTTTTTTTAATTGGCGATTTTACTTGTTAATTGACACAAACGTCGACCGCAAGGTCTATCTACACTACACAGATCCTGGCCGTGTCCGGGCTATGGCCCATCAGGAGGGAAAAACATACGTCATCATGACAACGTGTGTGAACGAATCCATAGAAAATGTATGGAATGTAATTTTTTCCCTGACACGTCCCGGATACGTTGTTATGACGACGTATTGTTCTCCCTCCTGACGGGCCACGGCCCGGACACGTTATCATGACGACGTATTGTTTTCCCTCCTGACGGGCCACGGCCTGGATACGTTCCGGGCACGGCCCGGACACGTTGTCATGACGACGTATTGTTTTGCCCTCCTGGCGGGCCACAGCCTGGACACGTCTCGGGCACGGCCCGGATCTGTGTAGATAGACCTGATACCATCTCAATAAAAGGTAGGAATAGACTGATCCCACGTACGCAACGTACATAACGCATTATGACTGTTCCATAGAAATCTTATGACTACAAGTAGAAACACACTTGTATCCTAGTTGCGTGGGATAGCGTTGCGCGTGATGTGTGTGTTCCTTAGCATAAAGGCTGATTTACATTGAGTCAGTAAGTAACTGACGCGACAGTGCACTAAGGTTATTATAAAATCAACGATTATCTAGATGACTCAAATCCATGGGATTGACCTGCTCTTCTGTCAAGCTGTCTCTATATAGCATAATTATTGAAAAGTTAATTTTAATGTTTGTATCTAAGTGTTTTTATCTTAGAATTTGTAATACCAAATTTGAAAAGAGCAACCCAACAGAGTTTCTTGCTAGATTCTTCTCTGGGGAAAACTGCACTCTTGCGAATCTAGCATTAACTTTAAAAAATGACACGTCTTATGTGATGTCAAACTCGTCTTACAAGATTAAATAAACATTTCATTTCATTTCATTTCACTGACGTCAGTGATCAATTTACACTATGGCAATACCACGTCAGTTCAGTAACTGACATCATGCAGTTACTGACTCAATGTAAATCGGCCATAAGATTTCTATGAAACAGTTTGTTTGTTGAGTAAGTACATGGAAATAGCCTGGTTTTACTTTTAAACTAACCTTTCTTCTTTTATACCCTCTCAAATATAAACCTAGACCAAAGACATAGACTAACACTTCACTTCCCCACAGATGACGACAACCCCGTTGTGCCGGATGAAGTGAATCATCTGGCGACGTTGCCTGAGGAGGAGGCAGTGGTTGCCATGATGGGTCTACCGCGAGCTGGTGACATCATCAGAGCGCAGCTGAGGATCAAGGAGAGCAAGGAGTTTAAGGTTTGTTTGTTTTTTTTAATAGGCAAGTCTAATTACCTAGTTGAATATGTCCTGATTGATGAGTCCTTTTCATCTGAAATCAAGAACATCCAGGTTTTTATGTGAACACAGATTGCAGAATAAAGCTTTTATCTGACTTCAAAATTACTAAAAACTGACTGAAAAAAAAAAAACTGAAAATCAAAACTTTTTCTTGACGTCTCTCATCGTTTTCAGCCAGTGGCACAAAGAATTCATTATACTGATTCTTTGCACTAAAATTGACGTTCTATTTCCAAATGCGCAAAATCGAAAGAATTAAGAACATTTATTTAGCGACTATTTATCTGTGACTAGGGTTTTCGAATACCCGACCATTTTAGATACCCGGGTATCGGGTATGATTTTTTTAAATACCCGGGTAGACCCGGGTACCCGGGTATTCGCATTTCAGTGAAAAAAAGTATGAATTAATGAAAACAAATAAATAAATTAAAAAAAAATCTGTTAGATCAGACAGAATGAAAAAAAGTATAACATAATTGCTAGAGATGCGCCGAATATTCGTTTAGTATTCGGCATATTCGGCACCTCACCCGAATATTCGCATTTGGCCGAATATTCGGTAAAAATGACCATTTATTCGGTTATTTTGTTTAGTAATAATTTGCTTGATAAAACACAATATTAAACTCAAATTAAATTATTTTAAACCAAGGAGCAGCTAATTGTATTTCTTCATGTCCTATTTAGGTATTACAAGAGTTATTAGGAGATGATTAAATAAAGATAAGCTATTATGTGACACTTAAAGATTTAATTTAAGAAACCTAGACCACCCCAGACATTCCGCTCTACCTAGTGACAGTCGATGGCGCTCTTCTGCATAATCGTTACCTATTTGTTGAATCAAAAATGATCAAAATTGCTGTGACAGAACAACCGAATAGTTCGGCCTAACTATTCGGTTCGGTAGAGTTTCAAACCGAATAGTATTCGGTATTTGGCAAAATCCAATCACTAATAATTGCATACAATATTGCTTGGTATTAATTCAAATAAATTAAAAACAAACGGATAAATTACCTACTTTTTATGTTATAAACTTCATACCTACTTCAAAATTCGCAGCCGCGTCACGACGAAAAAAAACAACAAACTGTGCTAATGCTAAATAACCCCTCACCACAGATAACTAAATTCTCTCACCTTACAACTGTCAAACTGTCATCTGTTATAACCTTACAACCAGTCAATTTCATAAGAAATTTTCCCCTTAATACAAAACCGGGTTTAAAGATAGTCCGACGTTAGCTATAGACAAAACGTCAAACTAAACAAACTAACGTCGGACTATCTTTAAACCACGTTTTGTAATAAGGGGGATCAAGTTTAAAACAAATAGTCCTTTGATTGACATTGCTTTAATAGTTTTTACGCGTTTCATCGCACTAAAACATAAAAAGTATTTTTGTCGGGTACCCGGGTACCCGGGTCGTTTGTACCCGGATCCAAATACTACTAAATACCCGGGTATACCCGGCCCCGGGTACCCGGGTAGAAAACCCTATCTGTGACTGTTCAGTTCAAAAAGGTCGTAATGACCAGATTTCCACTCTGCATTTTTTTACTCTCTAGAATCTATTCCTATTTAAATAATGTTGAATTTTGTTTCAGAACACTGTGGACAAACTAGTGCAAAGAGCAAACGCGTCTATCATAATAGGCACGTCATCATGGAAGGAACAGTTTTCTGAAGCACTCACTGCCAGCTCAGGTGAGGATGTCTTACTTACTCTAATGTGGTTTTGTGGGAGTGTGAAAGTGATAGGTTGATTGTTTCACCAATTACAGATAAAATTTAACTGACAGATAAACCTATGTCTATTTTAAAACATGATATTTTGATGACAGGTATAAAATATCCCTAGCAATAATCTTATCTATAAGACGAGAAACGGGCCCCTATATTGTTTAAAGATAAGAAGCTTTCCAAAAAAAACGATAGAAATAGAAATATAACTCACGTACAAAGCTGCAAGCAATATTAGTCAAGACATAGACACACATTTATTCACTTCTAAGGCCCAGAACACACGATGAAACGCTACTGCAACGCAACTAAAACTGCTAGTTACTTTTGAGTTGCATCTAAGTTTCTGCTTCTTTAGAAAACCACACACGACGCAACTAGTTTGAAATGTTTCGTTTCAGTTGCGTTGCAGTTGCATTTCACCGTGTGTTCTGGGTCTTATACACACAATACACAAAACATACAAACCATGGACAGTGTACCTTTATAGACAGTAATGATACATTGGTAAGGTTAAAGTTTATTAGAGCAAGTGTGTACTGTAGTGTAGGACGACTACATTGATAAATCAAATACCTTATTTTTCCGAGACACCAATCAATTTGGAATCGGAATCCAGTAGCCACCTACACTAAACCAAAACGGTCCCTAGAGTATCCCGGTTGAACGTTGACACAGATCTTGTTACTGGCATTCGATTCCATTTGAAACGCCGAAGGGAATACCCTGTATTGAATCGGTTTTCGACTAGCGTTATCTCGTTTAAAAAGTACAACGTTGGATAAATAGGATGATAGTTCTTTTGTCTCAAGGGATGACAAGCTATAAGGTTCACGAAAAAAAAGTGAGTTAAGCAGGTTAAGCCACTAGATGGTCACAGACACCGAGGTAGACCTCGAAAAAGATGGAGAGACGATCTGGATGCATTTTCACGGGAATGGCGGGTCACTACCGGAGACCGTGTTAAATGGAAAGTCGTGGGGGAGGCCTTTGCTCAGCAGTGGGATCTTAATGGCTAAAAAAAAGCAAGTAGACTTCATCTGATTAAGTTTTTTTTTATAATAATAAATGTACTCCCTATCCAAAAAATAAAAGAAAAAGGTGCTTTAGATTCTTTGTTTAAAACTATTACAAGTTTTCAAATATATATCTGCACGTTTAAGAGCCTGAACAACTTGTGTTACAAAATCATCAAAGTCTGTCTAGTGTTTTTTTTTTTTTGGTAAAATAATGGTAAACTGTTTTTTTTAAATTTACGTTTAATAGTTTTCCAACCTAGTTGAAAAGTAAGAAAACAAATCTTTATCTCTGAAGCAGAAGCAAAATGTTGCCATAACGACTCACGTATCTTGCTAAACGTCGAAATAAACTCGTTCCATCACAATTCTAGCTGCGAACTAGCTTCTAAAACTTTCTAGAAACTTCTTGAATTTATCGCCTAACGTAGTGAGGCACAAGACATTTTAAAGTGTTATCCGTACTAGTTCTAGTCTAGACCAAACTTAGGAAATGCTACAAATAATCTTTAGTTAGTTTGTTTTACAAGTTAGAGTTATGAAGCTCGGAGGGATGTTATTTGAGTTTCCAAAGTTTGGTTGCACTTTTGTGCTAACTGTATTACGATTTATTCTGCATTGCCAGCTGCAAGATTAAAACTAAGATTAAGACTAAATTGTAATGTTTTTTTAATGTTGTTTAAATAAAGCGTATTGTTAAGAATTTGTTACATTCCGAACCTACATTTAAAGATATTATTATGTCTTCGCTTGCAACTTTTACAGACATTTCCTGTTATTTCCGAGTATAGCTGAAATGTATAATTTATTTATAAGAATTTATTGTTGTGTGTTGCTATATATAGTGTTGGTGTTCTGTAGACTATAAATAAAAAAATTAACAGTAAATTATGCCGCTAAATACTTAAACCTTTAGTTGATTCTTTCTTTATCAAAAAAATAAAGGGATATTTAAATATAAAAACCTTTTCTACAATGTTCATGCCTTAATTAAAACTCATTTTTATTTCCGTAGATGACCCGAACGAGCCTCCATCATGTTTCGACTACTGTTTGCATGTCGTTACTCTGTTTTGGAAGATCATCTTTGCTTTTGTGCCTCCTACTGGTAAGAAGAAAAGCTTGTTTTTGAACATTTTCTTGGTTTTGTGTTTGTGAGGTGATTGATGAATGTAATTGAAGCGAAAGAAGTGTGCTTGGATCGTAGCAAGTGGAGGGAAGTGGTCTTTGCCTGCCCCGATGGGATGTGTGTGCCTTTATTAAGGTTTGAACTATAATACATACGTCATAACTGTTATGCTTATTTCCCATCGGGTTAGTCAGCCATTTCCCTTCACTTGCTATGATCCAAACATACTTCTTTCACTAAGTGTAGTAAAAACCACAACACTTACTCGTCAGCAATCTCTTTCATCGTTCTTTTCGCTCTAGCAAATGTTAATTCAGGGCGATAGAACAGGAATGAATGACAAATTACTGCGAATTCTGGCGGACAGTGCAGCTAAATCATTTAATCCTATGGTTACCCAATACCCTCAAGACAAAACCCGGGCCTTCCTAAGCTCTCTATAAGGATATGTTAATTAAGTTCCAAACTATATAATGCCATTGTCTTTGTGCGAATTCCTAAATCCTGTTTAGCAACTCATAAGTTATTTGCAAGTTTAGAACGCGCGAGTGTTAATGTCAGATGCATTTTCTTAATAGAAGCTAGTTGTGAGTTTAGACTTGCAAATTCGTCTTTACTTCGGTTAAACTATAATTGGTTTAATTATTATGTCATTTAATATTTGTACTATTTTTTGAAGTGACTTTTAAGTAACTAAGTCGGTAAATTAGTAAGTGGAATCACAATTAATCACGGAATTCTGGTCCCATAGCCTTAGTAAAAATTATCATACCTTCTCTTGAGTAGACTGAGAGAATGTCAACTGAATTTAAATTAAGAATTTCGCTACAGGTAAAGGCGGGTACTCATAAGCGAGCTGTAACCGTTACCGTTTCATACACTATAACCAAAAAAATCATAAGGCGTGCGCGCGCAGGTTCACAAACCATTAGCGAACAACGTACACACAGATTACTGTGTATGTAGCCAATTACGGTTATAGATGACTAATGAATTCGCGCCTTAACACACCAATGCCCGTTTTCATCAACTAACTCCTAACGTAAGCGACCCTTTAGCCATACAACTGAGTTTGACAGACGTTGTTAGTTGAACTGCTAAGGGGTCATTAGGAGTCCCTACGTTAGGAGTAAGTAGATGAGAATGGGGTCAAGAATTTTAACATTTAATTAATACCAATTCCATGTCATACTTAAAGGCGAAGGCTGAAAAACATTGTAGGAACTTCATAGCAACAGCCATTGTTTCTTTTGCATGTTTATTTATTGGGCTCTGAATAAATGTCTTTTTATTTTATTTTATTTATTTATTTTTATTTAAATACAGACGTTGGCGGAGGCTACGTATGTTTCGTCGTGTCAATCATATGCATCGGTCTCGTGACCGCTGTGATTGGAGACGTCGCGTCACACTTCGGATGTACTCTCGGGATTAAAGACTCAGTTACTGCTATCGTCTTTGTGGCGTTGGGAACTAGTATACCAGGTGAGAGTCAATTAAATTAAAGTAGATGATCACAGGCCATCTACTAGAAGAGGAGAGAGGCCTTTGCCCAGCAATGGGACACCGATGGCTAGATAAGATAAGATGGTCACAGACACCGAGGTAGACCTCTAAAAAGATGGAGAGACTATCTGAACGCTACTATAGACCGTGTTAAATGGAAAGTCGTGAAGGAGGCTTTTACCCAGCAGTGCGACCTTAATGGCTAACAAAAAAGTGATAATTTATTCCTAATTCATAAAAAATAAAAACATAGAACAAAAATTAACATAAAACAGCAATTACGCTATCATAAGATAATGAAAGAAGAGTTAGAACTGGATGAACTTACCTTACAGTATAATAATATGTATTTCACTCGTATTTATTATAATAAGTAGTCCTAATCAGTTTGTTTTGACATTTGTAATTTATTATATGTAAATAATTATCAATAAAATAGATTAAGTTATCAGTTTGTTAACTTTTCTAACAATTATATTTAATTTATAATGCCGTATTTCTATAATTAAATAATCTTACTCCACCCCTAGATACCTTCGCCAGCAAAGTAGCAGCGATTCAAGATAAATACGCAGACGCGTCCGTGGGCAATGTGACAGGTTCCAACGCCGTCAACGTCTTCCTCGGCATTGGGGTCGCATGGACGCTAGCCGCTGTGGTCCATTGGAGCAAGAATGAGAAATTTGTGGTGGAGCCTGGGAAGTAAGTGTCACATCTTTGTTGTGACGTCGTCAACGCATATTTTAGAACACGTTGACGGTAGTTGCTTTGGCATTAAGGCTCCGGGGACGCAAGCGGCTATAGTGTATTTGAACAAGAAATTCGTGGTAGAGCCTTGGGACGCCTGGACTTTGTTGTGACAAAGTATTGGGATTGCTTTGACGATGTAGTCCATCTAGTGTCCAAGTTAGATCTTTCCTATTTGAAAATCCTATTTATTAAAAGTAACTTAAACTCTCACAACAATGAAGGGAAATATCATGATTACTCTTTTAAACGTCAAAAAATAATAAAAATACAACAAGAATAATCATGTAGTTGGATAGGTACAGGTATAGATGTCTTAAGATGTATTATTTTGAAATAACTCTTTAACTCCATTCTTTTTTTCAACAGTCTAGCCTTCAGCGTAACGATGTTCTGCTCGGAAGCGGCACTCGTGGTCCTAGTCCTGGTCCTCCGAAGACGGAAGCCCATCGGCGGCGAGCTCGGCGGTCCTAAATGCGCCAAGGTCGTCACTTCTATCTTCTTCTTCTCTTTGTGGTTGATCTACCTCACCATGTCCACTTTGGAGGCCTATGGCGTCATTACTGGGTTCTAAATTTAGCGTTGATGTGATGTGTTTGAAATCTGGAAGATTTCATTAGAAATGTTGGATAGAAAAAGATACTCTTGAAAATGTTTCTTAACCATGAAAATTGAGAAATTAAAAGTAAGTATAATGCCAAATACTACATAGTTGTATTAAGAATCTTTGAAAAGCATCACCTCACGTGGCATCACGTAGCCCCAAATGACGTCAAAAGAACAAAGAGCCTAAATTAGATAGAAATATACAGATACAAGTTAAAAAGAGAAGAAGGACATGTATGTGCTCAAATGTACGTATAAAACGTAGATTAGATTCTTGGATGTATTTCATTCTTCTTATCTCTCTCTCTATTCTTCTAAACTTCTCAATTGAAGCCTGAACGGCTGTGGTATGTAAACAAATTAGATTATAAATCAAATTCTATGCATTTTAATGTTTATCCACGTTATTACAAAACGAGTTTTAAATATAGTTTTAGGACTAATGTCATTTTTGACGATTTGTCTAAAGCCGAAACGTCATTCTGAGTTAGTTCTAGAACTATACATAAAACTCGTTTTGTGATAATGGGGAAATTGTTTACATTTTGATAAGAATGTTTAAATTGCATGGTTATATATATTTGGTGTTACAGAGTGGATACAGTCCGTTTTTGCATATAGATGATATGTTTATTATTATAAAGTGAGAAATTTATTTTGAACTGTTTTGTAATACTTTATTAATAAAATCACTGAGTAGGCAGACGTTATTTCATTCGTAGGAACATAATTTGTCAACCAGTTAACATTAGAGCGGCGAGTGGCTAGAGAATCTTTTTTATCTTTTTTTTTCATTTCTGTCAACAATGTGTGGTTTTCTAAAGAAGTCTATAGCAGAAACATCGATGCAAATCAAAAGTCACTAGCAGTTTCAGTTGCGTTTCATCGTGTGTTCTGGGTCTAATAGGGAAATATCAAATTCCAGAACTGCTGCAATTGGTAGAAATACAATTTTGTATTACTACAAGCGCCACCGTTCGTTACGCAGATATCAGTTGGTCTGTCTGTTCTGCCCAGCTGAACTGCTGGTTGTCAGACCCGATGTCCAGCAGAGCGATGGCGCTTTATCGATTCCTAAACCAAGCTTTGTAACCTGACCTAAAATTGAATGCTCCCATGAGGCTGGCATTTAAAGTGGTTGAAGCGTCGACAAAAATTAGTTTCAAAAAATTATATAAATAATGATAAAATTACCGTACTCCTGACTATGTATGATTAATCAAAAAATATGTACTTTAACAAAAAAAACTTAATTATATCTATAATTAGACAATGTTTACAATTTTACTTAATTTTACATCCAGCCTTTTCTAAATAATTCTGAAACAGAATGTTAAATTCTGTTTATTGGACTTGAAAGATAATTAGGCTATTTTAAAACGAATATTAATCATCAAAGAGATTTAATTTAAATCGACGAAAAGGTTTAATAAACTTGTACTAAATATAGTCTGCCACTCGATTTTATTACTGTTTACGAAAATGCTCAGAGCGCATATAGAAGTCTGTTTTTTAACCGGACAACGGACCGTTAAAAACGGCTGCCATATATTTTTTGCCGGATAGATATCCCGTGCATGTACACACATCCATTAATACACCATATACCGCGTAAGAACAATGGACAACGGTGGGTGAAAAAGACGGACGTCTAAAAGAATATCACAATTTCTTGAATATTTAAAAAATATCTCTGTTTAAACCGTAATAAAAGTTTTATTTACTTTTACCATTTTGCCAGAGAAGTTTCGAAAGTAGTTTTGAGTTGAGAATAGAAATAAAGCGCATAGATTTCTACGTATATAATTAACAGGATAAGGACTACTGCCGAAATGTAGCGAACATTTACCTTGTTTGTATAAAAAATATATTTATAATACATATTACAGTATTTTTTGTAAATTAATTATTACATTATTTATATATAGAATTTAGTGTACGCTTAAGTTGTTATTTATAAATTATTTTGTATAAATTCCACAGAATAGTGTTATAATTTTAGACATCACGGTGTTCAATGCAATTTATATTAAGAATATTAATAGATTTATATATTCGTATATTGTGATTATTATATTTATTATTTTAATTTTTATGGAGAAAAACAATTGAAAATTAAAAATATCTTTTTAAGTACCATAATTATGAGATAATGAGATGATTTTCTTTGTTATCAAGCGTTTGAAAAATATAATAATAATCACAATAAAATGAAAACCAAAGTAAGGTAAAACCGTTTAGAATATTTTAGTGTTGTATTGTAAATAAGTAGTTGAAAATATTGGCTACTTTAATTAAGCTGTAGAAGCTTGAAAGGAATGAGGTTTTGTGCAAAATGTAAATCACACTTTAAATTTTATACTTTATCTTTGATTTCGATATTATAAATAATATATAGGTAAGTAAACAAGTTTTGTATGTGATCCGCAGAAATGCAAGCGTACGTGCGGAAGTGATCTAACTAGAAATCTAGTTAAAGATCTAGTTAGAAAACGACTTAAAAATCCAAAAACAGTTAAGTACCTACTTACTTATAGTAAACGAAAAAATAATATACAGGGTGTAACAGAAAGGGTATATAAAGCCGAAACACAGCGATAGTCCTCATGAAACTGAACAACTTTCCCCAAGGAACATGGGTCGTAACTCGAAAAAAAAATTTGTGTCGCCCATACTTACTCGATCAGCTGATCGGGCATTTTGTATGGGGAGGCGAAATTTTTTTTTCGAGTTACGACCCATGTTCCTCGGGGAAAGTTGTTCAGTTTCATGAGGACTATCGCTGTGTTTCGGCTTTATATACCTTTCTGTTACACCCTGTATATTTAAGGTGATCATTTACTTATATATTTTTAATCAAGTGTTTTATTTAAAGTGTGATTAAGACAAGTATATTATGAATAGTTCGTACTGCCATAACATTAAGTTATAATATTTATTTTTAGAGTGCTTCTGTTGTAAGCCATTTTAGGAGCTGCGTAGATATATTTTTAATAAAATATTACGGAAATAAAGCAAATGAAATATAAGCAAAATAAAAGCAAGGAGGTTCTTCAAGTATCTTTCAAAATTCCTCGAAATATTTTCCCTTGCAAATATTTAATAAATTTTTCCTCTTACCTAGCAAACATAATAATTTTGAGTAAAATACACTTCTGATTAATCTTTGTATGCAAATATAAGCTACTTCAATATTTTTGTGTAACTTTGCTTTCAATTTACACGTTTTCATATATTTTGTCATTATTTTTAAAAGTAAAACAAAACTTATGATAAATAAAAACTGAACTCATAGAAAAAAAATCTTTCATAATTGAAAACAATTATTCATCATATTTAATACTTTATATAAAATCTAATAAAACTAATATTCTTTTATATACATATTTGTACACAGGTAACCTCATAGATAACACACTTATAATAAAAATATATTGTCGAACGCGTCTCCGGGATTCTTTGTACCCAAAAGGCTGGCAACACTACCCCTTTGAATATCAATGCTATGCCATGCTTTTAAATCACAAATAATATAGTTGATACATAAATTTTATGTGAAATTCAATATTAATATAAAAAATATATATTCGAATCATTTTTAAGGCAAGAAGGCTTCGTTTATAAATGACATCGTTACCATGCTGAGATCGTAATGAGCCTCCCGAAGGCTGTACCGCTGTACTCAGTAAATATCCAGATAGCGTCGCAGCGCTCCCGACAGGGTAATTACTAGCGCCGCGGAGCCTTATAAGGCTTTATAGGATTTGTAGAATCGATAAGTTATTTTGTATAACTTATGGGTTTTATAATGTCGGTGTTCGAAATTAAAAAAAATATATTTTTCAATGAAATAAATGCCTAAATAGGTGAATCTTATTGCCGAAGTATATTGTAAGTCACGTAGACAAAATCGAGTGCTAAAGTCAAACTGGATCAAATAAATAATATTATCCTTTTTTTCAACTCAAACATTACGCCTACATAAAAAAAGAAAAAAATGTATAGTAGGTACGTACTTAAAACAAACGTTTTAAAAGCTGTGAAACCCGCAGCTTTTCCATTAAAACTTTAAGCTGCAGTAGCTGCTACTGAAATTCAACTTTATTATTTTTATGAACGAAATTTTGCACGTTAAAATACAAATTGAGTATAACTCAATTTAGCATTTAAAACGATTTTTTTTAATAATTGTGTGCTTAAGATGGTTGGAAAAGGTTTAATTCAATTAATTTAAAATAAATCTGTAATAAAATAAGTTAAAATAATATTTTTTTGTAAATTTCACATAACAGTAAACTTATGTTTATTTGTCGAAAACATAAAAAATCCTTTCAACGAATTCCGTAGACAAAAGCTACGATTTAGCTACGAGTGCTCTACGACATTGCTACGGCTACGAAAAGGTACTACGAAAACATTTTTCCTTAAACACAAGCAACGAACTGAATCAAATTGTTTACTTGTCAGTTTCATTAAACGATTCATTTAACAATAATTAAATTACTTCACTTATTTTGAACTCAATTTTCTATTAATTTAACCTTTGTGTAACTTGAAAGCAAATTAGAACAAAAATATTGAAACGAAATTGAATCTTTAATAAAATATTGAATCCAATTATAAAAAGAAACATTTCAAGATCTCCAATTATTTGTAAGATTCTACCTTTTCAACGTTTCCCTTGTTACCTATCTAATTTCTCGCTAAATTCTCATCGCATTTTTATAAATTAATTTCCAATTTTCAACTTTAATGTAGCATTTTTCTGACTAATAATAAATTAGCCTGAATTCGGACCAAAAGTTATTGATTTCGAATTTATTTAACGTAGCTCTTTTCTATGCTCTAGCCAGTTTCTAAAAATCGTAGATTTTCTAAAAGTTTTCGATTCATTGAAATCTTTTTACTAGTACTAAAACATCATTTTAATAATACCTCACATTTATGAATAAAATGCTACATTTTTACTAAAATCTTGAAATATTCTTAAAAGATATTTTAAATCCTTAAAACTTATTGCTTTTACTCCTTTTTGATTGTATCCTTCTAAAAATCAAATCTAGTAAACTTACTCAAGTAAAATAAAGGTCTGGCCTTCATTAAAAGTTTTTACATACCTATACAAAATAAATAAAAAAAACGTACCATAAAAAAATACATCCATAAACTACTTAAATGTTTAATAACTACAGAAACGCGTGGCAAATTCTAAAACTGCAACACACGTAGAAACATTTTAGAACGTTTTCTAACCTATAATATTAACTTAATAAAATTCTATAGATTTACTATTGCGAATGACAGTGCTCCTAGAATTAATTTGCATACGAAAATTACTATTTAATATACAGGGTGTAATAAAGATGCAACAAGAAATTTACCTTAAGGGTTTTAGATAAAGTACCGATTGAAATGTCGATACTTACTTTGTAGGCAAAAATAGGCATTATTTTTGACTTGTAGTGTACGATAATTTTTCCAATATATTTTTCTTTTGACATTTAATTTTTTCTTTAATAAAAAATGCATTAAATGCTGAATAATTTCCGTAATAATACTTGCCTTCAATAATTTTCTTTTTAAAGTTATTTTGTGAAAAATCAATCTTAAATAAAAACCCACTTTCGACATACTTTATCTACACACCCTTTTCATCAAATCTTTAAACAAACAAAACAATTGAAAATCTAAAACCTAAGATTTAAAAATCAAATTTTTCTTCAACCAAACACCCTGAATGTCTTATCGTATCGTATTCGTGACGAGGAATAATCTATTCAATCTATAGCTTAGTAAATGGCGGTGGTGGCTCTATGCTGAAGTAAAACATAGGCTTCGGTCACGGCATCCATCTTGGAAAAAAATAGCCAAGTGTGAGTCGGATTTTAAAGGAGATTGGTTCAATGAGGTCTGTTTTTGAGTGAGGGAAGTTTTGATATTTAACTTATCATTATTGCATTTTTTTGAAATGGAAAATACCATTGTGGATACTGCCAATGTCAATTGAAGTATTGCAATTTCTTAAATTTTCATCAGAATTACAGCTGACTTACTGTAGTAAAAAAAAAATCCTTACAGCACGAGTAGTTGGTTAAGTAACATTTTCAAAAACAGCCTTTTTGTCTCTGATTTTGAATATTTATTGCGGTCTTCAGGTATTTTTTTTTTGTTTTTTTTGTTTTGTTTTGTGATCTATGAATAGCCTGAATAAAATCTCAAGCAAGATTTATATCTAGAATTCTGCATAGATAGTACGGTTTTTTAAGAACCATTTGACTACGGAATCTTAAAAAGCAAGGAACGCCTCTATAAAAGCTCTTTAATTAAATTCTTTCAAAGAATTCCATTTAAAAGCTTTTATCGTATAGGTAAATGCGTTCAGTGGTTTTTGATAACGTCTCAGACTTTATTCGGCTTGACGTCTCGTCTTAATATTGTGTTTAAGGTACCTACCTACTTCTAAGTTATAAAAAAAAGTAATTTTCCTTGTTTTGGAAAGATATATTTTTTTTAATTTTCGTATTTCAACTTACTAAAATGGCGGGAAAATATGAAATCGCTAGGTATTCATTCTCGTAAACTAGAATTGGAATGTTTGATAATGTTTGCTTATATAAGATAATAATCAAGACCACTGCTTACCACTAGGACATTATTTTGGTATTGCTATATGAAAAGAAAAAAAAAAAAAAATTTTTTTCACGCGTGGTCGCCTCCGCCGCCATTTTGATATTTTAAACTTGAATTCTAAATGTCGTGCGTGTTAGTGCTCATTCTTGTAATTGTATGTAATATAGGCCACATAGTAGTCATAACGAACTGATAGTAGTAAATATAGGGAAATAAATAGATGCCATTTTAGAAAAAAAAAGCGTTATTCACTATTTGGCGATAATTTTTCACCACATGCAAAAAAAATATGTAAAAAATGATAAATTTGAAGTCTTTGGTGTTTTTATTTTTTTTAGCTAAAAACAAATAATTTGACAAAGGTTTTTTTTGTAGTTGAATCATTTTTTTATTTTATTATATGGTATGTCATAATGTCATGTCAGACTATTAATGTTTGACTCTATCAATAAAATACCCAAAGAAAGAATAGAGAAAAGTTATCGCCAAAACGTGAATAGTAGGTATCAAAATAAATTATTTATCACTACTAAAATGTTATATTTAAAAATAGTATAAAAAATAATAAATGGTATTTATTTTGTTAATATTTAAAATGATTTTAAAGGTTTTTTAAAGTAGAGTTATTTTTACGTCATTTTTGTTTCTTAGAAAGAAGATATTATAACTGTTAAATATTTAAATTATTTTTCTTATAAAAAATTTATTTACTCAGATGCGACCTTAAAAAACATCGAATTTTTAAAACAAGTTTGAAACAAAATAAAAAAATGATTGATTATTAATAATAAAATATGTTTTTTTTACATATTTGATAGCTTTATTTGATAAAATAAATTTATTAGAAACAGCTTTAAAAAATAAATGCTGGCTATAAAAATAAAAATAAAACTATGCCATGTAAATTAGAAAATTAGATTTATTACATTAAATTATATAATAGTGTTGTAAATTGCCGTGATTATGTGTTGTCGATAAAATCTCTTGTCTAGATATTCTAGTTATTAAAAAAATCCTCCTTAAGGTTTTAAAAAAATCTTTTAAAAATCCTAATTAATTTATCTTCGTACTATGTAGCTCTTATCGTATTTTAAGTATTAAATATTAAAAATGGACGATCGAGAATAAACATTAAAAAAAATGGCGCATTGTTGTAGGAATCTGGCAGTTACGAATAGTTTTTTTTTCTTTTACGTAGCTAACAATTTTTTTATTATATGTCGAAACGGCATTTTGTTGATTAAAATAAGTTGATAAAAAATATAACTAATTAATTAAGATCAACTTAATTAAATCTATAAATCAATAAATTTTATGATTTTCATAAAGTTTTTTCTTGATCGGCCATTTTAACTCAATATTTTTTCATTCATTTCCTTACTGTATTTTTTTGTAGCTATGTCTAGCTAATTAATCTGTTTTGAACAGTTTAAAAAAGTTTTTTTTTATTTAAAAGCGATTCCATTTTGGAAGTCGAGGAGAAAAGAGTTTTTATTTTTATTTTGACTGTTTCAGTCTTGAGAAACAGACAAAATAAAATAATAGAAAATTTTGCAAATAGTAATTAATTACCTATCTCTGGACATTTTTGTTTTTATAGATACTAATTTTATGTAACCGACAGCACGCAGTTGTGTTATTTTGATAAATTATTGTTAAAATGAATTAAAGTGTTTGTTAAGTACTTAAATTCTGTTTTATTTATTATACTTAATTAACCCCCCGTTGTACAAAAGGCTCGTTAAGTTAATACGCCATTAAACATCGACATTTTTGACAATGACAGTGGCAGCTGGCGTAAGCTGGCTGTTAGACTCAATGAGGAAGGAATATAAGGAGTGGCCCCATTTTTTTCATATACAAATGAGTTTATGACAGTATGCCAAGGTTGCGCCTAGTTTTCTCATAGTTTTCTTGGTAGATGACCTGTCTAACGATAAATAGTACCGCACAAAACATTACCCTTCCTTTTGGCTTCGCCGTAGTCGGGTAAAAAAGTAGCCTTTTTGCGCTAGACCAGGCACGCAGATCCAGACGGTATGGCTCCTCCTTATCTATTATATATTCTATACTCAAAGGTTAGACTACTGAGACTAGGTATCGCTCAGTTGCCGTTATTTAAGCCAAAGAAGATAGGTAGGTACATAATTCTATTTTTAAACTTTCAACATTAAATAAATAAAAAAGATTATTGACTTGTTTGAGAAAAAGTAGAATTATTCTAGTCTCGACTTTTTAGTGCCTACAGCGTCTTCGAGTGAACTATATGAACCCATGTCCATGTAAAAGTAGGTCCCTATATCTACACTAAACCTATCCTGCTCACACGTATGCAAATAATAAGTGCCTAAATCTATCTATCCTGCTCGTAGGTATCGGAAAGTGATAGACGTGACTAATCTCTTCGGTAAATTGGATTGGTATTGTACAGTCAAGCTCAATAATGTAAACCTAAACTAAAGTACGATTATTTTTAGATATATTTAAGGTTTTTTTTTTATTTCAAATCGGAGACTTGTTCAACAAAGGCCAAGTCAAGAATACCTACCCTAAACATGAAAAGGGCATGAATAAGGCGACTGATGAGTGTGGATGAAGCGAAAGAGATGTGTTTGGGTCATAGCAAGTGGAAGGAAGTGGTCTCTGCCTACCCCAATGGGAGAGAGGCGTGACGGATATGTATGTATTAATTTGAAATAATGAAAAAATAGGTACATACATAATAATATCCGTTCACGCCTCTTTTCTATCGGGATAGGCAGAAACCACTTCCCTCCACTTGTTACGATCCAAACACACTTCTTTCGCTTCACCCACAATCATCAGGTGACTCTGCATCAGGTTTAGAGTATTCTTGACTTGGCTTTTATTTTTTGATAACGCAACCATTCTCCGACAAGCTATTCTTAAGTGCGACAGTTTGTCGACAAAATGTTTCGCTCTTGACTGTTTTCACGTCAGATCCTTTAATTTTTTGATATAGCCCGATAACACAATTCATTTACCGTTAAAAGTACATATTTTTCGAAACAAACAAACAAACATACATACATATCTGTCACGCCTCTCTCCCATTGGGGTAGGCAAAAACTTCCTACTTGCTTTTTTGAAACTCAACGTTAATGGTATCTACACACCAAGCCGCCGGCTTTTTTGACAGCTGCCATTCATATGACGTAAAGCCGGCGGCCTAGCCCGCGGCATGCCGGCGGCTTTGGTGTGTAGATAGCATAAAACTCGTTTCGAAATACAAGTACGAACACTATTGTAAATTCAAGAGAAGGATAAAGAATAAACTTTGTAACAAAAGATGGTCTTAAAGTTTTACAATACAATACCCAGAATACCCAGCGCTCTCATATTTAGGTTTTAGTGTAGGTTTGGAGAGAGAGGCGAAACGTGATCTTTTTAACCGACTTTGAACTAAAAATAAGGAAGAAGTTCTCAATTCGACTGTGTTTTATTTTTTCTAGTTGTAGGATGTAGGTATAAGCACTTAGCAGCAAGAGGGTCAATTTATCTCGTTTAAAATCCCTGTCAGTTACCTATAATAATCGGTCTAATCACATAAAAATTTATGCAGTCAATTGAGAATTTGCAAGGCATGGGTAATTTGTCATTGGCTACTTATCTGTCTTTTTTTTTATTTTCGCCATCAAAACCGGATCCGATAAACAAATAGCTTCTTATCAACCAATAAGTAGTGCATATGTGCCCTTACCTAATCAGTTTACTAGAGTTTTAATGCTGTATATCAAATCCTTTAAATATACGAGCTAAGTACTTCAAGAATGATGTTATTTCGACGCCAAACAAAGAAAATACGACGTTGAAAATTTCTAAACAGAAAAGTTAAAACCTATTCGTTATTTTCGGAGTGGACTGTATCATACAAGTTGTGGTCACCTCGCTGCTACTGCTCGAGATTGTTTATTAGCGATGCTCTTTTGTTTTGAATCTAGGCAACGTGCCGGCGGCAATCTTGGCGTTTTTAAAGTGGGTTCTTACAGGTTACAGCAGCTTTTTATATGCCTGGTTCTTACCTACGAAAATATGTACTTTGATTTTAATAGAAGAAAATAAAAGTAGGTAGGTACCTACTTAAAATTACTGTTACGACTGTACAGAGAAAGATTTTAAAAAATTGAAGCGATAACAATTCTAAGGTAGATTTTATTTTACGATAACAAAGGAAAAGCTATGAATCTAATTATAAACTAGCACCTAAAATAGTATGATACTTGTATTTTTCCGATCTAGCAACGCTCTCTGAGGTCAACTAACGAAAAGATTTTGAAAACAAAACACCATATTGAAATGTAAAATTCTATTTAGGTGTATTTGCCATACCAAGGCCATACCACAGATTACCTAATAGTTACTACGTAACAGATACTTCACTCAGAACAAAATATCCAATACCTACTGCTTTAACAGTGCGTAATAGCCCAACTGTCACGTCAGATATCATGCATGCTAAAATGTGCCTAAATACTCAAGCGTATAGTTGTGATTCCTTCGCACCGCGCAAATCCGTAAAAATCACGGGGCTGCCTCTTCGATAAAATTAAATTAACAAAACGTTTTGTGACTATATTATTGAGAACTATGAATATGTTCCGACTTATAGGGACAGTTTAAAATTGTATCGTATTTATTTTTAACATGTTTTTATTTTTAATATTTAATGTTTTTTTATCTTTCTTAATTCTCGGTTATTATTATGTTTTTCATTAAAAAAACGTAATTATTAAAAATTATAAAACATTCAAAACAAACAAAAAAACGAATGGAACTATCAAAATTTGAACAACGTGCGAGCGCTTCGTTTTGACAGCCGCGCTTCGCTTGGTCCGCAAGCGGCCCGCTGAGCGGTAGGTATTTATAGCGCGCAAGTACATAGAGTGACGGAGGCCTGGCCATACCTTGAGACTCTGCTCGGGGTGGAACGGGCCGCGCACACAAACAACAGGATATGAACAAGTAAATTAATTATTTAAACGGGGAAAAGAACTGATGATAATAGGAATAAGATAGGAGGTAAACTTTAATAAAAATACAAAAATAACTGTCTATTTTAAGGTTCTCAAATCAACTGACTCGGCTGACTCTGCTGACTCTGCTGACTCGGCGAGGCAATGTCGGACAGTTCTGTTGTCAAAATTTTGAATTTAAATTTAGAAGCCGAAAAGAAAATACCGAAAGAGACCGTCCAACTGCGACGAGGTTGTATGCCTCGTCACAACCTTACCAAAATAGACACCTAAATTCCTATATCAAATAGCTATCAACTTACTAGTCGTAGGGCAAGATAAGCGGTCGGTATTTCCTTATCTATATTCCACATACATGTTACATAAACCACGTGAGCCTCAGGCGTTAGTCAGCTTAGAAACTTATCTACCGTTGCTGAAATAACCAATAAAGTTAACTATTCATTAAACAAATATTGTGCTGTACTTCTTGATTTTTTAAGATAGTAAGAAAGATAATATTATGTTTTTTTTTGTCGTTAAACATTGTTCTGTCTTTTTCTTATTCTGGTATCATGATTTCTTTTCGAAATAAGACGATAAATGCGTACGAAATCGTGGACAGTCTCTATACAAGTAGGTATATACAGGGTGTAACAGAAAGGGGGTATAAAGCTGAAACACAGCGATAGTCCTCATGAAACTAAACTTTCCCCAAGAAACATGGGTCGTAACACGAAAAAATTTTTTGGATCGCCCATACTTACTCGATCAGCTGATCGGACATTTTGTATGCGGGGATGATTTTTTTTTCGAGTTACGACCTATGTTCCTTAGGAAAAGTTGTTCAGTTTCATGAGGACTATCGTTTTGTTTCGGCTTTATACCCCCTTTTCTGTTACACCCAGTATACTTAGGTACCTATTCTTCAACAAAATATAAATATCTGCTAAACAACGTTTTCAAACACGAAACTAAAACGTAGGTACCTAGCTAAGTATCTTCCAGACGATAAAGTCATTGCCTTTTCTCTTAAAATAAAAAAAGAAAAACAAATTCCGTTTTCATTCCTCTCTTTACCGAGAAAACGAAATAATTTATAACACAATTTGAATAATAATATAATATTTAAGTTCGTAATGAACATGACACCTTCAGGAGTAAACGAGCGAAATGCATTTTAAAGTCATTTCGCCCTCTTTCGGTCCCCCCTTCAAACCAACAGTTAAATGCCTCGAAAATAATGTCCCGTCGTAAATTGTAAAAGTGGTGGGAAAATTACTGCATTAAATGACTTTGTTTATATATTTACTTAGTTATTCGTAAGAAAATTATAATTGTTATTTATAAAACAATACAAACATAGAATAAAATACATATTTACAAGAAAAATATGTCTTCCAACGCGTCTCCACGAGGCAAGGTAATTGTTATTGTATTTGTTTTTAAGCTATTAAGCAGAAAATATCATTTTAATCATATAATCATAATTATAATGCGGCTTACTTCTGAAGCGAAAGAAGTGTGTTTGGATCGTAGCAAGCGGAGGGAAGTAGTCTCTACCTACTCCAATGGGAGAGATGCGTGACGGATATGTACCATGTAGGTACATATGAGCAGTTTTCAGATTTAAGTTTAACAGCGAGTTAAATAATAAATTACAATGAACAACCAAAAATCAGAATTTCAATAACTAACAAATAACAATCATAAACAATTATTAATAGAGTATCAATTGAACAAACAGCTATTATTAAGTCCCCGTTTACAATTTGAAACTATCCAGACCTTATGAGCTGGAAGCGACCGCATACCAAGTTACTTGTGTAGTGAAACACTTTATTAGCGGCTAACTTTGACCTAACTAATGGTTCTCAAACTTTGATTATTTAGATTATCGAAGGGGGTTTTGGGGGTTGGGGGGGTTGAATTTGAGTTTAATAAATCATGAAATAGAAGTCGATGTGTGTGTTTCTTGATGACGCTTTTTGAGGATTTATTGACTGGTTATTTTAAGGTCGTATTAGTTCCCATGTTCTTAAGTCCAAAGTAAATACATATATATCTGTCACGCCTCTTTCCCATAGAGATAGGCAGATACCACTACCGTCCACTTTCCACGATCCAAAAACACTTCTTTCGCTACATCTACATTCATCAGTCGCCTAAAAAGTAGCCTTTCTAAATCTGGGAGTAAGTAGGGTGTTTTGTTTTGTTGTTTGTTTCAACAAACTCACTGTTTGAGAAACTTTGCTTTAGCTACCACTGTCTTGTGGTCTGTGGGCAGTGACACGGATTAATATGAACACTGGCAACACTGGGAAAGTTGGGGGGGGAGAGAAAATTGATACTATTAGGTACTATGGTAAATAAAGGAGCTACGCTTTATAGCGCTGAAAATGCTGTACCAGTTTGGTTTTGAATATGATAAATCCGCCGGTTAAACGCTTAGCCCGGGTGGCGCTTTCTATACATATAAAAAGTCGAAATAACTTGGCTGTTTAAACGCTTGTGCTTAAAATTATGAATAAGTCTTAATCAGCCTCTAAATTCTAACAAAATATGGTAACATAAGTATTATACTTCGTGAAAAGGATCAAAAAGCATAAAAAAACTTCGGGATCAAAAAAATATTGAAAACATATAACCACGCTATCTCTTTTCACGAAAAAACGAAATGTAATACTCAGTATTCACTCCGTACTGTAACGACTACTCTATTCAGAGAATTACAGCGGAATTTCAACTTTTTTGAAGCGACGAAATACCTCGATAGAATAAATAGGCATGTCACGCGACGGCAATTTTTTGCTATGTGACGAAAACGGGGATTGCCACCCTACGGCTTGAGCTCATTTGTACGGGAACTGCTGCAAAGAATACACTGTAAATATGAAGAGAAGTGGCACTTATAATAAAATATGAATTCGATACCTACGTGTTGGATTAAAATGAGAATTCAATAGGTACGGGTCGGATCCGGGCAGCGTAGGACCCGTCGTTGTTGTGATCCTTGGGACTTTTGTTCAACAGTGGACGTCCAGAAACTGACACAACAACAAAATGCTTGACCATATTTTAGTAGATACATTATTTCTTTTAAAATAGGTACTTACTTTTTACTACGCTTGAGTAATTATTATTTTCTAAAAGTCGAAAAGATTAACGAAGAATTTAGGTAGACAGGTAGGTACCTACTCCATTAAAACCTCGAACTATAAAGTTAATTAGTAAACACTTTATTAGGTTTCCGCCACTTTATTTCAGAAGGTAAATGTTAGAAAACATAAATCTGTCCATTCTACAAAACAACATCACACGGGCAGCTAGTATACCGTAGATTATATTTAGTGGCAGGCAATTTCGACGCGATTTCACGTGAAATAATTCAGCACGGTATTAGGGTTCTTTTCACTAGTTTTAGTTGCGGTATTTTATGAGAAACTTCAAAGGATTTTATATAAAGCCGTTTAGCTGCTGAGTAAATTTGTTCGTGGAAATCGGTGTTATTTGGAAAGTAAGGTATGTACAAGCCATTATATTATGAGTTAGGTACTACAGTATATTAAACAATACCTATTATGTAGTCAAGTAAAGTTTAATAAGTACATAGTGAAGTTGTTTTGTTATAAGTAGATTGTATAAAAAATTTTATTACTTAAAAAAATATATTTATCAGTAACGTCATTGAATTGGGACTTGCCTGTAATGATGTCGTGTATTTGGATTATGTTAAAATGAATAAATAAAATAAATAATTAATATTAAGCACATAGCTTAAGTAGGTTTATCCTTATATTGTCTAAATAATCCAGTAAGAAATCAAAAGGTAAGTTAGGAAAGAAATCAAGAGCACCTCTGCAGCAGGTAATCTGCTAAGAGATTAAGAGATTTCTCCAGTTCGTTATTGTGAACAATCGTTCACAATATCGAACTGAAATTTGTAAATTATTTTCCTATGGAGCTTTTACGTACGTAGGTACATACTACCTAGGCCTAGATATTTAACTATAATTTTTTTGTAAATCCTAACCATCGAACCTAAAGCTTTTTACTTAAGACTAAAAACGGCCGATTTATCTCCGACCTTCTTAAGTTCTACAAAAAGAAAACTCCAAAACCCATAAGACAGATTACCAGAAGCCACCATAAATATTTTATTCAAAGGTTTACAGTACTAAATAAACCCATAGATAGTGGGTAGATATAAATAAATCATGGCAGAAGGAATCTTATCTCTACAGACCGCTGAACAGAAATTCGGTTCACTACAAAAATGCTACGTTGAAATTTTATGGAAAATCTGCCTGCTCTGTTAAAAATACCGTTGCTTTTTAGTCAGGTGCGATATTTTTATTAGAGCAGTTTTGGGAAAAATATAAGGCACCTATGTAGATAAAGTATACTTAGTTAAAGATAAAGGCAATTAAATATGAGATATCTAATGATGATGATGATTTTTTTAAATTTTATCTACACACCAAAGCCGTCGGCTTTTTTGACAGCTGCCATTCGTATGACGTAAAGCCGCCGACCTAGCCCGGCACGCGGTGGCATGCCGGCGGCTTTGGTGTGTAGATTGATAGCATTAGAACCAATTAACGCCCGTTATTAATAACCTATCCTGATCCGTTTTTTACCAAATCGAGATTGAAAAAACAAAACACAATTGTGTTCTTGACATGTTTTTGGTACACAAGTGACAATTGTGTTTTGTTTTTTCAATCTCGATTTGGTAAAAACGGATCAGGATAGGTTATTAATAACGGGCGTAAATCATTGTACCAAAAACCCACCAAAAAACCATTGTTCTGTGTGACATTAATATCAAATCGTTAGCTTAATTTAAGCACATGATGCATTATGAAATTCAGTAGCATTTGCATTGTAACAGCTAATCCAGTTACTTATAGCACAGAGTTATCTACAGAGCTATCTAGTAAGTTAAAAATAGATACAATTATAACAATACCTACAGCCAATAGGTAGTACTTGTAATATCAATCCAGCTGTCAACGATGGAAGGTTTGTATTCCAGTAAATTGTTGAAAAGATAAACTATATGCTAAGATTTTTGTTAGAGGTAACGAGCTATGGAAGGTGGAAGAAAAGGGATCCTAAAAAGGCCTTATTTAAAAGCGTTTGCTAAGTAATGTCAAAAAATATATATCTCTAAGCGCCAAAACACACGGTGAAACGCAACTGCAACGCAACTGAAAACAGTTTTAAACTAGTTGCGTCGTGTGTTGTTTTCTAAGGAAGTCTAAGTATAGCAGAAACTTAGATGCAACTCAAAAGTAACTAGCAGTTTCAGTTGCGTTGCAGTTGCGTTTCACCGCGTGTTCTGGGTCTAAGTGCCCGTTTCACCATCTTATCTTATTTTATCTTATCTAGCCACCGCTGTCCCACTGCTGGGCAAAGGCCTCTCTCCTCTTCTTCCATGATTCCCTATCCTGGGCCGCCTTTGCCCAGACATCCAAGAAGGCGTCCAGCTCATCTACTGATAAAATTGATCTGACAGATGTTTAATACCTGTCTCGATCTAAAATGTCATGATTTATGATATAGACATGCTATGCTAATGGCTAACCTCCGTGCAGACTTGTCATTGTCACACGTAACGCTGTCCGTACGTGTGATTGCAATGAGGTGAGGTAGGAATATAAGGAGTTGCCCCATTTTTTTTCATATACAAATGAGTTTATGACCTTATCAGCGTGCCAAGGTTGGCGCAAGTTTTTCATAGTTTTCTTGGTAGATGACCTGTCAAGTGATAAGAAATTCCATAAAAAAAGGTAGCCATTTTGTGCCACTAGACTAGGCACGCAGATCCAGACAGTATTGCACCTCCTAAGTGTGATTGGGACAAGTGTGCCTCTAATCATAGGTAATAGGTAGATACTTCTATGGAGCAGATGTCATAATGCTTTATGTTCGTTGGATCAAATTATTTCTAGCTTAACTATCGCGTATCATCCCCTCCACACAACGTTAACATTGATAAATGAGTGGGCGACGTTTGTTTTGGAAATAAAAGTGCCGGTCGCGGGAGATAGCTTGACAATGACGTATTGATATTGGCCGGTCCTGGCCGGTCCCGTTTCCGGACCGGATGCGGACTGGACACAAGAAAGTGGACCCTTCTATACAGTTTAAAGGTGAATCTCACTCGGCTGATTGTGTTAGGTTAGATAACTGAAGCGGAATGTGTTTGGATCGTAGCAAGTTGTCGCAATGCCCAATATTGCCCAACATAAACTATATTAAACTTATAAGTAATAATTGAAACTATTCATATTTGGGCACAGCGAAGGCTAGGATAATGACTTTGGAATAAATACCTTGAACAATTGGTGTGGAGGCATTGTCATGATTGTCCTTCCAATATCCATAAATTCCTTTAACCGATTTCACCACCTGTACAAATAAACGTTCTATGAAACTCGACTGATAAGTTCCACTAAGACATTAATGATATAGGTACATCTGTCAACAACTCTTTCTTTATAACAATACAATTTCTATCAACATCTTAACTTAACTTAACATTCTCTTTCGTTACTTCAAACTTCTATTCCTTCTCTTATTAACAACCGGGATCCCGTCTATAAGGCCTCTACCATACTTCCACCCGCAGGCTGGCAAGTATATTCTAGATTCTATGCCTCTATCTTAGGCATCAGAATCTCACTTCTTCTTGCCCTTCTATCAGGCTTGTATCACACTTTTCATTGTCCTTCTATTAGGCCTCTACCATGCTTCCACCTGCAGGCTGGTAAGCATACTCTAGATTCTACGCCCCTATCTTAAGCACTAGAATCTCACTTCTTCGTGCCCTTCTATCAGGCTTGTATCACATTTTTCATTGTCCTTCTATTAGGCCTCTACCATGCTTCCACCTGCAGGCTGGTAAGCATACTCTAGATTCTACGCCTCTATCTTAAGCACTAGAATCTCACTTCTTCGTGCCCTTCTATCAGGCTTGTATCACATTTTTCATTGTCCTTCTATTAGGCCTCTATCGTACTTTCAGCTATATGTCTAACAAATATACTCTAGGTAGCTGGTCTTATTCCATTCTTCCCCAAACCTTTGTTGACTCATTTATAACATTAACATCAGTACCTATACTACAGATACTTTATAATATGGAAAGGGACACGGATTTAGATATGTCTTTGGAGAAGAATAAGATAAGCCTCAGCCATAACATAAATTATTCAATGATAGATGACTATTGTTATATACTTAGCTTTCATGGAATTCCCTCTTTCTTCTTTCCACTCTTTTCACATCTCACTGTCCTTAAGTAAATAATATTTAACTTTGCTCACACTCAACTCAAACTTCTTTAAGTGACTAAAACTAAACTTTATTTTTGACACTAACCGATTTGTCTCTGAGTCAGTGTTGCCAGTTGATATAGTATACATATTTACAGTTCGCGACTAGTGTCGCGACACAAGTGGAGGGAAGTGGTCTCCTACCTCGATGGGAGAGAGGCGTGACGGAATGTACTTATGTATGTATGTACCTAGCTAGATACCTCATATCCTATTGCTTGTCTGAAGTGCTAATAAACTTTTTTCAGAGCAGTTGTCTCCTTTGCGTTGAGTAGAAATAAGTACCTACCTAAACTAATTTAATCGTATTATGCACGTTTTCGTGCCATTCATTAAATAAAAAAATTATAATAATGTAAGTACTTAATATAAATCTGACAACTCCTGGTTCTGGTTTTCCTTTACATACCAAAACTCACTCAACACTTTAAAATAAAATAAAAAAAACAAATTGATCTCGTTTACCTGGCAAAGGGCTCTAGCTAACGATGTAACAAATGGCTGTCGGAATTAAGCGCCGTTTTCCGCCATTATCCAGTTAAATCCAGTAAAAACCAGTTTATGAGCCTCTTTTACTTCTATTTGGAGGTACCGGACCGTAAGAAAAACAATTATTAGGGCTGTTATCAAATCTTTGTTTTCTTGGAAGAACTCTTTGTTTGGGGAAGAGAGAAGGTTTTTAGAAAAATAAAGACAGTGAAAATATCTCTCTTATTTTTTATAGAATAAGTATTATAAAGTTGATGAGTTAATTATTTATTGTTATCTAATAATAATAAATCTTTTTATTTAAGCTCCACTTATAAGTACACTTCCTTAAGTAGACTTATTACCTATAGGTACTACCTATAGGTACCTACTTACCTACCTACCTAATAGATTCACGTCGACTGCCTACGTTCCATTTGTTTAAAATCCCCATAACCACTGTCAAAAACAAACAACTATGATCTATGATCAAACATTACAATCATTTCAAAAAAGGCGTTCATACGCCTTTCATTCAGGGTCATAATTTCATAATACCTGCATTTCTATACCTATTTAGTGGAATTATAGTTGAGTTTCATTGTTTTGGAAGAATCCCCTGGCTGATATATATATATATATATATATATACTGGCTCAGGTGAGAAGGAGTAAAAAGATAGGGAACCATTGCGTCGTTCACCTTCTATAGCAAACTGTAAAAATTATTTAGTACTCAACTTATAGGTATTAGGTGGGTACCTACCTAAACATCTTTAATGTACCTAAACAAATCCCACAAATAAATAAGCAAAAACAAAAAGGCTTTAACAACACATTTCCATTACGAACTTGACACTGAATAATAAACGAAGATGTATCTGCTAATATGTAATGTGATTTAAGGTACCCCTACTTAGATTACTGTGTTCTACATAGGTACAGGGTTTAGAATTCGGTCGACAAAATTTAAGGCAAGGTTATTTTTACTTCGGTAATTAAGAAAAAAATAAAATTACCTATGCGAAATTAATTAAATAGTTTTGTATATGCCGTAAAGATGGGTGCCGGAAGACGGCCAGCGCCGCCGAGGTAGGCCGAAGAAACGATGGCGCGATGACCAGGGTACCAATTCTCTTAAATTAAGTTAAGCGACCATACTATAGCCAACAGATAAATATTCTACAGCAATAGGTCACAAATTTGGTATTCTCTTATGTGCCACGAAATAGTCGATTAGTAGTCTCTAGAGGGCTTTGTCATTCATTTGTCTTTGCGAATGATTTAGTTGTCGATGTTGCCAATATTTAATAAAATTATTGTTCGAAGAAATTGATCAACCGATTGATAGATTTTTTTCGACCTAGAATAAGCTTAGACATACTTTAAAATACAGAATATTTATTTCTATAAGATTTACATGCATTTTTTGCATAAATTGCACGTTAATTTTCGAAAAAACACCGAAATAGTGTTTGGGTGACCGAACGACTGAACGACTGAACGACGGACGACCGAACGAAATGCCATTAGAGAACAACTGTCAAATAGCGAAGCGAATACAGTTTGGAACTGCCACTCATGTGACATTGCGGAGTAGAATACCAAATAAAGCGTAAAGTAATAAAATGTACGGCCGATCGCTGTCCACTGTCAACTTATCTGTTAAGAGAATACCAAAATGTGTCATTTCATACAATTCACATTCTAGAGAGACACCATTTTTCATTTGGTAATTAGAAGAATACGGGCCCTGAACACATTTAAGGAAGATTGGTGGGAAACCGCCACTAACAGAAATGTGTGGAGAAGCATGGGAGAGGCTTTTGCCCAGCAGTGGGACAATATAGGCTAGAAAAAAAAAGTTTTGTAAAAGAAAAAAAACACAAATTTTGAGTGGTTTGGTTTTGACTTTTGGTTTGGTTTGGAGACTTTTTGACTTTTGATTGATATTTATTATCACTTTTCTGACATTTAATTTATGCAGAATTATTCTAAATCGATATCACAACATCGATCGCCTTCAACAACACCGTCGACTGAATTCAAAGTCATCCTGTATACCCCGTATACACAAATTAATGATTAGGGATCTACTTACATACAATTAATTCAAAGTTTACTGTTAGTGTAGGTACCTAGCTTAAATATTACGCCTGGGTACATATCTACATTTTTTTTAAAGTCGATTAACGCCCCTTATTAATAACCTATCCTGATCCGTTTTTTACCAAATCGAGATTGAAAAAACAAAACACAATTGTGTTCTTGACATGTTTTTGGTACACAAGTGACAATTGTGTTTTGTTTTTTCAATCTCGATTTGGTAAAAACGGATCAGGATAGGTTATTAATAACGGGCGTAAGAGAATAAGAATAAGAGGATGTGTAAGATTTCACATTTTGTAAAATTAAATGTTGAAATTAAACAGGTCGGTATTGTAAAATGTTTATTTTTAACAAGTAAGTAGGTAAATAAATCTATTCTATGTTCTATAAGGTACCTACCTATCTCTCAGAAATATCCTTAATATTTAATTCAATTAATATAACACCGACCTCGTTACCATTTTCATTCAGGGAGCGTAAGGTAAGCCTTAAGAAAATAATCATGGTTTCACCTCAGCTAATCGCTTCAGGTGGCAAGATGGCGGCAAGAGATCCCATTTAATTTTCGCGCCAATTTTCTCCGGATGTCCGACCATTTTCTCGGATGTTCCGCCATTTCCTTGGGTAGGTATAGCATTGTTTTATTGGATTAAAGAGTGGTTGATTTATAAGGTCTGCGGCGATTTCCCAAGGTTTGTTTGAATTATTTTTTAATTTCATTAATTTTTAATAATTCAGTTACGTTTAGTATAGGTAAAAGCAGCCCTCTACTTATAAGTAGGTAATAAATTAGAAGAATGGAAAACTGCGCCGAATTCGACTCACACGTTAAAACAGCAGATATCTAAGCTAAGACCCAGAACACACGGTGAAACGCAAATGCAACGCAACTGAAACTGCTAGTTACTTTTTTCGCAGTTTCTGCTATAGACTTCCTTAGAAAACCACACACGACGCAACTGAAACGAAACGTTTCAAACTAGTTTATCTAGCAGTTTCAGTTGCGTTGCAGTTGCGTTTTACCGTTTGTTTTGGCGCTTAGTCATACGATTATGTTTTACTTATTAGTAGTACGACGGGTAGCTGAGTAATTCCTAAGTACCCACCTACTTCGATTTTATAGGTTTCTTTCTACCACCTTCCTATTTAGGTAGGTACCTACTCGCTTATGTTGTTTACGTATCTAAACTGAAAATAAAATTTAAGCTAAATGGTGGATTTTCATCATTAAACCTAAATAGTAAGAAAGAAAGAAAAAAAAGAAAATATACTTATTCAATCTGCTCTGACAACAAAATACACACTTAGATGGAATTAACAGTAGGTAGGTACATTGTATTTTTAGTTTAATAAGGTACAAAGGTATTAGTTAATACATCAAAGTGTGCACTATGACACAACAGCGAATAGGACCCGGCTCAGCATGTCTTCCTCGTGTAGAGAAAGACGCTGTTCTTTTTCGGACCTGAAAGTAGGTAGGTAAGTATCCAAAGTTTCTATTTTAACAACTTACCTAAATCTTTTCAATGGGCATGATGACTAAAAAAATTTTTTTGTCCATCACATAGATTATTTTAAAATATTCAACACGTATTTTTTCTTTTTTCTCTTAAACTAAAAATGACAAAGATACACTGGGTTAAAGTTGCTCGTGACGTCACTCCTCATTAGGATTTTTACGTAGGAGTGACGTCAATACCCCCCACTCCGTAACTTTGATGCTCTGTATCTTTGTATTTATGTGTGTATTTGATCTGGTAAAAAATGTGTTTCAAATATTTTTTCATAGCCTAAAAGACGGACTAATTATTTTTTGAATATTTGAATGTAGTCATCATCCCCATTTATTAAAAACCTAAAAAAACTCCTCAGAGCGATAGGTAGGTCGGTAGGTACCTACTTTCATAATCTCCCTATTGCGTAGGTACCTACATTCAATAAAATATTGTCCTTACCTAAAGGAATTCACAGCGCGATCGACAAAATACCTTCCAAGCTATTGTTCAAAATTCCAAAGCATTCAGTCCCCACTCGTTCCAGTCCAGCAATAACGAGCCAAGACTGTTCCAGCAAACTTTCCACACTCCGAGATAATTTAATTGAATAGAAACTCCTTTTGTGCACTCTATAAATATACGACGGTATTGAAAGATCAGCGGAAGACAATGGACTTTACGTTTGTATTGAAATTGAAATAACTGAAGCAGGTGGCGGCGTATCATAAGGTTAATTGTAATTTAATGCGCAGCCCTAGTATGATTTTTAATTTAATACCTACTTATAAGATAGTACGTAGGTAGTAAGTAAGTGGGTAGGTACCTATCTTTAAAGAAATGCTTTTAAAAATCCGTTTGTTTTAGACAAAATAACAAATTCTTAAGTAATACTAATTACATAATTCTCTTTCTCACTAAAATTATGTAACTATCTACAAAAAGAATGCGACATTTGAAATGAGAATTTTAACAATTTAAAAGAAATAGATAGCCTTAATATGTTTAAAAATAAATTAAAGAACTTTTTATTAAGTAAGAATTGTTATTCTATTGCTGATTTTTTAAGTGATTGTTATTTTTTTTAAGTTATTTACTTTTTTATCCCTGTAATGATCTCAAAAAAAGTTCCTACTTAATTCTTAGTTTGTAAGTTAGCTGTTACTAAGATTTTTTCGCACACAGTGTTTATTTGTACTGTTTTTGAAAATAAATGTCTTATGTCTTAACAAATAGGCTCAAAAGCCGAGACGCCAGACAAGCACCGCCAAAATTAAAAAAGAAACGTTTGACGTTCGTTGACGTTTCCCATAAAATTGAGTGAGTTGTTTTTGTGTCGGAATTTTACGTTTTCGCGGTGTGAAAAATAATTTGAAATTGTGTGATGTTGCTGTAATATTGTGATTAATTCACAATGGATTTCACTCCTGAACTTTCTGCTTTTCAAGGCGTGATCATATCTGCTGACAACGTGCATTCGTTTTCAAGGTTGACGGCGCGAGGCGGTAAGTTGAAATTAACACCGGTTCATAACGTACAACCTATAATCGCTTTTATTTCCATGTAATAATCGTATAAACAAACAGGAAATCGCAAATTAATAGTAATACGCACCATACAGTTATCGTGAATCGGTTTTTCCCGCAAAACAATATTTTGACTTTCTAGGTAGGTACATTGTTTACATCCAAAATTCTAGTTACCTATTTTTTTTATTACAAATCTTACAGGGAACGAAGATCAAATCGAATACGTAGTGAATAACATACTAAGATTTCTCGAACAGCATAACTATGTTGTTCAAAACGATGTCGTGCCAGAAAAGTTTTATAAAATGCGGGATTTTGCGTTTTATATTATGTTGAACTCTGATTTACCAACATTGGAACAGTTGGTGGAAAATAATGGGATTAGTAGCGTTATTTGGACAATACCAACTATACCGAAATGTCTAATGAGTGAAATGATTTGGAATCTTTGCATGGATAAATATGTCCATGAAGCTATTGCCTACTGTTGGCCACCTCTAGCTGTTGAAATAGCCAGCGCTTTAACTGATCACTTTAAATACTTCTTACCAACTGAATCTCTGAACAGGCTTGGCTTAGTGTCAAAAGCAATTTACTGCCTAATATGCAGATTGAATTTCTTCAATTTTGAAAACAATGTTGTATCCAATCTTACGACAAATGCTTTGAGCTGTCTAACTAAATGTCTCGATTATTTTATCGAACCACCTAATTCTGGTAAACTGGCAAATATGAAACAAGATGCTCTGTACCAGTTTAAAGGAAACCGTCTTCAGACAATGCTGGAACTAATTCATGAATGTCTAACTGAATTCACAAGCTTACAAAGACTTCTTCCTGATAAATTCCCTGACATTTGCTTCCAAACTTTCAAAGAAGGCTCATTTCAATACGGAATCGAATTTGTACCTTGTAACAACCCAAATAAAGCTATTTTGGAATGTCTAGATAAATTTAACGAGTTGCTACTTGATAAATGCAAAACTCTTGTAATGGACGTCAGTGTAGACATATTCTGTGCTTGGAGTGAATATGAAGAGGATGGTAAAAGTGTGCAACAAAATATAGGAGAGACATGCTTCAAGCTACGAGCTATGCTTTTAAACATCGACACGATTTCGGAACACCCAGTCGTCACCATGATTCAACAGATTTGCAGGAAACCTGTTGAAATGAGAGATCTAGTCAATGCAACGGATTGCGAAACAATCATAGAAAACATCAGGAAATGTGACGAAAATCATATTGAATGGCTCAAAGCATTAATATATAAAGATAAACTGTGTGAAAATGTTGCTTTGGTAAATGAGTTGGCAGGTAATTTAAATGTATTGAGTGTAACAGAACATGCAGCGATTTATAAAATTTGCAAAAAATATATTTGTGAACACCCTGAAAGTACAGAACATGCAAAAAGTTTAGCTGTAAAGACCTTCCAAGCTTGTGATAAAGATACAAAAATCGAGCTACTTGACGAATTGTTTGAAAACAACTCTTTCACAGATATTATGGAAACGCAAGGCTTCAATGAAATGCTAAATACAGTATTTAACAAATTAATTGCAGACCACAGTTCAGACTTATCGGATGTGCTAACAGTATTCTTGCAAAGTCCACAGAAAGTTTTCACTAAGGTATTCAGCTTATCAGCCGAGAGTAGTCAGCAAAGTGAGATCATGCTACAAACAATGCTATTATTAGCAAAATACACTAATAGTTATTACGGCAAAGATACGGAACCTTGCGTGATTAGAGTAGCTGAAACTGTTTTAGAAGATTGTTTCGAGACAGAAGTAAAGCAGCAGAATATAATAAACTTCATCCATCGGTTGAAAGACGTAGAAATTATTCCAGGAGTCAAGTTACTACTATTAATCATTATGCCAAAGTTACATAAAGCGTTATTAGATAAAGATGTTAGGAGAATCCACTTTCAATGTAAGTTGTTAAGTGAATCGTTTCCTCTAGAAGAATTAATGCCGTATAGAGCACCAATGTTGGCAATGATTGCTCAGATCCTTGAAGTGGTACGATGGAAGATTGTCACGTTTGTTGAAGAAGGACCTATTGCACTGGATTTAGCTTTGCATTTGCAGGTTAAGATATTTGAAATGTACGAAGACGCTATACCAGGTATGTAATCTTCTTTTGAAGAATTAAGGGCTGTTTCATCTACTACAGAAAAAAATTATCTACCTAACAGATATTTTATACCTATCTCTGTCTAAAACGTCATGTTTTATGAAATAGACATAGGTTTATCTGTCAGTTAAATTTTATCTGTAGACGGTGAAAAAAGCACTTAATCTTATATTACATTACAGTTAATTTTTGATAGTTTGATATTATTTTATGTGCATAGTATTTTAAATATAGTGACCTATAAATTCATAGATTCTGTCTTATTCAATCAATTAAGAAATAGTTATATTATTGTCAAGATACTAATTTACAACACCTTTTAAAAATATTTTCATTTGACTAAAAAAGTAAAAATCAAGTTTATAAATTACCTTTCTACCTTTACCAAGTTAACAGAACATGTAAAAATTACAGAGAAAGAAGAGAGTTGGTTAAAGAGCAAGCTTAGAAACCTGCACCCATTGAATTGTTATTACTACAGGAGATTATGGAACCCACCTGGCTCTAACTTTGTAGAAATTGTCAGCGGAACTAGTCTGAGGAAAGATATGGATGGCTCACAATTAGTCGCTTGGTTGACACAGGTATTTGCTTAATCTTACTTATATAAATGTCAATGTTTGTGCCAATGGATGGATGTAAGAATGTTTGTTACTCTTTCACATAAAAACCTATCCAAGAATACACGTAAGTATATCTATAGAATAGAATAGAAAATATTTTATTCAGTACCAAACAAAACAGATTATGTAGTACATTAAGGGACTTAACACTAGAAAAAGAAAAAAAAGAAAAATTAATAAATATCTAGAATAATAGACGGCCTTATAGCTGAATAGTAATTCCTTCAGAGTACTAATTAAATGGCTTGATAATTCATGATGCTTCTAAGATCCATAAATTGTTTTTATTTTATATAAGTATAATAATATCCTAAATACTAATGTATTTCACGTGATAAAGGAATTCAGTAAGTACATGTATCTACCAAGAACAATAGATCAAAATCTCAAAAAAAGTTATTGCCTACTTAACACAGACAGTTCTCACAAAAACTTACAAAATCACTTTTTATTAACAACAACTCAATTCTAGGTACTGTGCTCAACGTCGCAAACAGAATGGTGTACAATATGGGAGAGTTTGAGCTTATTTGATGAGAATCAGCGACTTAATGTGATTCACGAAGCTCTTATGGCACTAACGGCTGCCGAAGCTGCTAATAGAAAGGATGGTTCTTTTAAATGCATACTGAATTGCTATGTGAACTTCGTTTATATTGTACGGGTAAGTTTTGGTTGGTTTTCGTTGGTTTATTTAGATTTTGAAGTATTTTTTGTAGTTTTGTTATACATACCTATAAAATAAAAAAGATAAAAAAGTAAAGTAATAAAAAACATTACCCTTTCTTTTGTCTTTGCTGTAGTCGGGTAAAAAAAAATAAACTTAAAAAGATCTAAATTCATCATACGCAATTTAATCGATTGATTTTAGTAATAAATTAGAATATTTTAGTATAATTTCACAAAAATCGAAAATAAAATAGGATAGATAAAACTAGAATTTGAGTATCTAATAAATGAATAAAATCTCTTTAAGGCCTATATATTAAGCGCTATATGTTGGCAACACCAACAAAGATAAAGTTTAGTTTGTCTATAATTTTTGTCTATGGAAAGTTGTACTTCCTGTTTCATACTTCAAATTAGTTACTTTACCTAAAAAAGTACCTAATAGTAAAATTCAAACAATTATCGCGACCTCACTGTCGCCTCTCTCACAAAACATTTTCCATTTCAGTACAAATACTTCAAGGAACCCCTAGATGACCTTCAGACGACCTTGATCATAACAAAAATGGCGGCGTCAGCGAATCTAATACAAGAAGAAAATATTGAACAGTTTGCTTCATTAACAATGCCGTTATTTTCTTACATGGTGCAAAGAAAATCAGACTATACTATAACTATTTCGAAAACTCTAGAAGAAAAATGCAGAAATCCGAAGTTCTTAGCTCTAGTAAACAGTATTTTTAGTAACGGTGAAGTTTAAAGTTATATAAAGGTTGTATAATTAGCCTTTATGCAGCTTAAAGCTGTATTAAATGCTTGTAGGGTCATACAGACACAGAAAACAAAAAATGTCTTTCCTGTTCCTGAAAGTTAAGGACATTGGATTCTAATTTCTGAACTTAATTTATATCCGCATAATCTGTGCCCGATGTAGTTTTGGCCTGTGTAAACATTTTGAGGATTAGATGCTCCAATGTCCTTAATCATCTGGATCAGGAAAGACAATTTTGAACCTAATTATGTGTATGACTGTAAGTTGTTTCTTCAGTGTTTGCACAGATTTTAAGTACCTATTATAAGAGTAGTTTATAAAGATAGGTTAAAACAAAAGAAATTATTTCTGTTTTTTTTGTTAGCAACTGAATTATAAACTGCCTTTCTGTTTGTTAAAAAAGTTAGGTTTAAGACTTTTTGTAGGAGAAAAATAGAACGTACTGCTCGCAATAGTGCAACGCTCACTTCCTAATAAAAGCCGGTCAGAAATAGTATGAAAAAAATCAGCCCGATTATTTGTCCTACAAAAAGTCATACGTGTGCGGGCGCCCTTAAAGTCATGTACAGTCAAAGGCACATCAAGTTTTACACATAGCGATATTAGAAGCGTTAAGGTTGATCTGCATTCGACTGTAGGTAGGTACTTTTTTTTTGAACTGGCTAGTATTATTTTGTTCCCACCTTACTGTTTTACTTTTAATTTATGTTTTGGAAGCGAAGAGATTTTTTTTGTTTTTTTTTTAAACGTAAGTTTTATAGTTACGAGTTTACCAAATACTCCAATTTAATTAAAGTTGATTATATGTAAGTGAAATTATTGAATAATAAATAGGTTATAGTAGTATTTTTTCATTTATTTTTTAATCTTATTAAACTCTAAATTAATCTATGGCTTTTTCACACTGTATGTATGTATACGATATGCCTAAGTGTGCGGTCACATCTGCGTAACGTACCGCGCGGAACGTTCGGTTCAATACGCTCGCAATGTGTTTCAAGTCACCTATGACACATCAGCTGAAATTACGTGGCATACATTTACTCCAGCCGCTGAACGTTCGGTTCAATACGCTCGCAATGTGTTTTAAGTCACCTATGACACATCAGCTGAAATTACGTCGCATACATTTACTCCAGCCGCTGAACGTTCCGCGCGGCACGTTCAGCAGTTGTGTCGCGAACCTTAAGCCTATTTAAGTAGTGAAGTAACCCAGAAAAACAGTATTAAGACTATATAAAGTACCTATATTTGTCTCACAACCTACTAAAACAATGTAAAAATTATATGTTTCTGTTGTATTTATAAAAAAAAAAAAACAATAAAACAGTTAAACTGGTACGAATGATTTATTATATTAAACTTTTTTATTTATTTTCCGGTTACCTACTTCAATTAAGTACCTATTATAAATATTCTGTATATAATAGGTACACAAATATATAGATAGTCGATGGATGGTTAAATGAGGATGTTGTTACTCTGTCACGCCAAAACGACTGTACAGATTTTGATGAGACTGGGCAGTTTGAATCAAATCTGCTTATTACTCATTTGTTACTTTTATCAAAGACCAAAACATTTATTTTTATGATGATAAACTACTAAGGTTCCTTGCCTACCCTACCTTAAAGTAGCGAAAAAGGATAGGTACCTACTTAAGTACTTTCATTCGCATTCAGTTCAGACATTCAGTTTCCTTGTGCTTTATCCATAAATGTCCCAGATTCATAAGACTCGTAGAAAAGTGTGCAAATAGCTGTCTTTCCCACGCTCTCTTTTAACGCAAGTGTGCAGTCGCGATGCAATTTTATGCATCATGTATTCTGTTTTAAGAGCTGTTAGATCTTTTTTATCTTTTATGAAAATACAATACAATACAAATATTCTTTATTGCACAAAAGATATAAGGTACAGACACAAACAAGAATATAAGAAGCAACAGGCGGCCTAAAATAGTAATAGATTTTAAAATAAGTAGATAGCTACCTTACTTATACATTGTCTGTCTCGCATCTTTTCAATCGTGGTAGGTAAAGACCACTTACTACGATGTAAATATACCTACTTAAGTAGATCTTATCTTTGTTGTATATTGGAGCTGTTTTCTTCGATGTTGGGCCGAAGACAGTCTGTAGACACTCGAAAAATCTACCAGCCTGGTTAGTATTAGCATAGTGCTGAATTTTGTTTGTTTTATCTGCGGACACGGTGTGGACGACATGATGATTGATTGATTGAAGTAGATACCTATTTCTTTCGGTTTATTCACATTTATCAGTCGCCTCATACTTACTTACATACCTACTTGCACGTCGATTAAGGATACCTTCTCTTTACTTGACCTTTCTTTAACAAGTCCCCGATTTGATCGATTTTATAATAAAATACTTAGACGTATGTTAATCAGTAATGTTTTGCAGTAAGTAGATAGGTATGTACCTACCTCAATACGTAGAGGGAAAAGTGGCGGCATAAAAATGTTTCGTTTCAGCTTTTCAGCATTGCAAGTGCCACTTGACATTTGTGGATGTAAAATGGGCAACGAAATTCTGTATTTTGTAGAAGATGTAATATACCGAATTGAATCCCTCCCAGAGGGAGGAAAGTCCAAGAAGTTCCTGAAAAATCCGCATTAGGAAGAGTGGCGCTAGTGTGCCTAGTGGTTCCTATGGAAATCCACAGATGGCGCTACTCAGCTCCAGCGGTATCGGTGTGCGTATTGCCCAACTAGTAAGTCTCATAGTAGTTCCCGCGAGAAGCTGCAGATGGCGCTACTGAGCATGCGTACGAGCATGAAAACCGCCGCCGCCGCCACCACAACGACCGAAGCCACAGTAGTACCGCAATGATCCGCTGTAAATCGTATAGATGGCGCTACTGAACCACTCGTTCGTTCGACGTCATCACTACCACCCATATTAGTTCCTAAAATACTCACCGTATAAATCATATTAAACTCCATAATTTTTATTTGTAAAAAGAATCCATCACCACCGCCCCGTGTGGAGATTGGAACTCGCACACTGGTGAGATTCAGCGGTGGCGCGTCGTAGCCACACGCCATACCGCTCGGCCATGCGGGCTTCATGCGAGGTTGTCAAAATGAATAGTATATTATCCCTTTTGTGACGTGTATATTTCAGAGGCGTTAGGGGGCCGCCGATACCGTGAACGGGTTCGGGCGCGTCAACGGGGTCAGTCAGCGGGGGCGTCAACGGGGTCAGTCAGCGGGGGCGTCAACGGGGGCGGGGGCGCCAGCGCCGAGTTCTTCTTCTAACAGCTTTATCCTACGCCTACGTTAATTTGAAGAGCGATATTTCTACGCATTGCTCGAACATATGTAATGATAGTATATTAATGCAGCTATGGCGGAGCTAGCTGAAAACAATCCCGAATTGGCTTGAACTGATGTTGACGTCATACGAAGTAACTTATGACTATTAACCGCATGTAATGGAAATATATTCTAACAGCCCTGCGCCTACGTTAATTTGAAGAGCAATATTTCTGCGCATTGCTCGAACATATGTAATGATAGTATATTAATGCGGCTATGGTGGAGCTAGCTGAAAACGATCCTTATATTGATTTATATGGAGGCTAACACAGGCTAGGAATCGAACCCGGTACCTTTGACGCAGGAGGCGGGGGTGCTGACCACTACACCAAACAGGCCGTCAAATAAATTCCTATTACATCGTATGATAGATTGCGCAATGGATGGAATAATTTAACATTAAAAATTCACGCACTGATAACAGAGTGTGCAGATAACAGAGCTGATAACAGAGCGGCGCTTCCTGCAAAAACCACAACAAGTATGTAATAAGGTACCATCTACGTATTTTCTCACGCATCAATCACATAAATAGTGATGTGATGAGTAGGTAATGATAAAGATAATATCCTTCTAAAATAAAGAGAAGGAGTAAAGAATATGCTCGAGATTCAGAAATACTGGCGATATGGAAACCGACATTAGAACATATTTTCGTTTTATGTACCTAATTAAGTAAGACCTTACAAATTGATTATCCTAGTTTTGTTACCTTACCAGTAAGTTATAATAGGTCTTTACCTATGAAATTGCCGTTTTACAGTACTGGCCATTTCAATTAAAAATATTTTTTGTTTAGCTAAGAATTATAATTTCAAATTAATTTCATTTTAAAAATACGGAATTCTTTTTCCAAAAACAGTCATTTGTTTATTGGTAAGTGTTACATATTCAATGCATTTCAATCATTTTCGTCAACATGGATACGTTAAAAATTCGAGTAATTATGGAATATGAGTTCCGTCGTGGCAGCAACGCGGCACAAGCGGCTCGCAACATCAACGACGTGTACGGAGCTAACACTACAAACCAACGAACCACTAGTTATTGGTTTGCTCGCTTCCGTTCTGGAAATTTCGACCTGAAAAATGAACCCCGCGGTCGTCCGAAGACTTTGGTCGATGCAGACGAATTGAAGGCGATCGTGGAAGCTGATGATACTCAATCTACGGCTGAATTAGCAGCAGCTTTCGACGTTAGCATCAAAACAATATTGGTCCATTTGCGTCAAATTGGCAAGAAAAAAAGCTTGACAAATGGGTGCCCCACGAACTCAATGATCGCCAGCGCCAAGTACGCGTCGAGACGTGCCGTGCATTGCTCAACAGACACACAAATGAAGGAATTTTGAACCGCATTGTCACCTGTGATGAAAAATGGATTCTGTTTGATAACCGTAAGCGCTCAGCAAGTTGGTTGGATCCTGGTTCAGCACCTAAACAATGCCCTAAACGAAAACTTACCCCTAAAAAGGTGATGGTTACTGTTTGGTGGTCTAGCACCGGTGTGATTCATCACAGCTTCTTACCAAATGGGGAGAGTATTACTGCAGATGTGTACTGTGAAGAATTGAACACAATGATGGAGAAGCTGGCACGTCTCCGACCAGCATTGGTCAATCGCTCGTCTCCGCTGCTCCTGCACGACAACGCGCGACCTCATACCGCACAAATGACGGTCTCCAAGTTGCAAGAACTGGGGTTGGAAGCTCTCCCTCATCCACCGTACTCACCGGACCTTGCCCCTACAGACTACTACTTCTTCCAGAATTTGGATACCTTCTTGACTGGAAAATAATTCAATAACCAAGAGGCAGTTCAAAACGCCTTTGAAGAATTTGTTGCCTCTCGTCCAGCTGATTTCTTTAAGAAGGGCATTAATAAACTGCCACTGCGTTGGCAAAGATGCATTGATTGTATGGGTAATTACTTCACTTATTACAAATAAAAATTATATGAAAAAAAATCGTTTGAATTTTTTCATACAAAACGGCAATTTCATTGGTAAAGACCTAATATTTCGTTAAAATGTCTAACTCAAATTTGAAATCTATTAATGAGCGCGCTCGATTTATTCAATGGGTCAAAATGGTAGATTTAAAAATTGATGCACCCTATAAAATATTAGACTTAGGACTTAGGACCTGCAACAACAGCAACAGCAGCGTCGGGGGCGGGCGCGTCAACGGGGACGTCAACGGGGCCGTTAACGGGGACGTCAACGGGGCCGTTAACGGGGACGTCAACGGGGCCGTTAACGGGGACGTCAACGGGGCCGTTAACGGGGACGTCAACGGGGCCGTTAACGGGGGCGAGCGCGTCAACGGGGCCATTAACGGGAGCGGGCGCGTCAACGGGGCCGTTAACGGGAGCGGGCGCGTCAACGGGGCCGTTAAAGGGGGGCGTCAACGGGTGAACAGGGTGAAACAGACAGTTAAAGGGGTCATCGAGACGGTTGATATGCAGCAGTAGCGGTTCTTGTGATGATGTTGTTAATCCATACTAATATTATAAATGCGAAAGTAACTCTGTCTGTCTGTCTGTCTGTCTGTTACGCTTTCACGCCTAAACTACTGAACCGATTTCAATGAAATTTGGTAGAGAGGTTGTCTAGACCTTGAGAAAGGACATAGGCTATATTTTGTCGCGAAAAAAGGCTTAAGGGGGTGGTAATAAGGGATGAAAGTTAGTATGGGAGATCGTCATTATTCAAAGATAAAACCACGAAACTTTATATTTAGGCACTTAATACTAAATCCATACTTCCATAGTATCCATACTATATTACTATATTTACTATATTACTATATTTACTATATATTTACTATTTTACTATATTTTACTATATAATATTATAAATGCGAAAGTAACTCTGTCTGTCTGTCTGTCTGTCTGTTACTCTTTCACGCCTAAACGGCTGAACGGATTTTGATGAAATTTGTTATGGTGATAGATGATAACCTAGAAATGGTCATAGGCTATAAATAATCACGCCATCGTTCTTAGGGGGTAGGCAGTAGGTAGATAACTAAATTGAGTTAGTGATTTTTAGTCGTTTTTGTTGGGACTTTTGCTCTTTCACGTCTAAACGGCTGAACGGATTTTGATGAAATTTAGTAAGGTAATAGATGGTTACCTAAAAACGGATATAAGATCAAAATGATCACGTCATCGTACTTAGGGGGTAGGAAGTAGGCAGAAAACTGAATTGAGTTAGTGATTTTTTTTTATGGTTTTTCCTGGGAGTTTTGCTCTATCATGCCTAAACCGCTGAACGGATTTTGATGAAATTTAGTAAGGTAATAGATGGTTACCTAAAAACGGATATAAGATCAAAATGATCACGTCATCGTACTTAGGGGGTAGGAAGTAGGCAGAAAACTGAATTGAGTTAGTGATTTTTAATCGTTTGTTTTAAAAGTTTTCCTCATTCACGCCTTAACGTCTGAACAGATTTTTATAAGACTTGGTTAATTTAAAGATAGAATCCTAGGCACGGACACAGGCTACTTTTTACGGCGGGAACATACCTCATTCCCGCGGAAATATAGCGTGATCGTGTTAAGAAGCGCATGACGCCATAGCTACTGAAATGATTTTGATGTTTTTTTTTTAAACTGAGTGTTACTAAGACTTCAAGTTAGTATTTAATCACTTTTCTAACTTAGAGGGTAGGTAGGCGCCATAATTTATGGAATTTATGATAAAATTTTGATGCAACTGTCTTTATTTAACAGTTTTACTTGGATCGAAACTTAGCGACATTCCATCACACTACTTAACTTATAGGCTAGGAAGGTACCAAAATTCAGACTACTTTTTACTTCGGGAAAATATCTCATTCCCACAGGAACGTATACATAGCTACCTATCTACAACATTAAAACTCTGTCTAGAATCACATTACGCCAAAACTATTGATCTGATTTGTATACATCGGGGGTTGGCAGGTAGGTATAAGGTACAGTGGTCTAATAAGGCCCACCTAGTTTCAAATTGAAATAAAATCTTTAATATACCATCATTACGGAAGAAACTGCATGTAATGAATACTACGATTATTTGAGAATCAATATAAAAGCAGCTTTTAAAATATTAACTACATCGAGATAGTATTTTAGCCATTTTAAAAAACATCGATTTTGGGCCTTACTAAAAATGGGGTTGATAATAAGGCCCGTGTTGTTTTCAAATAATTTGCTGTAAAAGTTACAATTAAATACTTCTAAGATGTATAAATATGAAAAGCATCACATTCTTGGATTTTGATAACAGCAAGAATTAATTAAAATCATCAATATTTACTCAGAAATTTACAGTTTTACATCATGTTAGAAAAGAACCCGGAAATTGTATTCTTTGTATTTCATATAAAAATATTACTGTTTTAAGTAAATATATTTTTGTTTAGGCCAGAATTAAGTCCCTAATGACAATCATTTTGATGTTGAAATTTTCATACATTGGGCCTTATTACACGTATTTGGTATATACGGCCCTGATTGCATGTTGCAAGGCCCTGTAATAAAAAATATCATAGTAAAAATACATGGTTATTTGATTCAGTTTTATTTGAAGATGGGTTACAGGTATGTGTGAAATTTAAAACGAAATCTTATGTAGAATTATTTTTCTTTCTAAAGTTCCCGTAATTTCATCGGAGAAGACATTTTTATGGCATTAGAGTAAAGCATTGTTTTAAATGGTATGTTTAACTAATTACTTTGTATTTTTTTTGTAGTACCTACATCAAATTAGACAAAACTAAATTTATAAAAAACTAAAGGGCTTTATAAGACTTTGATTGGGTTATACACAGCCCAATACGGTATAGTAAGGCCCAATCATCAACTATGTTGGGCCACCCTAAACGTTTTGGGCCTTGCTACCCACATGTACCATTTTTTCACTAAATGAAAATAAAATCAGACCTGTCTACTTAGAAATCAATAGAATGAACATTAAATAAACACACAAAATAGAAATCTACCTACAAATAATGGCAAAAACAAGTAAAAAATTACGATTTAAGGCAGCGAAATTTAAGGAATGCATTGGCCGTCTCCGAAATCCGTAAAGGAACGGCTCTCACTGAAAAAATGGCGTCCGCTCGCGATCGACTCTTGCGTTCCTGCGTTTCTTTTGGTCCATTTTACATGTGCTAGGAAGGCGGTGCAGATTAAATATATTTTAGCGGGTTTTTTGAACTTGGGCCTTGCAAAACGGCGGGCCTTATTCGCCCACTGTACCTTAGTTAGTAGTATTTTAAACCGATTTACATTATTTACTTTTTATATTTACTAAGGAAACATTCGGAGCTATCCATTATGTGCTTAGGTTGCTTTTGAACAAATTTTGATGTGAAGTTGAGGACCGGAACACGATAGAGGGACATTGTTGCAGGGGGACTTAGAGCCGGGAGAAAACAAAAAAACTTATGCGGACGAAGTCGCGGGTAAAAGCTATATAGAATATAATTTATACAAAATTGCAGAAGAGCGATGAAATAAACTGTGGTCATCTATGTTTATTATTTTTGTATAATATGAAGAAACATTTTAAATAAATTAATGATTAACCAATCATCTTGCCTCATTACCTGCTGAACCGCCGTCACCGTCTACTTCTAGTACTACTAACACTACTTAGTCGTGATCAGTTTTCTTTAAAATGACATCATTCTTTTCTATAACCCTCGACGGTGTTACATCCAATTTATCCGCAGATTACATGCCTGAAATAGAACTGGGTGATGGTATGCATGAGTGTGGATTAATCTACTTAAAGACCTACAACTCACCTAACGCGGATAAAAATAATAATTTGTTTCACTACGGTGACCATACGTACGATCACAGTGCCGGAGGGTGCTTATGAATTTGATGATATATTTAAATATATTAATGCAGCTATGGTGGAGTTAGCTGAAAACGATCCTTATAAACTTATTGATATGGAGGCTAACATGACAAGTGCAAACTTTACTCTCCACGACTAGATGTATATTTTAATAAATCAAACTCAATCGGTCCACTACTACTAATCCACCAGTTACGGCTCCTATTTTAGTTACTTAACCAATTAGATCGATATTTGAAGTGAATATACTTAATTATCTAGACGATGTGAGTAATACTCATTTTGCTTATTACACAGTAACGTGGTTTTACTGCAACATTTGCTCTTATCACCGTTTTCCGGTGAGCTCTTATCACCGTTTTCCTGTGTGCTCTTATCATCGTTTACTGGCGTATAATTTATTATAAAACCCTCATCGCAGTCAATGTTTGACTTCACTCATTAGTGGTTTTTTATTGTATATATACAGTCCGGTTTTCGTCCGAGTGGTATTAATGTCTAGTCAACCCTCAACTTATAATAAAATAGGAGAAGTAATTGAGATGAGGGTCACTATAAGAAAAATAACCGATTTAAAAATATTAATCGGTGGGAAGAAAGAAAAAAGGAGTTATACCCGGCCAAATAATATACACCGAAATTTCCAGAGTGAAAAATGGGGAGTAAAGTAAGTACGTTAATTTTTTTGGAAAAGTGAAGGGTGAGACATGTTTATTTAATAGTACGTCACTTGATCGCACCTCTCATATGAAAAATGATTTCATTGTGGTAGCTCATAAAAAAAAATTATTGCAGTAATGACGGAACAAAAGTTGGTGGGGTGGTGAGATAGTGAGGACCGTAGCATGCATCAGCAAGAGTGTATTCAACAATGCTACATGCGATGGATATTGTGTGAACGTAAGAAGCATAAACGCTCGAGTGAAACCACAACCTCGTAAAAAGCTATAGAAGCTTTGGGGAAGTGAAGGGTGAGACATGTTTATTTAATAGTACGTCACTTTCTTAAGGTATCTACACACCAAAGCCGCCGGCTTTTTTGACAGCTGCTATTCGTATGACGTAAAGCCGCCGGCTTTGGTGTGTAGATAGCATTACTTGATCCCACCGTTCATGTGAAAAATTATTTCATTGTGAAAGCTCATAATTTTTTTTATTGCAGTAATGATGGAACAAAAGTTGGTGAGATAGTAAGGACCGCAGCGTGCATCAGCAAGACTGTATTCAACAATGCTACATGTGATGGATATGACGTTAACGTAAGAAACATAAACGTTTGAGTGAAACCAACATAATAGGTTTATCATACATTATGTTTTCTTTATTTAATTGAACTGCTACGAGATCCTCTGAAAATATGGAGCAGCTATGAAAATTAGGTTTGGAAATGTAAGTATCAACTCAATCCATACTTACACTTTGTGGTAGTCGTCTGATCTTCAAATATTATTTTTACTTGAACATTAGAACTCAAAAATTTTAGATGTTTAGCTTAACATCCTAACTTTATTTTTTCCTCGCCGTTCATCAGTTTTTCTCGTCCTAAATATGATGATAAACTGTTTATTTATTTATCTGATGGGGGAGGGTTTTGACTTTTCTCGGTTGGTTTCTTTTTTCTTTTTGCGTAAACGCTCGAGTGAAATCACAACCTCATAAAAAGCTATAGAAGCTTTGGAAAAGTGAAGGGTGAGACATGTTTATTTTTAAGATTATGAAAATACGTGAAATTTATATATTCACCAATTAGAAAACTGTACCTACTTAAAGCAAGCAATTTCATTATTATGGTTTAATTAATTAAATTATTTGGTTGATTTCGAAAATTGTCGGTTATTCACTAACAGTATCTCAGCTTACTTAATACACTTACTTATTCTACTTATTTGTTTACAATAATTTAAAAACGAGCCTCAAATTCATACTTGACGTTCAATTCAACGTCCACGCCACGCAAATATTCAACATCGAACAAGAATGCTCTGAGTAAGGACGTTCCTTTTGTTTTTTATATTTTATTTTAAAAAGGTAGTTATAAATATGGTATAATAATATTTAGTGATAAATTGTATGGACCATATCTATTTCGTCGAAAGATAAATCCATAGGTGTCCAACCAAATAGCTCATCTTTTTCTCTTTCAATCCTATCTCTGCCATGTCTTTCAATAAACTTTTCAATTGCTTGCTTTGTTAGTTGAATAGCAGCTGGGTAGTTTCTCCGCTCCATATTATTTCCATCCTGAACATGACGTTAAACTTTTTATTTCCGTCCTGAATAAAGACGTTAAACTGTTTATTCCCGTCCTGAATAAAGACGTTAAACTTTTTATTCCCGTCCTGAATAAAGACGTCAAACTTTTTATTCCCGTCCTGACTAAGACGTTAAACTTTTTATTCCCGTCCTGACTAAGACGTTAAACTTTTTATTCCCGTCCTGAATAAAGACGTTAAACTTTTTATTCCCGTCCTTTTCATTCAGCTGCTATCGTCACTTTTATATTAACAGCCTTTGAAACTTTTCTCTCTTTATCTTTTACTACTAATCGAAGCCCGTCGTTAACTTCTATGGATCTCAACATTTCTATCTCTTAATCATAGGCTGAAATAGAATGTCTCTATTGTTGGACAGTGAGCGCATCCTCCTTTTCTTAGAGGCTCGTGCTTACCACAATCATAGTGTCGGACGTGTTGCGGTCCAAACTCCTCCAGTAGAGTACTGAATTTGGGGCAACCCCACTTTTCGATATCGACAACATTGAGAATGCCGTATTCTTTAAAAAATGCTTTTTCGATGTTACCCCCCTTGTAAGCAACTAGAGCGTTCTCCAATTTTGCAACCTTTGCAATTAATTGGAGGTGCTCCTTTAAAGTTGCCTGCGGAAGGGGGATATTGTATGATCTGTTACAAGAATTTTTATATCTCACCCATGTACGTTTCGATACGTGTAGTTTGCGGTTTTTCAATCTTGTAAGCTTAAGGAATGAAATGATCCCACCTCATAATGAAATGAGGTCTTTATTTTATTCCGCCTGTCGTAAACAACCAGTTCACGACAGCGGAACATTTTGGCCACAAAAAAGCCGTCCATGTCTACGACGAACCGTATGGAAGAAGGCGACGTGACCGTTTCCTCTCTCTGCAAATGATAAATACCTACATTTTCAATAGGTAATTTTATCTCCAACCACACAACATAAAATTATCTTTAATAACTTATCAGCATCGCTTTTGTTAAATACAGAATACGCAAAGGCGTCTGAGCTCACACCTCTCAAACATATGATGAAAGTACTGTAATTAATATTAAAATCACCGAAAGTTTCCTCTAACTTGGAACAAATGTGATCCCACATTTTACTCAATAAAGTATATTGTTCGAGTTGCGTAAACTCTGATAAAATAATTAACTTTCTTAAAATCATTGAAACATCAACCGAAAACTTATAAAATGATATATTAATTTGCCAATTCATCAAGAGCGTATCGCTTTCAAAATGGTTAAGCCACTTGATTTTACATTCGTTGAAAAAAATTACAAATTTCAGGTATATCCACCTCTTGTAGTTCTTCGTCGCACGTTAACATCATCGCGGTATATGACGGATGCGGCGGACGGTAAACAGCCTCCTGACGACTGCTGTTGCTGGCATCGCATAAGCCATTTATTAGATCGTTCATTTATTTATTTATTAGATCCAGCCATTTATTAGATCGTTCATTTTAACACTGATAAGCAATCTGAAAGAAAAATAACCATTAAGTATTTAATAACAAATACTCACCATATATTTTATTTTTATTTTATGCGAATCCACTAAAACTCACATTAATTATTGTTTGTTTACTGTTTCTTATTCTTTAAAAGATATTTTCCACGACCTCCCCATTGGGCCCTCGTTTATTAGGCATATTTTACCATCTTTCAAATATTGAATTTCCTCCGGACACAGCGTTCCGAACTGTGATGGTAAGGTAACCAACCCGATACCTTCTAATTCCACTATTATTTGATTCTTATCCTTTTCAAATTTAGATGGTTTGCCGTAACAGTCCGTAATTAAGTACGGTTCATTTAACGTTAAATCACAAAGTTTAGCCCAAACGGTAGGTACCCTGCCCGATCTTTTTTAAGTTTAAAAAATAGTCAAAGTCGTTTTCGGTCGTTTTCGGTATCGGCGGCGATTGAGACATTTTTGAAACTTACAATAATTTCAAAATATTGATCACTTGCTGAATAAAGACGTTAAACTTTTTATTCCCGTCCTGACTAAGACGTTAAACTTTTTATTCCCGTCCTGACTAAGACGTTAAACTTTTTATTCCCATCCTGAATAAAGACCTCAAACTTTTTATTCCCGTCCTGACTAAGACGTTAAACTTTTTATTCCCGTCCTGACTAAGACGTTAAACTTTTTATTCCCGTCCTGAATAAAGACGTTAAACTTTTTATTCCCGTCCTGAATAAAGACGTTAAACTGTTTATTCCCGTCCTGACTAAGACGTTAAACTTTTTATTCCCATTCTGAATAAAGACGTCAAACTTTTTATTCCCGTCCTGACTAAGACGTTAAACTTTTTATTCCCGTCCTGACTAAGACGTTAAACTTTTTATTCCCGTCCTGAATAAAGACGTTAAACTTTTTATTCCCGTCCTGAATAAAGACGTTAAACTGTTTATTCCCGTCCTGAATAAAGACGTTAAACTTTTTATTCCCATCCTGAATAAAGACGTTAAACTTTTTATTCCCGTCCTTTTCGTTCCGCTGCTATCGTCACTTTTATATTAACAGTCTTTGAAACTTTTCTCTCTTTATCTTTTACTACTATTCGCAGCCCGTCGTTAACTTCTATGGATCTCAACATTTCTATCTCTTAAGCTGAAATAGAATGTCTCTACTGTTAGACAGTGAGCGCATCCTCCTTTTCTTAGAGGCTCGTGCTCACCACAATCATAGTGTCGGACGTGTTGCGGTCCAAACTCCTCTAGTAGAGTACTGAATTTGGGGCAACCCCACTTTTCGATATCAACAACATTGAGAATGCCGTATTCTTTAAAAAATGCTTTTTCGATGTTACCCCCCTTGTAAGTAACTAGAGCGTTCCCCAATTTTTCAACCTTTGCAATTAATTGGAGGTGCTCCTTTAAAGTTGCCTGCGGAAGGGTATTGTATGATTTGTTACAAGAATTTTTATATCTCAATTCTCAACCCATGTACGTTTCGATACGTGTAGTTTGCGGTTTTTCAATCTTGTAAGCTTAAGGAATGAAATGATCCCACCTCATAATGAAATGAGGTCTTTATTTTATTCCGCCTGCCGTAAACACCCAGTTCACGACAGCGGAACATTTTGGCCACAAAAAAGCCGTCCATGTCTACGACGAACCGTATGGAAGATGGCGACGTGACCGTTTCCTCTCTCTGCAAATGATAAATACATTTTCAATAGGTAATTTTATCTCCAACCACACAACATATTATTTTTAATAACTTATCAGCATCGCTTTTGTTAAATACAGAATACCTACGCAAAGGCGTCTGAGCTCACACCTCTCAAACATATAATGAAAGTACTGTAATTAATATTAAAATCACCGAAAGTTTCCTCTAACTTGGAACAAATGTGATCCCACATTTTACTCAATAAAGTATATTGTTCGAGTTGCGTAAACTCTGATAAAATAATTAACTTTCTTAAAATCATTGAAACATCAACCGAAAACTTATAAAATGATATATATTAATTTGCCAATTCATCAAGAGCGTATCGCTTTCAAAATGGTTAAGCCACTTGATTTTACATTCGTTGAAAAAATTACAAATTTCAGGTATATCCACCTCTTGTAGTTCTTCGTCGCACGTTTACATCATCGCGGTATATGACGGATGCGGCGGACGGTTAACAGCCTCCTGACGCTGCTGTTGCTGGCATCGCATAAGCCATTTAGTAGATCGTTCATTGTATTCATTTTAACACTGATAAGCAATCTGAAAGAAAAATAACCATTAAGTATTTAATAACAAATACTCACCATATATTTTATTTTAATTTTATGCGAATCCACTAAAACTCACATTAATTAAATTTTTGTTTTTTTACTGTTTCTTTTACTTTAAAAGATATTTTCCACGACCTCCCCATTGGGCCCTCGTTTATTAGGCATATTTTACCATCTTTCAAATATTGAATTTCCTCCGGACACAGCGTTCCGAACTGTGATGGTAAGGTAACCAACCCGATACCTTCTAATTCCACTATTATTTGATTCTTATCCTTTTCAAATTTAGATGGTTTGCCGTAACAGTCCGTAATTAAGTACGGTTCATTTAACGTTAAATCACAAAGTTTAGCCCAAACGGTAGGTACCCTGCCCGATCTTTTTTAAGTTTAAAAAATAGTCAAAGTCGTTTTCGGTATCGGCGGCGATTGAGACATTTTTGAAACTTACAATAATTTCAAAATATTGATCACTTGCTGAATAAAGACGTCAAACTTTTTATTCCCGTCCTGACTAAGACGTTAAACTTTTTATTCCCGTCCTTACTAAGACGTTAAACTTTTTATTCCCATCCTGAATAAAGACGTCAAACTTTTTATTCCCGTCCTGACTAAGACGTTAAACTTTTTATTCCCGTCCTGACTAAGACGTTAAACTTTTTATTCCCGTCCTGAATATAGACGTTAAACTTTTTATTCCCGTCCTGAATAAAGACGTTAAACTGTTTATTCCCGTCCTGACTAAGACGTTAAACTTTTTATTCCCATTCTGAATAAAGACGTCAAACTTTTTATTCCCGTCCTGACTAAGACGTTAAACTTTTTATTCCCGTCCTGAATAAGACGTTAAACTTTTTATTCCCGTCCTGAATAAAGACGTTAAACTTTTTATTCCCGTCCTGAATAAAGACGTTAAACTGTTTATTCCCGTCCTGAATAAAGACGTTAAACTTTTTATTCCCATCCTGAATAAAGACGTAAAACTTTTTATTCCCGTCCTTTTCGTTCCGCTGCTATCGTCACTTTTATATTAACAGTCTTTGAAACTTTTCTCTCTTTATCTTTTACTACTATTCGCAGCCCGTCGTTAACTTCTATGGATCTCAACATTTCTATCTCTTAATCATAGGCTGAAATAGAATGTCTCTACTGTTGGACAGTGAGCGCATCCTCCTTTTCTTAGAGGCTCGTGCTCACCACAATCATAGTGTCGGACGTGTTGCGGTCCAAACTCCTCCAGTAGAGTACTGAATTTGGCGCAACCCCACTTTTCGATATCGACAACATTGAGAATGCCGTATTCTTTAAAAAATGCTTTTTCGATGTTACCCCCCTTGTAAGCAACTAGAGTGTTCTCCAATTTTGCAACCTTTGCAATTAATTGGAGGTGCTCCTTTAAAGTTGCCTGCGGAAGGGGGATATTGTATGATCTGTTACAAGAATTTTTATATCTCACCCATGTACGTTTCGATACGTGTAGTTTGCGGTTTTTCTATCTTGTAAGTTTAAGGAATGAAATGTTCCCACCTCATAATGAAATAAGGTCTTTATTTTATTCCGCCTGTCGTAAACACCCAGTTCACGACAGCGGAACATTTTGGCCACAAAAAAGCCGTCCATGTCTACGACGAACCGTATGGAAGATGGCGACGTGACCGTTTCCTCTCTCTGCAAATGATAAATACATTTTCAATAGGTAATTTTATCTCCAACCACACAACATAATATTATCTTTAATAACTTATCAGCATCGCTTTTGTTAAATACAGAAAACGCAAAGGCGTCTGAGCTCACACCTCTCAAACATATAATGAAAGTACTGTAATTAATATTAAAATCACCGAAAGTTTCCTCTAACTTGGAACAAATGTGATCCCACATTTTACTCAATAAAGTATATTGTTCGAGTTGCGTAAACTCTGATAAAATAATTAACTTTCTTAAAATCATTGAAACATCAACCGAAAACTTATAAAATGATATATTAATTTGCCAATTCATCAAGAGCGTATCGCTTTCAAAATGGTTAAGCCACTTGATTTTACATTCGTTGAAAAAATTACAAATTTCAGGTATATCCACCTCTTGTAGTTCTTCGTCGCACGTTAACATCATCGCGGTATATGACGGATGCGGCGGACGGTAAACAGCCTCCTGACGACTGCTGTTGCTGGCATCGCATAAGCCATTTAGTAGATCGTTCATTGTATTCATTTTAACACTGATAAGCAATCTGAAAGAAAAATAACCATTAAGTATTTAATAACAAATACTCACCATATATTTTATTTTTATTTTATGCGAATCCACTAAAACTCACATTAATTAAATTATTGTTTGTTTACTGTTTCTTTTACTTTAAAAGATATTTTCCACGACCTCCCCATTGGGCCCTCGTTTATTAGGCATATTTTACCATCTTTCAAATATTGAATTTCCTCCGGACACAGCGTTCCGAACTGTGATGGTAAGGTAACCAACCCGATACCTTCTAATTCCACTATTATTTGATTCTTATCCTTTTCAAATTTAGATGGTTCGCCATAACAGTCCTTAATTAAGTACGGTTCATTTAACGTTAAATCACAAAGTTTAGCCCAAACGGTAGGTACCCTGCCCGATCTTTTTTAAGTTTAAAAAATAGTCAAAGTCGTTTTCGGTATCGGCGGCGATTGAGACATTTTTGAAACTTACAATAATTTCAAAATATTGATCACTTGCTGAATAAAGACGTCAAACTTTTTATTCCCGTCCTGAATAAAGACGTTAAACTTTTTATTCCCGTCCTGACTAAGACGTTAAACTTTTTATTCCCGTCCTGACTAAGACGTTAAACTTTTTATTCCCGTCCTGAATAAAGACGTTAAACTTTTTACTTCCGTCCTGAATAAAGACGTTAAACTTTTTATTTCCGTCCTGAATAAAGACTTAAAACTTTTTATTTTTTTGGTTCGGAAGTTATAGATATCTTTCTGATACCGACTTTTCTCGAGTATAACATAGTATCTCAGCTGCGTCCTGGAGCGGTGTAATATTGTACCGGATCGAGGTTATTTTTAAGAGTGTAGCAAGTATTCTCTCGATAAGCAAAGCGAATTTAATTTGTATAAATTAATTATCGGTCGGGGTCTTTTAGATTAAGTAAGTAGGGTTAGTTAAGGTTTAGTTTATAAGAATTTATTGCAAATCGTTTTTAAGTTTATTGTTAATAGTTTTTAAGTTTATTGTAAAGATTTATAATAAAAATATAATTACTTATAGCAACCCAAAATAAAGGCTAAAATTCAAAGTAATATAAGCTACTTCCTAATATTAACTGGAAGTCCGCTTTTGTAGGTTATGTAAAGTTTCTGAGTTTAGACCTGTTTTATCCTTGTATTTTTTTATGTTGGATTGGAAACACATTTTGACTGCTATTATTCTAAATTCTATCTCCAACATTGTGCTGGTAATGTAATCATTAAGGTGCAAAGTAGTATGAAATATTCTTTTAAAAATAAAGTTACATTTTAACCACATAGGTACTATATTTTTATTCTTTTCTTACCATCTACTATATTATTTCAAGAAATAACTTCAAAAATACTATATTTGATAGAAAAAAAGCTGGTAACCCTAACAATAACAGGTGCTCCATACGCGTCACCCTCAATAGAGACCTTGCAGGGTAGATAAGGCTACAGTACAAGTTTACTCGATAGATTTTTTTCAAAGTACCTAAGGTCTAAAAATAACATTTTAATGTTTATTTCTACCAAAATAAGTATTATATTTCTATGATTTTCAGTACATAACAAGCGCGATCGTCCCATGTTGCATCTCTTTCTACCTACAACAAAGTAACTAACTACGCCAATAGTGGGAGAAAATTCGTTTTCAGCTAGCTCCACCATAGCCGCATTAATGCCGTCACCGGATACGGTGTGGATTGTATATATATACTATCACTACATAATGTTCGAGCAATGCGCAGAAATATTGCTCTTCAAATTAACGTAGGCGTAGGATAAAGCTATTAGAAGAAGAACTCGGCGCTAGCGCCCCCGCCCCCGCCCCCGTTGACGCCCCCGTTGACGCGCCCGACCCCGTTCACGGTCTCGGCGGCCCCCTAACGCCTCTGAAATATACACGTCACAAAAGGGATAATATACCTACTATTCATTTCGACAACCTCGCAGAAAGCCCGCATGGCCGAGCGGTGTGGCGTGTGGCTGCGACGCGCCACCGCTGAATCTCACCACACAAGTGTGCAAGTTCGAATCTCCCACGGGGCGGTGGTGATGGATTCTTTTTACAAATAAAAATTATGGAGTTATATGATTTATACGGTGAGTATTTTAGGAACTAATATGGGCGGTGGTGATGACGTCGAATGAACGAGTGGTTCAGTAGCGTCATCTATACGATTTACAGCGGATCATTTCGGTACTACTGTGGCTTCGGTCGTGGTGGTGGCGGCGGCGGCGGTTCTCATGCTCGTACGCATGCTCAGTAGCGCCATCTGCGGCTTCTCGCGGGAACTACTATAAGACTTACTAGTTGGGCGATACGCACACCGATACCGCTGGAGCTGAGTAGCGCCATCTGTGGATTTCCATAGGAACCACTAGGCACACTAGCGCCACTCTTCCTAATGCGGATTTTTCAGGAACTTCTTGGACTTTCCTCCCTCTGGGAGGGATTCAATTCGGTATATTACATCTACTTTTTGTATAGGGTGACTTTAAATTAGTGAACAATAGAGAAGGATATGCATGTAGGTAGGTACTCGTGATAACAAAATACTTTTACTATGGGGCCAGCAAAGTTTAAAATCATAAAAAAAATGTTGCCCCATACTATCAGCTGGTGCATTCCGCATGTGGGAGGGAGTACAATTTTTTTTTTTATTTCTACCTAGGTCCCATAGTAAAAGTTGCTTGTTACAAGTACCTACCTACCCACATGCATACCTATCCTTTTCTATCGTTCAACTAATTAAAAGTCACGCTATATGAGTAGGTTACCTATGTACCTACCTACCCTACAACCTCTTACCTAAATGAAGTTGTACCAATCCTACGTAAGTTTTTCCCCTGAAAGCCTCTTTTCTAAGTGCGATAAGCCTTTCCCAAGCGAGCGTCGTTTACAAGCAACTTTGTTGATTGTGTTTAAAAGTTGCTTGTCTTCTTGAACAGTCGCTAGTTGCGATTCTTACAAGTTCTGATATATTTCTTATTTTATTGTGAAAATCTAAATTTAGTACTAATAGGTAGGTGCTTATGTGAGTTATTGATGTCTAGGAAGCACTAGGTGCAAGATTTAGGCACTAGAAATACCTACGAGTATTTTTAAGTATGTTTGCCGAACATGCTTCTAATCAGTTAGGTAGGTAGGGCAATTTTTGAGCAACGCGACTGTCCAATTTCATTCGGCACATACCTACCCTTTAGTAACTTCTTGTCCTATTGTAGTAAGCATACGCAAATATCTCTGTATTTATAACATGTACTTAGATACGTACCTACCTACTTACCTCAATAATTAAGAAGAACCCTAAAGCCTAATTAGTAGCTTAGGTAATAGGTAGGTAGGTAAATATCTACCTAATTAATGCCCAACTAATGTTAATGGAAATATTGAAAAGTAAAATCTGTCTCTTCCTTATAAAACTTTTCTATTATCAAAAATGAACTACTTATGCATGATGTTTACAGTCAGATTAGATTAGGTACTCACCTATTTTGGTATTGAATAAACCGCGACTCGCGAAGCCATCCATGATCAATGTCGATCCGACTATTCCGACTACTTAGGACAAAAGCGAGACATTGTCCCAGAATGTCCCTCGTCCACCAATATCTGTCCCGCTATCTGTCAACCGGGACATGAAGACAGCGATTTATCTGTATTCTGTCTCGTTGAATTGAGTGTCGTTGGCCGAGTGAGATTGAGAACGTAACTTGACGCGCGATTGTGACTAACGCAGATTTATTAACAGTTAGAGTTGTATAAAAAGGCATAATTAGTTAATTTTACTTAGTAAATCCTGTGTATCTATTAATCGTTTATGCCGATTAATGCATGAGAGGATGTTTGTTAGGTACCTACTCTTTCTCGCGAAAACCACTGTACAGATTTAATGTACCTAAGTAGGTACTTATTATTTTTACCACTGTAGCTTGCTCATTAGAATAACAAATAGGCTGTATTATTTAAAGGTATCTATTATGTAAGTTTTCCAACATATCCCGATTCATTCATTAAAATCTGCTCAGTGGTTTTTGCGTGAAAAAGTAACAAACATCCATACAACCATCCATCCATTGGCACAACCATTGATATTTGTAAAAGGTATGTACCTAAGAATTAGTAGGATTTAACCATATTTTTATTATGTTTCACTACATTATTATATTTAACATTCCCAGATTTTCCAAGCTAATTTTAATTAGTAAGGAACGCGCGGCGCTAATGTTATTATCCTTTGGTAACATATCAAAGGAACCACGAAGTTTGAATTAATTTGAAGGTAACAAACTACGAAACATGTTGCGAAAATGCGGAATAACATCATACTAATATTAAAAATCTTATTGTTTGTGCCGATGGATGGATGGATGTTTGTTACTCTTTCACGCAAAAACTATAAGGAGGTGCCACATTTTTTTTTCATATAAAATGAGTTTATGACAGCGTGCCAAGGTTGGCGCAAGTTTTTCATAGTTTTCTCAAACGATAATAGATTCCATACAAAAAAGTAGCCATTTTGCGCTAGACCAGGCACGCAGATCCAGACGGTATGGCACATACCTATATTCTATACTCAAAGCAAATACTACTGAATACATTTTGATGAAAGGCAATATTGTAGCTTATGTATCAGAATAACACATAGGCTATATTATTTTAAGATATCAAGTTGTTTTTTCCAAGATAATGACGATAAATGCATACAAAGTCGCGGGCGGCCTCTAGTCTGAAATATTGCGCTTTTCACTTCAAACGGCGTTTATAAATAACTAGTTTTTCGCATGTGGACTCTACCGCTTTTGACAGTTGGTAAATATCTGAATAAGCTTGGCAAACATGAAAGTGTATTTTGGGTAAAACTGAGGCGATTTGAAAATAGACGGCGAAGCTTTTTTTTTTTTGCTTTCTTTTAAGAGTATGGTGTTACAATATGAAAATGTTCAAGTAATGTAACCTACACAGGTAACACTTAAATTAATCTGTCTACTAAGTAGGTACTGAATCTCCTTAGATACCCTAGTCAAAGTTCTTTGTTAGGCACAAAATATACCTAAGTAGGTACCTACCTACTTTATTTTAGTTCTTAAGAACATGCCTATCTGTCATACCTTTCTCCCTTCGGGGTAGGCAGAGAACACGATCAAAACGCACTTGTTTTGCTTTACTTAGATAAAATATGTTGGTATCTAATAAGTTTAAATATTTGATACACTTTTACATTCTATCGCATCTCATGAAGTGTCCTAATTGGCGAGAATTATAAATTGGATTCATCCAAGAAACTCTTCCGGGCGGCGTCGAGTGAAGTACGTATTTAAACTGAACGGATTAACTCGACACCTCATTTATACGAAAGCAGGTACAACTAACGTCTCAAGTAAACTAAAGCGAATGGCAGGAGTATTTTTACGCTGCGAGTTCGTCAGCTGTTCTTGAGACACCATCTTGGAAGCTGATATTGTTATGAAATGCCACTTAGCGTTTTAAAAATGGAATTTCTGAAAAAAAAGTAAATATGGCGGATGGGCTTCAGGAATATTCCCGCGTTTTTCTTCGAGTGTTTACTTAAGGCCAAGTGCTCACTTTGTGAGTAAGTTTAATGATAAATGTTCATTATAAACAATAGCAGGCTTGTCTTGTGGTAACAAAATAGGAGTACCTACCTAGACAACAAGAATGTAAGTATGATTTAAGAAAAAATGAATTCTTATACCTACCTGCGAAACAAGACAAACCCCATAAATAAAATGGCGATTTAATTTATGGAACCTTACAAAATATCGCTCGCTAACATTTTATGACAGTCTTCAAAGTTCCTTTTAAATTAAGTATAATCACGTTTTACAAATAAACGAAAATAAACATGACGAGCGCTCAAAAGAAAGATCCTAATTCTTTAGGATCTTTGTTTCTACAAGAACCTCCATTCTCTGAAGTCGGTTAAGACACCCCTAACTTCAAGCTAGATCACTTTATAAACAAAAACACTGCAGCCGAACTTTTTGTACAGTTCGCAAACAAAGCAAAGTAAGCAAACACAATTAGCGCAGTTTGTTTGCTGACGGTACACGGTACAGACGCTACGAGCTGCGAGTATCGCCAGTTTGGATTCGGATTCGAATTTTCAATTGATGTTGTTGACTGTACTCGCTTGATTTTGCAGGTTTATGCTCTTTTGTCAAGTGTAGTCGCTTTTGGGCACTTTTATTTATTGTTTTAAAATTGTTTGTTTACTTAAAGCATGAATGGTCGAAGGCGAAGAAAGAAATAAGTTAATGCTTAGGTTCCTACCTACTTATAATTATAACTATCTACTCCTGAATACCAACGTGAGTACTACTTAGTAGGTTAGTACGTGGGATAAGTATTTTAAAAAAACATAATTTCCTTAAAAATATACCTAGGTACCTATCCAGTATCTGCGTACATACCTACTTAAGAACTAGGTAGGTAGACACCCTACAAAGGTTATTATTTTAAGCCTGAAATCGGCTTCCATAGCGCTGCGCTGAATGGAAAACTTATGTAACGTTTTGCAGTTCTTTTCAATCTCCACCTTTTCAAAAGTATTACGTATAAAAGATTTTCTATATTCAGGTGAAAAACTATTACAAATCTTTCTATGAGAGTAAGCAATAAAAACTTCTTGCTGAAAAAAATTCATAAATAAATACCTACAGAATAGAATCTACTTTAATAAAAGACTGGCATTCTATCTTCAAAAAAATCTTTTCTAATAGCCATTTGGTCAATGAAAAAAAAGTTTTCTTTTTAATTTTTGACAGACTAAAAAGGCGTTGACTTTTGTTTTTTTCCGTGTAAAACAGTCAGTATTTCTCTTTGATCAAAAAGTTTTTATTCAATCATTTATTTTCTATTTTTCACAAAAGAGATTACGCTTCGTAAGTAGGTAATTTAAAAAAGTTGCTTTATTGGAAAAGGTTCGATTACAAACAATAAGTACGATCCACGTATGATCTTGTTTTAATACTTAAATGGAATATAAAAAATCGAAGTAGGTACAAAATATTAATGTCTAACTTTAAAAGGGTTTTGAAAATTATAATGAAAAGGTTAGAAGGGAAAATAAATTCATCTGTCGTAAACCTTCGCAAACATTCAACCACAAACACGGGACAAGGTTTAAAATTAACACGTGAAAATTCCCGCGAGTTCGTAGCTATGAAATTTATTGCTTTACTAAATAAAATACGCTTCCTGGCTTTTCTGCCCTGTTTTTTTGTATTATTTTAATGAAAATCATGTTTTTGTAGGTACTAAATGTACTTACGATAAAAATATGTTGTAAGTAAGGTCAATGTGGGTAAGACCGTCTGGGGTAAAAGACCGTCTGGTGGCAATAAATTCTAGTTTTGAATAGCTAACACCATATGCATAAGTCGATTTAACATTATTCAGTGTATTAGTTTGAACTAAAAACACAGATGTCGCTGGAATCATTGGTTTGAGCGGAATCGGTCCGCCAATTTTTTTAACTATTCTATGGTAATATCAGTTTATAACAGTGCCGGGTATTAGTAAGAAAAAAGTGGTAAATTGAGGGAGTTTTATGTGTGTCTTTGATTACGTCAGTAATTTATTGATCCATTAATTTATTTGTGGTATTGAAATTAGAAATATCTTCTTAATTTTGTGTTTACACTGATCTCAAGTTTTTAACTTCAAAATTAAATAGTTAGGCAAGACCGTCTACTTAGAAAAGGGAAGTCCGTCATATGCCGATCTTGCCTCATTACAGATATTGTCAACCTTTTATGTAGTGCATATTTTATGCACAGCTATCTTACTATAAAATTGTTAATTATTATTTATTTTTCTATTTACCTATTGATTTCAAATCTAACGGGCTTGTAGGTAACTACTAACTAACATTAATGAAATATTTTTAACTACGCGTAACAATTATACTTGGATTTTTTCCTTCATTCGATTGTTTGTAAGGGCTTATAAAAATATACTTATATATAACACAAGTTGTTTCGATCGTACAATTTTCAAACACGGGTGTTTTTTTTTATAAAACTTTTTTAATCAGACTTTTGGAAGTTAAGTTTAGATATTACAGACTTATTGACAACTGATTAGACTGATTCAAGTGATCTCCAATTCCGGGTAAGAATTTAATAACGTGCTTACCAAATTACATAAAAAAAAAAATTTTTTTTCTTACAAAAATGTTTAGAACCTCTGTCACGATAGTTATGCCGATCTTGCCTTAAAAAAAAGTAAGATGTTATATCTTTGTAATGAAAGCCTTATTAACAAATACTTAAATTGCATATTTGAATGGCAATAATGATTTACCGAGTGAAACTGTCTTCATACACACAGGCGCACTATTACGACTTCTAACTCACAAATTCACTACTAGACGGTGTTGCCTCACATGACACGGGAAGACCGTCTACAAGTCAAGTTTTAAAAAAACGATTGTATATCAAAAGATTATGGCATTTTCTTATAGATTTCGACTTCTACGTGTAGCCAATTAAATAATTTATCATTTCCGATCACACGACGCTGTTTATAATTTATATCTTCTTCATCAAATCAAATCAAAGTCAAATTTTAGAAAAGTATGCCGATCTTGCCCACATTGACCTTACCTAGGTATCTGCAAAATTAGGTTGGCTAATTATCAAATGATAGGTTAGTGAGTAGGCCTAGATATTAAAGGTTAGGTAGATAATAATATGCAACAATTCTACTTACACGAAAACTACACGGAAATCACTAAACAAAATGTCTTTTACAAAACTTGCTAAAATTGAGCTTTAAATGTAAGCGAATTAAAAATGTCTTTTAAAATACTTAGATATTAGGTACCTACATAAGTAATCAACACAAAAATTATCTCGTAGATTTTATTTCTCCATAACTTATATCACAGATAAAGCTAAATAGTTACTAACGTCTTAAATTCGGAAGCGTCACTCTTGTCGGTAGAGTCTACGCCACTCTGCTCAACTCTCTACCATATTTTTTTTTTAAATCTTGTAATTATTGACTTCATCTATCCAATATTAATTTATTTTAGTACCAGCCAAGTCCTAGCTAATACCTGAATAATGACAATATTTATCATAATAATAACGTAGAAATTATAGCTCATTTTACTGGTCAAAACACCCTTAACCTTTTATGGGGATCGTAAAGGGTAATCTTCCATAAAAACAGATTTCGTTCAACCGACTTAAGTAAGAAATAAAAATGGCGTCATATTTTAGTGGTAAGGTTTCGGACGTGATTATTAGGTTTTATTTTACGTTCAATATTAGATAACATTACCTACTTACCTATAAGTAGGTACTTACTTAGGTAAAACAAAATAATTTTCGTTCCTGATTTGAAAAGAGTATTTAGTTAACAAAGCGTCTTAACAAAGACATAACTCGTACCTATAGATAGGTACGTAGGTATTGGTAGGTAGGCACATTATAAGACCAAATTAAATAATTAATGAAATAGCGCCAAAACACACGCACACGACACAACTGAAACGAAACGTTTCAAACTAGTTCCTTCGTGTGTTGTTTTCTAAGGAAGACATAAGTAGCAGAAATTGCGATGCAACTCAAAAGTAACTAGCAGTTTCAGTTGCGTTGCATTTGCGTTTCACCGTGTGTTGTGGGTTAGGGCCTTATTTTTTTCACAAAGTTACCTTATCTACATTTGGGTAGGCACATTAGTTTTGTATTATCTACTTAAATACCTACTCTTTAAACTGGGAATAAACAATTAACTATCTTCTTTTTAATATGTAGCCTAGTTAGAACGTTTTCTAATTTCCTGTGTACCTACTAGATCTAATTCTAATCTAATCTAATTTAATTTTGACATTTGTGTCCCACTGCTGGGCAAAGACCTCACTCCTCATCCGCCATGACTTTCTGTCTCGAGCTTCCTCCTCCCAGCTCGTCCCGCCACCTTTTCCGTGGTCTTAGTCATTGCATTTTATTTCAAAGGCAATTAAATGCTTTAACCATAGTTATTTTTCTACGAAAGTAGACTTAGCTAATGGAAACACTCGGTGGGTATATACTGAGCAAACTGCTGCTAAAAGCCGAAGCAAAACCAACAAACTTCACTTTCCGCCCATTTTCAGATAAATTACGTCTTCATGAGAGTGCCTACAGTGTAAACTTGTTTCGTAGTTCAGCAGTTTTCAATTTTCATTTTCTTTGAGATTATTTTTTTTAGACGATTTTTTTATTTAGATATTTATATCAACGTAATTTCATGGAAATGTAAATACATATAGGTAAATGTGTAGGTTAGTATCTTTGCATTTTTAACAATTCTAAAACTTTATTTGCAAAGAGCAACCCAACAGAGTTTCCTGCTAGTCTTCTCTGAGGAAGGCTGCGAATCTAGCATAAGCAAAAAAAAGTTGTTGGGTGGATACCGTAGGTATTTACTGAAGTACTTATGTGTAGGTTAGGTAACTACCTAACCTTCTGCGAGAAGAAATTTCACAAAAGAAGGCCACATTCACATCATACTTACCTACAAACTTCAATAAAACTTGGAAAAGGTTTCAAATGTGGAATTATCCTGGAATACCGAAACGTAACGACTGCAATCTTGTGGCAAGCTGCCAGAACAAAATGACCAGCAGACTCTGTCGTAAAAACTTTTACCTACCTGCCTAAAGTCTTAGAGAGGGTGCGGGATAGACTTCTTCAAGGATTTAGTACCTATTTAGTTAATGCGGAAAAAAATAAATTTACCATATTGTTACATTTTTTAGTTTTGTGTTTAGTACCTACTTATGCCTACAGCTGTTGTTTTTTCAAAAAGAGTATATTAAAATATGTTCTTTGTTTAAACTGCTATTTACTTAGATACTTTACTTAGAGCGGTTACGCACTACGGCACTACTTAAATTCGATCCGAAATATTAATAAGTAGGTAGGTAGGTACCTATCTACAGAAATAGTTCTCGGATTCATATTAAATAATATTATGTAGGTACCTAAATATCATTTCGGATCATAATAAGAATCGGATATAAGTAGGTACCCAGTAAATAGGTGGGTACTTAACCGTTCTTACTAAACAAATTTTCTTACCCATTATGAAAAGCGAATTAACAAATTGCTTTTTTCATAAATATGGTGATTGATAGATAATTACCTACCCATTTAGTTCAAATACCTATCTGAGACTAGGCAGTCTAAAAACTCCAAAGTCTAGACCTAAAAACGGTTACATTTCCGGCAAGAGCTGGAAAATTTCCACGCAGTACGTAATGCGTTAACCATTTTCGACAATGTTTTTAAGTTTAAATGCTTTTTAATGGGTCTCGGAGCGTAATACCTATGAAGATACCTATAAATCTACGAATGCTAAGTATTTACCTACCACACACTTCAATTTTAGTGTTTTCATAAGCATCTTAAGGTGTGTAGGTACCTAGTCATTAGCGTAATGCCTGTTTCACACGAGGGCAGAACAGTGAGGCAGAACTGTGGGCAGTAGTTCTATCTTCAACTGTCTTGACACTATTCTGTGCGTTTAAACAGTAGCAGTACTGTGCAGCCCCTGTTCTGCCTCACTATTGTGCCCTCGGGTGAAACAGGCATTATGCCGGTACTGCTACTGTTTAAACGCACAGAATAGTACTGTCTTCAACTGTCTTGACACTATTCTGCGCGTTTAAACAGTAGCAGTACTGTGCTGCCGACTGTTCTGTCCTCGTGTAAAACCGGCTTAGCAGTAACCGTTGCTCTGTAAGTAACCAAAAAGAACACAGCGTTTAGGTACTTAAACATACGTACTTAGTTCGCTGATGGTTCGCGAATCTGCTGCGAGCTCACACTTTCCGTTTTTTGGTTACAGTGTTAGGGTTACGTGTAGGTACTCGCTCGCTAATTAGGTAGTACCTACGCGCCTTTAGGTAAACCTATCGAAAATACTTAGTTACATAAAGAAGTCTTTTATTTCCAGAATTTACATCGCAAGAGTGGACAACTAGCTACAAACATGATTTTCTACACAAACAGAACTCGGCATGACGACGAATTTAACTGGGCACCAGAGCAGTATGCATGGTGTTGTAAATGGGTTTTCTAGATAAATTTTGCGGATCATGGGTAGGTACCTAAGTAAATATTATGACTACCTACGGTAACTCAGAGGATTTGTTCGGGAAAACCTTTATTTGACTTTAAAGGATTGTTTTTAGAGATGGGCCGATAAAGGGCGGCGCAGACGTGACGGAGCGCAGCATTGTGCATTTTTGATTGTTATATATTATCGACATTGTTCTCATTAGAATAATATTCATAATCAGTTGACACAACATTCGAATTTAGTAGTTTAGATCGATGCTCTGCGCTTCGCACCGTCAGGTATGCGCCGGGCCTTAGTACCTACTGGATTAAAACTTAATACCTATCGACTACTTACCTACTTTTCACCTTTTTTTATTTATATACCTACCTACCTAGGTATTTTCTTACATCATTCGCCTCACACCGGTACCTTATTCCTTATTCGTGCCTAGTAATCCTCTGTAATGACAATGCTGACTAATGGAAAGCTGCTTAGTAGGTACTTAGAACTAATTTGCATATTCTACCTATATATATACCTACTTACCTACCTTAATACCATCACCTACATTATTGAGGTATCTATAAGTTAAGTATTATATTATGTAGATAGGTAGGTACTTATACGTAATACGTATAAATCATTATAATAAGTACCTAATCTAATAATTAATCATTAGCAACTAAGTAATGACTAGCGGAAGAGAAAGTTGAGTTTTGTTGTGAGGGAATTACGTTTCTTTTTAGGGCAACACGTAGGTACCTATCTAAGTAGGTAGATAAGTACATTTTATTTCACTATGAAGAATTTCCCTGAAGCTTTTTTACGCTTAGGGTTAAATGAATTAAAGATATTTATTTATCACAGATAAACGTGATAGTAGACAATAGGTAATAGTAGATAATTTTTCTGAGATTAAGTTAAGGATAAAATTAAACCTACTTATTCTTAAAATTGTATGCAATTAGTGAATTTATACTCGTGTAAGTTGTAAGGGAAACCCCTAAGGTAAAAAAAGTTTATCTGTTTTTCTTAGGCGTTGGGCTGGCATCTTATAATTTAGTTACTTATAGCTGAATAGTTACCTAAATTAAGTACCTACCTACATATCGACGCCCCCACCGAATAATCCCGTAAAGACTCCTTACGGGGTTTTCACTTTTTTGTCAAAAATGCGCTCTGGAGGTCCTAATACACCTTGTGAATTTTTTTCAGATTTTTCCTAGTGTAAATTAAAAAGATATTTTTTTATACGCGATTATTCGAAAACACTACTCAATCAATGATTGACACGAATAAACCCATATTACACTTTTACGTAAATTCATTAGCACAGCGCAAACGGTAAAAGCATAATACGGTTTTATTCGCGGGAAAAAAAGATGAGCCATCGAACTGTAAAAGTTATTGCGTTATTATTCGGGGGACAAATTAAATAAAGGAAATATCGTAATATGTTATTACAATGTTATTCGCGGTTGCGTTATATTATAGTAAAATCGTAAAGACTGATTACGGTATTATACGCGGGAAAATATACAAAACTTAAATCTGCAAAGACTGATAACGGTACTACTCGTGTGCAAAAATATTAACTAGTAGTCAGTAAACGCTATTACTTAATTATTTTTCAATTTTTTTTTACTGTAATGTAGCATTACTGTTATTAATTTACCAAATTGTAGTTTGTAAACTTTTATTACAATCTTCTTTTAGTATATTTTATAGATAGTAAATTACGCAAATGGTCACTACTTACAACAGTTATGTTAAATATTTTGTAAATCTATTTTAAAATACGATATATTTGGTGCGATTATCCTATTTTGTACAAGCACAGTAGGTACAAGTGAATTACGACCTTGAACCTAGAGCAAGCCCCAAAGAACATTAGGTATAGAAGTTGTACGTTTAGAAGCTAATAATGAAGATAAAAAAAATACCGACAATGATAAAGAAAAATAGAAAATATTATTGCAAGTTCGAGTGTAGAAACTGGACATCTAGAAACGGATCCTAATAATGTTGAAAATATTCTTAAAGATAAATCAAAAAAATTAATAAGAAAACGCAAAGTAAATAAAAGTGAATGGGAAGATGTTAGCAATAAGAAATTGAAGAATTCTGGCGAAGCTTATGAAGGATGTAGATCAAAAAAGAGTTTTCCTAAAAAAACCTTAAAACCTAGTTGTGATTGCAAAAAAAAATGTGGCGAGAAGTTTACAGAACCGCAAAGGACTGCATTGTCTAATAGTTTTTACAAATTAGGCAATCATGAACTCCAATGGCAGTATATTTCTAGACATGTAAAAAGCGGAGAAATTAAAAAATGACACTAAACAGAAAGAGCACGCGCATGCAAACAATAACTTAGGTATTACTTACCTTCAGAAAATGACAAAAAAGAAATTCAGGTTTGCAAGAAGTTTTTTTTAAATACTCTTAGTATTCAAGAACAGATGGTCTTCACAACTTTAGATAAGACTAAAAAGGATAAGGCCTTAGTAGATAAGAGAGGAAAACATGACAACCGTCCGCATGCTGTAAAACCAGAAACAGTAGAGAATGTAATTACGCACATTAAGCAGTTTCCAACTGTAGAAGCACATTACATACGAAAAGATTCAACAAGACAATATTTATCAGAGCTACTTAACATTTCAAGAATGTATCGTTTATACAAAGAATGGTTCGCAACACAAGCTTCCCTTAATCCAATGAATTTGGCGACCAAACGACAATATGAAAGGATCTTCAATACATCTTTCAATTACTCATTTTTTAAACCTAAAAAAGACCAATGTTCAATGTGTTCCAAATACAAGCTGGCTGACTCTACAGAAAAAGAAAAGATGGAAGATGAATACAGAACTCATTTGAAGAGAGAAGATAAAGTAAGAAATTTAAAAAATAATGAAAAGGAGACTGCTATATCTGAAACCGACAATACTACATCACTTGCAATTTATGACTTGCAGAAAGTTTTGAACTTACCACAATCGGAGGTATCTATATTTCATTATAAGAGAAAATATCCCGTATACAACTTTACTGTGTTCGATGCAATGCGTAAAAAAGGCTACTATTATGTCTGGCATGGTCAAATTGCTAAAAAAGGCTGTAATGAAATAGGCAGTTGTTTACTCCAATTCATGAAGTCTCAATCAGAAAACGGAATTAAAAACATATTATTTTATTCGGACGGTTGCGGAGGGCAAAATAAAAACAGATTTATTTTCGCAATGTATCTTTTGGCTGCAAAAGAATTCCAATTAGATATAACACATAATTTTTTCGTTACTGGACATAGCCAAAATGAAGGAGACTCGATGCACGCATGCATTGAAAAGAATATGAAAAATAAAATTATCTACACGCCAGACCAAATTTACAGCATAATAATGAACGCAAAAATTACAGAGCCTAAATACGATCTCAAAGAAATGGACCAGTCAGATTTTTTAAATATCAAGGACCTCGTTATTGATGCAAATTGGAAAAAAGATACCAAAGGAGAGATAATTCGCTGGTCTGATGTGATGGAAATCCGTGTCTCACATTCCACAGGCCACCGCGTATTGTTCAAATACGACTTTGATGATCCATATTCCGAGTTAGATACCTCTGGACCAACTATGACTCCAAGTTTGCGCATTCGAGGGAGAGGACGAGGACGAGGTAGAGGCAGTGCAGGTGTCAGTCGTATACAACAAGTGTCGGCTACATCTACAACTGTAGACAGCTTAAAACAAGCTTACAACGAATTGTTACCTATTTCCAGAGACTTGTACGCCGATCTGCAAAGCTTGTGTAAATCAGGAGCTATACCTCGTCATTATCATGAGTTTTATAACTCATTAAAATGTGTTTCAAATGATGATTGATTAGATTTAAGAGATTAACTTTTGTATTTGTGGCCTACTTATCTTTCTATAATAAATTTAAATAATCTTACTTTAATAATTTTTTTTTTTTGTCTAACCATCCTTTGAATTTTTATCACTGGGCAAGATCATCTTTTCTTACGTAACTCATATACATACCTACATAATATAACATACATACACATAACTTATACCATAATTCTTATAGTTTTTGTTTCACGTTCAAAGAAAATCTATTCTACGAATAATCTTGTAACTAATAATTACCGAAAATAATAAACAACTATTTGCCTCGAAGACTACCGCAACTAACTATTACGTTACAGCAGTTGACATACTTTTTACCTCGAATAGTACCGTAATGAAATATTACGGATCAATTAAAATGCAACAAATACCCGAATAAACACGTAAAGATCATTGCTGTAGCAATTTTTGGTTGTTATTTTCGGTATTATCTTATTTTCTTAATAGCTCATAATCTATTTATAATTACGGGACTTTAATGAATTATAACGATTGTAAAAAAAATCAGCTTTAATATAATATATAAAGTTTTTTTGTACTTTAAACATTAGAAGAGTTATTAACGTTTTTCGGTTTTTTGGCTCTCCTGTAAAATTTGATTTTTTCGATTACGGGATTATTCGCGGGGGACGTCGATATATATTTCAAATGATTTTTCAACATGTGGGTTCTTAGACAATAACCCAAAAGAACAACAAACGTGATTCCACAAATGTAAAAGAGCCAAGAATCCTTTCTCTCCCAACTCTACCTTAACAAGTAAAATAAGTACAACAAAATTATCAAAGTTACAGTGCATCAAATGCAACCGTGTTATCTACAGGTCACTCCTGCACTTGCACACTGACCGGCGGAGTGATAACTATTCTATTTAAAGTCCTTAGTGATCTAGTCACTTCTTTTTCTCTGTTATACAGGTTTTTTTTGTTAAATCTTAAGTTTTTAAGGTGTTGTGTTGTTTTTTAATGAGTGTTTGACGTCTTGGCTGAGTCGGATGCGCTGAAAATAAATGGTACCTAAGTGTGTTTTATATGTGGAAATACCAAAATGCACTAAGAATTTCACCACTCACTGACTTTGTAATTAGTTAAAGATTCTAGTACCTTTCACCAACATAATTAAGTAGGTAGGTACCTAGGTATATTACCGCGGTATAAGTATTGTGTAAACTAGAGGCTGCCCGTCATATCTTGGAAAATTTACTTAATATCTCAAAATAATATAGCCTAGGTACTGTGTTATTCTAATGTGCAAGCTACAATATTGCTATAAGTTTCATCAAAATCTGTTAAGTAGTTTTTGCGTGAAAGAGTAACAAACAAACATCTATCCGCCCATCCATCGGCACAAACATTGTCATTTTATAATATTAGTAGGATGAGTTCAGTACAATATGCTGTCATTTTGTATTGTCTCTTGTACCGATAATGTTATATATGCCTATAATAATTTATTCTATTTTAGGAGCTGTTACTCTAGTCTAGTAGAGTCTATTGCGACTTACGACCTACAATAAGCCGATTAAAAAGAAATACCTAGATAAATAACGTAGCTAGATAGAAGTAAGGAAATAAATGTAAACTATTGCCCAGCGACATGGACCCAGAAAGACAGCCATTGTTGCAGCATCGATGCACGGGAGTCAACTCTGAAGGCCGGTGTAGAGCATTAAGGTACTTATCTATACAGGTAATGGGGATGACGACTGCATCCGTCTTTCAGGCTATTAAAAAATATTTGAAACACGTTTTTTACCTGATCAAATACATAAATAAATACAAAGATACAGAGCATCAAAGTTACGGAGTGGGGGGTAATGACGTCACTCCTACGTAAAAATCGTACTAAGGCGTGACGTCATGAGCAACTTTAACCCAGTGTATCTGTGTCATTTTTAGAGAAAAAAGAAAAAATACGTGTCGAATATTTTAAAATAGTCTATGGGATGGACAATTTTTTTAGTCATCATGCCCATTACCTACTTTACTAAATTTCTAGACGGACATATTTCAAAACCAAGCCCAAGGCGAACGTATCTATCAACGGAGATTTGTTAAAGAAAGGATAAGTCAAGAGTACCTACCCTAAACAAACCGACGGGCATGTATGAGACGACTGATGAATGTGGATGAAGCGAAAGAAGTGTTTGGATCCCTATCCACTTCATTAAGTCACGGGAAGTGGTCTAGTTAAGGGCGTGACAGATAAATATAGTCGTTTGTTTTCTGCAATGCAAACTGCAAAGTTTCATTTAAAACTGCTCAGTGGTTTTTGCGCGAAAGAGGATATTCCTCACATCCATCCATCCATTAGCAAAAACAAACATTGACATATCTATCTATCTATCTATCTATATATATAAAAATTAAACCCGTTTTCCGTTGTCACGGCATCACGCCTGAACGGCTGGACCGATTTCGCTAATTCTTTTTTTTAAATGTTCATTGAAGTCCAAGGATGGTTCTTACGGTGAGAAAAATTCGAATAATTGCCGGGAAAGCCCTAAAACAGGCCTTTTCTTTTTCCCATACAAATGTTTTCTTACTAAAATGTAGAGTCAATTTGAACTTTATTCCTACACAATAAAGTTCATTCTAAGGCGGGACGAAGTTCGCCGGGACAGCTAGTTTATAATAAGTATTAGCACAGATTTAAGTAGGTAGCTTAGTACCTACCTTAACAAAAAAGTATTCTTTGTTTTTTTCTAATATTTATTTAGGTACTTACTTTTACTTACTTATATTTTAAAACATTTCATTTCTTCCAGACCACTCACGCCCGAAGAAGTCCAAAGCTGCCGCAAAGACCGTTCATGGCGGCGTATACGCATCTTCCTAGTCGTTATATTCTGGGCTATAATGGCAATGTTCCTGTCTAGCATCGCTAGTATACTGTTACAAGCCCCACGGTGTCCCACGCTTGGGCCTTCAGTCCCACCCGTTCATTTGAATCTTGCGCCGTTGATGAATATTCAAGATGTGGATAAGAAGGAGGGGACTTGGATGACGTAGTTTAGGGGGTTACATACATACATATCTGTTACATACACCTACCTAGATAGATAGATAAAACATTTATTGATCACTAGCTCTCCCGGCGAACTTTGTCCTGCCTTAGAATGAACTTTATGGTGTAGGAATAAAGTTCAAATTGACTCTACATTTTAGTAAGAAAACATTTGTATGGGAAAAAGAAAAGGTCTGTTTTAGGGCTTTCCCGGCAATTATTAGAATTTTTCTCACCGTTTAGACCTACCCTGGATTACGACAAACATATTAAAACCAAAATCAGCTCAATCGGCCCAGCCGTTCTCGAGTTTTAATCAGACTAACGAACATCAATTCATTTTTATTTATATAGAAGATAGATTATCTATCTTTTATTTATATTACACAAAATGACACAGTTGCAGAAGGTAGTACCTACTAAATAAGTGCACCATTAAATGGTGCTCCCACATGGCATATTTAATAACATTTTTAAACATTTTATAACAAATGTTTCGTATATTAAATGTTTGTTAAAAACGTTACTAAACATGCACCAATCAAACATTTCAACTATTGCGATGGGGAAGAGGCGTGATAGATATGTATGTATATCTATCACGCCTATGTATGTATATCTATCACGCCTCTTCCCTATCGCAATAGACAGAGACCACTTCCTTCCACTTGCTACGATCCAAACACACTTCCTTCGCTTCATCCACATTCATCAGTCGCCTCATACAATTACACTCTTCTGAAAACAGAAAGATTCTGAATTTGTCCTAAGCTATGTGAATAAAATAGCTTAAATAAGTGATTTTATATGAATAAGTAGGTATTTACTTTATAATTTTTATAATAATATTATTCAATGCCTGATTACAATTTATTAAAACAAAGTTAAACATTTTAAAATATTTTTTTATAAAAATCACATTTATTTGTACAAAAATATATTAATCGGATAAACTATTCATTGGTTTCATTTCAAACTCAATACTTATTTAAACATGACACTTTAAAATACTGAGATTTTTACAAGAAATATTCATTTTAACAAGTACCTAAATATACATATTATAGGTACAGTCTGTTAGTGTATACTGGGTGTAACAGAAAGGGGGTATATTGCCGAAACACAGCGATAGTCCTCATGAAACTGAACAACTTTCCCCAAGGAACATGGGTCGTAACTCGAAAAAAAATATTCGCCTCCCCATACATAATATCCGATCAGCTGATCAAGTATGTATGGGCGATTCAAAAAATTTTTTCGATTAACGACCCATGTTCCTTGGGGAAAGTTGTTCAGTTCCATGAGAACTATCGCTGTGTTTCGGCATTACACCCCATTTCTGTTAAACCCTGTATAAGTGACCCCCGTAACGACTTTTTAAATTGGCCACATTTTAATGTATGGATGACATTACAAACATTTTGTCATCGATAACAGTAAAATGAGGCCGATTTAAAAAGTCGTTACGGAAGTCACTTGTCGAAACTAACAGATTGTACCTCATAGTTAAAATCAATAATAATTTACATTTGGCAGAAATAACATTTAAGTATAATATGGAAGATGTTTTTGATCTTATTATGGCCATAGCGAGCAATTTAATCTACAGTTGGTTTAGCGCGGTCTCTGTCTAACGTTTGAATATGACAAGGACAGTATTATGCGAGATACGTCACCGCGAGTACGCTAAACCTACAGGCTAAGGGCCTGTCACCATATATAGATAAAATTTATCTGACGGATGTTTTTACCTGTCTAAAACGTGACGTTTTATGAAATAGACATAGGTTTATTTAGTTAAATTTTAACTGTAGTAAAACGGGCACTTATCCTTTCGTTCAAAACCAACTTATATACCTTAAATAAATAAAAACCTTTGTTAATAGTATAAATATTATGAAGTTGATAGGCAATAAAAAAGTAGTTACACAATTATTGAGTGACTGAGCTTTAGACAAATGCAATTAACTGGTAGATAAGACAAGATTCGAATTTCATAAAACATTTTCTAAACAAGATTAAAACAGATAACATAACTTCAATTCCTTAAAGTTGTATCAACTCACATACACATATTATTTTTAAGCTATTGCATAGCTTCTATCGCGGGCCTTGAGCGCGGGGACCGAATCCAGAAATTCCGTAACGAAAAAACCTCACGCTCCCCACTCCGACGGGCACGGAGGTGTGGCTTGAAGGCCGTGCATCGTCTAACGTTTTTTCAGTTCGGCAGTCTTCGACACGGCGTTGTGTGCGTGCGATTAGACGTATTGTACGACTCTACGAAACTCGCACGAATCGAGACGAGCTGCTCCGAAATTTTAATATTATATTAAAATTTCGGATGTTTTATTTTTTAATATTCATACTAAGAATTAAAACGATAATATTTTAAACAATATTAACTTTTTATTTATTTAATAAAAGAAAAATTTGTTTTCTTATCGGTCACCACGCTCAAAAAATGTAACTTGAATTAATATCAAAGAAAAATAAATACTGCATAAATAAAATAAATAAATAATTATAATTGCATAAGTTGATACAAAATGCTATGCAATAGCTTTACCGCGGCAGTCCCCGAGTGCCACACGTCTTTTTTAATTTATTTTATTCGATATATTTCACATAGAGGCTGCCCGCGTCTTCGTACAAAACATTATTTTGGCAATGTATTACTCAATTCTCAATCATTAATTTCTTCCTGATGTGCAAGCTACAATATTGTTGTTTCATTGAAATCTATTCAGTAATTTTCGCGTGAAAGTAACAAACACTCTCACATTCATCTATCCATACATCGACACACTGACCTTTATAATACGGGTGACTTTAAATTAGTGAACGAAAGAAAAGGATATGCATGTGCTCATGATAACAAACGACTTTTATTATGGGACCAAGGTCAAAAATCATAAAAAAATTGTTCCTCCATACAATCAGCTGGTGCATTTTTGGTATGGGGATTTAAAAATTTTTTGAATGATTTCGACCTAGGTCCCATAGTAAAAGTTGTTTGTTATCACGAGTACATCCTTTTCTATCGTTCAATAATTTAAAGTCACCCTATATTAGTAGGATACGCAAGTGCACAGTGAACTCGCCTAGCACGTCATACATTGCGAAGGGAACACGCTGCTCCTTTCCTTTTCTTTCAAATAGCACGTAATATTATTATTATTGTACTAAACCATATCAAGTAATCAGCCGACATAAAGAATCAGGTATAGAGTAAAGAGCATAGAGTTGAATTTCATCTGAGTTCCTATTCTGATTGGATTGTTTAACCATATTTGTTAGCTCTTGTAACGCCTCGTCTAAGATGTTTTGTCGTTTTTGGAATCTGCGGACAAGAGACGGTTTTACTTGGCGGGACATGACAAAAGTTGTCTAAAGTAAAAAGTAAGATAAGTAAGTTAAGTAAGTAAGTTAAGTATGTTAAGTAAGTTAAGTATGTTAAGTATGTTAAGTAAGTTAAGTATGTTAAGTATGTTAAGTAAATAAGTAAGTAAAGGAAGTTATGGAAGTTAAGTAAGTAAGTTAAATGTCTAAGTAGTAGTCTTGTTGTAAGTCAATGACATTTTTTATTTATTTGTAGCTACACGGAAATTAATAATAAAAATATTCAATGAATAGAAAATGATCTTTACAGAAATAGCTTAAAATCCATTTTAGAAAGTTAGAATAACAGACACAGGTGCAAATGAGCGTTAAAGCGCGTATTCATTGGCGACTGTATCTGTAACTATAGCATGCACTGTAACAAAAAAAGCATAGTGTGTACGTGGTTCGCGAGCTTGCGACGAACGCGACACAAGCGGCTCACAGCGAGCCGACGATTGTCTATTGCCGCGTATCAAAGGGTCTGGTCAGTAGTGCTCAGGTGTGGTATCTGTTCGGTTACAGTTGTTGTTGTTATCAGCCCATTATGTCCCCACCGAGGGGCACGAGCCTACTCTCATACAGAGAGTGATTAGGCCGTAATCCACCACGCTGGCCAAATACACGTTTGAATTTCTTCTCTGGTGTATGCAGGTTTCCCTACGATGTTTTCCTTCACCGTTAGCAAGTGGTAATCGAATAAATTGATCCGTACATGAGAAATAAACTCAGAGGTACGTCCCGCGCCAGGTTTCGAACCCGCGCCCTCAGAATTCGAGGCAAGCGTTCTACCAACTGGGCTATCACCGCTTACAGTTACAGCTCGCCAATGAATACGCGCTGTTAGGTGATCTATGCGGCGGTAATTATGTACTACTCAGTAAAAAAAGCTACTCACGCATGCGCAGCAGCAGCAAACGCGTGCTGCAAGTCATGATGCGCGAGCGGCGCGGCGAGTTGTGCACAAACTGCGCGCACGCAGCCCCCCTCGCACGCTAACGCCAGCACGTGCACGCGGCAGCGGCTCAGCTGCGACTGCAGGCCTAAGTTGGCCAGGATTGACGTTATTTGAGTTGTTATCTGTTACAGAGATGGAAATTTATGAAGAGAAGGTACCTACGTGAAGAGAAAACGTATTTTTTTTAAACATAAGTAAATGTTTTAAATAGCTCGAGCGCCACTGGTTCATAGGTCGATGCCAGAGATGACCTTGAGATTTGAGAAGCAGAACAAGAAAAATACCCCTTAAATATTAAAGCATACTATTAGCATTAGAAACACTATGAATATAGGAAAACCAAAATTGTTTGTCATATTTCTACCCCTGTTCCTTGGAAAAAGTTGTTTCAAGAAAAGTAATTTGGTTTTTATCATAGATTGAAACTACACCATGTACAGTCGAGGGCACATCAAGCTTTACACAAGGGCACCTTATTTCATTGCGACTTAAGGGCGACATTTGAACTACGTTTTAAAGGTGGATCTGCTCTCTACTGTATCTACATAAAAATTTACATATAACACGTCGGAAATATCTGCGGACCTCGCTGGAATGCGCTTTCCCCCGCGCTTCCCCTGTTTTCGCCTATCCAGTACCGTGACGAGTACGTACGAGTTGCATGACGTCATCAAACCAGGTCCGCAGATATTTCCGACGTGTTATATATCACAGGTACCTATTTTAAAAATTATCATACCTGATTTTCACAATGTCGTTTCGAAGTTTTTGTCATTCTTTCACTAGCCGTGATAAACGTCACCGAAGTAGTAGGACTATTCGATTTCTCTGTCTCGCTCCAATTTATCGATCTGCTCGTTGACACTGTAAGGTAAGAGGGAGATGGATATATTTTTAAGAATAGTGCCACACTAGGATTCTCTTAGCCTTGGATGCCATATACATGAATTTCATAATTTAAATATATTTCTAACTAAGTTTTGAAACCAGGACTCTCTTAGCCAATTGCAAGAAAAGTCAATTAAACTAATGCTCTATTATCCCGCTGTCACTGTCATTATCAAAAAGCAGAATAAGACAGCACGATCTTTAATGGATTTATTAACGTAATGAGCTTTCATGCAACTGGAATACATGCGAAATATGTTGTGTGATAAAACGCATTACCTTCTGGAGTTCTCATAGAATCTGGACTAAGTTTTTGTTTGATAAAGTCCACTACATCTATGTACGGTATTTTGTGTTCCCGTAATCTGAAACAATATAAAATATATGAATACATTTCTTTTAGAAAAATGCTGTAACTTTTGTATTCCTTTTGAATGGAATTAAGTCATAAATTAATAATTTATAAATACATTGAGTATGTTGCATAGCATCTTATTTTCCTCATAGCTCGTCGATGTATTGCCGTAAGTATATGTAGAGGTATACTCAACATTTTATATGATCTTGTCAATAAGTTTTGGGTTCAGTTAACCAGCCATTTATGCCAGCTTAGCTTTGCTTTATGCCAGCTTAGCCATTTATCTCTATGTCTTCCTACTACGTCACGATGTTACAAATTAATCTTTTGTACGTCAAAGGTGCTTAGACGTCATCGAGAAATCATGCCACAAACTGCCACAAAGATTCAGTCTTGCTTACGACTTTTTAACGATTTTAAAAATAAGGGTTTACCAACAAAAAAAGCATACAAGAAACAAAAGACGACCCTCACTTACCTATCCCCTACCCAGCACGCGACTTTAACCCCCCCATCATCATGGTCAACAACGACAGTGGCCCGCGCGAGGTCCCTGGCGTCTAGCGGCGCGGCGGTCCACGTGGCCACAGCGAGGTGTGCGCCCCACAGGGAGGACGCGAGGGAAGCACGTCGTGCCGCCGCCGTACCTGCTCGGTCGCTGCCCGCGCAGCCGCATACGCACACGCATACCAGCGGCAGCTAGAGGGTTAATCGTACGTCATTATAGTCCCTTCTCCCATTAGACTAGTCACGGCGAAGTATCTCACATACATTTGAATGCGATTACACATTTTCTACTGATCGATGTTATTCGGGAGTAACTAAAAGATACAGAGCATCAAAGTTAAAGAGTTGGAGTCTTTAGATGTCACATCTAGATAAAAATTTGGCGTGACGTCACGAGGAACTTTATCGTTGAGATTTTTAAGAAAAATAGGTACGTGTCCAATTTTTTAAAATAATCTAAGTGTTGGACTAAACACACTTAATAAAAGCTGTTAAAAATATCACCTCTTACCTCAACCCCACTCCCACACGACGACATGTCCCCTTCACTCTTCTTCAAGATGGCCGCCATCCGTTCCAACGACATAGAGAACCCGACTGAAGTGATTTTCAATTCGCAGTTGTAATCTTTCTCAGCTTTTGCTACTTTCCAGAATTCTTCTACTAAGCCGTCGTATCTGAAATACGTAATAACTTTGGTAAATTCTCTAAAATATGTCACAGAGAAGGCAAAACAAACTATTTAAATATGCATTTGGTTCATTTAGGAAAACATCCCTTTCTTTTGTTTGGCGAAAACTAGTTTATCTTACCTAACCTAGTCGAACTAAAAATACGCACACGCAAGTGGAACGAACGTATTGTGCTGTCTGTCTGTCTGTCTGTCAGTAGGGGTTACGGGATAAAAAGAAAAAGTTCTTAAGTTTTAAAAACACCATAAAGCTAGAGACAGACAGGCCCCATGGACGCTACGTGTTCTTCTAATCATAATATTTCTATGGAGCAATGTGATTAATGCATTGCGTACGTTGCGTACGTAGGATCCGTCTGTTTCTACCATAAAGCAACAAACCTGCCACCAGCTGCAATCAGATCGCCAGCGCGATGTTTCCCGGTGCTCTTATGCGAGTCCCTCACTACCGCCATCTGCCAGAACACGCCGCAATGCTGCGTAGCGTTGTACGCTAAGAACGGCGCCACTGTTATCTGGCACTGTGGACAATGTAACAATAAAAAGGGACCGTTTAACCACCTCTAGATAAAATTGTATCTGACAGATATCTTACACCTGTCACTGATTAAAATGACATATTTTATGGAATAGATACAGGTTTATCTGTCAGTTAGATTGTATCTGTAAGTGATGATACGGGCCCAAAGAGTTGCAGATAAAGTTATTTATCTATTAGAAATCGTGTTTTTTACCCCGAAATGCATATATGAGGCAACTAATGTGGATGAAGCGAAGGAAGTGTGTTTGGATTGTAGCAAGTGGAGGGGAGTGGTCTCTGCCTGTAGTGGAAACACGCTATTTCGCTTCATATGAGGTAAGTAATCTAGGTAGGGGTAAAGTATGGAGGGAAGTGGTATTTGCCTACGTCAGTGGGAAAGGGACGTGACGGATATGTATGTATGTATTTATGTACTGATTTCAACCGGGTATATGTACCTATGCATTTATATATTGTTTGCATTTATGTAGGAACGGAACTGCTTGGAAATGCTTTGTAACTACTTTGTAGTTTGTATTTTCGAATGTTAGAAGGTTGCTTAGTAACGAGGTAGATGGCGAACGTTTTTTAGAAGATTTTGTGTCTGTGTGGTAAAAATAAACGAAGTTAATAGAAAAAGCCATCTTTTGATCAATCTTACATCCGGGGATACTATATTTATGTGTGCATGTACAGGGTGTAACAGAAAGGGTATATAAAGCCGAAACACAGCGATAGTCCTCATGAAACTGAACAACTTTCCCCAAGGAAAATGGGTCGTAACTCGAAAAAAAAATTTCGCCTCTCCATACAAAATGCCCAATCAGCTGATCGAGTAAGTATGGGCGATCCAAAAATTTTTTTCGAGTTACGACCCATGTTCCTTGGGGAAAGTTGTTCAGTTTCATGAGGACTATCGCTGTGTTTCGGCTTTATATACCCTTTCTGTTACACCCTGTATATGCATGTATGTATGAATGTACGTATGGGTGTATGTAAGTACATACCTCACACCCAAGCGCCTTAGCATTCCTATAAATAGCTTCTAACGCATGTACCGCGTTCGCTACAATCTTGGACCACTTCGCCTGCTTCACGAGTGGCGTGACCAGCTCCTTAACCTCGTGGACCGGTACATCAGCCTCCATGAGACGAAGGAGGTTTGACACGTCGCGGTTTGATATGCAGAGCGAGGTTAAATGGGTTTGCAGTTGTAAGCTTGAGATTCTACCTGGAATAAAATTGTATAACGTTGCGAATGAATGATTTTCATTTCTATCATTCATTCATTTCATTCGTTCATAACGTTGGGTACATGGGATCAGGGGCCTAAGTCTGTTAATTTAAAAAAGCCTCAGTTGTGTGTCAGAAGAGAGACAATGACATTTTATGACACATTTGGTATTCAGCTATTGTGTCAATTGGAATTTTTTGACATTTATCATCATCATCATTTGGTATTCTGCTAAACAATGGCTTACAATGATTGTGACCAAATATGTCAAAAAATTAGATTAACACTCTGCCGACACACATCTGGGTCATACAGACATAGAAAACCAAAAATGTCTCTCCTGTTCCCGAAAGTTAAGGACACTGGAAGCTAATTCCTGAACTTAATGTATATCCGCATATTCTGTGCCCGATGTAGTTTCGGCTTGTATAAACATTTTGAGGATTAGATGCTCCAGTATCCTTAATCATCAGGAACAGGAAAGACAATTTTGAACCTAATTCTGTGTATGACTCATCTATATTGTAACTGCTAATACTGTAAATTAGCAGACTTGGGCCCCAGTCTGTTTCTACCTAGGTCTGTCTATAGGTACAAATACAGGGCCGTGCCCTATTTCCTAAAAGCTCTTTGCCGGTATAGGTACGCACGTGTGTGATCGGGTCCATAGACAATGTAAGTATACCACCTATACATTTTACCCGACGTCGCCAGAAGGAGGGTTATGTTTTTCGAAAGTATGAATGTATGTCCAGTTCGTGAAGCTGGACACCTTCACGAACGACTGGGCAGAGGCGGCACAGGATAGAGAATCGTGGAGAAGGAGGAGAGAGGCCTTTGCCCAGCAGTGGGACAACAACGGCTAGATAAGATAAGATAAGATAAGAAGATATGTTCTTTGGCAAGTTCTGCAGCCTAAACAGTGAACGCCTTGATGGATTTCAGCTTGGGAGGTGTCGTTAGATTCGTATTTACTGTGAGAGTGGCACTGGGTTTATCAAAATAAAAAAATATATTTTTTAAACGCAGTCGGTTTTTTTTAAATAAGAAAGTTAGGTTATTTCACCCTTGACGAACCACGTCTATTTGAACTTACCAAAACTAACATCCACTAATACAGGGTACATATCAACATGTTTGTCTGCCGGCACTCCACAGGATAGCAGTAAAGTGCGAAGGAGATCCGTGTGATTTAGTTGTATGCTCACTTTCAGGGATATTTCGCTCGCCGCTCGACTGCTTACTACTAGTAACTCTGCGTCGCTCCATAGGGTGTCTGGAAATTCAAATTGATTGATTTTAGTTTTCTTACTTATATTTTAAGAAATTGCATTCCTTGAGACAGATTTTTGGCTTTAGCGCTTAAATTTTTAATCCTAATGCCGGCTGTACACACTCGTCGAGACACCCCGAGCTCGAGTGTGTACAGGGCGTTCTCGTCTCGGTCGCTCTCGGCCGTGTGTAGGTATTTTGGCCCGAGTCAAAGGGATTGGAAGGGAGTCGAGGTTGCGCCCGAGTGTGTATAGGCATGCTCTCGCCGAAAGACTTCTCGGCCCAGGCTCTCGGCCACAGGCTCGCGACATGTGTGTGCAGCTGGCATAAATATGATTGATTACCATTACTTACCTAATAAGGTAATAAATAAAGTATGTGATTTGTTAAAGGTCATAATAGAACGAGATCAATGACTTTTCAATGAACTTACATTTCATATTTGATTCCAGGGAGGCCGAATGATACTTAGACCAATTGATAATTGTAGGTACCAAATATTTAGACAGGTTATTAAAACGCAATCCTCCTTATTACAAAACGAGTTTTATTTATAATCCTAGAATAAACTCAGATAAATGACGTTTCGACTATAAACAAAACGTCAAAAAATTATATTAGTCCTAGGACTATCTTTAAGCCGCGTTTTGGAATAAGGGTAAATAAGACTACAACAACATAGTACCAAACTCAAAGGTCTCACCTGTTTTAGGTGTAACAATATCGAATCCACACTCCACCATCTCTCTCGGATGAAATCCTTGTACGTGCTTCTCTCTATACACTCTATCAACTACATAACGTCGCATGTATTTCGTTCCCGTGTAGGCTATGTGTCTGGAACCAAGGATTATTTCAAGTTGAAGTATAACGCTATAACTGTCTCTTTTATACTGCTAATGATACGGAAAGAGTAGGTGAGAAAGCGATATTATCGCGGCTTTTAGATTGGAGATTTGATGTTCTACTAATGTTATAAACGTCAAAGTTTCTGCCGGTGTATGGATGGATGTATGTGAGGATATTTGTTACTCTTTCACGCGAAAACTACTGAACAGATTTCAATGAAACTTTACAATATTGTCGCTTGCACATCAGAATAACACATGCTGAGTGTGTTAGTTAAGTAATTAATTTATAAATTTTGTTAACCTTAGTGTATATTAGTTTAAGACTATTGTAAAGAAATATAACAATAAGGCAATTTGTGACGTTTATGTGCGTATCTATATGTTTATACTAACAATCAGTGCATTAGTGCTTTGACGGTACCTTCTTATTATATTTCTATCTGTGAAAACCTGTAATTGGCTCGTTTGTTAATTTTTAATTTTCTAATGTTTTTAATGTAGCTGTTGGTTTTCCAATAAATAAATAAATAAACACATAGACTTTATAAATACATACATATCCGTCGCGCATCTCTCCCATTGGGGTAGGCAGTGACCACTTCCTTCCACTTGCTACGATAGACTATATTATTTTGAGAAATAATAATTATTTTCTAAAATATGACGCGATAGATGCGCACGAAGTCGCGAACAGCCTCTTGATAATAAAAAACTGATATAAAACCTCACCTAGCAAAGGGCAGCCTCAAATCATGCGGCAGATGGCACACGGTACCCGATGACGTCATGACTTTGACAGCATTGGGATGTTGGTCCCAAGCTTTGGCGCGCGGGATCAGAAGCGGCGGGGCGAACTCTATCGCACCGTGTGAGCGGAATATCTGGGAAAAGGTCAAATGTTAGCATAACACGAAACAATAATAGGGTTAATCAATATTGTTGTGTCAGCTTATGGACGTCCACTGCTGGACAAAAGGATGTCCACAACGACCGGTCCTGCGCTGCCCATATCCAACGGCTTCCCGCGACTTTCGCCAGGTCGTCGGTCCACCTAGTTGGAGGCGGGAAGGCCTGCGTATAAAACTTTAGTATACTAACTTATATACTAAGAATTTCTTTCATAATTATCGCATGGTTTACTCCGTCTTATGTTTAGGAAAAATGGGACTTTATTTTATAATAGGTAGTTGGGGTTTTCCAAGTATTACTTAAGGTCTTATTCTAGAATAGTGGGTCCCAAAGTGGGCGATAACGTACCTCCGTGGGCGTTGCAGCCTAAGCGTGCCTTTCCACCAGAGATGTGCTATGCTACGTTGCTATGGATGCGTTTGATATCGACCAATCATATTCGGGATGCCCTTATATTGAATGAATTTGATTGGTCGATATCAAACGCATCCATAGTAAAGTAGGATAGCACATCTCTGGTAAAAAGGCACCCTAAAGGGGGACGGTAAGTTACTAACCTTAACTACAGCATCTTTCACTTTGACCATCGCATCAAGCTTGTTCTTCATGCCGTTGTGATACGTCAGGTCTTCCGCAGCTGATTGTCTTTGGTCCAAGCAGGCTGCGATAAGCCGCTGGTATCCCCTCGACCCTCGGTCGCTGAGGGTGTGCGAGAGAAGACCAGAGAGCGCTCCTTCTGGTACCGGGCGGGGGACGTGTTCTGATGCTAGGAGTTCTGCGCAGGTGGGGCGAAGACTTGCGTCGTGGTTTAGAAGCCATCTGGTGGAGAAGTCATTTAAGGCGAATTTATTCATGGAACCGGTATCCTTAGGGCTGGCGCACACCTGACGGAGCGCAGCGCAGAGCATTTTCGATTGTCATAGTATTATCGACATTTTTTTTATTGGAATAATATTCAAAATTAGTTAACACAAAAAACGAGCATCGAAGCGACTACAAGCAAATGTTGTCGCCCTTAATGTGAATCGGATTGACGACCTTTAGCAAAAATGGGCTTACTTCTATACATACCTACGCCACTTACGCAACGTAACGCATTATGTCAATCTGATCTTTAGAAATATTATAATTAGAAGCAAACTTATTACACGCAACGCTATCTTACGTGTGCGTGTGACAAGTGTGTTTCTAATCATAATAAATATTTCTAAAACAGCTACCCAATGACCAACTGCCAAGACGTCGCGGCAGATCACGGAAAATGTGGTGGGACGAGATGGACAACTTGAGGACCTGGGCGAAGGAACCTCGAGATAGAAAGCCATAGTGGATGAGGAGAGAGGCCTTTGCCCAGCAGTAAGACACAAGTGGCTAGATTAGCTTTGATTATTATAAGTATTTCCGTAGAACATATTGTCTTTGCGTTGCGTGTGTGATCAGTCTGTTTCTCCTTTCAACCTTACCTGATAACATGAATCTGCTTAACATTATCTTCAACTTGAAAATCCTGCGGCATTAAAATATCTTTGCTCCTCAAATCAGTTAGCATCTTCATCCGTTCCATGCCCGTTGCTAAGGGAGAGTGAAACATTTCGAATAGAATGATGCCTAAGGAATAAATGTCCACTTTCTGATTGTATATCACTTTGCTTGTTCGTTGAAGTAGTTCTGGAGCCACGTAAAGGGCTGTGCCTACCTGGAAATTGATATATTTTTTTGGGTTCAAATGGCACAAAAGAAAATGTCGCATTTGAAAAATAGTAGGTACTTCAATATTATACAGGGTGACTTTAAAATAGTGAACGATAGAAAAGGATATGCATGTACTCGTAATAACAAACAACTTTTACTATGGGACCAAGGTTGAAATCTTTCAAAAAAAATTTAACTCCCCATACAAAATGCATCAGCTGATAGGATGGTGGAACAATTTTTTTTAATTATTTCGACCTTGGTCCCGTATTAAAAGTTGTTTGTTGTCACGAGTACATGCATATCCTTTTCTATCGTCCACTAATTTAAAGTCACCTTATATAAGATATTGATTTCTACTTACTTGACCAGTCAAAGAACCACTAAGTTCTTCTTGTTTGGATTTTTCTGAAATTTATAAAAATAAAAAAATAAAAAATTTAAATCAGACTTCTAACGGCTTGTTTAGTAGGGAACAAACGCGTGACACGCGGTGACCAATCAAAGAGTCGAACTTAACCTAAAAGGGTCATACAGACGTAGAAAACAAAAAATGTCTCTCCTGTTCCCGAAAGTTAAGGAAACTAAGAGCTAATTTCTGAACTTAATATATATCCGCATAATCTGTGCCCTATGTAGTTTTGGCCTGCATAAACATTTTGAGGATTAGATGCTCCAGTATCCTTAATCATCAGGAACAGGAAAGACAATTTTGAACCTAATTCTGAGTATGACTCAAAACATCCTTATATAAAATCTGCTGCGCAAACAAATCAATGTCGGGGGTTGGTTTTTCACCTTGTTACGATCTAAATACATATCCACATATGTGAATATAATGAAAAAAAATAGCCTATTAGGCAAATTAAGAGTGAACCTTTCACTTAAGTATTATTAAGGTTAGTAAGAAAATGCTAGTGTCCCCATAGTGGGGACGTTAAGCTGCTAATGACAGTAGTCCCCGTAGTGGAGATGTGAAACTGTGAATGATCACTTACCATCTAAAAGCAACCCCGTAAACGCTTTGGTAGCAAGTCCAAAATCCCCAATCTTCACATGATCGTTTGAATCCAAGAAAATGTTCACCGGCTTCAAATCTCTATGGATCATACCTCTTTGGTGGACGTGGGCTAAACCTGAAATATATTTTTAATTTTTTGCATGACGCATTTTCCGCATGACTCGCTTAATGTAAGAGAGAGTAAGAGAAACCTCCTCACTTTTACAATGCGATCTTAGTTACGCAACGTACGTAATACATTATGACATCTACTCCATATTAATATTATGATTAGAAGCACATTTGTCACACGCAACGTGGGATAGCATTGCATGTGACATGAGCAGATGTTATAATGCATTGCGTACGTTGCATACGTGAGATAATTTTGTTTTTAGCGTAATCATTTGCAATGTAACTGTAAGTTGAAATTTATTGCGCAATAACAAATTGAGCATTGAGAAAACATTGCAGTACCTTCAACAATCTCCCTAAAAAGCCTCCACGCTCGGAAATTCTCTTGAAACAGCCCGTTATCAATAGCCTGTCTTAGAGTATGTTTCTCACAGAACTCCATCTGTATGTACAGTACTTGTTTGAAACGGGTCGAAGGTGGGCGGGGCGAGTCAGGTACGTCCTCTGAAGGGATCGTCTGTGATTGGTCGGTTGTTACTTCGAACTCTATGTCGCTGCTTTCGTCGTCGCCTGGACTGGAAACAGATTGAAGGTTTAATAAGACTAACTAATTAACTGGCTGATAAACCTATGTCTATTTCATAAAACATGAAGTTTAAGACAGAGACAGCTATAAAATATCCGTAAGGTCCCGTTTCACTATTTCTAGATAAACCTATGTCTATTTCATAAAACATGAAGTTTAAGACAGAGACAGCTATAAAATATCCCTATGAATCAATCATGCCCTGAAGGTCACAATTTACACCAAGACGTACATTTGAATAGAGCGACTCAGAATATACTATACTAGTGAATGCCCGTAACTTCGTGCGTATTTATATTCATATCATGAAAAATGTTTAATGATATCTTAAAATAATATAACCTAGCCTATTCTGATGTACAAAATACAATACCTATTGTAAAGTTTCATTAAAATCTGTTCAGTAGTTTTTACGTGAAAGAGTAACATTCTCATATCCATCAGCCCAAACATTTTAGGCGAACTCGATAGCTGTAATCAATTAACTATCTTTATACAGTAAACTAATACATAAATGATGAAACTCCTCACCGAAACCAGATCCCCGCCTCATCGTCATCATCATCGTCCTCGCTATCAGACGACATGTTGATCTGCACCGGCCCCTCAGACATGGACCACTCCACTTTCACTTCCTGGCCCAACTTCGCTACGACATCCTCTAAGCTCGCCGGTTTTTTCTTTGTTGGTGTTTTTACTGTGAAATATACACAGAAACTGTTAGCCGAAAAATATCTACGCGCATCTCTACCAGTAACAGTGAAGATAGCAGCATTAGTGACGCGAAGATGGCGCCACAGATACCCCCCCCCTCACTCTTCTTCACTCCCGACCGAGTGTGTAGGCACGCGACCATGATTATCTGTTTTAATCTTATTTTAAATAAAAACTATTGCTGCTAATTATTCTTTTAATAATACATATCTGTCATGCATGCCTCTCTCTCATCGGGGTAGACAGAGACCACTTCGGGACATATTATTCTATCATATCTTGGATCGTAGATCTATGAAGTCAATGATAATGCAATATTGTAGATAATAAATACCCCCTTCGTTCCACTTGCTACGATCCAAACACATCCTTTTCGTCCGGTCCACGTAAATGTGGAAAAAAACATAAAGTTAATATTTGATATCGATTTATCATTATTATCAGTACCCAACCCCAAACCGGCGTGCATTTATGAGGAGACTGACGAATGAGGATAAAGCGAAAGAAGTATGTTTGATTCATAACAAGTGGAGGGGAGTGGTCTTTGTCTACCCCTATGGGAAAGAGGCGTGATAGATATGTACTATCATTATCGTCACTAGTTTAATTGAATTTCAAGTTTGCAGATACATATTTGACTTGCCTATTGTCAACATTCATGTAAGTTTTGTTGGATATACTTTTCGCATTTAGCATTACGGTTATTTTATTGATTATATGTATTTCTCCGACTTACCCAGCACCTGCACACTGCTGCTAGAGTCGTCCAGCTGACTGCAATCCGTGGTAGACTCTATCCAAGCGTTGTAATACCTCACGACATTCTCGTGATTCAACCGCGAGAGCAATTTCACTTCCCTAGTGATTTTCTTATTTAAATGCACGTTTTCAGGGTTAAGTTGAACGCGTTTTATTGCGTAGAATCCGCCGTCGAGTTTGTTTTTTACCTGTAACGCGAGAAAACATATGTTTATATAATTATAGGTAATATAATATTACGTTTTTATAATTATAATTACTTAGTTATAAAAAAATATATAATTACTAGAGGCTGTCCGCGACTTCGTAGGCAATTATCGTCAAATCTTGGAAAATAATAATATCTTACAAAAGCCTATGAGTTATTTTGATGTATTTACTGATATTGCCGAGTTTCATCAGAATCTGTTCAGAAGTTTTTGCGTGAAAGAGTAAAGAACATCCATCCATCCATCCATCAGCATAAACATTGATATTTTAAATATTAGTAGGATTTTTAGTATATAATTATTATTCAGTGTTTAACGCTTTGTAGGTACTATACTAATGTTATGTAGGTACTTTTTCCCGATCAAATCGGACACTTGTTACAGAGAGGCCAAGTCAAGAGTACCTTAAGCCAACGTGCATGTTATGGCGACTGATGAACGTGGATGAAGCCAAGGAAGTGTATTTGGATCGTAGCTAGTGGAGGGAAGTGGTCTCTGCCTATCCTGATGGGAAAGAGGCGTAACGAGTATGTATGTATTCTTACCTTCAAAACACTCCCAAAAGCGCCTTCGCCTAAAAATTTCAGCACTTCAAATTCGTCGTTAAGTCTGGAATGTCCATATGTACCTGGGCTTGTTATTTGGACTTTTTTCACTGCGTCTTCATCCTTTGAATAAAAAACAATAACATTATCATAAAAATAAATAAATCATACAATACAATACAAATATTCTCAGTATACTATTCTTAGTATTCTCTTCTTCTTCAGTATTTATCATACTTTATTTCACGTGTCTTAAGACCTACAGTAAAGGGCAATAAATAATCGATCTTTAGAAAGAGGTAATCGGCTAAATTCGACTCCGTATAGTGATATCTGTGTCGCATTCGCTGTGACGAATCGACGTGAATTTTTAAGTGGAGGTAGTTTAAGGTAGTAACATAGGCTAAGGGGTTAGGCTAAGGGGAGAAAGAGATAATTTGCCTATGAGTAGGGGAGTAGGGGGCTACTCCCATAAAATGGTTGTTGGAACTTGGGGCATACCCTTAAGTCCGAATTAAACGCGAGCGAAGCAGACAAAAACGTTGAATGTAGAAAAGCAATCTCAAAACTCATTAATACCTCTGAGCCACTCCCGTCATCGGCTTTCTTTTTAAAATGCGGAACATTTACAGGGGCGTCGACTAAGAACACATGATTCACTAATTGTTCAGCCGACCATTGCGAATGTTCGTCATCAGTTAGGCATCTGAAATAAGAATTATTTTGCGAGATGATGAATAACGCTAGAGAAAGACGTACGCAACATACTTGTCACATGCACAATGCACACATGGAATAGCGTTGCGTGTGACAAGTGTGTTTCACGTGGCATAGTTGCAAGGAGTAGGCAGTCGTGGAGGGCTTTAGAGGAGGCCTACGTCCGAAGATGGACGTTACAAGAACTGAGATGATGATGGTGATGATGTTACTAGTTGTATCAAACCTAGAACCCCATTGGTAGAGGCAGTGCAGCATGGTAAACATTACGCCAACTGTGTTGTACAATATCAACATAAGTACATACATATCGGCCACACCTCTCTCCCGTCGGGGTAGTCGGAGAACACTTCCCTCCATTTGCCATGACCCAAAAACACTTCTTTTTTTTCCTCATACATGCACGTCGGTTTAGGGTACTCCAGACTTCTAATTATCAAACTTACCTAGAAAAGAAATCCTTAGCAGGAGAAGGCAAGTCGCTGGGTATATCATGTATGGAACCCTCTTGATGTATGATAGACAGCAACATATGAGCAGCTGAATAGATATCCGACGCTTTGGTCTGCCTGGTCGAGAAAGAGAGTATATGCTGATTTATTATTTTATTTAATTAATTAACATAGGTAAGTTTGTGCCGATAGATGGATGTGAGGATATTTGTTACTCTATCACGCAAAAACTACTGAATAGATTTTGATGTAATTTGGCAATATTGTAGCTTACACATCAGAATACACATAGGCTATATTATGTTGAGATGTCTTGTTTTTTTTTCAAGATATGACGATAAATGCGTACGGAGTCGCAGGGAGCGTCTAGTTTTTTAAATGCGTTTTATAATAGGCTAGATAATCAACTACTAACTTTTTTAATCAAAAAAGTACATAATAGACTGTCAATTACATTATGTTTTTTCTCGTAAAGGAAAAAATATGAAACAGAGCGTTAAAGTTTCGCGTGACGTCATGCATCGGTGCAAATACTAAGAAGTGACGTCACAAGCTTCCATCTATTACCAAGGTGAGAAAACCGAAGCTTTTGTCTTCTTGGACATTATTTATGAGTTTGCATGATTTGATACATAAAACAAGTGATCATCAGGGCCATGTCCGGGACGGGGATGGAGAAAAATGTCATTGCATACATATTCCATGGACTCGTTCGCACACGCCAACGCCCGGCCCCGGAACGGACATGTGTGACTGAATCCATAGAACATGTACTTATGCAATGATTTTTTGGTGACATGTAATGAAAATAATGAAATAAATGAGTATGACTATGTTTGTTCACTCCTGACGGGTCACGGCCCGGACACGGCCCAGATGTGTTCAGATAGATCTTAAATCAACTTACCGATCACAATAACTCTCTTCTTCAAACATCTCAGCCAACAAAGCATCGAGGCCAACACCAACTAGTTTAACAGCCCCACTGACATCCACAAACACATTTTCACTCCTAACATCTCTATGTATCACATTAACTTTGTGTAACTCTTTCAACGCACTAAAAACACCTAAACCAACATGCCTTAAGAACTTTAAGGCCTCAAACCGATCGTTATTATTAAACATTTTACTTTTTAGAAACTTCACTGATGAACCTAGGACGAAATCTCGGAATATATAAATACACTGTTTCACGGTCCTTTTTGATGGTTCTTTAGTAGTTTCCATGGCTGTATATGGTTGTAATGAGGCGTGTTTCAGTCGGCAAGTTGCTTTGAAGTCTTGATGTAGGTTGTTTAGTTGTCGGTTTCGAGTTTGGAAGTCGGAAGATGGTTTTAGAGACCACTTCTTTACGACTAACGCTTTGCCGGATTCGTCGTCTATCGCTAGGTACGCGATCGCGCCGTTTGATGAGTGACCTGAACATTAAAAAAAAAACATACCTACATTTCAATTACCTACCATATTTAGTGGCCGTTTCAACACCTATAGATAACATTTTACAGACAGATAAACTTATGTCTATTAAATAAAACATGAGAGTTTAGACAGAGACAGGTACAAAATATCTGACAAATTTTTATCTGTAAATGTTGAACCGGGCCCTTATACTTGCAATAATAAAGTTTGTTACATTTCATTATAATTATTATTTTCGGGAACTTGTTAAGGTACTCGCAAGGGTAGGTACGTCAGGAGTAACCTATACCAACGTGCATGTATGAGGCGACTGATGAACGTTGATGAAGCGAAGGAAGTGTGTTTGGGCGGTAGCAAGTGGAGGGAAGTAGTCTCTCTCTACCCCAATGGGAAAGAGGCTTTACAGACCTGACATGTATGTATGTATGGAATTCTTAGGTAATAACTTACCAATACAATTCCCGACGTAAACCTTCTTATTGCTTCTCTGCGTGACTCTAATAATTTGTGCACTTTTAGAAGTACATGTACACGATATCTCTCTGGTTATCCGCACTATTTTCTTACCCGGAGACAGTCTGTCGTCTGCATAACTGGAATAAGAATTGACATCCTTATATAAAATGTAATTTCTTTTAGAAATATGCTGCACCTTTTGTATAACTTCTCTTTTTATCTGTCTCTATGTACTATCATCTTACAATAAACTGTTAAATAAATAAATAAATAAATAAATAAATAAGGAAGTCGGTTAGTTACACATATTATAACTCAAGAACGACTGAACCGATTTGGCTGAAAATTTGTAGGGAGGTGGCTAAAAACCAGGGGGCTTAGCACGGCATGCCGCGACAATTATCTCACGTCATGCTGTCCTTATCACATTTAATACTATAGACAGAGACGTAAGCGTGACAAACGCATGACTACGTCTTGTCACGGAGTGTATGCTAAGCTAGCAGGGGAAGGCCATAGAATACGTTTTATATCCTTGCTGCTAAGGCGGAACAAAGTTCACTGGGACAGCTAGTTTCTGAACATTCGCGTGTATTGATTATAGATTCGTCTTTGAGCATTACAATAATACCTCCCTGACTGACGAGCATTCACGTGTAATGTTGAAATACCTACATTTTTTTTCCGAGCCATTAAGGTACCATTGCTGGGCAAAGGCCTCCCCCGCAACTTTCCATTTAACATGGTCTCCAGTGGCGTCCCGCCATTTAAAAATTACAATATAAAAAAAAACATATTATACATAACCGTAGGGGCCTGTACCGTTAGGTTTCTTACCGTTTCTTTCTCTCGGCTATACAGATAGTACAACTGGAGTAGTTTTAGATAAAAAAAATTATGAATTTGATGTACGCTCGTTTTGTATAATTACAAGGTCCGCATTATAATGCTCTGTTCTCCTCGTTTACTGATATAATGCTCAGACATGATTATTAGGCTATATTGCCAGCCTATTGAAGGTACGGAACCTATAGCGCGCGACTCTAACCACACTTGGCCGATTTGTTATGTCACCAGATATAAAAAACAACGAACCAAACCAACTCCGGCGCATCCCCGTGCCCTTCATTACTGTTCTCTTGACTAGTACTGGATCTATGCAATCTCTGTCTGCCGGCACCGCGAAGTATTTCCTGCCGCTTCTGTATCTCATTTTTTATTTTTTGACGCTGGAATCAAATTCAAATTCAAAATCAAATTCTTTATTTTGCACAGCATAGGTTTTACAAGATGTTATTACAATAGTTGACAGTACCTTTTATGGACCCCCTTTATGAAACAAATTAAAGAATACAAGTAGTAAGATATCATCATCAGCCCTTTTTAACGTTCCCATTATAGGGGCACGACCCTACGCTCATAATTCACTCTCGTAGTTAGGTATAATCCTATAAATCCTACTAATATTATAAATGTCAAAGTATGTGATGATGGATGTATGTGGAGATGTTTGAATGAATAGATTTTATTAAAAGTTTACAATATTGTAGCTTATACACATTAGAATAATAATAAGCTATATAATTTTAAATATATTTTTGTAATTTTTCCAATCATGATTGTATGTTTACCTTTTAAGTCTAAAGCAACGTGCCAGTATGAAGAGACTGAATGAATGAGAATGTTGATGAAGTGAAATAAGTGTGTTTGAATCATAGCAACTGGAAGGAAAACATCACTGCCGAGCCTGGGAGGCGTGACAGATATGCTTGTACGTTTGTATGTAGGTATGTATGTAAGCTTACCTCTTCATTTTCCTTAACTTGCTGGTCGTGTAGCTTGAGTTTTTCCATTTCGTTTTTCTCTTGTAACATCTCATCGTAGCAAGATAGAGTTGGTTTATTATGATCGTGAAGAAATTGCTGAAAAGAAAATGTTGGTACTTTATTTCAAATAATATTTATTCAAACATATACCTACTACTATAAAAGTATTCAAGAGATAACATTAACTTATTTTAATTAAGATGATAAGTACATTATAAATTGCATTATGTTTCGTGAATGACTGTTCAAAAATATTGGACACAAATGGCATCGAAAATATTTGTATGGAGCCTGGTATAGTAAAATTTTCGGTTTCAATTAGGTACACTACACATCCCCTATTCGAGTTAGTATGGAGAAAAAAACGTTGACGGCCACTGATGAAACTGACATCAATCGATAAAGAAAAATATTATAAAACGATAGCATTTTGGACAAACATCGAAAGTGATATACTTTCGGAGATATAGATCTTTGAAAATGAAAGGACTTTGAAAATTGTTACATGTGTACATTGTGTAATTGATACCGAAAATTTTTACTATACCAATATGTTGGATGCTCTTTATTTCTTGATCAAATAAATGCAATAATAAACACCATTTAAATTCCAGAATGACTTCAATGTAAAAATTGTACCTACTGAAAATTTATTTCACACACACAGTAAAACAGTCTAAAGAATTTTCATAATATTTAGACACAATTTGCAATCCAAGTAAACCCAACTTCATCTTAATTAAACTTACTTGTGCATGAGTGGCCAGTTGAAATATCATGACTTCACCACACAATTCCTGAGCCAAGTTCTCCAGCTCACTAAGCAGTTTTTTACCATTTTCTATTGACAGACCGTTCATTTTGTGAATTGAGATTATTGGGGGCCTGAAAAATGTGAAAAAAGGACTTTATTATTCTGCACTAGGTACATTGTAAAGTTACTGGCAGTTGCAGTTATCAGGCGATTGTTTTTTGTTTTCTGTGTCTGTTATTCTTTGTTCTAAATTCAAACTCAAACAATCTTTATTTTGTAAGTTGTAAACAAATAATATACAGTCTGGCAAAAAGACTGGCAACACTGTAGTGTCGTCTCGTTTTCTTGGATTCATTAGAAAGGGACTACAATACAATGTTGCCAATTTTTAATTATTCCTTTTTTTGCAAATCTGTAGGACATGTTGTTGTTATTGTTAGCCCATATATGTCCCCACCGAGGGGCACGAGCCTACTCTCATACAGAGAGTGATTAGGCTGTAATCCACCACTCTGGCCAAGAGCACTTGTTATTTTTTTAAAGCTAACACTAGATTAGGCATGACGACAAAAAAAATGTTTTAGGCCCATCACATAGTTTATTTTTAAATATTCAACACGTATTTTTTCTTTTTTCTCTTAAACTAAAAATTACAAAGATACACTGGGTTAAAGTTGCTCGTGACGTCACGCTTACATACGATTTTTACGTAAGAGTGACGTACTGACGTCAAAACCCCCCACTCCATAACTTTGATGCTCTGTCTTTGTATTTATTTATGTATTTAATCAGGAAAAAATTATGTTTCAAATATTTTTTAATAGCCTAAAAGACGGACTAATTATTTGAATTTATGAATGTAGTCGTCATCCCTTTTGCACGGTAGAGGTTAAGTAGTACTTAGTAGTTATCAAAAAATACCCTTATTGGTAGTTATTAAACAAATATAACATACTTCTCAGGATAATGTGGTGAGCATTTGAACTGCAACGTGACAGAGCAATGTATTCCTTTGATATCTGAGTTGTGTAGTGGTACCAACGTGAGGAGCAGGTCTAGTGGTCTCCATACTTTCCAAGCCATCGCCTCTCGAGTGTCTATTAGGGCATCTCCGTATATTGACTGGAATATATTTTCAATTAATATGAGTGTATTTTCAAACAAAGTATGAATAATAAATGTATGTATACAAAATAATAGAAATCTACTTCAAAATATTACCTACATACATATTATAGGTAGAGTAGTGACTTTAAATTTGTGAACGATAGAATAGGATATGCATGTACTCGTGATAACAAACAACTTCTACTATGGGGCCAAGTTTGAAATCATAAAAAAATAATTGTCCCATACTATCAGCTGTTGCATTTTGTATGCGGAGTTCAAATTTTTTTGAATATTTTAGACCTTGGTCCCATAGTAAAAGTTGTTTGTTATGAGGAGTACCTACATATGCATATTATTTTCTGTTGTTCACTAAATAAAAGTCATGCTATCCATTGCACTGCATATTAATATAAAATCTTAAGACAGTGATCTACATTACAGTGTATTTTTGGAATTGCATTTAACAGTGCCTACTAAATAGATTTTATTTTAATTCCAATAAGTTTATTTATTTATTTATTTATTTATTTATTTATTGGAAAACCAACAGCTTCAATATACAAAATAGAAAATTATTAATTAACAAAGGAGCCAATTACAGGTTTTCACAAATAGAAACATAATAAAGTATTGACAAAGCACTTATGCATTGATTATGTGTGTAGTAACATAAACACGCACGCACCTACACGTCATAGTTGCCATATTGTTGAATTTATAAACATCTTAAACTAATGCACTAAAATAGGTATTAAAATTATTAATAAATTAACAGCAAAAAAATGAAAATATATATACATACAAGATATGCAAAAACGCATAGAAACAAGTAGTGAGTAAATAGGCAATAATTTAGCTGACTGCACAATTGATAGATTAAGGTTAAATATAAACAAAAATGCTGTAATAACACTAATAACTAGGTGAAACATCTGGGTCAAAAAGCAAATAACAGGTAGGCAATAATCTAATAAAATCTAAATTATTTTTCTTAAGTCATTGATAGAATTAATTATATACACTTTTGAACTATCATCCTTACGCACATGTATTTAACAAAACTTCACCCAGATGTATTGATAGTTTTTAGATTTAAGAGCAGTTTTCACTTCTGTGAGAAGTTTCTTATACACTGGCGTAAGATGGTCGTTCACGAAGATCTTTTGCTTAGAGTCCTTAAAACCCACGTCACTGGCCAATATGGTCTTCTTTGCTCGAGCGGCAGCTACAAAATCTTCCTTTACGAATCGGTTGGCAAAGGACACAATTATCGACTTTTCCTTAGAGTTGTAAGTTGGGACACGAGATATATAGTTAATTTGGGATTTCTCTACAGGAACATTGACTAATTTTCCAACGTCGTATAAAATATTGTATAGATTTTCATTATTTTTTATAGGAATGCCTTTTATCTTGACATTGTTTAAGCGTTGCCATTGTTCCCGACTGGCCAAATTTAATATAAAAGGTTTAATTGCATTGTAAGTAAGTAAGTAAATCATTTATTCCCAATTGTACTGTAACACACAACATTATTAAAATAAACAAAATAAAAACATAAACCAGCACCTTGTGCTAAAAAAAAAAAAAAAAAATTGAAGTAAAAAGTAGTAGGTAGGCACTAATAGTAAGCTTCATTATTCCTCATGTAGTAATGTTATAGAGTAAAACTATGAAACTACATAAAGATTATTCTTTCTGGCTACATTTCCTAAATAAATATGAATAAGTGAGCACGGAGGCAATATAGTTAGAAATAGCTATATCAGTGATCAATTCTTGTCTCATCTTCAATTGATATCAAGGTTAATCAATCAAAAATTTACTCCCATTGTGAATCAATAAAACTTCTGACGAAATAAAATAATAGAATTTCTAGTTTCGAACAAATAGCAACTTTTCTATCTTCTTTCTTTCAAGTTACATATAAAAATAACTTAATTTCGTATGTGATTGAGTAAACGTAGTTAATTTCGCGATTTTAAGTAAGAAATTACAACAAATAGCTCGAAAATAAACTATAAATAAACAAGATATTCTAACCTGCAATGCCGCTAGCTCATTATCTTGCCGTTCTTCGGGCGTTTCTTCACTCATTGTAGCGTTAAAAATTTAACATTTGGGTGGAAAAAATATCAATAAGAGTGTTCAACTAGACAAGACACCAATAATTTTGCTATTTCAGCACAAAAATTCGGAATATTACCGCCACAACATCAAAACAGAAGTATTTTTTCTAAACGTCACAATGTTTAGTGATGTCCATCTTTGGAATACACGTGGATGATTTCGCTAGGAATGAGTTGACTCACTTGTTAGTGTTTGTTTAGGGGTATTAGTTATTGATTAAATACCTACTAAAAAATAGCTTATTCAAATTGCAAAAAAATAAAATTAATTATTCATAATAGGCAATTTTTCATAAGAATTTAATTGAAGTATTTAAATTAAAAAAAAACGTAATCATTTCATGTATTACCACCAAAATTTGAACGTAATATAGCAATTTATAATTGGTAATAAACAAATCGAATTATGTAAGAGATGACTCATTGATAAGTGATCAGTTCATTGAGTTGATAACAGATTCTAATGGGCTCATCACTATATACGTCAAATTAGTATACAAATACTTTTTAATTTTTAGCCTAGATACAACGTTTGGCTCAAAATTAAAAAGTTTGCTTTCATCAATAATTTATAATAATGCCTTTGAGTATAGAACGATAGATTTTTTAATAAAATAATAATTTAATATAGGTACATAATATTTTAGCAATTATTGAAACAAATGTCAGGAAAACCAATTTTCTCAATTTGCTCCTGCATGATGGGCGTCATGACTCTTGATCCCCAATTCGCCATTCCGTTCCATACATCAGATGCGCGATACTGAAACAAGTCATACATTATAATAATGTACGGTGGATATCGGTAATTTATTTTAAAACTTAAATAATCCTGAGCAATTCTGGCTAATGAAAATTTGCTATAATTATTTTATCAGGCGTCACACTATACTATAATTAAAAGGAAAGGAAGTAGGTACACTACGGTACTTAATACTTACGTGCCTGGAAAGGACCTCACCAATTTCATTAGCTGGCATATATTCCATCAGATTACCAGCGGGGAGATTCCAAAGTTGTATCGATGAAGTTATCTCATCGGTGTTCATGTTTTTGGTCACCTAAAAGTTGAAAAAAAAAATCGATTGACACAACGTTGTTCCTAGGTATGTAATAAAAAATATTTTTATTTACACTCATGTTTTTTATAACGTGATTCGTAAACACACACGTTAAATTAAAAATGAAACTAATTAAATCTAATTAAATTAATGTCATTGATCAACAACCTTTCGCCCCGTCGGTAATATCTACGTACCCGCCTTGACGTCATGCAACTCGTAGGTACGTACTCGTCACCATACTATGGGAAGAACGAGGAGGAAGCGCATTCCAGCGAAGTGCACAGATATTTTCGACGGGCTGTACTTTGTATTATTCACTTACCCGAATCTGATACTGAACAGACCCATGCACATATGTACCAGTAAACATATGCACGCCATTAGTCAGATTAGCCATAACATCATAGCCAATCTTCACATCCTGTAGATTCAACTGCGCGCTCATTGATCCTGACACAGTGGAAGTACCAGAGAAGCTCTGCATTACGTTCGTCAAGGTCATCTGTTGAATGGAAACCAGGAAGCCGTTCGTGTAGAGAACTGAGCCCGTGAAGGTGCGGTCGTAGATTTTTTCACTGGGGAATAGGAATTAATTATTAGGTTAATTATTAAGTTAATTATTAATTTTAAGTTAATTATTAATTTTAACTTTTATTATTAATTTTAAGTTTATTATTAATTTTAAGTCAATTATTAATTTTAAGTTAATTATTAAATATTAAGATAATTAATTAGTATTACTTTTAAGCAGCCAAATGTCGATCTCAGAGCGTTTAATAGGTGAGATGTCCAGATAGCCAGGAGTACCTATCCTAATCTGACGTGCATGTATGAGGCGACTGATGAATGTGGATGAAGTGAAGGAAGTTTGGATCGTAGCAAGTGGAGGGAAGTGGTACATACCCTAATTATAACATTAAGTACCCTAATAGATACTAGATAACAGACAGTTTAAAGTGGTAGTGACTACAGTTGCGGTTTTAGGTTTGTTCGTCCAAAGCGATTCGCGCTTACATTAAAACATTCAAAAAATCAACCGAATTGACAACCACCCTTTTTTATTCGATTATTTTTGAAGTCGGGTAAAAACAATTCTTACTCGATATTGACAGTGATGTCCTGAAGATGCAAGCTGGACCACGATCGTCGTTCCACTTCGTAAATAGTCTCTTGCACCAATTTCGGGAAGTACTCGTTGAAGTTTTCGAATCTCGCGCTGTTTACTGTAATGTTTAAGTTTTTTCAACATCAATCAGTAGGTATACCTGTAGAAGAGCTCGCAAATTGATTTACTAAGCCTTTTGTGGATTTTTCTCGGATTTATATCGTGAGTTCTAGCACGTTCTAGTTGCAGAATGATACTTAATAATGATTGCGAATTGTGATGATAAACGAAAATACATATTTGTCCGTTGCGGTCATGTAAAAAAAACCGTAAGACCCAGAGCACATCGAGAAACGCAAATGCAACGCAACTGAATCTGCTAGTTACTTTTGAGTTGCATCGAAGTGTCTGCTATAGACTTCTTTAGAAAACCACACACGACGTAAGTAGTTTGAAATGTTTCGTTTCAGTTGCGTCGTTTCACTGTGTGTTCTGGGTCTAACTGGCTAGTTTTAAGGTAAGAATGTAAAAGGGATTAAAATCTAAGGAAAACTATAAAATTATTATTCTTTACAATTGGACCTATTTATGCAGAAACGTTCCAACTGACAGCGAGGTGAAACTGAGAAAAATGCATTTTTGTGTTTGAGCTGTGTACTTTTTTTTCACTGCAGGTAGAGTCGAAAATGATTGATTAATTTAAAGATGTTACTAAAATGCATTTGTTAAAGGGGTCGTTATTCGAGTAAAAGTAATTAAATTGATAATATTTACAAAAAATCGGTTTGGAACGTTTCATGAAAATTCTATTTTGTATGAACTCGTTTTTTAGCACATTTCGCAGAAACGTTCCAAAACGGTTTTTTTTTTCATTATAAGTACAAATAATATAATATTTTTATTTGACAACTAAATAAAGCTTCTATTTGTCATAACTAAGCTACAAGAAAAAATATTAGTAGGTATCTTAATGTTTCTGGTTTCCAAATCAATATATTGCCACACCACTAACTCAACCACAGGTTTCACAACTATTTTTCAAATATATTATACCATGTAATTAAATTATTGCTAGCTAATTTTACTATTATTTTGGTAAGTTTTTGTTAATTTATTTTTTTATTACAAAGGCGTAAAAAAAAACAAAATAAAAGATTCACATAGGTATTTTTTGTGAATTTTTGATTGTTGCTGACTATTTAAAAACTTTTTTAAGCTAAAACTTGCTAACAACTCTGTGGTATTTTAATTAGCTACCATATAAACAATATAAAACAAAATAAATAAGTAGTTAAACATTTTTGTATAGGTGCAATCTATATCTATATCTATATATTATATAAAAATGAAACCCGTTTTCCGTTGTCACGGCATCACGCCTGAACGGCTGGACCGATTTCGCTAATTTTTTTTTTTAAATGTTCATTGAAGTCCAAGGTTGGTTCTTACGGTGAGAAAAATTCGAATAATTGCCGGGAAAGCCCTAAAACAGACCTTTTCTTTTTCCCATACAAATGTTTTCTTACTAAAATGTAGAGTCAATTTGAACTTTATTCCTACACAATAAAGTTCATTCTAAGGCGGGACGAAGTTCGCCGGGACAGCTAGTTTGTTATAAAAATATATATAATGAAAAAAAAAACGCGATGTTGATACAAATGACTTAAATTATTAATTTAAAAAGGTCCCCTACATCTGAATCAATAATCTGAGGGAATAGAATTAGATCTGGGTACATGAATGAGAGATTTTTAATTATTGAATCCATCTTTTTAATAAACGAATAAAATCAAATAAACCGCATATATTCCATGGTATTTGCAGTACTTAGCTGAAAATTTACTTAATTCAATCACAGCCAACGAACCATTAGACAAAAATGTATCATTTCTGAACCAATAATGTCAATATACATTTTGGTAATTAATATAAAAAATATATACCTAATTACTCTTTAGTAAGCTTCTGATTTACTATTGTACTCTACTTGTGGCACCAAAATATATTTAGATTGGCTTCTATTAATTAATTAAATACATAATTTTAAAATGTGAATCATCCTACAATAACTGGCATGATGTTTCTTAATTTTCCTTCAAGTAGGTAGTATATGAAAGCTAGTAAAAATATCAATCGAATTCCACTTTTTGTCAAGTCAAGACACCTTTTGTGAGAAATTTCCTTAATATTTTTTTTTCATGAATAGTAATATCACATAAATACGGTCTCTTGAGTAAAAATAAATAATACATTTGAGCAAAATTATATTAGAAGCTAACTAATTTCTCTGTAGGTAATTTAGTCATTAAAAATTAAAGATTGGTCTTGTGCACCATTCAAATTACTTTTTTCGGTTTATAGTAAAGTTTTCCCTCATTTAATAAACTATCATTTTAGGTAATTGTATCAAGTGATCCAGAGCTTGTTGGAACCCTTTCTAAAAATATAGAAAAATCTATTTTATTTCTGTGGTAACATTCCGGTCTTTGTGAAACATCAACTTTTTAACTTTTAAATAGAATTAAGTGTTTCAAATATAGTTGAAACATTTAAAAGAAAAACAATTTTGAAAATATATGTTTTTTTAAATGTTCCAAACCCACATGAAACATTTCAACAACAGAATTGTCAACTGTTTTTTTTTAAAATAACAATGTTCCAAAGATGTTTGGAACATTTTTCAGCCACAAATGAATAAAATTAAAACGTTCCAAGTGATTTGAAACGTTTTTTTAGTGCGAAATGTGTCGTTTGGAACGTTATAAGCTTTTGAGCTATTAATTATCTCAAAACTGATTAAGTTTAGAGAACCAGTTTTTTGCCCAAAGATGGAAGGTACCTCAAGGGTTAGCCTGGCATCATTAACTCAATTTTGACAATTTTGTCAGTTGGAACGTTTCTGCATAAATAGGTCCAATTAAGCTTAATACTTAGATTTGTAACTTTTCAACTTACCCCAATTTTGTGATCCAACACGAGCTAAAATTAACAACAAGGAAAAGGCAAACAATATTCTTTTCATTTTGAATATTTTTTTTTAATTACCAACGCAACACAAGCCGGAACAAATAAAAACAATATTGAAATTTCTTTTTACGATGATGGTTTGATAATAAAAATGTTTAAGTAAGTCGATAATTTACAATTACATTAATCTTAGACATGAAAAGAAGATAATTGATAATTAGGTGCAATAATCATGGAAAAATCTTAAAAATATCGGACGAGAGGTTGTTAGTCAGACATTAAGATAAGATTATTAATTTCTAAGTGCGTTGTTTGATAAAAAAGTCAAATCTCTAAGGTCATTCAGGTAGCGACATAGGTATTTTCTAGATTTTTTAGGTCTTGAGGGAAGTACACGTAGTCTTATGTATCTATATGGATACACTACGCCACACTATGCCACGCTACGCGCCACGCTACGCGCCACACAACGCCACGCTACGATACGCTACGCTACAGCATGCTACGCCACGCTATGCATCACTACGCCGCGCTACGCAACTCTACTCCTTTACATGTGGACGCCTTATTCCTCATGGCCACCTGCTTGGGCTTATCCATGTTACTTAGAAAGTTTCCTGTGTCTTTATATTCTATTTTGCTTTAATGACTCTCATATCTAAATTTTGCTTGTTCCGTTTTAACTAAAAACCGATTTTTATCATGGTGAGACGAAACCGGATCCGATCGTAATACATGGAGCGCACTATAAGTTTTGCACTTCTAGCTAATCGAAACGATTTGAATGTTGAATGCTATATTTTTTGAAACGTTACAACCTTCCATTGCAAGTAATCACAAAAAAAATTGGCGCGATATCATTTGTCAATTGTTTTTTATCACGCATAAAAGTTGTACGTACGCAACGAAATTAGAATTAAGTCGAAAAGATTTTACAGCGATGATTTTTTATGATTTTAAAAGTTCTCTCTCTCCGCAAGACTGTGCTGCTCGTCTTCAAAATACTTTTGGGAGGGAAGCACCTTGTTTGAGCACCGTGAAAAGATGGTATGCTGAATTTGAAAGAGGTCGAGTTCCTTTGTATGACGAATTTCGTGAAAGGTGGCCTTCAACTACCGTCAACGAAAATAATGTGGCTACTGTTAAGAGACTAATTGAAGAAAACCCGCGGATTATTTATGAGACAATTCGAGAATTATTAGGGATTGATATGACACAAAAACAAAAAAAATACACGAAGATTCTTTTTAATTTAGGAACTTTGTTATCGTTGGATCCCTCATGAATTGACAGCGGAGCAGTAGCGGGCTCGCGTAAAATGGTGCTCTCAGATGCTAATGAAGTATGACCACGGACGTTCTAATGCTGTTTATGATATTGTAATAGGAGACGAAACGTGGATTTATTGTCTTGAAACTGGAAAACAAACAACAATCTTGAGTATGGGTGTTTGAAAATGAGAACAGGCCAACAAAAGAGAGGCAGGCGAGAAACGTTGGTAAAACATGTTCGCATTTTTTTTTCTTAGATAGGAGTCCCATCTGTAAAATTCCACTTGAAGATCAAAAGAGCGGTTATTCCAAATGGTATTCCACCATTTCTTTACCTAGGGTGTAAGAAAAGTTTCGCGAAAGACGACCAAAAAGCCGCATGCTCCTTCATCATGACAACGCTTCTTCTCAAACGGCTAACAAAACAAAGTCATTCTTAGCTTCCGAAAATGTACAATTCGTCAACCATTATGCATTTAGCCCTAACCTAGCACACTGTAGTTTCTATATTTCTCCCAAAATAAAAAAATATGAGAAGTTTCACTTTTACCAACTCCGAAGAGGCAGTGACAGAATGACAAAAAAATGGTTGGATCGCATGAAAAAGTATTTAAAATGTAAGGAAAAGTATATTGAAAAGCAATAAACACAATATTTCCGTTAAAACATGTTGTTTTTTTAAGTTACGCAAGACTTATAGTGTGACCTACGTAGTTTTAACTGATTACGTAAACTTATGCAAATTATAATGATAAGTACTTAAGCTTATAAAAATACGCAAAACATTATCAGTTTATCGTTCGTCTGAAAAGACGTCTAAAGGTTAATAAAGATACGATACAATGTACGTAAAGAAATTAGTATTATCATACCAATCAATCATTTAATTCAATATTTCTTTTGTCTCAAAGTTCTTTAACCAGCTGATTATGATAATGACTTGAATGACATGACCTATATTTCGGTCTTTTTTGCATCTGCGGTTGCGATTAGAATTGCAGCAAAACCGCTCGTAAACCGTTCCTACTCATTAACTCCAACCCACTACAAGTTCACCATTTCTTGTGAAAAGTTGTTTAGTTTCAGGCCATTGAGTTTCATTAGACTATTATATAATCACTTTTTCCCAGAGCTAGATTGGGCGCCACCAAATAAAACGTCAAACCGCAGAGGAGGCCTAACCGCAAGTGCATCAAAGCCTTTAGGTCTTATACAGTTGCAATAGTATGTAGGTAGGATAAATAAAAGTCAATGGAAATTATCACAAAAATTATATGATTAAGATTTTAATCCTATTAAATTTCCATTTGATGAAATGAATGGAAAAGTTTTTTGTACAGTTTTATGCAGCCACGAGGACCATATTATAAAGACATTATCTTGACAATATAGCAATACGAGTACGAAGGTTTTTATGTAGCGGGACAGTTGTAACACATTCCAGGAAACGGGACGCGATGCAGCGCCACATCCAGAGTAATTGGCTGGAAAACATCTGGACCCCAGGCTCGGATGCCATCTGCTGTTGATGACACTTCGAACTGTAAAATAATGTTTTAGACCTAATAAATACCGGGTGTAATAGAAAGGGGGTATAACGCCGAAACACAGCGATAGTCCTCATGAAACTGAACAACTTTCCCCAAGGAACATGGGTCACGACTACAAAAAAATTTTTGGATCGCCCATACTTACTCGATCAGCTGATTGGACATTTTGTATGGGAAGGCGAATTTTTTTCTTCAAGTTACGACCCATGTTCCTCGGGGAAAGTTGTTCAGTTTCATGGGGACTATCGCTGTGTTTGGGCATCATACCCCCTTTTTGTTACACCCTGTATATTCCAGATGATCTGCTGAAAGCTGCGGGGTCTCATCGGATGCAGGTGGCAATGAATCAGTCGCGTTAGAGAGCTTCGGAGAGGCCTTTGTTCAGCAGCATGTTCAGTGTTAAGACGATGATGGAATATATTGACTGACTGGCCAGGCAGACTTGATTGGTATCTTACATACCAAGCCATAGGTCGTTGGTTTGATTCCCGTTATAGACAAAACTTGCCATAATGAACAAAGATGCTTATTTTCAGTCTGCTTGTCCTTCTTGCTGTCAGACAGCTGTCGAAAAATACCACTTACCAGCATTGGAAGTCTACAAACAAGGTTCACTGTAGATTCAACCAGACCAATACAAGTGAAAACTTGTATAGGAGCCTTTGTCCAGCAGAACACGTCCTACGACTGAAGCTGATGATGATTACTTACCAAAGTAGTCAGGGCATCTGATGTAGCATCATGAGGTAAAATATTGATGAGGTTCCACGAGTTAGGTTGAGTTCCCACTACTGTTACGTCCATGGCATGGGTATCTGCGTTTCTGAAGACCTGTGGAAAGTAAGAGGTGATTTAGCAGCTTTGGATTAGAATGAAGGTTATATTGCCAGGATTATTTATAAAGAACCGTCCACTTTATAATGGACGTTAGTAATAGCGCAGCGTTGCTACTCCACCTTCCACGTTACAAAAGAATATTGTTCTCGACAAAATTCGTTGTTGTGAATAGATTTTGACTAAGTATCTATTAAAACTAGAACATGATTTTAGCATTCCAAAGTTTTGCGAATAGCAAGACATTTTGTCACTTTTTCTGTTACCTAAAGAAACGTTTTACAACCAATGAATGATTTGAGTTCAATCAGACCAATTCTCGCAGTCTTCATGTCATTTAAAAGAAGAGACATTTAATAAAGAGTATTAGAAGTTATTAATTTGCTAAACCGACGTGCATGGATGAAGTGAAAGAGGTGTGTTTGGATCGTAGCAAGAGGAATGAAGCGATCTCAACTTACCCCGATGGGGGAGAGATGTCACAGACAGATAATTATGTATATTTAGGTATGTATTATTTGCTCTTACCGAAAAATCGAACTGCAACAACGGATGTCTATAGATCCCAGTGTAATGATGTATCCCATCTTCTAAATCAGCTACAATGTCGTATCCAAGTGAAATATCCTCGATCCTCAACTGTCCTCGTACTTCGACCCTCACTGTACTGTCTTCCGTGACTCTGGTCCAGATCTGGTTCAAACTGGATTGGAGGACACTTAAATGCTGGATGGATACCACAAAGCCGTTCGAGTATGTTACTGTACCAGTGTAGTTTTTGCCGAGGACTTCTTCACTGGAATAGTAATGATATTATGTATGTTAATCAATTTATGGATTTAAGTCAACAACGAGAATATTCCATAAAAATCTGTTGATTGCGGATGACCAGCCGAACCGCAACAGCAGGTGGAGAAGCACCCTTATTCTGTCTACACACCAAAGCCGCTGGCATGCCGCTAGGCTATGCGGGCTAGGCCGGCGGCGGCTTCAACAATTATGCCAGCGGCTTTACGTCATACGAATGGCAGCTGTCAAAAGCCGCCAGCCTAGCCCGGCGGGTTATGCGGGCCGGCGGCTTTGGTGTGTACATACATACCATTGCAGGTACATATAGCGTCACTGTTAATTTCGATAAATCAATAAGACGACACCATGTTTATTGAATTCTTAAGTTTATGGGCCTTTCATGCAACTGGAGGTGGGTTAAAGAAGGATTTTCAAGTTCCCTTGTACTTACTGAATCTCTCTAGTAATTTCAGGCAGTTTTAAATTACACCATTCCTTCTCCTCGACAAGTTTCACCACTTCTTGTATCACAGACACCATGTATTCTCTGTGGTTCTTTAAGAACACTCGGTTTACTGAAATTTGAGGAAAATGTGTTATAAAATAGTATTAAAGTATGTAGATACTATTTAAATAGGTAGGTTACTAATATTAAGTAGTTTTAAATATTTTCTTCTCATAAAAGTGACATTATACTGTCTCTTCTTATCTTATCTTATTAAGCCACTCGTGTCCCACTGCTGGGCAAAGGCCTCTCTCCTCATACGCCATGACTTTCTGTCTTCAGCTTCCGCCGCCCAGGTACTCAAGAAGGTATCCATCTCGTCCCGCCACCTTTTCCTTGGTCTGCCGCGACGCCGCCGTTTGGCAGTTGGTAGCCATTGAGTAGCTGTTTGTCTTTTATGGTTGTCTCTTATGAGAATAAAATAAGTATTATAAGAGACAATATAAAAATAAGTACTTAGGTATTTTATTCTCATAAGAGACAATTGGGTAAGTACCCAAGTGGTATTACATCCTGTTTTAGAAAAAAAGAATTAAACTATTGCTCTACTGAAGCATTTAGATAAGTAATTAGTTTTTTAAAGACGCGACTATTAAAATTCAGTTGGAAACGTGACGATACTTAATATTGACCGACTTGTAAGTAACAGGCTAATTTAAAAACCAAAAATTATGTCATTCCAAAATTAAAACCACAAAAAAACTTTACACTCTCTGTCAATGACAAAATCGGTAGTCTTCAATTGTTTTGCTAACGAGACTGCTTTAGCTTTGAGAATTTCCTAATTAAAATAAATCCTATCGGTAAAGGAAGTGAACTTACCAACATTTTGACCACTGACGCTAGCCGCTAGAATAAGTAGCCCAAAAAATATAATCATGATTACAGAATTAATTTTCACGCTCAATTAGTAATATTGGACCTTTCTTTTTAATACAAATCAAAGACTATCTAGAAATAAATAATGATTTGTTATTAGTATGTTATCTCGACTAATATAAAATGATAGCGAATCTCTTTATTATTTAGCTATCTGTAGGTAAGTACTTACTTAGTAGTGTTTATCTGTTAGTTACCTACCTATTTGATAAATCATTTCGTTCTAGACACAGAATCTTATTGGGAAAATGTCTTAATAGTCATGATGACAAAAAATTTTTTTTAGTCCATCACATAGATTATTTTAAAATATTCGACACGTATTTTTTCTTTTTTCTCTTAAACTAAAAATGACAAAGATACACTGGGTTAAAGTTGCTCATGACGTCACGCCTTAGTACGATTTTTACGTAGGAATGACGTCAATACCCCCCACTCCGTAACTTTGATGCTCTGTATCTTTGTATTTATTTATGTATTTGATCAGGTAAAAAATGTGTTTCAAATATTTTTTAATAGCCTAAAACACGGACTATTTTTTTTTGAATTTTCGAATGTAGTTATCATCCCCATTCATTGAAAGTTTAGAAACCGAATATAAAAATAGGAAATTCATTTTGTGTGGGTGAATTCATTTGATTCTTTAGCGCTGGATTGATCGCAGCCTAGATTTTAGTGTAAGAGCGCTGAAAAAAAGGATTGTAGGCTTTAGTACCTACTCATGGACTCAAAATACTTAGATTGGAGTCTGGAGTACACCCTATTATCCTAATAATACTATAAATGTCGTGTACCTATCCGAAATCTTTTCCCTTCTTCTTGTTCTGTCAATCAGATGTGATAACGTGTGTCTACGGTAAATAAACCTGAATTAATTAATTTCAGTGTTTTACTTAATTATCTCCAAAACATAACAATAAATGTCAATGTTTGTGCCTATAGATGGTTGGATGTTTGTTACTCTTTCACGCAAAAACCACTGGACAGATTTTGATGAAACTTGGCAATATTGTTGCTTATACATCAGAATAACACATAACTATATTATTTTAAGATTTTTTCCAAGATTTATCGATAAATGTGTACGAAGTCACGGGCAGCCTCTATACTAAGTATCTATAGGTATTATAAATTTCAAAGTGCTCATGGATGGATGGATGGATGGTAGGAGGATGTTTGTTACTCTTTCACTCAAAAACCACTGAACAGATTTAAACGAAACTTCACCGTATTGTAGCACATCAAAATAACACGCAGGCTGTATTATTTTACGTTCATCATCATCATTAAATTTAAGAGCTTCGCTCTTGTCGGTGGGGTCTACGCCACTCTGTTCTATTTTCTGCCGTGCTTTTGAGCACCTGGTACGACACAACTTCTATCCCCTCTTTCATTTGATCCATGTAAATTCTTCGTGGTCTCCCTCTCTTCCGTTTTCTTTCTACTTTACCTTCCAAGATGTTTTTTATAAAGTCGTCGTGTCGTATCAGGTGACCCAGCATCTTTCCTCTCCTTTCAGCAATGGTCTTTAAAATGCCTCTCCTCTCGCCCGCTAATTCCAGAACCTCTTCATTAGTTTTCTTTTCCTTCCAGCTAATCCGTCATTCTCCTCCAACACCACATTTCAAAGGCTTGCAATCTATCTCGATCGCGTTGTGTCATGGTCCACGCTTCACTTCCGTACATTGCAATGCTCCAGATGTACACTTTGATAAGGCGCTTGCGAACTTTTCTAGAAATATTGGCTTTAAAAAGATATTTCACGTTATAGTGTAATTTTTTCAAGATATGACGATAAATGCGTTTGAAGTCGCAGACAGCCTCTATCTGTAGTCATGTTATAAACATTTTGATCAATTCTAAACGACGGATTAACAATGTTGTATCGTAACCTGTCAACTGTGGACAAGGATCTCGTTGGGTTTGACGTGAAACCTGTCAAAACATGTCAATTTTGTAGACCTCTGTCACGGTTGGCTCCCCTCTTAACGTGAGTTTGTGCGGTGTAAGTGATAGGTTTTTAGAGATATTTAAATTAACATTTGAAAAATTTCCAACTAGCACACAAGCTGCCTATACAGGCTTTATACAGCGTGAGAGTGGTAAAGCAGCTGTTTAAATGCTGTAAACATTTCCTAAAGTTGAGCAGTAGCAAATTTTCATACCTTTTAACAGCTAGGTGTTACAAAACATATGTATTGTAGCAAAAAAGTTTCTTATGGCGATACAAAAACAAATACTAGCGTCATTAAATCGTGTAAAATCGGGAGGTTTCTACGGGATTCTCCTAATGCAGTAAAACACGTCCGTTCAGCTAATCGGTTTATTGCAAGAGGACGTTACAAAAGAAACTTATATCTACCTACATACTAAATTATTATTAAAATATCTATGTACCTACATCACACCTCTACGCTTAATTAAGAGACACATTAGGTAATTAACTTCTAGGACTTATAAACTACTCGTATTTATACATCAACAGTACTAAATTATAGGTAGGTACTTAAAGGAACATAACTTCTAATTACACAGTTTCAATCAAACTCAAAACCATATCTTTGCGGTGGTTTACGAGTGCGCTCGGAACGTCTCACTGGCGGCACCACTGGCCTCTGAGGCGACTCGGTTCTAGCCGGCGTAGGTGGTGGCGGGGACGGCTGAACGGGAAGAGACTCTCGCTCTCTTAGTAGCGAATGCTCGCTCCTATTCCCTTCCCCCTTCACACTTAGTGGTGTTTGCGGCCCCGACACCACCTCCGGCTGCCGCGCGACGACAACCTCTGTCCCGTCCTGCTGGTCCGTTGTCTGTGGATAAATAACACTGGATCGACTAGATCTACGCCTCATTTGATCGACATGTCTATTGAATATTTGACCGTTACCCTCTACGACGTATCTTCGCGTACCTTCGTTAGCTACTACCGTACCTCGTAACCACTTATCGGGTGTACCGTAACTCTTAGCCCACACTGAGTCCCCCGGTACGAAGTCCCTCGCGACTCCGCCGGCATTGTCCACCTGTCGCTGCTGCACTCTACGCACGCGGTCTTCCACGCCCCGATCACCACGCATAAAATCTAATCTGGACCGCAACTGCCTACGTTGTAGCAACATAGCCGGACTCTGGCCCGTTGTACTATGTATGCTATTTCTATATGCTAATAAAAATGTTTGTAACGCTGCATCAACGTCTATAGCGTCCCTATGTGCTTTTTTAATAGCCCGCTTGCATAATTTAACCGCGTTTTCGGCCGCGCCGTTCGATGACGGATGATATGCTGGAGAGAAAGATTGCCGTATTCCGTTGTGTTCCAAAAACTTGCTCATCTCTGAGCTCGTAAACGGCGGCCCTTGGTCTGAAACAACTTCCGTTGGCAAGCCAAACCTAGCAAAAATTGAACGCATTACTTTGATTACCGACGCTGCGTTCGTTTTCACCATTTCAAACACTTCTATCCACTTACTATAAGAATCCAACAATACGAAAAATGTTTTACCCTGGTAGGGACCTAAAAAATCGATGTGTAGCCTTTCCCACGGCTGGGCCGTATAGGGCCACGGTTGTGGTGGGGCTCGTACCGGAGCCTGAGCTTCCATCGCGCATGTTTCACACTGCCGACAAATCATTTCTACATCGTTATCTATATTAGGCCACCAAACATAGCTGCGGGCAAGTGATTTGGTTTTGACAATGCCCATATGACTTATGTGAAGCTGCTTTAAAACCTTTTCTCGTAAACTAGCCGGTATCACGATACGGTATCCCCACATAATACAACCGCAATCTATGTACAACTCATTTCGTTTATGAAAATAAGGTTTTACCTCTTCGACTTCACATGAAACTGGCCAACCAGACTGCACGTAAGCAAACACCCTTGTTAAAATTTGATCCTTTAGCGTTGCTTCTCTTACGTCACTATTTCTTATTGGTAAAAAATTTTCTACAAAATTTAAATAAGTCACTTCCTTGGTGCCGCCTGATATTTCGCGCTCCTTTTGCGGCAACCGTGAAAAAGCATCCGCACAATTTTTAGCCGACGCTATGTACTCGATATCGTATGTATAACCTGATAACAAAATTGCCCAACGCTGTATCCGCGTTGCTGCCATCACCGGTATTCCTACCTTGCTACCAAAAATATAAGTTAATGGTTTGTGGTCGGTTCGCAACGTGAATTTCCGTCCGTACAGATACTGGTGGAACTTACGGACCCCATACACAATGGACAAAGCCTCCCTATCGATCTGCGCGTACGCTTTCTCGGCCGCTGTGAGTGTGCGAGACGCATATGCTATGGGCCGCTCGCCTTCGCGTGTGAGATGCGAAATCACGGCGCCTATGCCCGTACCACTGGCGTCCGTGGTCAGTACCAGTGGCAGCTCCTGGGAGTAATGAGTCAGTACTTCACTCGAACTTAACGCTTGCTTAACTCTTATAAATGCCACCTGACACTGTTTGTTCCATTCAAACTTCACACCAGAGCGTAATAAATTATATAATGGAGCTAATATTGTACTTACATTCCGTATGAATTTCCCGTAATACATAACTAACCCTATGAAAGCCCTGAGTTCCGACACGTTAGTAGGAGTCGGTGTGTTTTCAACCGCCTTCACCTTCTCCGGACAGGTATGTACGCCGTCTTCGCTAATAACATGCCCCAAGTAATCTATTGATTTCGCAAAAAAACTACATTTGTCTTTTCTAACTCGTAATCCGTGTGACTGCAACCGTTCAAACACCCTGTGTAAGTTTTGTAAATGTTGCTCGTCAGTACTGCCCGATATAATGACGTCATCAAGAAAAACACCTACGAAAGGTAAATCACTAAACAACTGCTCTAACTTTCGCTGGAAGATTCCAGGACTCGACGATAAACCATATACTAACCGCTTATACATAAACATACCCTTATGAGTGTTAATAACGGTATACTTCCTTGACTCGTCTAATTCAAATTGCGCATACGCTTGCGATAGATCAATTTTACTGAACTTTTTCCCCCCATGCAACCGTGCTAACAAATCTTCCACCTTTGGTAACGGGTAACGGTCAACAACTAATACCTTATTCAGCGTTAACTTATAATCAGCGCAGATTCTTATCGAGCCGTCCTTCTTTACCACCGGAACAATGGGTGTTGCCCAGTCAGAACATTCGACAGGTTCGAGGATGTCGTCACGCACCAGCTGTTCCAGCGCGCGCTCCACGGGCTCACGCAGTGCGTACGCCAGCGGGCGCGCACGCAGGAACACCGGCCGCGCGCCTTCGCGCACATGGATGCTCACAGTGCCGCCCGTGAAACGCCCCAAGCCATCCGCGAACACCTCACAATATCTGGAACTGAAATGATCCATTTTAAAGCATTTTTCACCAAAGTTATTTACTTCGCTGTAAATGGGCATTTTTAACGAAATTCCTAACTCTGCCAACCATTGTCGGCCAAGTAGGAGGGTTTTCCCTTCTTTTATTACATATAATTCTAACCTTTTTTTCCTACCCTCATACTCAACTTCTGGCAAAATTACACCTTCGGGATAAACTAACTCCCCCGTATAATATCTGAGAGTTAATTTACACGGTTCCATTTTTAATCTATTAAATTTTTCCTCGTACAAATCATAACTAATGCATGAAACTGCGCTACCCGTGTCACATTCCATCTTAACTTCTCGCCCGTCTATTCTTACGCTTACTAAAATAGGTCTACAATCTGTCACGGTTAAGCGATTAATATTAACAATTACCTCGTCACTTAACTCGTCCTCTGCTTGACTCATAATACCCGTATCCGTATTCGCAACCACGCAGTACTGATCTGTGGTTATGTATGGGCAGACCCTCCGCAGATGACCTTGCTTGTTGCACACACGGCACACGTACTTCGCGAAACGACACTCGCGTGTATCGTGCGCAGCCCCGCATGCACCGCACCGACGCTGCCGCTGAGCCTGCTCCACCGGTACCGACGACGACGCCGCGCGGCCGCCAAATTGCCCGGCGCCCGATCGTCGCGAACCTGACGCTGCGCCCGCACCACGTGCTCTCGCCGCCGCCGCGGACCGCTGCCCGGCCGCTGCCGCTCGCCCCGCACCGCGACTCCCGCTCGCGATGACATTGCACTCGGCGCTGCTCGTGCCGGCAACCGCCACCCCCTGGCCTTGCATGACCGCCGCCGCGTCCCTCTCCGCCGCCTCCAAGCCCGTTGCTAACCGGTAGGCCTTCGCGAAATCCAAATGCTCTTCGGCAAATAAACGCTGCCTTATCATTTCACTGTAAATATTGCACGCGAACTGGTCCCGTAGATTTTCCATAAGGTTTGTTTTAAATTCACACGTAGTCGACAATTTCTTCAAGGCCGCCACATACTCAGCTATACTTTCCCCTGGCTTTTGTTTCCTGTGACGAAACTTGTACCGTTCCGCGAGTATACTGGGTTTCGGTTTTAAATGTTTTTGTAAAATCTCCGATAACTCTGCGAATGTCTTAGAACCGGGTTTGGACGGCGTACACAGATTCACTAGTAGTTCATAGCACTTAGCACCTATCACAGTTATTAAAGTAGGCACTCTTAAGTTTTCGTCTATATTATTCACTATGAAATACTGTTCGAGCCGTTCCGCATATAACTGCCAGTCATCTTCGTCGACGTTGAACTCAGCGATTTTTCCAATCGTCATCTTTCCTTGGCCGAATTGTTTATAATCACACGCGTATTAATACTTAAACAGGGTCACAATACGTCGTCGCCACTGTAAAATCGGGAGGTTTCTACGGGATTCTCCTAATGCAGTAAAACACGTCCGTTCAGCTAATCGGTTTATTGCAAGAGGACGTTACAAAAGAAACTTATATCTACCTACATACTAAATTATTATTAAAATATCTATGTACCTACATCACAAATGGAATAGGAACTACACAATTGTCTAGGGTAAGTACAACCTGGTTACAATGTTTATATACAATATCAAGCGGATCCTCGTTCTCTCTTCACCTCACCGTGTTCACCCTGTATGCCAGACCCACGCCAAACCGCAGAACTAGAGCGCTGTCATGACGTCATCGACACTATCTCCACAGATAAATAGTACCCGGATCTGGTTATTTGGTGAAGTTGGTAATGACATTGCTAGCCATGCCGCAAGTTCGATTCTCACTCTAAAGGCCAAAACACACCAGATGCGTATGCGTTGCGTATGCGTAGACGTATGCGTACCTCTGAGTTGTAATGTATGGAACTGTCACCGCTTGCGTAACGTAGACGTACACGTCGACGTGACGCGTAGCCCGGTGTCACATCGGGTTACACCGTAACTACGCGCATGGCTACGCCGTGCTTACGTCTACGTTACGCATCCGGTGTGTTTCAGCCTTAAAACTGTAACTTGTAACCGACTTTTCGAAACTGCCGTGAGGCCGCGACTGCGGGCAAATTGGAATCTCAATTTGACAAATATTGCGGCGCGATTTTTTGCCACAAAGCATTTTCGCCGCGAGTCGAAAAATTGATAGTGCGTGCCTAACTTACTATGCAACAAAACTTTTTGCTTATAACTTAAACCATATCACAAAATAACACCTGATCCCCTTTAAATGCAAGTAAAGTTTTTGCTCTAACCCTTCTAAACTTGTAAGCTTTAACTTGTCGAGATGATCGCCTATAATTCTAAGGATTAGACATTTTGAAATCGCAAATAATTATATAGCCAACAATAAATCTTCATTTGTTTTCATTTTATGATGATTTGATTAATGGGTCAGATTCTAAATCTGCGTTTAAAAGGTTATCCTAATAATATTATAAATGTCAATGTTTGTGCCGATGGGTGAATGTTTGTTACTCTTTCACGGAAAAACCACTGGACAGATTTTGATGAAACTTAGCAATGTTGTTGCTTATACATTAGAATAAGACATAGGCTATATTATTTTTGTATACGATGTTTTTTTTTTAAGATATGACGATAAATGCGCAGGAAGTCGCGGGCAGCCTCTAGTAAAAATAATAGTTCCACTTTCACACTCTTCGCCCCATTCTAGGATTACAGACGACGTTAGTTTCGTCCTGTACCATGGGATTACATGAAATGTTTAGTTTACTTTAATTATAATTCAATTCTTTATTACTTAATTTTAACTCAAAAATATAGTAGCTATATAGTGTGACTTTTAATAAGTGAACGATAGAAAAGGCTGTGCATGTAATCGTGATAACAAAGAACTTTTAATATGGAACCAAGGTCGAAATCAGTCAAAAATTTTTGAACTCCCCATTCAAAATGCACCAGGTGATGTCATGGGGGAACAATTTTTTTTATGATAACGAACTTGGCCCCATAATAAAAGTTAGTGGTGGGCCGAGTACCAGTTTTACCGAGTAACCGAGTACCGAGTATTACTCGGTTTAAAGTTTACCGAGCCGAGTACTAGGCCGAGTTACTCGGTTAACTTGAAGTAGGTAGAAATGTGTGCGAACAAGTTTGGGAGCGAGTGGTGTTAATTGTGTTTGACACTTCCTCTGCACCCTGCAAATTATTATTCGAATGCAACCAATAAACGCGCGTCAAGTGGCAAAAAAAAAAAATAGACAAAGCACTATTTATGAGATTTTCTTCTAAATCATTATGATAATTGCAGCTTATAACATTGCTCTTTCTGGGCAAAGTACTAAATATGTATTATTAGAAGGAACTAGACTATGATCTAACAAGCAGATCCAATGCGCAAGGTAGATTTACTTGCACCGAGTACTCGGCATTTTAACCGAGTTATTCGGGCGATTACGAGTAGTGAAAAAAGTGCCGAGTACGCCGAGTACCGAGTATAAGCCGAGTACTCGGCCCACCTCTAATAAAAGTTGTTTGTTATCACGAGTACATGCATATACTTTTCTATCGTTCACTAATTTAAAGGCACCCTGTATGTTTAAAGTTTTTTGTTTGCATCGAAGAAAACATGCGATCAAAATTTTCAAAATTAAAATCAAAATTGATCAAAACTTGATCAAAAAATAATGTTTAATACTTACGAGTACCTGTACCTACCTATTCACGTTTTAATGCACCTATGCGTTCGCGTTTTTCACATCCAACCAAAACCTTTAACTTCCCTATCGATCTGAAGACAAGTACACCCCTCCACAAAAGTAAGCACCTTAATCGAATGCCCCCACGTTCGGTTAAGCAATAAAACAGCATTTCGTACTCGATACCTTAAACGCTAGGTGTAAATTACGCTCGCTCGTAAACTACAAGTACCTTAACTTCCATTAGTCGGTAGATTCTTTGTTAGGTTATTCTTGTATTGGGAGGAAATAAATTATTTACAAAAAGTATTTAACGAAAGTTTTTTGTTGATAGGGTAACTACTTATCTTAGATGTATATCTAGATTATTTAAAAAGTGCTCTGCCAATTTTTTTTAATGGTAATTGTTGATTAATTTATAGGATCATTCTCCAAAAGATCATAAAACGTGAAATGACGTTTTCTAAAAAACTCGTCATGTTATGCGCACGCGTTTTTTGAAAAATGGTTTTGTCATTTTAAGTAAGTTGTAATGTACACCACAGAATCGCCATGTATACATCTTTGTGAAAAAAAGAAGTATAAAAAAAAATCCATAGGATATCTAAAAATGTAAATGACGACTAGCGGTCGTTTTTCACCTTTCTGGACACTTTCTGAAGAATCATCCTTTAACACAGATATCCTAGAGGATATCTAAGAGTAATCAAGAATACCCCATAAATTCACCCGGTACGGGTTTTCCATTAATTCGTTTACCGGTCCGAGTTTTTAACGGTCATTAAATAAGTCATAAACAAGTAAACATTGTTCAACTCTTATTATTAAGAGCCTTTTAGTTTTTATTACCTATTTTATTTCACGGTAAATAAATAAAATGTTGCTTTTCAATAGTTTTGTTTTTATCCTCGTATTTTTTATAGTGAGCTCCAGTGCAGTGGTAGAATATTTTGTATGAAGCTGTTTATATTTGTCGGGTGACGCTGCTCATATGAAAATTGACCTGTAAAAGCTTATCCAACACACAACAAGGGCGGCGGTACACGATAAACTTCAAGCAGTCAGATCTGGACTGCTTGAAGCTTATCGTGCAGTAAAATCCACATATTAAACTCAATACATACTTACATAAATTTCCGTCACGCCTCTCTCTCGTTGGGATAGGCAGAGACCTGCCACTTGCTACGATCCAAACACACTTCTTTCGCCTCATCCACACTCATCAGTCGCTTCATACATGCCTGTTGGTTTAGAGTACTCGAAGTTTAAAAAATATACTCACCTAATTATTTCAACCCACATGCCCCACAAAACCAGCTTTTTTTCAAAACCAAGCCTTACCTTCAAGCCGAGAAGCCTTCTCACTCAGCTCAACAAAATTTTACGGCACATTTTACAGCGAGTGCTTAGCATAATGCACACAGGTCCTTCTTGTCAGCATGTCCCTCGTGGACGCGTACAGTAGCGGCCGAGGAAATGTTTAATCAAGGGAATGGGAGGAAATGGGAAATGGGTAACCGAAAATGGGTAAATGGATGGAGAAGAGATTTTAGAGAGTTTAAAGTTCAAAAAGTATTTAGTAATACAAAAGAGTACCTACACTTTGAAATAGTCTAATTTCTCTCTAGAGATGATACCAAAAAACACTGTATAACACTCTTGTCGGTACCTACTATAAGGATTTTTAACAATGTAACATAACTACTTACTTACATTATTGAAAGCCAAAGAATGCGTAGCCATCACTAAAATGTTAGAAAAAAAAATATAGGTAGTTTCTAGTTAGTTGGCAAGCGAAGGACAGTTGTCTCTACCTACTCTGATGGGAAAACGGCGTGAAATATATTTACCTATGTATGTATGTATTATGTATGTACTTTCAAGAAAACCTTTACACTATCGTAAGACAACTGAAAAAAATCGTTTATTTATGTCCTATCACGTTTAATCAGAAACAAAGAAGCTTGTCCCTAGTGCATCTAACGGCCTCTATAAGATATTTCCACCGTTCCAATTTTCCCTGCCTTTACGTGTACACCTCGCTAAAAGCTGTGCCAAAAGCTGACCGAGAACCCGCTGATTTATAGGGGTCAACCTTAAAACTGTGTCGTTGGAAACAGAAAACCTTGTAAATTATTCCTGCACATTGTTATCTATTGTTCTTTGGGTCTGTTCGGGCGTGCATTATCATTTTTTGACTTTTTAATGAAATACTTTGCAACGCTTACAACTTTATTGCAAAATAGGTCTTTAAATTCTAACGCTTTTTTAACGACTTTAACCGACTTCAAACTGCTAAGAACCAAAACAAAACAAAAAAAAAATCGCTTCAGCTAAACGCGAGATAAGTACTTAGTCGCGGACAAACATACGGTCAAACTGAGAACCTCCTTTTTTTGAAGTCGTTTAAAAAGGAGGTGATTCTAATTTCACTTTATTTATTTCTTTGTTAAAAATCTAAATACTTAGATAAGTCTTTGGAAGGATAATTAGGTTTAACGGAGTATACTGCAACTGCAACCCAGCATTAGCTAACTTACGCTCTCAAACTCTTCCCTCCCCCTAATTCATATGCAAACGTTTACATTGTCTCGTCTTAAATTTATTAACAAAACATCCCCACACAGATCTTGAAGAGCTTCCTTCCTATGTTACTCAAAGTAACCACTAAATTACTATGAATTGTGTCTTTGAATTACTTTACTAAATAACTACCGCCTCAAGTAGGTTCAGTATTTCCCTTCGTCAGTGCGTTTATCCCGCTTTTTAGGGGATAAAAAAGTTGTGATAAACGTGACAAAAAACCAAGTTCGAAATCATTCAAAAATTTTCGAACTCCCCATACAAAATGCACTAGCTGATAGGTACCTATCTATACAGGATGTAAAAGAAAGGGGGTATAAAGCCGAAACACAGCGATAGTCCCCATGAAACTGAACAACTTTCCCCAAGGAACATGGGTCGTACCCCGAAAATTTTTAATGTATTTAACTAAGTGTTTATGCCTATGAATTTGTGAAACCTAATTTGAAAAGAGCAACCCAACAGAGTTTTTTGCTAAATTTTTCTCTGGGGAAAACTGCACTCTTACGATTCATTAAGTTCAAAAATTATCCGTCTTATGTGATGGCAGACTCATCCTACAGGTTTAAATGAATTTTCATTTTAATTTTCATAATTAAAAGTCACCTGTATAGACTACCTAAAACTAAAGCATTTCGCAAGCACAGATTCGAACAGGAAATTTCATTACGAAGCAGACAGGGCGATTACGCTGACATAAATATTCATACAGAGCCCGCTTGCACCAATTAATTGAACATCTATGAAATCTCGGCGTGTGATTGCTGCTGTCTACCTCTGTGATGCTTTGGGTTTGGTGTTGTGAAATTATTTTGGATATTCACTTGCTACGATCTAAACTATCTAAATCTATCTAATTCAATTTTTATTTTATGCTTTTAGTTTTCTTTTGTAATATGTAATTTGTACCTAGGTACTATTATTGAACAACATAGCGTTTGGAACTATCTGTTTTTATGTATTGTATAAAATAAATAAACACACGAAAATAAACTGTAGACAAGTATTTTGGAAGACTACTTTCCCATTTAACCCATCTGCAAAACTACCCCACTGCCTTATTTTGTTTTTTGACAATTCCTTTTTAAATACCGTGGTAATTATGAAGAAATACTTTATGAATTTTCTTTGGAAAAGTTATTCATAATAATATCTCAGTTTTAACTAAAGCACTCAATCATTCTTTAATTCCCATACAAAAAAAGCAGCAGAAACCGTTGAAACTAAGCTCCAATGATATCGCAAAATCCCTTCCACTCACATAGCCACCACTGAATAGAATTCCGAATGAATAATTCCGTTGCGACACAAAAAGAATAAACAGTGGTATAAATTTGATACCGAAAAGAGGAAAAATGAATTTCAGGATTGAAATGTATGCGACAGTGGACGGATAATCGTCGATTCAATTAAAAGTCACGCGCCGGAGCTCGAAACGTGAATATTTATTAGTAATCCTAGCCGAGATATGGAAGGGAAATTCGCGGTAATGTCATCTATATTTTCAAATACAAATAAGCTGTATGAATTATAAATTGGCTCAGGTTAAGCTAATGGTTGTCCCACACAGAATGTTTCCACAAACATTTTGTATACCTACTAAAAGTTTATTAGACAATGTTAGTAAACATTTATATAACATACAATGTGGGAGCACCATTATGAGTCAATTAAACCGCATGTTCGATAAGTTGTGGGCTAAAGCAATAATAAGCCGTGGCATATTGTGAACGATTGGATGAAGAAGGACAGAGACCATGCCCGAAAACTCCAGACGGTTAGACTTGAAGACGCGCTAGACGGCTAGATAGTACAAGATGTAGGTACTTATGTACTTATGCTTAGCTTAGGTACGATCTTGACACAAACCGCTAAAAAACTGAAATTCAATCTTGTTCTATTTAATAGAAATGGGCTCTTTCCAGCCACCTTTTAAGAGACACATACTTACATAACCGTTACGTCTCTTTTCAAATAAAGTTTTTAAATAACTGGCAATTAATACCCTCTTGTTTGCTGTGCCTTTGCAGGGCGTCACATGCACCATTTACGTATAATGACTTTGTAACACCTTACCCAACTTGTAACTTGCAATAAACAAATTCTAAATTCAAAAAGGTATAGACCTCTTCCCTTCACTTACTACGATCCAAACACATAAGAGATACATTTCTCAAAAAGGCACCGATTCCCCCGTCATAAACAGGAGTCCTATAAAGTTTGAACAGATGGTACGGCGGACTAGTCTAGACGCTACTCGCCCCACACTGCGCCAGAAAATCTGAGAAGTTTAATTTCTTTTGTATTATTATTAGCATAGTACCGACTTGCAATTTTTACTTAGCGGTGTATAGAGGGCTTTTAGTAATACTAAGTCCTCTGTTTTATATTCTTCTTATTATAATTAGCCGCCTTATATTAAGAACTCGAAATATTAAGAACGTTGCGAGACCACTAATAAAAGGCACTTATACATATTACTTTTCGTCTGAGCTGACCATTGCGTAATTAATACAAATGTGAAAAAACCACTAATGAACTGATTTTATACTTAAGTTTCACTCATCAGGGTAGTACCTACAAATCACAAAAATTTAATCAACAAGATTTTTTTACTCTCAATTGTCATTTATCAGCTTTTTAAGTTCCTTGTGAAACATGAAATAATTAAGTTATTATTATTATTGTTTTAATTTGGCAAATATGTTAAATTCTAGGCCAAAAATTGCCACTTTTAATACCCCATTGCTCTGATTCCAATCTAACTAGTATTTGATGGTTTGCAATGTAAGGTGCGCAGAGTTGACGATGATATGTATGGCCAGAATTTGGCTCTCTCGTACTAATATTAAATACAGCGTGTATAAATTTACGTTGTCAATTTAAAATATGCTTACAAGAAGATGTCAGATAAATATATTTCGCCTTTAGTACATATTCTACATTAATCCTTCACATCCCAGAAAAAAAATGAACAATAGAAACTCTATTGTGTCTGGGTTTATAATGGGTCAGTGGGGTATGAGAGGTTAATATTGGTTATTATAATAACAATTTGCAATTTGTTAGGAATGTCGACGACATTTAAAAAAATGGCGTTCTATTTAGTTCGTCCGTTAGACTATCCAAAAAAATTCGATTCATATTTCCTGTTTGATCAAATGTATAAACATACAAAGATAAAGAGCATGAAAGTTCTTGAAGGCTTGTGACGTAACTTTTCAGTAAAAATTTTACCAAGGCGTGGAGACGTGAAACGCAAAAATTTAAAGCAATATATCGTTGTCATTTATGAAAAAACTAGAGGCTGCCCGCGACATCGTACGCATTTATCGTCATATCTTGAAAAAAAACATGGTGTCGTAAAAAAATAGATATAGCCTATGTGTAATTCTGCTAGCTTAGCATGGCACTCCGTGAGAAGACGTTGTCATGCGTTTGTCACGCTTACGTCTCTGTCTATAGTTTGAAATGTGATAAGGACAGCATGCGTGAGATAATTGTCGCGGCACGCCATGCTAAGCCCCCTGATGTATAAGCTACAATATTGCAAAGTTTCATCAAAATCTGTTCAGTAGGTACCTAGTTTTTACATGAAAGAGTAACAAACATCCATCCATCCATCCATCGGTACAAACATTTTATAATATTAGTAGGATAAAAGGAAATAACGAATGGCCAAATATTTTTGCTACACTTGCGGACTGTTTTTAAAATCATTTGAACAATTCTCGGACCATAAATCAACATCCTATGCACCCAATTTATTGCAAGACATTGCATTCCGTTGCACCGATGCTATGCAAACCGAGCGTGTCTACTCGCCGATGTCACCAGTGTTGACTTCCATATTCATGTTCAAGGGAATGTTAACGGGGATTGGAGTTCGCATTGGTTGAAATTTTGAATAATACATACCTACAATAGTTCAAGGTACATAACAATACAAAAATTTATTGAGCCACCTAGTCAAAAATATCCTTTTTTGAATCAAATTAGTAGTGTTTTATTAAACGAAATTTTTTTTTATAAGTAGAGGATGTGTAGGCAGCAGATGTTGGGGCTGGTTGTTGAATGAAAGGCTTCAAGTATTGGCACGAAGGAACTGGGTTTTATTCACTTAGTTTTTACACGCATAATAGTTACATAGCACACGTAATCGTAGCAGAGCGGGAGTTAGAAGAGAAGTGTTGCTACATAAAAGAAATACAAAATTACTTTCTGTTGGTGTTGCCAACAGATGCCCATGACTTCGTAAGCTGTTATTGTCATATCTTGGTAAATTATGTTATTGCAAAATAATAATCTTAACATAATATAGCCCATGTGCTATCCTGATGTATACTTAAACTATAATATTGCTAAGTTTCATCAAAATCAATTCACTAGTTTTTGCGTGAAATAGTAACAGACATCCTCACATACCTACATCCATCCATTATTATCTATGTATAAATATAAGTAGGTTATTATGTGTTTTCCTCAAGATTAAGCGATATCAAATGCAGACTATATTCAGTATAACGTTCTAGTAGAATCCAAGTGGAATACCAACGCAAGACGGAGCAATGGGACAGCTGTCGTGCTCCACTATCGGTATGATCACGGATACATTGCTAGGTATCGACTAGAATAACTATGACAAACTACATATTACCTACCTATATAATAAATTAATCAGGTAAAGCTTGGCCCCTGGGGCCATGAGGCAAAGTCCTTCCTGTCTGATATCTCGACGCGTCTCCGTGAAGCATCAGGCGATCCGAGAGCTGGCAGCTTTTTTGCTCAAAGAATAAGCATAGCTATTCAAAGAGGAAATGCTGCCAGCCTCTTGGGTACCATGAATCCCGGAGACGCTTTCGACGATATCTTCCTATTATAAGTGGGGTATCTATGAGGTTACCTATGTATAAATATTTATATAAATATGTATATAGTAGGTACTTAAGTAGCATAAGTTTGTATTATATTGTATTGTATTTATTTAAGGTAAAGTCATGTCAGTCAAATACTTATTTATTGTGTTGTACATCAGGTACCCAAGTCTGATAATTCAAAAAAGTCTCAGTTGTGTGACATTCAAGTATCAGAGGCATTCTTTCACATACCTATTTGGTCGCGTCGCAATTAGTCTAAGCCATTGTTTATATGTGTCAAAAAATGCCATTGACACTCTGCCGACGTACGATTGAGACTATTTTAAATTTAGACTTGGGTCCTCTTGGGCCCCAGTTTTCAAATTACTTACGACACTTATTAAGACAACTCAAAATTGACAGTTGGCTTGCGAAATGTCATCTCAATAATGTAACAGGACTGACCTTGCTTGCCATGCCGCAAGTCGTGGTTTCGCTTTTCATTAGAGTAGATATGGGAGTTTGTGTGTATGTATGTAAAATGTTTGTAAGTATGTAATTATAGCAAGCTAATTATGTAGTATAATACATAGTTATAGTAAGTTTTCCTTCACTTGAAATTGTTAGAATCCACAATTAGTAAGTAGTTAAAAATAACGTTACATTTCCCATTCAGAGACAATTTAAAATGTTTTTTATTATTATCACACTTTTTTTTTTATTTGGCAGAGTTGTCATTCACTGTATCTGGACATATTTATGGTGACTTTAAATTAGTGAACGATAGAAAAGGGTATGCATGTACTCGTGATAACAAACAACTTTTACTATGGGACCAAGGTAGAAATTGTTCAAAAAATTTTGAACCCCCCATACAAAATGCACCAGCTGATAGTATGGGGGGACAATTTTTTTTTTGTGATTTCGAACTTTGTCCCGTAATAAAAGTTGTTTGTTATCACGAGTACATGCATATCCTTTTCTATCGTTCACTAATTTAAAGTCACCTTGTATAGATAGGGTAACTTATTTGAAATACTTTTTCAATCATTTTTGCCAGACGTTTTTGGTACAATTTTAAATACATTTGAGGAGATTACACCAAGATTCAATTTCCAAAAAAAAGGACCTATAGCTTAAACATAATTTCTGTGCTATATTTCAAAGTCGCGCCACAAATTTTCTTTCGCTTTTGTCCTCTCCCCCTAATGTTTAGCTGGATGACTGTGCAATGGGCGTTGCTCAATTTTAAATACGACATTTAATTTAAGAATTTAATAGGTACTTCAAAACGTATAAAATTAACTACAAGATTTATTTATTAAACAGTTTATTGTAAGATGATAGTACAAACAGACAGAAATAAAAGAGAAGTAGATTGTGTATTCATTCAAACAAAATTATATACCATTAAAAAAGATTAATAGTTATTTCTTTTTATGAACAATAAAAAAAATCTTTCGATACTAGTGGTATTTGCTTACTTACTTCATGTATCAACCAGAAAAGGTACCTTTTTTATTTGGTTAAAAGTTTTTCTAATAAAATATAAATATTTGCTTGCGTTTATTAGCATCATTTTCACCGAAGAAATATAGTGTCGATCAAGTTTTTTTAGAACAACATTTTTTAACTCCTGATAAGTGGAAAAGCTTCATAAAAAATGTTCTGCCACATCACGATAAAATCATTGGAAAATCTTCGACAAGTGACAACGTACCGTAAGCAACGCCAATCACCAATATCTTGCGAGAGTCGCGGTTGCATGCCGTGAAATTCCTGCTCGGTGGTTATAAATCAGATTTTCCTTTATTAAAAAGGCCGGCACCTTAAATATGAGATCACCTTCTTGACTTAAGCTTCTGTTTAAGCCGGGTAATCATTAGCGAGCTGTTACCGTAACCTTTGCATGCACTGTTACCAAAAATAGGTAGTTTAAAAAACTAAAACACGCTTTAGCTCGCACTAAACATGCTCCATCATCAGTTTAAAGTTTCTTTAAATTGAGTATTTGATAAAAGCATGAACCTAAACGCCTGCTTTAAATATAATAGCAATTTATTTAAAGCATAAATATACGAGTGACGATAGGCGCTCGCCCTGTCGTTCTTATAGAATTATAGATTGTAGAAAGTGCTCTTACTTTTATTGTTATTACATTTATTGATATTAATGTATGCGTATTAAATTTGTATTGTATTGTAATTTATGGTCACTATGGTGAAAATTATACCTATCATTTAGCACTTAATCTGTGCCTATATCTACCTATATATTAGATATTGTAGCGTAGATATAAGTTAAATGTTATAAAATTAATTATACTACTACGCTTATAAATCCAGGCCTCCAAAAATTGCTTTTCGTATGCCTCGAAATCTTCTACGAAAAAAATAAGAGACTTATCCCACGGCTGATTTAGCAATATTATTAAAAAAATGTTAATAGAGCAGAGTCAGAACTATCGTATTATGTTTTTTTTTCGTATCGAACGAATGATTTATCCGTGTTCTGTCTAATTCCCCGGAAAATTGAATCGAGCATTGCCGTATCCAGCTTTTAGTCAGTTAATGGAATATTGATATTTTGATTTAGTCAGTTCATGACTTTTGTAACATACTAGAGCCTGCCCGCAACCCCCAACTTTACATTTTTTATTTATTTTATTTAACAGTTTATTGTAGTACATAGAGACAGAAAAAAAGAAAAGTTATACAAAAGGTACAGCATATTTCTAAAAGAAATTTCTTCCTGCAGACCCCACAGAGAGAGAAGTGATAGCATAAAGGCAGGATAGTCACTTAACCTACAATAAACAATAAATATATAAGTATAAACCTACACATATATATTCGATAAATACACATACATAAATATTATAATTTATATACAAATATATATTGTATTCTCTATGATAAGGAAAGATAGTGCTCTTTAGTTGTTCTTGGTAACTCATTGAACTGTTATTTTTATGTGCATGCTTAATTCTTAGCAAAGATTCATTGACATCTGTTCAGTGGTAAGTGGTAAGGCTGTAAAAAGTGTTTACTATGGAAAATACGAAAAACAATACTATGTTACTTAAGCCAAAGTTCGCAAATCTTACATTGCAGCAACTTAATCTTCAATACATTATAAGCTACATTTATCTGCAATAATATACCTAGTTGGCAAGAAAGCAATACTGTTATTACCTTTGAGAGTCTATTTCTATGAAAAAAGAAAGATACTGTAACTCTACTTTAAGTTTTAGAATAGAATATTCTATACTTATAATATAAATGTCAATGTTTGTGCCGATCGATGGATGTTTGTTACTTCATCACGTAAAAACCACTGAGCAGATTTTGATGAAACTTGGCAATATTGTAGCTTGCACATCAGAATAACACATAGGCTATATTATTTGTAGATATTTTGTGTTTTTTCAAAGAAATGACGATAAATGTGTACGAAGTCGCGGGCAGCCACTAGTGTTTAATAAGTCTATTAGACTTATTTAGTAATCTGTGACTAGACGCTGTTCATCGTCATAATATATTATAATAATAAGAATTCAAAATATCGTAAAATAATGAATCGATGTGCAAGCTACAGTATTGTTAAGTTTAAGAAAGTTCATGAGCGTCACTAGCTCCAGTAAACCATAGTAAGTAGGTACTTGCGATTCATGACGCATAACTGAAATCTGTTCAGTGGTTTTTGCGTGAAAGATTACAAACCAATCATTCTCACATACATCCATCCGTCGTCGGCACAAACATTAACATTTATTTATGCCTAATATAGGATAGGAAATAATTAAAAGGTAATACCAACTTAAGGTCTATCTGCACAGATCTGGGACGCGTCCGGGCCGTGACCCGTCAGGAGGGAAAACAATACGTCATCATGACAACGTGTCCGGGACGTGTCAGGGAATAAATATCATTCCATACATTTTCTATGGATTCGTTCACACACGCTGTCATGACGACTTATTGTTTTCCCTCCTGACGGGCCACAGCCCGGACACGTCCCGGATCTTTGTAAACAGACCTTTAAAGTACCAATCACCAACTTAAAGTAGCGTCACATCTACGAGTAAATGAATTGACAACGCTTTCCAATACAAATGCAAAGATATTCTTTCACGTTTTCAATAATTGGTTAGCCGTTTCTTTGTTACTTTTCTCTATAAAAAACTCTTTATCTTTTTTAATATCTCGTTTTTAATATTTTAACTAGTAGCTGCCAGCGACTTCGTACGCAGAACTATAGGGTGACTTTAAATTAGTGAATGATAGAAAAATATATCTAAGTACTCATGATAACAAACAACTTTTACTATGGGGCCAAGTTCGAAATCATAAAAAAAAGTTGTTTCCCCATATTACCAGCTGGTGCATTTTGTATGGGGAGTTCAATTTTTTTTTAATGATTTCGACCTTGGTCTCATAGTAAAAGTTGTTTGTAATCACGAGTACATGCATATCCTTTTCTATCGTTCACTAATTTAAAGTCACCCTATATATGTTTTTGTTAACCTCTCACATCCCACTGACCCATTATAAACCTATACACAATAGATTTTCTATTGTTCATTATTTATCTGGAATGCGAAAGATAAATAGAAACTTAACCAAGTAAATAAAGAAATAACTTGAAAAAAATTGCTGAACACCGTCAACAATAACGCCGCAAAAAAGATTATTAAGCCCAAGTGGTATCAAAGAATGAAACCGTTTAACTGAAGGGGGTTCTGACGTCTTCTGACGTCATTTGACGACTCTAACGACAAATAGTATGGGGTTGGAAGGTTATCGACAGTTCGCGGCTACAAAAGGATGCAATTTGTCAAATCAAACAGTTCTGTATTTGAAATATACGGTAGGGGATTCTGTGAGGAAACGCAGTATCCAACTAATATTATAAATGTCAAAGTTTGTGCTAATGGACGGTTCGAAGTATGGATGGATGTGAGCATGTGTGTTAGACCCAGAACACGACGCAACTGAAACGAAACGTTTTAAACTAGTTGCGTCGTGTGTGGTTCTCTAAGGAAGTCTATAGCAGAAACTGCAACTCAAAAGTTTCAGTTGCGTTGCATTTGCGTTTCACCGTGTGTTTTGGCGCTTACTCTTTCACTCATAAACCAATTATAATGAAACTTTTTTTGCCACAAGATTTTAGCTTACTCATTAGAATAACACATTTAACATATTGCAATGTGTATTTGTATTTTTTTTTGTTTTTTGTATGCTTTCTTTGTGTTTGATTAAATTAATTTTAAGTATTACCTAAAAAAAAACATATTGCGTGCATATTCCAAGAAATGACATTATATGACAATAACACAATATTATTTTATTTTGGAATTGTATGACTCCAGTATCAATATATAAATTTATGACGCATAGTAGAACTTGATAGAGCAGGGATATCATATTGCATTCCATACGTTGCGTACCTTAAATCAGGAGTCGTCTGCTAATTTTAAAATACCCTTAGTTGTGTGTCGGCAGAGTGTCAATGGCATTTTTGACACATTTGGTATTCTGCGAAACAATGGCTTACACTGATCGCGACCGAATGTGTCAAAAATGACATTGACACTCTCATTGACTCGCTGCCACAACTGAGCCTATTTTAAAATAGCAGTTAACCTAGAGACAGGGGTATGTCTCTAGATTTACTGTAGCTGCAAAATATAAAAACTCTAACGTACATTTTCGCTTTGAAAAGAAAAATCTATTGTCAAAGAGATATTTAATAAAGTCGGAAAGCGGAGCGTCTGGAGGATTATTTATCTTGCAAATAATTAATAGATAGATATAGACTGTAGCTTTATCATTCAGTATTACTTGTAGCTCTTGAAATATAGCTCTTACTAGAAGCTGCCTACGATTTCGTATTCATTTATCGTCATATCTTGGATTTAAGCAATATATTTAGTTAATATACGAAGTGGTCTTTACCTACATATGTAGATATGTATGTATGTGTTTAATTAATATAGCCTATGTATAACACATAACACAATATAGCCTATGTATAACGCATGTATAACACATAAGCTATATTAACTAAACACATACATACATATCCGCCACTCCTCTCCCTTTGAGGTATATTGTAGCCAGACATAAGTGTTAAAAAAGAGTGTAAGTGTGTGTGTGTGTGAGAGTGTGTGTGAGTGTGTGTGTGTGTGTGTGTGTGTGTGTTAGTGAGTGTTAAGTGTTATACTTATGTGCTAGCTACAATATTCTAAAGTTTCATTAAAATCACAAACTCACATCCATTCATCCATCGGCATAAACATTGACATTTATAATACATATAAGTAGGATGAGAAGTGGAAGGAAGTGGTCTATGCCTACCCCAATGGGAGAGAGGCGTGACGGATATGTATGTATGTAGGTAGAATAGTAGGTATAGTAGTGGGATAGGATTTCTTTGTAGGAAGTAGGAAAGTAGGATTTCTAAAACGAAAAATGAATTTATTTGACTTGTGATCCCCGCGCCGAGTCTTTTCTGCTGCAGCGGTTGTCTAACGCTATCCACCGTGGAAACGCAGCTGGGGTGATGGGTACGTTTGCACCAGGAGAGACCAGGGGTGGATTATTTCCGGATTAGTGTTAGTTAGGTTAAGTTTTGTTTAGTTTAGTGGTTATATTTTATTTATTAGAGTGTAGTATTTTTAATAACATATTCACATGTATTTTAGCCGTTTATTAAATATAATTTAAACATTTTATAACTAAATCTAGGGTAAAATTCTCAGTTTTAAACAATGAAACTGACCCCAAACAGAATCTTAGTGCTTTCAATTAAAAAAAAGACATTTTGCTAACTTAAAAAAAAGTGGCGGTAACAAAAGGCGTTCTGAGTTTTATCTCGTTTGTGTACAATATCGCGTTTACGAGCTAACATAAAGCTAATACCCCCTTTTGTCCTTCGCGTCAAAAGAAAGGGGACAAAAATTTGAATCTCACGGAAAATCTCGAAGAGGGGGGGTTTTAACAACCCTATACAATTCTTAACGTGTATAATACAACTGGAGGTATAGAGTTGAAATTATACAGAATGTCTTTTAATTGGTGAACGATAGAAAAGTATATGCATGTACTCGTGATAACAAACTACGTTTTCTCTGGGACCAAGTTAAAAATCATTAAAAAATTCTCCCATAAGCTGGTGCATTTTGTATGGGGAGTTTGAAAATCTTCTTTTGTTTCACCTTAGCACATTCATCAGTCGCTTCAACATATTTAAGACTAGAGGCTGCCCGCGACTTTACAAATACAAATATTCTTTATTGCACAAAAGATATAAGGTATAGACACAAACAAGAATATAAGAAGCAACAGGCACTTTGTACGCATTCATCGTTTTATCTTTGAAATAACAAATATCTGAAAAAAATATAGCCTATGTGCTATTTATGATGTCCAAGCTAAGTTATTGTAAAATTTCATTAAAATCTGTCCAAGGGGTTTTTACGTGATAGTAACAAATATCCATCCATCGGCACAAATATTGACATTTATAATATTAATAGGATATTATAAGATACATAATATTTATGTATGTGTATTTATCGAATATATATGTTTAGGTTTATAAATATATTTATTGTTTATTGTAGGTTAAGTGACTATCCTGCCTTTATGCTATCACTTCTCTCTCTGTGGGGTCTGCAGGAAGAAATTTCTTTTAGAAATATGCTGTATGTACCTTTTGTATAACTTCTCTTTTTTTTCTGTCTCTATGTACTATCATCTTACAATAAACTGTTAAATAAATACAAAACACATATGCGGAAACTACCTCCTTAATACTGATCTTTGCTATTACCACTATAACTCCCTCTTAATTCCAATAACCTCTTTGAAAACCACAAGCAGGTCCAAAACCGAACTTTCTAGAAATTTCTAGAACAAAGTTGAACTGAAACCTGTAACCGCAAGCACGTTAGCACTAGGTATCCTGCCGGACGCTAATTAAATTTATTCCTAGACATACTTTTGTACCTGGTTTTGCTCGCGTGGAAAGGAAATTAATGTTCTATGTAGATTATTTGATCATAATTTTTATTCTTACTCGTATTTAGCCATCAGTGTCCCACTGCTGGACAAAGGCCTCTCTCCTCTTCTTCCACGATTGCCTATCTTGGGCTGCCTCTGTTCAGATATCCAAAAAGGTGTCCAGCTCTTTTCGCCACCTTTTTCGTGGTCTGACGCGAGGTCTTTTGGCTGTTGGTTGCCATTGGGTTGGTGTTGCAATGGCAATGATCATAATACGTTAGAAAAATATTATTATATCTTTTATTTCAAATTCAAAATAACTTTATTTCGTAGGCAAATATAACAACATATTGTATAGCACTTAAAATATTTCTATGTTATTTATTGCTTACGTTAGATTTGCAAGGTAGCAGTTTTCCCCAGAGAAGAATCTACTTACTTAGCTAGAAACTCTGTTGTGTTGCTCTTTTTTCAAATAATTATAATTATATAACTATTTTATTGCAGTTTTTATTTGCAGTTCCATATAACCACTGAAGATAGTTGAATTCAGTAATTTTACGGTGAAAAACATTTATTCTGACATCGGTGCAAACATTCCCGTTTATAATATTAGAAGGACGGTATTTCCTGCGCTCTGCCTCTAGTGGAAACTTTTATGGAATCTAAGTTAAAATTGTGTTAGGGATTCGTCTAGTATATGTGATGGTTTTTAGTTTTTGCAGCTGTAGTGAAACATAAAATGCTCTGTACCGTCAAATGGTACAGGTCGTTTCATGTTAAACTAGATCCTGCCCACGAATTCATATGCATTTAGCGTTATCTTATCTTATATTAACTTATCTAGACATCAGTGTCCACGATTCTCTATCCTGAACCGCCTCTGAGCAGTCATCTGTGAAGGTAGTGGTGGTTTCTTTACCGTCATATCTTGGAGAAAATATATGATATCTTTAAAGAATAGGTATAGTCTATGACCTCTGTGTTATTATGATGGTACAAGCTATAATTTGGCGAAGTTTCATTAAAGTGTGTTAAGTAGTTCTTGTGTGAAAGAGTAACGAACATTCTCACCTCCATCCATCCATCGGCATACAACAGCCAAGATTTTTTAACTCGTTTTATTTTTCTATTGTAACAATAATATTTTGTAATGTGACAATTACAAAATCGCTCATCTTTTTCATTTAACCCATGAAATCCTTTGGGAAATTACAGTTTGGCCCAATTATAACGGCTCGAATAAATTTGCTTACATTGAAATGTATTTTTTATGTTCATACCTATACTGTAAAGAACTGCTGAGTTGTTTTAGATTTATATCTTCTATTGTTAAACTTATTGTCTTTAGTAATATTTTATTTACTTTTTAATGTCCTATTGTTTGTCTAAGACCTCTTTTCTGTTCCGCCACTTTTTTGTAGTTTATCGCGAGGCTTTTTAGCAGTTGTATGCAATTGGTTTTTCAGTAATAAATGCAGTATTAAATAAAAAAAATATTCAATTTAATTATGTTATGCTCTTGTTTGATAAAAGTGTTATATTTTAATAATGGATAGATATTTAAAAAAATGTTTAAAAATCAAGGAAACAATAATAAGACTTAAGGCCCTATGTACCCAGAATGGAGTAGGGGGCATTCAGATTACTTCACTACCCAGAATGTTCCTGGGGCCCAAGTCTGCTAAGTTAAAATTGCCTCAGTTGTGCGTCAGTAGAGTATCAATGGCATTTTTGACACATTTGGTCACAATTAGTGTGAGCCATTGTTTAGCTGAACACCAAATGTGTCAAAAAATACCATTGAAACTTTACCGACACACAACTGAAGCTATTTTAAATTAGCAGACTTGAGCCCTAAGCTTCACGTTTCAAAACAGTATACGAGTATAAACAGCAACATTCAATAAGACAGAAGACAAAAAACCTCTAGACTTCAGCCCCCCGCAGCTAAATTCTAACTCCAAACGACAAAACTTGCAAGTGCCATAGAGTTATAACTCTCGTAGAGCCGGCAAACGGCGCAAAACACAAATAATATCCACCACGGTGTACGAGGACATATTTTATGCACAGGTCTACAAGGAAACCAACTAAACCGAATATATTCCGCATAAAGAGATGTGACTTGCTTTTATAAGGTTCGACACGATGACAACTACTTAATTATTTATTTATTTTTTTAATGCTCGATCAGTTTTACAATTTGTAAAGTTAAGGTACTTACACTCTTGCAGTCCGGTTGCGGTTTAAAAAAGTACTTCAGTGATTTTGAATAGAAATCACGTTTTACGAATTGTATTTGAATGTCATAGCTGTTAAAACGGGAAAGTCAGTCCAGATCCTAGAGATTCATCATCATCATCAGTTGTAATACGTCCACTAATGCGTAATAAAAGTGGACTAGACAAGACAAACTTGAAGCTACGCTTATATACTAGGATGCTGGCAACATGATGATTATGTAGAATTTGTAAATCTCGTACGCTGATGCATCATATCACTAATGGTATCTACACACCAAAGCCGCCGGCATTTTTGACAGCTGCCATTCTTGTTGGCTTTGGTGTGTAAACAGCATAAAGGAACATCATCACGCTCGCTGGTTGGTCTTATCACGTCAACGACGTTCATCATCATCATTATAGAGTTAGTTGGAGCATCCGCCATTTAGACCTATCTTCTGCGTCGAGATAAATGCGTTCGAGGAAAATTAGTTTCTTCCACGTCGAGCTCGATGTCGAAATGATGTCGAACACTGGGAGCCCTACTTCGAGCTCGAATTCGAGCCCGACACTACATTTGTGTTTTCGGGAATCGCACAGCTGGTGCTTTAGCTTCTTGATACGACATGGCGTTTTTCTCCTCACTTTCACGAGGCCAACAAAAATCTTACAATATAAATGTCTTTGGTAAACTACACTTGGATGCCGGACACAAGAAATGTGCCGCGCAGGATATCTTATATGATAATATATTTTGCGCCACGTAGCACCGCGATTTCCTTCCCAAATGTATATCGTGTGCCGGTATTTTATGATATACCCCTGCTTCCTGTCCCTGGGGTAAATATTTAATAGAAATCTATTACTTTTTGACGGAAAATATTATCCTGGAAATTGTATTTTTGGTGACTCGCAGACTACCTGTGGTTCACTGAGCTGCATTTGTTTATAAATTCGATCAGCTGATTATTTTTTATTTTAAACATATTTCGACATTCCGAAAGTAGCCCTTTAAAATCTAGTCAGATAAAAGTCAGACCCTGCAATAGTTACACCCGGTCGCAGACATGGTCAGTAGTGCTAACTTTGTGCTAGGTAATCTAAGGTGCTTACGTTCCATTTAACTTATACCTAGCTGATGCTGTCATTGTCTAAATAAAAAATGGCACTATTTTTAATGGATAATAATAACTATAATGGTATTTTTGCAACAATAAATTACTACAAGTTCATACAATGGCCTTTTCTGCAACTTAGAGACAATCTTAAGAAATATTTCTAAATGTTTCGGAAAACCTTTCCAAAGCAATAGGATCTTTTTGACAAAAGGGCGCTTACGCTCTGCTACTCCAATCGCACATGCATTCGCGCCTCACGATAAGATAATTTCATAATTAAATAGCCCATAACAACAAATATAATTCGACCACGTATCCTAAAATCAAAACCCACTTTATCAAACCAGATTAACAATATTAATACATTTCAGAGATAACAAATAGATAATTTACAATAGTCAATTATAATAACAGTGCTGTGAAACATGCATCGAATAATTGTACTCAGTTTGTTTATTTTTAGTGTTTATTGTGAAGATGAGAAGGATTATAGAGGTGTAATTTTAAAAGATGGCGCTGTTGTCGGTGAAAAGTACTGGAATGGTGATTTCTATGAGTTCTACGGTATTCCTTATGCTACAGCTCCAACGGGACGAGATCGGTATAAAGTAAGTTCTAGAAAACAGTAAACAGTACCTAAGTACCTCTTTTTTTACTTGAGGAAGTCCATTAAGGATACCCTCCGTCTCGGAGAAAGACTGAGGGTTATGCCGGACTCCCACCGGCTAAAACCCCACGGTGTTCCTTCTTGTCGCTTCAAGACGGGGTCACGGGAAAACTTGCGTATACTTCCGCGATCCCGTCGTCGGCGAGCACCTAAGTACCTACAACAGTAGGTAAATATTTTTTTATGATTTCCAGCTAATTATTAAGCGCATACCTATATGAACATATGTTCTATCAAGTTTAAAGAAAAATTTAGTATAGTGCAAAACTTTAATAAGTGATTATTTATGACTACATATACCATTTTTTTAATATACATGTGTTTATGTAAACGGTTAATAACCAGCCGGAAACCATAAACAATATTTACTGTTTTCTCTAGAAAGTTAAATGTCAAGGTTCTAAAAAACTACTAAACTATAAAACTAATTATGTGTCTGTTTAAAACCTAAATACCTAAGTCTTTAATTAAAAATAACAATATAATCAAAGTTAATTCTAAAACCACATTGATCCACTTTATCAAAAATTATAATATTAAATTTTCAGGCACCACTACCACCAAAACCATGGGATGGGATATTGACAGCAGATCTAAACAAGATAGTCTGTCACCAAACCTTCTATACTGGAGAAGATGCTGAAGAAATCTTCCTAGCTGGTGAAGAAGACTGCCTCGTGATGAACCTTCTAGTTCCTAAAATAGCCAGTGAAGAGAATTTATTACCAGTCATAGTTTACATTCACAGTGGTGCTTATGCTGCTGGTAATGGTAACATGGCCAAATATCACCATCTAGCTAGAAGAGACATCATCGTAGTAAGCTTTAACTTCAGATTAGGTGCCATTGGATTCGCCTGTCTGGGAACTGAAGAAATTCCTGGCAACGCTGGCATGAAAGACCAAGTAGCTGCTCTTCGATGGATTAATGAGAATATTAAGAAATTCGGTGGAGATCCTAGTAAAGTTACTTTAGCTGGGTTTAGTGTTGGTGCTGCTATGGCTGAGTTACTGGCACTTTCCAAATCTACTGAAGGACTTATAGACAAACTTATTTTAGAAAGTGGTTCAGCGTTGTCTCCTTTTGCTATCAACAGAGACCCTATAGCAACTGCTACTAATATAGCTAAATCTATGGGATATAATGGAACTAGTGTTCAAGAGTTATCAGAATTTTATTTGAATGCCAAGTCAGACTTATTGGCAGCAAAAAGTTTGAATTTCTTCCTTACTAACAGCACATTTGGTTTTGCACCGTGCATAGAAAATGTTATTGAAGGTACTGAACCATTCTTAACAGAATCTCCACTTGATATAATGAAAAGAGGAGATTATCCAAAATTATCTGTAATAACAGGTTTTGCTAACATGGAAGGCATAAGTCGAACATTAAAATTCGACCAGTGGAGTAAAATGATGAATGAAAATTTTGCCGACTTCCTACCAGCAGATTTAATATTCGACAGTGATAAATCTAAACAAAATGTAATAAAAGAGATCAAGAAACTATATTTTAACGATGCTGAAGTATCTAAAGACACATTGCAAGGCTACGTTGATTATTTCTCGGATTCCATGTTCAAATATTCTATTTTGAAGTCGGCGAAATTACACGCTTCAAAAACTAGCAGACTGGTGTACTTCTATGAATTTGCTTTCGTTGGAACTTTGAGTATGAAACACAATTTCATGGATATTATCAAAGGAGCCAGTCATAGAGATCAAACATCGTATATTCTAGAATTTTTCTCTTTCACAAATGATTATAAGGATCTAGACATGAGAGATAAAATGACTTGGATGTGGAGTGATTTCGTTAAATACGAGTGAGTATTTTTTTAATAACCCTTATTTTTTCAAAATTCTGCGTTAAAGCGCACTTACCAAGTAGGTACATCAAGGTAGTTCCTATGGTTTTAAAATTTCAGTGAACAATAGGTACTCTATACAGTACCTATCAACCTAATGACATTGCAATGCGTTCATGCAAATAGTTGGGTTGAACTTACCTACATGTACAAGTACAAACCGGTTCTTTCTAAGTGAAACATTTTTATATTTCAGAGACCCAACGGCATACGAAAGCGGAATAATAGATTACAAATGGCTTAAATACACAGAGAAAATACCCAACTATCTGATTATAGATACCGAGTCAGAAATTAAAACAGATATCTTTGCAAACGGCTACGAATTTTGGAACAAAATATATGAAAAATACTATTGGAACCCGAAACCCGTAAATAAGAAGAAAGTTGTTTATTTAGATTAGGAATTAAAATATTGATCAATTAATTGTTTTAGTTTAAAATTGATTGTAGCAAAGTATTTTGGTAAGCGTATGAATGTTGAATATGATTTAAATATGGGATCTACACACCATATTGCCGCCGGCCCGGGGGCTTACGTTATTTTCAAAAATTTTCGATGACATTTTTACAGATGAATGACGCCGGCTAGGCCGGCAGCATTATTGGTGTATAGATAGCACGACGATTACATTGTTATAGTCTCTGTGGTTTGATAACTAATACGAACATGCGCTAACAACGTGCTTGGCGATTAAACTGCTAGTGCACAGGAGCCTTCTCCTCTTGCCTTAAGTACAACACACTTAGCATTATCTCGCCTAAAAGTAAATGTTTGTAATAAGCGCTCTTTCGCACTATGCGGCCAGCCGGACGGCTAACCGCATTCTGACTGGTCGCATAGTGCGTTAGCGAGGCAAAGGCAGCGGAATTTGTGCACTAATATAGTAAAAAAAACTTTACCAAAAAGTTGCTCAGCAACACATCGAAATACCTCATCTTAGAACTCATCTCCTAAAAAATAACACCTTTGTGCTAAATTCAAAATGTTCAAAGTCATTGACAATCATTTGTCAAGCACACCGCAATTTCATGATAGAAAACACTTCGGAAAGTATATGAAAGGGCGCCCCTCTTGAAGGGTGAGATGTGAAAAATTTTTCAATAGCACGTACATCATTTGGAATAGATATTTGGGAAAGGGGAACTTCTTGTCCCGATGTGTCAGTCACAGTGGCTTGATGTGTGGTGCAAGCTATAAGCTTCAACGGATCCTTTTCTTGCAAAATAATTTTTGGATCATCCCAACTATTTGCTGTTTACCCTATAATCTCAGTATAGTTTTGCTCCATTTCATTCCATTCTTACCGCTTTTCAGTCAGTCGGCGATTCTTTGCCGATTTTTTTAGAAAACAGTAACACGGTTTGCATATTTCCTGCAAGTGTTTGTTATTGCACAAATATGTATCAAACTGAAAGCGGTTTTCTAACGCGAAAAAGTGTTAAATTAGGACATTATTTTAAAGTTCAGCTATCATGCCCTAAGTTTTTGTTACATTTTGCTTCGTTTCTTAATAGTTTTGGTACTATATTTACTTTTTCGCACCACCTCAAGACTTACACCAAAAAAATAAATAGGGAGTATTTGCACAGGGGTTAATATTGTTCGAAAAATGCGCTGTTTTGAATTTTTCAATAACGAACTACCCGATATCGAGGGAGGGTACACAAGTAAAGGAAGCACGCGACAGATTGTACAAAGTGTGAAGAAGTGACTTTCTTGTATGGCGTGTTTGTGTAAAGAATTTGCTCCCGATTTTCTTTGCTTAGTTGCAGGTTTTATAGGATATTTAATGTTCTTTATGTTTAGCTTGCAAGCATTTTGGTGCTGAAGTTTCTTGGACATATTTTATCTAAACAACTACAGTTATTATGTGCATAGTTCTATTATATTGTTTTACAATAATAGCTATTCAAATTCCTTTGATCAATATTTTTTGTAAAATTTTATAATTTTTGTCCAAAAATTGCTCTGTACTAACCACAAGGTTTTAATGTGAAATCTTTATGCACCCTGAGTATAGAATTTGCATAACAGCTGTCATATTATGTGCAGAAATGAAATTAATTTAATAAATTGTAACAACCGCTGGAATGTAGCTCGTTGAATGTCATATAGTAAATGTAGGTTCAACAACAAATACCCAAAATCACCCCCTTCCGCAAACACGCATAATCTACTAGATTTTTCACCGCATAATTTGAAACACAAACGCTTTTGTAGCATCAAAGTAATGGTGCTTAGATAAAATGGTAATCATAGAGGACAACAGCCCTCCTGTTACAAAAGGAGTCAAATTTAATGCCATAAATAACTCGAGCCTCAAAGGGGTGAGTCAAAAACTTGTTGCAAAATATTGTCCCTTCAGTCAAGGGTGCATCTTTGAGGTTTGGATGTACTAAGAGCTAAATTTGTGTTTTTTTTCAAAGTTTTTTAACTGAAAGTAAGTATATAAAACATTGCAATAACAATCAGTGCCAGTGCTTTGATGGTAGGTACCTTTTTTTTTTTTTTATACTTGGGGAAATCCATTATGGATACCCTCCGTCGCGGAGAAGGACGGAGGGTTATGCCGGTTTATTATATTAAAATTTTTATGTGTGAAAACCTGTAATTGGCTCCTTTGTTAATGTATAATTTTCTAATGTATTTAATGAAGCAGTTGGTTTTGCAATAAATAAAAAAATAAACATGAAAATTGCTATTTCCTACTGATATTATATTAGCACCGATATAGACAGATGTTGGGACACTTATTTATTTATTTATTTATTTATTTAACAGTTTATTGTAAGATGATAGTACATAGAGACAGAAAAAAAAGAGGAGTTATACAAAAGGTACAGCATATTTCTAAAAGAAATTTCTTCCTGCAGACCCCACAGAGAGAGAAGACACTTGTTACATTCAGAGCAAAAACCTCTGAACAGATTTTAATTAACGTTATTTTAATCAACTTAATGAGCCTTTCATGTAACTGACATCTTAGCCGCTGACATTTTATATGATTTAAATGTCATATGACTTAATATTTGACTCTTACCTACTTAGGTATTATACTCCAAGCGGTATATACTCCATACCAATGTACGGTTAAGAATTTTCTATTTTTCATTATTTTTTTGTCATCGTTGTACTCTCAACTTAAATTAGATTTAAAATAACAACACAAATACACATATCAATGTCAATATAACCTTGCCTGTCGCAACCAAAAGTAAGCTCTACCAACCTTGACGAAAGATACAAAATTCTTGCAAACAGTCATGTAAAGGTTTACTCAGGTTGCGTTCGTGTTATGTCGTTTTATATTTGGTCTACCCCTGCAGGTAGCTAGATAAGTGACGTCAATTTATAAGTGTCAAAGTTGCACAAAATTGTGACGTGCCTTGTAAATAAAATAAGCATAGTATTGAAGCCAATGAGGAAAGAATATATTAGGAGTGGCCCCATTTTTTTTTCATATACAAATGAATTTATGACAGCGTGCCAAAGTTGGCGCAAGTTTTTCATAGTTTTCTTGGTAGTTGACCTGTCAAACGATAAGAAATTCCATAAGCAATTCTTCTAAAGCTTCAATCTTTGAGTATAGAAATATATTAGGAGGTGCCAACTGGATCTGCGTGCCTGGTCTGGCACGAAATGGCTACCTTTTTGTATAGAATTCCTTATCGCTTGACATATCATCTACCAATAAAACTATGAAAAACTTGGCGCAACTTGCCACGCTGTCATAAACTCATTGGTATATGAAAAGAGATGGGGCCACTCCTTATATTCCTTCCTCTTTGTATTGAAGAGACGTTTCGATTATTCCGAATCTTGTTATCGTCATATTCGGTTAAGTTTAGACAAGTGAGAGAAGGTTTCGACTTTGGTAACTATTTTTTATACATGTCAACTACTATTAAGTATTCTGCCAATGACAAGTGAAGTAGAACTTACAAAGGAGGCGGGGGAGACTGTCTGTGATTGTTAAGATTTTGTATGTACTCCTACCACGAAAATCGAAATAATCAGCCACTGTATTTAAACAACTATCATCTATAATGCACGTATAATGCACTTTTTTATCTATATAATATAGTTTAAAGACAAGCAAAACATAAATTACCAATTCCATCTATTTGTAGCCACTTAGACCCAGAACACACGGATATGCAACGCAACTGAAACTGCTGTTGCAGTTGCAGATGCGTTTCACCGTGTGTTTTGGCGCTTAATTCCGAATTTTCAGAGATTTGCGTACGAAGGGAGATATATGGAGATGGAAATTAAAGATGCATCACTGGATTTTTAATTAAGTGATACCTAACTTAAATTTGAATCGTAAGACCCTATATAAACAAAAAAAAAAAATCTAAACCCCCGGACACATACCTATCTCGAAATATTAATTTTAATACACAATTTGGCTTTCGGTAAACTGGTGACAAAGGGAATAAACGCAAACAGCCTATCAGTGGGGCATTGTGTGTGACAGCTATGTAATTGGAATGTTTGTAGGGCCACATCCCTCAATCAGAAGCTTTTGTTGACGATAATATTTAAATTTTGCGTTTTTCTGTGGGTTGTTTTACTTTTTTAGGGTTCCGTACCTAAAAGGTAAATAACGGAACCGTATTACTAAGACTTTACCGTTCATCCGTCTATTACAGGGATAAAGGGTTAAAATGTCATTTTATCTAGCTATCAATGTCCCACTGCTGGGCAAAGGTCTCTCTCCTTCCACTCCACGATACTCTATCCTGAGCTACCTCTACCCAGACATCTATAAAGGTGGCTAGTTCATCGCGCTACCTTTTACGTGGTCTGCCTTGGCGGTTAAAGGTCATTTACACAGATCCGGGCCGTGCCCGGGACGTGGCCGGGCCGTGGCCCGTCAGGAGGGAAAACAATTCGTCATGACAACTGGAGACGTTGTCCCGGGCACGTCCCGGGCATCGCCAGGCACGGCCCGGACATGTGTAGACAGACCATTAAACTCAGAAAATAAAAGTTCTATTAGACTTTAAATTAAAATTAAAATATATAATAAAACCATGGAACAATATTACAATAAAAACATATCACAAGACGCTTGTAAAAGTTAAATTTAATTAAATTCCTTATATCTGTAAAATAATAAAAGTGACAAGTTAATTTCCCAGGTGTACAGCCTTTGCGTGGATGAAATTAATTCAGATAAAATTAAATACGCTGTCATATGGTTCTTTATTACCTTTTAATTAAATAATGTAACTTCCCGGAATACTGATCTTTAATAAGAAAGTTTGTTAAACAAAGTATTTTTTTAACCCTGTTTCAACTCAAAAACCGTAATTTGATTTTTATTTTCTTAAACGACTTCAAAAAAGGAGGAGGTTTCTCAATTCAAAGTCAAAAATATATTTATTTCATAGGCACAAAAATGCTCTTGAAACCGTTACATTATTATAAAGGTTTTTTTTAAAGGTAGCGCTAGATTCGTAAGGTGCAGTTTCCCCCAGAGAAGAACCTAGCAAGAAACTCTGTAGGGTTGCTCTTTTCAAACAAAATTTTACAATTCTTATAAACAGTTATAGGTCGCGCCACGTAAAATGAACCCTAGCTGACAGCTGTGCATTAGACGATTTTTGAGTCTGACGTTTAACATTTGTTTTAAAATACCATCGCTTACAAAAGTGTTTAATTACAGTCATGGTTTTACGCACAAAGGAAAGAAAAATACTATTGGTAGTATTAGTAAAGTGGAATATAAATTTAAAAAAATATAGGTACACAACTACCAATCAATATTGGATTTAGTGTAAAATGTGTAAAAATGTAAAAATATTCGAAAATTTAAAAAAAAAACCATTTCGTTGTTCCATTAAGTCTTCATGGGTGGCGCGGAAACCAGATGAGGACGCGGTGTTGATGCCAGAAGTGGCCATTTTATTATCATCGTTGTCATCACTTTCATAACCTTTGGAATCAGAATCATCATCCCCTACGTAGGTATAGTTTATAAGTCAACATACGTAACCGCGTGCGAAAGACTCTTCCAAGAATGTAACGATCAATTGCCCTAGTACTTTCGAGCGTAAGTGTATCCATGCGCGAACACGTGATTTTCATTTGTTTCTAAAGTTCTTTTTACGTGGCGCGACAGGTATAAAGGTACATATTTATAGCATTCGACCGTATATTTTAACACATTCTTATAAACCACTGCAATGATGTTAAAAAATAGACTAAATGTTTATTAAAATATCATTATAGCGTTGTTTTAAAAGAAAAACGTAAGTGAAACACTTTATTTAAAGCTTTGAAGTGCAAACAGGGGTAAATGAATGACCAACTTTAAACACGCCTCCGTAGGTTTCAAAAGAAAAATATAATTTTACAGTAAGCTTGTCTTTTTTAAAACGGTAAGGTTTACTAGTGTTCTTTTTACTTTTGTCGTAAACTTCAAAGAATTTGGCGCTCTTATGGCTAGTGGTTGAAGACTAGGGGCTTTTCGAGCCAAAAACAGCATATTGAAGCCGATGAAGCCCTTTTCTGTATCGTGTATAGTTTTGAATAAATAATTTTAATATTAGTGTTATTCAGATAATAACCTTTAATTATCATCTGAATAAATAACAAACAGGTCAGTAAATTTAATAATAAACTTAAATACGAGTACATATCGGTCACGCACGCCTCTCTCCCATCACGGTAGGTAGAGACCACTTCGTCTACTTGTTACGATCCAATCCAATCTTGATGCTAAACGCCGAGTACGGAAAACCAAGTCGAAGCCCTCCTACTCATATACATATAACACCCCTGGTCAGCTTATTGTACTCCCTGTGATCGCATTTTTAAGACCAAGTTCGGCTTTGCAAGCCACATCAGAGCCCACCACCCACTTCAACAACAATTGTAAATGTAAACCTTTCTGGAGTCGCCGTCGCCGGACACGGTGTGGACGACATGACTGACGATCCAAACGCACTCCTTTCATTTCATCCACATTCATTAGCCTCATACATGCACGCACGTTGGTTTGGGTACCTACTCTTGACTTGTCTTTTAACAAGTCCCCGATTCGATCGAGACACGTTAAACAACAATACATAGGTACATTTTCATTAAACCAACACAAACGGAAAAAAGTAAGCAACACGAATATGACGTCTTGTAAAGGCTCTGTAAAGACGTTGGAAAACCTCCGACTTATGAGTGAGGGCCCGAGGGAAATAACATGTGCGACGTCCTTCTATTTGTAGTGCTAACCTCACAGGTGCTCGTGTGAAAATAGAGGTAGGTAGAGGCTTGGTGTCTTTGAAACGAGATGAAAGTGCGTGAGTTGTAAGTTAGTAGGTTTTAATGAAGAATACATACATACATATCCGTCACGCCTCTCCCCCATTAGGGTAGGCAGAGACGACTTCCTTCGACTTGCTACGATCCAAATACACCTCTTTCGCTTTCTTCTTAATGAAGAATAATCTTAATTATAAGGGAATAGTAATTTATATTAACGGACATCCATCCGGAAAAAAACGGCTGCCATATTTTTTTTCCGGATGGATGTCCGTCCGGTGCGTATACAAGCAGGGTTAGACTTTATTACCACTTATCTCATTTGTCCACAGATCATTATGTATTAAGCTTTTCTCAATTGTCAAATGAGCGTAAGGTGAGCGCGCTCTTTAAAAACTATAATTTACATAAAAAGATACAACCTATTTTTTTATTGAATAAATAAAACAATAAATACAAACATAGAATAAAATACATATTTACAAGAAGACATATTCTTCAAATTCTTTATCAAATGGTTGAAGAACTATGTCATTTCTTCCCATTTTAATCAAGAAACAATGTATATAAGTAAGTACTAAGAAAAAAATAACGAAGCTTCATAAATCTATCTAAACTTAGGCCGATTGCTAATAATTCAGCTTGAGCATGATATACTTGAAAAGGAAGGCCTGTCTTTAGGAGTGAAAACTGAAACATAGGATGAGAACAAGTTTTTCAAAAATCGCTCTAGCTTGTGAATCGCTTCCGCCTGCATAAAACGCTTCACAAGGTGACAAATAGAAGCAAGACGCAGTTTCCAAGTTCACATTCAATTCAGGGTGCATTCAGTTAACTGCGTATATTTACACGCCACGATGTATGTATTTATGTCTTTAAGAAGGTTTAGAATATTAAGAAGGTTAGTAGATTTCCGGATACATACTTATTCGTACGATTACCTCTTGCTTAATGGTCTGTCAACACATATCCGGGCCGTGCCCGGGACGTGTCCGGGCCGTAGCCCGTCAGGAGGGAAAACAATTCGTTGTCATGACAACCGGACACGCTGTGCGCTGGACGAAAGTGGCAGGAAGTGGTCTCTGCCTATCCCAATGAGAGAGAGGCGTGTTTTCGTCTATTTTTCTCCCTCCACTTTTCAAAAATTAGGGTAATACCTATAGCTTTGTATTGAGAATTCTATTTTTTTTTATTTAAAGTGATCGAGCTAATGCGAGGTCAAAATTCAGTTTATTGTTATTAGTTTAACAAAGACAATAGCTACGTTACGCATGAACATGATATTAATTTCAATAGTCATAATGGCCGTGATCAAAATGCACATTATAATAGGTATTAGCATAATGACCGGCCAGCATCGGATCGCTAGCTAAACTGCAAATTATTAATAGGTAATTAAAGCTCAGTTCACATTGACAGCGGATAACAGACTCTTCCCCCTTTATTATCCCTCTTTATTACAAAACGAGTTTTATTTATAGTCCTAGAACATTCTCAGATAAAGTGCTACAAGGATCTATTGGCATTTGAGTGATGTTGTCAGGAGGGCGTTGGTGGTGAATGAATAACTCAAAATAATGACAGTTTACAAGAAGACATCGTTAGTTCCGATTTTCGCCACGCGCCAAAAGATCCTTGTAGCACTGTTAAATGACGTTTCAGCTATAGAAAAAACGTCAAAAATGACATTAGTCCTAGAACTATAATATTTAAAACGCGTTTTGTAATAGGAGGGTATTTGTTTTGGCGTGGAATCAAAATAGTATGGAACTGGTTAAGCTTCTTCAAAGTAAAAACTCTATGGCGATCGTTTTCAGAGAATAGTCTGAGGTTTCAGGATCTGTGAAGGAACGCAATCGGGGCCTTTTCATACATTTCTCTTCACTTTGACGCAATTGCCAGCACACGTTTGCACTGTCATTAATAGAATAGAAATGCTTTAATCGGTATTACATAAGGTACCGTATTTTACTTCGCTAACAATAGGGAAATTATTAAACCGAAAATGAAACGATTAATATTTCATTCTGTTCTTCATCGAAAAGTAACTGCGGTATTGATGAACCTTTCATACGTGTACGAAGTCGCGGGCGACCGCTAGTAATTAAATAATTAAGGTTGTTTTTAACTTTGTATTTGATTGTGACATACCTACAGACAAATATAAGAACATAAATTAAAAAGTAGTGCTGTAGCTGTGCAGCGATTTTATACGAGTTGTAGTTTGGGAAATAAACTATTATTATAAACTACTCGCCCCCTCACTGTGACCAGAGCCTAAATAGTGTTCCTATTTAGTCAGATATGTGTAATGTTCTATACTTAATCATCATTAGGTATAATTATCCTTTAATTACTGTCTAATTGTAGCCAGACTGGTTTTAGTTAGGTGCAATGGTAGAAATTGGTTGCTTGACTACTGGGACCCTAAACTATTAATTTAAAATAACCTCAGTTGTGTATTTATTTATTTATTTATTTATTTATTTATAAAACACACATAACAGATTATAGTCAATAGTAAGTTAAGTACATGTTAAAGGATTATATGAACTAGACTATAATCCACTGAGAATGTATGCTAGTAGAAACATTATTTTTAGGTGAAACGAACGATACAATTGGCAGAGTGTCAATGGCATTTTTTGACATTTTCATCATCGTCATTTGGTATTCTGCTAAACAATGGCTTACACTGATTGCGATCAAGTGTGTCAAAAAATGACACTGACACTCTGCCGACATACATCTGAAAATATTGTAAATAAGAAGACTTCGGCCTCTGGTCAATTGATGTAAGTAAGTACTTTTGTTATAACGTCAAAACTGATGGTCATTATGGATTGTTGTATGAAAATTTCATTTGATACTGGCCACACTGGCCAGTTGGCGTGGTTGGTAGTGACACTGCTTGCCAAGCCGCAGGTCGTGGAACCGATATCCACTAGAGGCAAATATTGCTCTGATGCACCTATGTCTGTCTTAACTATAAATATGGAGCTCCCTCACTATACATATAACTATAGGTAACTCATTATAAAATTATATAATAAGCTTTCCTTATAGAATTATAATAAGCTTTTCTTACATTAGGTACTTGTAGAATCCCATAATGTTAGTAGCCATTTAAAAAATAGCCTGATTTGTGACGTCATGGCATTTTAACCCATGTTCTTGAAGAAAAGTTGTTTAGTTATACAAGTTCTACTCTATATTTTTTGTTTCACCCTGTATAAATCTACGCGAACATGATCGCTTCTTATGTCACCTTCATTCCTCTATAACATAATGTACGAGTGGCATACATGATATAACTTATTATGAATATGGCTCCGTGCTTTGAAACAAAGTTCATTGAAAGTGCATGAGATGGGAATTCCGCTGCCAACTTTGTCTCTCCTAACTCGAAATTTTACTCAGCTTATTAAAATCTAAGCGTATTTCACTTTATTAACTCACGAGTATGGGGAATGTATGCTGAACGAAAATTAAATAGGTTTTGTTAGTACGCGCGTTTGTTTAAACGGACAAAATGTGCCAGCCTCGGTTATCAGTTTCATTGTTTGTCTATTAGCTATGTTGCTCGCTGGCATCTAATGAAGATGTACCTTAACGAGGTGCACGGTAAAATATTCAAAAAGAAAATGGCCGCCATAAACCGACTCACAATGAGTGAACAGCCGCTGCTGGCGTATTTTGAAGTACATCTTAAAAATTGCATTAAAAATTTACGCTCCAACTTAGTTGTTCCCGTTCAAGATTCAAAATAATCTAGCTGTTATATAAATTAAACGTCTCTCCTCACAAACTTGGCTGTATGAGCTTTGAATCATTTGTCAAAAATAAAAACTGATTTTCCAAGAAAAGTGACCCATTCGAGTGCCGCTAAAGAGCGTTCGTGCGAACCGACCAGATGGCAGTCCTTTCAAATTTGGAATCCTCGCAGCCATGATTGATGACGTATTTGCCAGGCCCTGTGATTGGCTGATTTGATTTTGGAAAAAGCGTACCATTTTATCGAGTGCCGGCTTGATGAACATTCTGATTTGTGAATTAGGGTTTCATTAGAGATTTTTGTCGCGGAATTTTCCTTTTGAAGACGCCAGACGTTCCTTTTCAGAATTAGGTGAATACAATTTGTACAATGGAGTTTTTATTTCACTATTTTATTGAATTTGCTTTTCAATTTCTTATAAATAAGCCGGTTGAAATTCATTGGCCATAAAATGAAATAAGGTACTCAAAAGCGAGTCGCAAAAAGTTTTTAAGTAGAATAATAAACATGAGCGGAGATGGAAACAGGTGCTGATTTCTAAAGTTTTTATACTCTTTTGATGTGGAATATAAAATCTAAGTGTTTGAGCTTTAAAAAAGAGTGTTTTGATAAACAATAAACATACATTCTCTTTATTGGTTGAGATTCTAAGAGATTCTGTAGACAGTTTTCTTTTACTATTTATAGGACTTGACTACTACGATGGCTACTAAGACTACTTACTTGATTTGGTCTAGACTTGCTTTCGCTAAATTTCTTGTTTAACTTGATGGTCTATTTCGAATCCATAGAGATCACATATTACACTGCAGAATTATTTTATAGAAACAATAACAATGCAACGATTACTTCACAATATATTTGAATCCACATTTAATTGCCAAAAAAGCTCATACTTTCTTCTGATAAGAGTCTATTGACTCTCTACAATTGCATCACTATTTAGTCAAAAATAATTTCGATCGTTGTCTGAATTTTTGTAAAAATAATTTATTTTTACTTTATCTTTCATTTATCCATTTATGAAAGTATATTCAGCCTAAAAGCGCAGTATGGCACCATATTTTCAGTCGCCGCGTCCCATACTAACTAAAATACTAGGCCAGCATATCAGCTCGCATGTAAACTTGCAATTCAAGTCATAGCAGAATATTTATGCTTGCAATAACACAGAGTGGTTCACTTTAAGTACCAACCGCGTATAAGTCTACTTTTTCACTTAATGTAGAGACATAGTGTGTGTTTTAAAGCGAGAATTTTTCATTTATGGTCGTTTAACCATTGCAATTCCAGAAAATTACTCATGGTGGCAACAATTCATTATACAGTATGGATATATTGTGGACGGCACACAATTTTGGAGAGAAGAAGACTTCAAAATTGTGGAAGATTGATCCAAGCAAGTGTTGGCAACACCAACAAAAAGTAAAAAGTAGTTTTATAATTCTTTAATGTAGCAACACTTTTTTCCATCTAGAAAATTCCCGCTCTGCTACGAATACGTGTGCTTTGTAACTTTTTGGTGTGTCAAAAATAAGTGAATAAAATCCAGTTCCTTCGTGCCAATACTTGAAGACTTTCATTTATTTAATAACCAGCCCCAACATCTGCTGCCTACAGCAAGTGCAGTGTTATAAATTAGAAAAGCTTTTTGATATAACGTAGGTATTTTTATCAAAAAACAATTGAATAACTTGCGTGATAACTGAGATATTAGTCTTTACCACGATGCCGTTTGATGATTGAAAATGCCAACCGCTTTTGGATGATTGAGCTGTGGATTGGTCGCGATTTCTTAAAAAACCGGATGGTCGACTTATCCACCCTCAAGGCACATAATAATACCACTTTTTAGCTCATATTAAGCCAAGTTTAAATTAAAACCATAGTAACCTCATTTATCGTTCCAACTAGAAGCAGTACCACCGAGATAAAAAGCTAATACCATGTAAATCACATAGTGAGTGTAATACCCAATTTTCCTTTGTAAGAGGACCTATATAATTCACAGAGGGGCACCCGGTACGGACTGGTGACAAAAACTATCTCGAAATGGTCTGATGTAGGGCTTGCAAGGGACAAAGCGGATAATGAAATGTATTTTATTGATTATACCTTTGGATTGTAATCATTGAATTGATGCACCTCCATAAAGCTACGTAAAGTGTTGTTAGGTGTTTTGGACCCTGTTTTATGCAATACAATACAATACAAATATTCTTTATTGCACAAAAAGATATAAGGTACAGACACAAACAAGAATATGAGAAGCAACAGGCGGCCTTATTGCTAGGTAGCAATATCTTCCAGGCAACCTTAAATTTTATGGAACGGTAAACGGGTGTTATAAGGTACCAAGGCGGTATATTTTTTGTATTAGGCTTTCAGGTTCCAATGATGGGGCAGGTAACATGATATCCAGCAACGTCGCACTATTCCCATGAAAATTCATCCAGTTTCTCTGCCCAGTCCTAATTAGTTTTAAAATTTAAACACACATAATCTGTCACGCCTCTTCCCCATCTGGGTACGCAGAGACTATATCCCTCTATTTGCTACGATCCAAACACTCTAATTTTATGTTATCCACATTTATTAGTCGCCTCATTCATACGTACACGTCGGTTTTGAATGTACATAAATTTTACAGTCAAAACTCTGGAACTGACTCAGGAAGTGGTCTCTGCCTACCCCAATGGGAGAGAGGCGTAGGCAGAGACCACTTCCTTTCACTTGCTACGATCCAAACACACCTCTTTCGCTTCATCCATACTCATCAGTCGCCTCATACATGCCCGTCGGTTTAGGGTACTCTTGTCAAAACTCATAACCGGCCAAATTTACTTTTGATTGTTATGCTATATACACACCAAAGCCGCTGACATGCCGCCGGGCTAGGCCGGCGGCTTTACGTCATACGAATGGCAGCTGTCAAAAAAGCCGGCGGCTTTGGTGTGTAGATTATTAAATCTGCCAAGAGGGTTTACACCGTAAAAAACATCGGTAGTGAATTTAGACTGTACCATACATATTTTAAATCTTTTTTTAATACTCGGACACAGCCCTAGAAACTATTCGCCGCATAAATCTCTCTCGGATTGATTTCCAGTATCCAAGTGTCTTCGGGTCAGCTGGTATTTGTTACAACTTACCCACTGAGGGTAACGATCAAGGGTAAAACTTTTACAACACTTTTTGTTTTGTTACCGATTTGTTACAGTTTACCTTGTTGGGTGGAGGTATTTGTTGGTGGCACGAACTCACAATAAAAGCTTCTATTGCCTAAAATTAAGAATACTTGACTTTAATTTCTCTAATAGAAGTAAGTAAGTAGTTTATTTTCTAAAAACAATACATTACACTGTGTGCGAAAATATTATAAAATAAAACAATTCAACAAAATACTTTAAAGTCTAAAAGAGATCATTATTAGGTACTTAATAATAACAACAGCAGTGTGAAAGAAGTACCTACGTTCGAATCTTAAGTAATCTTAATAACAAATTCAATTCGCAATATAATTAATACCTACATAGCAATTTTTAAGTATAAACATTATTATATTATAAGTGCTTATAAAATCAACTGAAAAATGACTGAATATATAATTATATAAATACTACTTTTATCTACTAAAGAAACAACTTTGACAGCATTCTATAATTTACAGGCTTTAGTACTTGGCTTTCGCCGATCATCTGATGAGGTATAGGAAAAATTATGGTTTTAGTCTATTAGCCACATAAATTCATATTTTTATTTTTTTAATTTATCGACCAATTTCAACGCCACCCTGTATACTAAAGTATAGAACTTCAACATCGAAACATACTTAATGTCAAAGTTACTCAACATCCCAATTTGGGAACATTGTCACATCGAGTGTTGCGACATGTGGGGTAACAATATGACGCATGCGCTGTGAGCAGGGAAAGGAAATGGCGTAAATCATAAGAAATGAAATGAAATGAAATGAAAATCATTTAATCCTGTAGGTTTTGACAACACTTAAGACGGGTCATTTTTTAAAGTTAATGCTAGATTCGCAAGAGTGCAGTTTCCCCAGAGAAGAACCTAGCAAGAAACTCTGTAGGGTTGCTCTTTTTAATTTAAGTTTTACAAATCTCAGGCATAAACACAGAAACATATAATCAAATTAATATTTCAAAACAGCTATCCATAAATAAATAATAAAAATTTGACCCCACAATATCCAGGAAAAAGTAAGGCAAGCAAATGGGAAACAAAGAAGTGAAATGCTTAGTTTGATGGGATCCGCATGACATGACCGGCCATCACAGCAGCACCTTCACACAGGTCTCAACGCATGTGCCAGCCATCAACCCCTTCCACATATTTTAGGGAAGTAGGAGACCCGACACACAGCGCCACCACTGCAACGGCGTAAGCGAGCATGACATATCACACGTTTCGCCTTATTCATAAGAAAGCTTAGCTATTACAGAATTACAGATACCATACCTACCAAAATACTGCAGAGGCAACATTTTTACAACACAATAACATTCATATAATTTAAGGAATGTAAGTAATTCACAATTGTATGAGAACAGGTATGCTAGAGAAAGCTTGATAGAAGAGCAGGTCAATCCCATGGATTTGAGTCATCTAAATAATCGTTAATTTTATAATATCCCTTTTTGTTAAGTTTTTGTTTAACAATAACCTTGAATTTATTGAGGGGTAGTTCGCGTATACTGGTAGGGATCTTGTTGTAAAAGCGTATACATTGACCCACAAACGACTTATTTACTTTCTTTAGTCGACTAGCATGGGGCACTAATTTATCCCTATTTCTAGTATTAACAGTATGTATATCACTTAGTTGTTTAAATTGATGTATATTTTTTTTTGTAAACATTACATTAGTGAAGATGTATTGCGATGCTAGTGTTAATATGTCAATATTTTTAAAAACATCCCTAAGAGATTCCCTGGGACCTAGTTTATAAATCGATCGAATAGCACGCTTCTGCAGAACAAAGATGCGCTCAGAGTCGGCGGCGTAACCCCACAGCAGAATGCCGTAGGACATAAGACTATGGAAGTAGCTGAAGTAAACTAGCCTGGCAGTTTGAACATCTGTCAGGTTTCTTATTTTTTTAACCGCATAAGCTGCAGAGCTGAGCTTATCTGCTAACTTGTCAATATGGGGGCCCCATTGTAATTTAGAATCCAGAGTAATACCAAGGAATATGGTTGTTTCCACAAGACACAAACTCTGTCCCTTCATCTTAATATCTGTAGTTACTTGTCCAACATTGGGCAAAGTAAATTTAATACATTTAGTTTTCTTTTCATTAAGCACTAGATTATTGGCATTAAACCACTCGACTACTTTACTGATAGCATTGTTTACGTCGTCATATAAATTCTGTTGTCGTCTAACTTTAAAAAGTAAAGAAGTATCATCAGCAAACAATACTATATCATGACAGTTATTTACAAGACTTGGCAGATCATTAATATAAATTAGGAAGAGAAAAGGACCGAGAATTGAGCCCTGTGGGACACCCATGCTAACCGCAGATCCACTCGACACTTTGCCGTTTACATCAACCCTCTGTACACGTCCATACAAGTAAGATTCTAATAGGCTGAGTGCGGTGTCCTTTACACCGTAATAATGAAGTTTCCTGACCAAAGTACGATGATCAACGCAATCGAAAGCCTTGGATAAATCGCAAAAGACACCCAAGGCGTCGTGTGACTTCTCCCAGGCATCAAATATACACTTTATTAAATCAACACCTGCGTCGGTTGTTGAGCGACCCCTGGTAAAACCAAACTGTTTCAGGTGCATTAGTTTATTGGAGTAAAAGTGAAATTGTAGTTGATCTAAGATTAGTTTTTCAAATATTTTACTTAAGGTTGGCAATATAGATATAGGTCTATAATTGGTGGGGTCAGTCTTACTGCCTGCTTTAAACAAAGGTATGACTTTACTGTGTTTCATTAGGTCAGGAAAAATTCCCTCATCTATACATTTATTAAAAACCATAGCTAGATGGGGTGCTACGCAGTTTATGATGGAATTAACTATTGTAACGGAAAGGCCATGCAGATCAGCGGTTTTTTTAATAGTTAACGATTTAAAGGCCTTTACTATTGAATATGCATTGACGTGACGAAATGCAAAGACTTGGTTGGACTCGGCCACGTTCTGCTTCAACAAAGATTCAGCAAGCGTGGGAGAAGAATCCAGGTCCTTGGTGGTCGAGACTGGAATGTCGGAGAAGAATTTAACAAAAGCTTCGGCAACCTCGGCGTCTGTACTGATACAGTTACCATCAATATTCAATTTAAAATCGAGGTTGCGTGGTTTGACTCTTCCAGTCTCGTGGTTAATAACTTGCCAAGTTGATTTTGCAATATTCTTACTATTAACAATCTTATTTTTTATGAATCTAGATTTGGCCTCATTACATACACGTTTAAATAATTTAGAATAATTACGCACATATTCCACGAAAGACTCACTATTATTCACCGTTTTTTCATCATAGAGGCTGTATAGTTTATTCCTACTAATTAAAATTCCTGTCGTGGCCCAATCATTAAATTTGAGACAATCGTTAACCTTCAGTAATTTTGGTTTAAAAATATTATCATATTCTATTTTAGTGGCATTAAATACCCTATTGTATAACAAATTTGCATCATCACAAAATTCTAGATTTGAGATTTTTGTGGTAACGTTATCATTAAATTTATTTAATCTAGCCTCATTTACTGGGATGTATGTAATATTTTTTATTGTTTTATTAATATTAATATTAAAATCTGCCCTTAAGCCGCAATGATCAGACCTTAACTTATTTATTACACTCAAGTTAGTTGATTCTATGTTTGTAAATATATTATCAATACAGGTCTTCGAACTAGCAGTAATTCTAGTGGGTTCAAAAAAAAGATTAATTAGATTATAACATTTGAAGAATGTTAAAATCTTTTTCGAGAGGGCCGACATCACCAAAAGGTCAATGTTAAAGTCTCCACAGACAATAATACCCTTATTTGTGTTATTTAATTTTTGAAGAGGAAAAGTTTTTAAGTTAAGTAGGTACATGCTGTTTAAATACTTACCTACCCTCATAATATGAGCATGGTCGTGATCTACCTATGAAACTGAATATTTTTATCAAAAAAAGTAGAATTGGTCTCTGCCTACCCCAATGGGAGAGAGGCGTGGCACATATGCATGTATGTTTATCAAAAAGCAGGATTGTTTTTTTTTTAACAGCTATCAATGTGGATTCTGCTGATGTCAAGTGAAGTGAAGCTTAATATAATTATATATTTTAAAATATAAGTACCTAATAACAATTATTTTTTTACTTTGTGATGAATTCAAGTGTAAATTTACCTACGAATAAATTATTTTTGAATTTTGAATAATCCAAGTTTTTTGTTTGAGTTTAAATAATCTGGCTTTAGCTACATATCCATTAGATCAAATGCGCATAACTTAAGCTAAACAATACCTACACAAACTTGCACCCCTATATTGTTTCTAAACTTGAGTGTCGTTTAAATTATCGCTACATGCAATGAGGCCCGAGATTTGGGGGTCTAAACTCGGGGGTCCTCCATTTAGGGCCCCTTTCCTTCACCATATTGTAGACTGAAGTTTGTTTTGTAAGTTATTGTAATGCATTAGACGTGTAACATCTAGTTTATTTTGAATACTGTAAGGTCGATTAATTTTTAATTTCTTTAATCATAACTTCTAGGAAATGTGAATAAATGTATCTGTGAGTTCCTAAATTATAAGGTTGCCTGGAAGATATTGCTACCTAGCAATAAGGCCGCCTGTTGCTTCTTATATTCTTGTTTGTGTCTTTTTGTGCAACAAAGAATATTTGTATTGTATTGTATAAAACTTTTTTTTTGTAGAGAGCAACCCAACAGCATTTCTTGCTAGATTCTTCTCTGGGGTAAAGTGTTAATTTACGAATCTAGCATTACTTTTTACTGCTACCTTGCGATTCTAGCGTTAGATTAGAAATATTTCAAGTTGTATGTAATTGTTTGAGTTTAAAGTTTTTTAATGAAACCTTTTACGGAATATTGTTGAGAAGCAGCCACTGACAGAAATCTTTGGAGAAGCATTGGAAAGGCTTCTGCCCAGTAGTGGGACGGAATGAGCTAAAAAAAAGGAACTTTGGTTCAAGCACTTACCGCGTATTGCGTTTTTTATGACAGACGTGAAATTGCAATTTAACCGCTAATGTGTAAAGGCCCTATTTAACGCGAAGAACAAGAAATATCTCTTTTTATCCATGTTTAGCGAAACAGGGCCATACTCGTAACCTTTAGAGAATCACGGTCAAATTGCATCGTAAATCCCTAAGATAGATGGCAGAGCTTATGGCCCCGACGACACTTATCAGTCAAGAGCTCTTTCTTAGCCTTTTTTTCCTTTGCCTCTCTAGGGACTTGTTCTAAAAATGTTTTGAGAAAAAACTGTCATGGCTGGGACGTTGTGTAATTAGCTTTTCAATTTAAATAAAGTTGTAGCTTTAGATAGAAAATGGTGTTAAAAAGTGTAAGTATATACTTATTAATTTTGAAAAAAACATTTTTGAATTTAGAATGTTTAAATTATGGAAGGTTATATCTTATTTATTATGTTTGATATTAAATTAAATATCCATTGAAAATCAAGACGCCTCCAATTTTGAAACTAAAACACTGTTATGCACTAGCGTTTGACGTTTGATATGAAAAACGTGAAAGGCGGCAGAAAGTTAACTTGTGGTTTTGGGGCGGTTACTTATCTAATAGCAACCAATATTATGTAAGGCCGTAAGGGTTATAGGTAGTTAATTTAAAAAAGCGTTACCTTTAAATCAATTTTCTGCAACTGATTATTAAACTTTAATTCAATTAGTAAAGTGGAAAGAAAGGAATCATGAACTTTTCTTTTAAGAAAATAATGAGCAAACAGAAAAATTTCGAAACTCAATCAAGAAAAGTTTTTCAAAAATAAAAAACTCTTGAAATTAACTGTTTAAAAGTTTAAGCAATCCGAACTTTTACCAATTCAAGGAAAAGATCGAAGAGAAGATTTTTTAACTAGAAAATTGGGTAAACTTACCTATTTCAATTATCTTATCCCCTTATGACTAAATTATCATGACTAGGGGCTCTACTGAACTGCCAATTTGCGATCGTTGCGTTCGATACCTATTTGATATCACTATTTTACTATTTCTATATTTTTCGAAATACCTACCTAAATGTGTTTGGAACGTAGCAAGTTAGTAGAGGGAAGTGTTCTGTGGTTTCGTAACTACCCCTATGGGAAAGAAGCGTAACTGATATTTTCTTTCTTATTTCACTATAAGTACCTACATGCGCTCCTTGACGGGAATTGCTGACGTGGGCAACAAAGCTGCCAAATTAAAATGGAGTTGGGCTGGTCATGTTTGTAGAATGCATCCAGATCGTTGGGCCAAAATAACAACTGAATGGGCGCCACTAGATGGTCACAGACGCCGAGGTAGACCTCGAAAAAGATGGAGAGACGATCTGGATGCATTTTCACGGGAATGGCGGGACACTACCGGAGACCGTGTTAAATGGAAAGTCGCGGGGGAGGCCTTTGCCCAGCAGTGGGATCTTAATGGCTAATAAAAAAAAAAAGTACCTGCATATAAACGTGTACTTATAAAATTTTTGGATTTTTTTTCTATACACGTTTGTTATTTGTTTTGTTTATTCATATCATTGGTTTTTGCGTGAAAGAGTAATAAACATTCTCACACATCACTCACAATAGAGGCACTATTGGTTGAAACATTGACATACCTACCATACATAGGTATCTGTTACGCCTCTTTCTCAACTAGGTAGACAGAGACCATCTAGCTTAGCATGCACTCCGTGACAAGACGTTGTCATGCGTTTGTCACGCTTACGTCTCTGTCTATAGTTTTAAATGTGATAAGGACAGCATGCGTGAGATAATTGTCGCGGCACGCCATGCTAAGCCCCCATTGACGTACGGTACGTCACGTACCTATTTTAAAATTAGACTGAAAACTTTCTGAAGGAGTATAAGCACATACAGTACATCAAAACTTACCCATAAAACAAAATACGTATCCACTTTGCATAATTATAAATGGGTATTTAAATTCAACGTATACATGGGTGTTTCAGAGGAAGTTTCCCAAAGTTTCTCAGGCATTGTGCTGCTAATTTACAAGACAGCACTTCTCAAACTGGCGTGTGTGTGGCGGTTGCTATTTGCATTTTCACTTCGACTAGGGTTGGGGTACCTCATAGATGTTTGGCGTTGACGGGATACATTTTTATCAAAATGTGTTTTGTTGTTTTTATAATTATTTTATGAGAATTATTTATTATAGTGCAGACAACTTTAGGGGAGGTTGCCTGAAAAATGGAAAATATTGCTACTTAGGCCCACTTGCGCAGCCAAATAAACCCGGAGTTAGCTGCTAACACAGAGTTAAATATATAATTTGTATTGATTTATCTTGATTTAACCCTGTGTTAGCAGTTAACTCCGGGTTTATTGCGTTAACTCTGGGCTGCGCAAGAGGGCCTTAGCAATTAGATCACCTGTAGCATCATTCCTTTTGTACTGTTTTTGTGTCCTTGTGTAAAGAGTATTTGCATTTTATTGTATTGTATTAAATTTGGGGACGAGTCATAAGGAATTAACCAACCTTTACTTTTAAAGATTGAAACTAAAAACAACAACAACAAAAAAAAACCTTTGTTAACTTTGAATAAACATACACAATAAACAAAATAACCAGCGTGTTACATTATTAGATCAGATATATACTTTTTTGTATTTCCTGTACAGACTGAGATAAATTAATATTCGTTACTCAAAAACAAAACACATCCGATATTTCCCATCCCTACCCCAAATATATTCCCGAGTAATTCCAAAGTTTTGTTGTAAAGTAGTTTTTAAGTACAACGCTTATTGTCTCCCAGTTTGTTGTGACTCCCCAATTAATGAGTCGGCGACTTACGCGAGAACACCCTATTTATCTTTGGTTACTTGAATGCGAGGATGTTCGTAAAGCTACATACAGAAAGAGTACGGAATAGTATATAGTTTTTTTTTGGTTTTACTTTTGTGATTTTTATGTATACCATATACATGTTGTGGTTTTTATAGCATTTTTACATGAACTGTTATCGGTAGATGGGATTATTTTAAATTAGATAGAAAAGGAAATGCATGTACTCGCGATAACAAACAACTTTTACTATGGGACCAAGGTCGGAATCATTCAAAAAATTTTGAACTCCCCATACAAAATGCAATATACAGCTGATAGTATGGGGGCACAATTTCTTTTTTAAGATTTCGACCTTAGTGACCTTAGTGAGTAAAAGTTATTTGTTATCACAAGTACATGCATATAATATATATTATATAATATATATAATATTTATATATTATTATATATATATTATATATATTTTTTATCGTTCACTAATTTAAAGTCGCCCTATACACTTAGGACTTTTTTATAGCCTGTTCGGCGCTGCTTCTGATTATATGGCCGCGATTCTCTCGCTCGTGGAAGCAGCGCCTACGATGAGGGGAAGAGAGGAATAGGAAGACCAAGATGTACTTAATTTGTTCAAGTGAAAGTCCACTCGTATCAAGAAGTCAAATCTTTGGCAGAAGAGAGACAAAGATGGCGTTTACTCCACCGACAAGAGCCTGGTTCTTAAATATATGAATGAAAATGAATGTTAGATGTTTGTCATCAAAAGTAAAATGGAACTGGGCTGGACATGTTTGCCGTATGCACCCCGACCGATGGGCCAAGATATCTACCAACTGGTTGCCGCTCGACCGCCACAGAGGTAGAGGTCGGCCTAAGAGGAGATGGCGCGACGATCTGGATGCATACTTGGCAAACTGGCCAGAGGTTGCCGGAGATAGAGAGGCATAGAAGAATGCGGGGGAGGACTTTGCCCAGCAGTGGGACACATTAGGCCAATAATAAAAAAATACGAAGGATATGATATATCTTAAAATAGGGCAACTTATCCCTATATGTTCAGGAAAATATACTTTTTGCCATTTCATCGCTATACTTAACAATAATATACCTTCCTGCAGAATATTTTCATAAATCAAGCCTATAAGTAGATATATATAACTTAATAATTGATTCCATTTTCACAGCTTAAAAGTCACGCACATTGTTCATTAAAAAAGCTGAGTCCCTTTTTGAGTTTGCTCTCTCGATTTGCATATTTATAAGCCACCCTGTATTATCACTTCAGGTGATTTTCTGGTTTCATACTCGGTGTAACGTCATTTACTTGGAAATTGTCGATTAACTAGATTTTGCCTTCGAGTAATTATATGAAAGAGAATTCTGTGTGAAGAAAAGTTAATTAAAGAGGATGCTTTACTTGTAAAAAGATTTGATGAGACGAATAAATAAAACAAAAGAAGTAATAATTATTGCCATATTGATTTCCCTTCACTCTGGGTATCTACACACTAAGGCTCCGGCTTTTTTGACATCTGCCATTCGTATGACGTAAAGCCGCCGTCGACCTAGCCCGGCGCGGCATGCCGGCGGCTTTGGTGTGTAGATAGCATAAACTCAAACCAAGAGGCTGTGACAAATATGCTGTACCTACCATTTGTATAAACTTTCAGTCTATGTGTTATTATTCGTAAAATACTTGCATTAAACTATTAAATTATTTTTTTATAGATATATTTTCATTCCTAAGCATTATTGTTAATCCGTAGATATTTAATCCTTTAAAATTGTAACTTAATCCATATTGCTTTATGATTGCATTTTGATTGTTATTTAAAGTGTTTACTCTACATTTACATTTTGATTCAATCGTTAAAATATCTTGATGAAGAAAGTGTGATCGCCCTAATAGCTTGTTAATTTTAATCGAACTTGTCTTTTGAAGCTTGTTCAGTCAATTTCTTAGTATTTTGTTAGTAATTGATAGGCCGAGTTTTCAGTTGTCACGCGTGTCGATCAGTTTTTTTTTAATGTATGTGTTACCGGAAATGTATGAAATCATGGAATTGTATACAAATCCTAGGAAATGTGTACAATTCCGATGCTGTTTAGGAAATGTATAAAATATTGTTTAAAAATCTATTTAATGCATAGAAATCCTAGGAAATGTGTACATTTCCTCGGAATTGTATACAATTCTAATATCGTATTAGGAAATGTAAAATAAATGATTTCTGCTATAAAATAAAACACATGGTTAAAATGAGAATAATAACATAACCTAACCTAACCTTTTTTTAACACGGGGCAATATGTTACGCATACTGCCACCCCCGTGGAGCATGACGGTTAGGTGGGACTCCCTTTCCAAGACGAGAGGTATACCCACTAAAACTCCGCGGCGGTGTTCCCAGGCACACTGGGGGAACCCTGGGATTGAAACCTAACCTAACCATCAATATCTATCTCAAATGTTTTACATTTCCGATTGCTATTTGGGAAATGTATAGATTTCCTAGGAAATGTATAAAGTTTAATTTAATTCACACATTTCCGTGCCATTTTAGGAATTACATACATTTCATAGGAATAGTATACAATTACGAATTACATACATTTCCGGTTACATATGCATGAACGCCGTTACCCGTCAAGTGTGAATAGCTTTATACCAAAATGTCCTACCATTGGAGTTTACGATACAAGTCCGAAGAATTCTATGACAGGTGGCAATGAAGCCTTAAAATGTTGATTAAAGGAAAACTTCTTTAAGAAATGATTATCATTTTTTTGCGATACCTATCTTTAAGGTCTATCTACACAGATCCGGGCCGTGTCCGGGACGTGTCCGGGCCGTGGCCCGTCAGAAGGGAAAACAATACGTCGTCATGACAACGTGTGTGATCGTATCCATAGAAAATGTATGGAATGATATTTTTTTCCTGACACGTCCCGGAAACGTTGTCATGACGACGTATTGTTTACCCTCATGACGGGCAACGGCCCGGATCTGTGTAAATAGACCTCTAATTAGGTACATAATTAGGTACCTCCTAATAGAAGTCTGTGTATTTTAGATACCTAACCATATTTCTTAAAATATTCGTCAGTTCTATGAAATTATAACGGAGAATCGACGTTAGTGAGAGAAGGCATAAATACCCTATACTATATTTAATTTAAACTCAGATATTTATCTTATCTTACCTAGCCATCGGTGTCTCACTGCTGGGCAAAGGCCTCTCTCATTTTCTCCTACGATTCCCTATCCTGGGCCGCTTCTACCAGGCCCAGCTCCTCGTCACCTTTTCCGTGGTCTGCCGCGAGGTCTTTTGGCTGTTGGTTGCCATTGGGTTGCTGTGATTGCCCAGATATCGTTCGGCATACGGCAGATATTTATGGAGTTGATAATACCAGACACAAGAATTTATAGGACAATTCAAGCAAATAGCAATCGAAATCCAATTTCTGTGCCTTTATGGGGATAAAGCTATGGGATTTCCATTCAACCGCCATAATCTATAGAGAATTGTAGGTAACTGCGTTTTGGAAGATACGATATCTGTACTAGCTTTGTTAAGTGGATTTGATTATAGAAGACGTGAAGATTTTTTAAATATTTTTTATTTATTTGAAATTTGCCGTTATCAATGAATCGATAGCTTACTTTTAATGCTTTAAACTGAAAATTGTGATTGAGAAAATTCTGCGACCTGGTTCTTTTCCTTAACATCAAAATAGACTTTTTTATCTGTGCGTAATACAGAAAAGAAAAGGGATTGTGTTTGCATCGTAGCAAGAGGAGGGAAGTGGTCTTTGCCTACCCTGTGGAAAAGAGGCAGATCTACGTATCAAACAGAATCAAGAATAATATTCGGCGTATAAATCGACTTAAGTACCTATCTAAATTGTATACGCAAAATTTTGAATACTAATCTACGTATAATATGAAGAAATAAAAACAAATACGAATACTATATGCTATACACATACTACATACTATCCTAATAATATTATAAATGTCAATGTTTGTGCCGATGGATGGATGTTTGTTACTTCATCACGTTAAAACCATTGAGCAGATTTTAATTATAAATGTTACAATAAGTAAGCTTAGATATCAGAATGACACATAGGCTATTTGCAGATATTTCGTGCTTTTTTCAAAGATATGACAATTAATGCGTACGAAGTCGCGGGTAGCCTCTAGTATACTATATTTTAACACTAAATGTTTCTTCTTCTAATTAAAGAGCTTAGCTCTTGTCGGTGGAGCCTCTTCCATCCCTCCCTATTCTCTGCCTTCTTTTTGTCATCTTGATACGACATGACACCCGCCTTTTCCTTCATCTGTTCTAGGAACGTCCGTCTGGGTCTTCCTCTCTTCCTTTGCCTATGATGTTTTTTATATATACAGGGTGTAACAGAAAGGGTATATAAAGCCGAAACACAGCGATAGTCCTCATGAAACTGAACAACTTTCCCCGAGGAACATGGGGCGTAACTCGAAAAATTTTTTTGGATCGCCCATACTTACTCGATCAGCTGATCGAGCATTTTGTATGGGGAGGCGAAATTTTTTTTTCGAGTTACGACCCATGTTCCTTGGTGAAAGTTGTTCAGTTTCATGAGGACTATCGCTGTGTTTCTGCTTTATATACCCTTTCTGTTACACCCTGTATGTTTAACTGAAGTAAAACTATACGTTTATTTCTGAAATTTATTTCTCACAATTCTACGGAATATTTTGATATCTTAAGATACCAACGTCCTTTTATGTAACACAAAAGAACGGACCGTAAAACAGAGCAGCTTTCACACCCAAATATCTAGTGAATAGGTACATAATGGGGAGTACCAAAGGAACATTATCATAAATCGCGACTGTTCACTGATAGTCTGCCGGGGACGTAATGGCATAAGGAATTAGCTGGGAATCATAGAGAGAAAGGACATTTAGATATCTATTAGATTTTAGCTAAGCAGGCGTAGATTCACATTGATGTTTTAATTCCTAAGAGATTATGAAATCTTTACTTTCTTCTGGATATTGCAGGGTCAAATTTTTATTATTTGTTTATGGATAGCTCTTCTGAAATATTTATTTTATTGTATGTTTCTGTGTTTATGCCTGAGATTTGTAAAATTCAAATTGAAAAGAGCAACCCTACAGAGTTTTTTGCTAGGTTCTTCTCTGGGGAAAACTGCACTCTTGCGAATCTAGCATTAACTTTAAAAAATTACCCGTCCTAAGTGTTGTCAAAACCTATAGGATTAAATGATTTTTCATTTTTATTCATCTGCAATTTTTAATTAAAGTGGCCTTATTCGAAACTTTGCATTTCTCTTTGATTTTACCGCAGCAGCAACAACAACAACGCAGCAGCAACAAATGGGCGCCATCACCTGACAAAAAATGTTTTATGACTGGGACCTACATACATAACTATTCTCACGTTTGTCTCTTATTAATGCTATCTACACACCAAAGCCGCCGGTATGACGTAAAGCCGCCAGCCTAGCCCGGCGGCATGCCGGCGGCTTTGGTGTGTAGGTAGCATGAGGTAGGCAGACACCACTTTCCTGCACTAGCTACAATCTAAACACACTTGTTTCGCTTCATCCACACTCATTAGTCGCTTCGCCTCTCTTTGGCTGGATTTTAGTCTAAAAATCCGTGGAAATTCCACGACAAAGCTATAACCTTCTAGATTAAGGCCAAAATACACCGGATGCGTATGCGTTGCGTATGCGTAGACGTATGCGTACCTCTGAGTTGTGCGTCTACGTCTACGTTACGCAAGCGGTGACAGTTCCATACATTAAAACGCAACTCAGAGGTACGCATACTTTATTTGACAACGCAACTCCCAGTAGTGACACAATTCATAGAAACCAAATAGCAAAATTCTCGTAAATCAATTATTCAAATACTGCCGTAGTCTTATCATAGTGGGGCACTTGTTAAAAGCATTACTATGTAATACTATTAGAAATTAATGGAAACGGTGCCGAGCAATCATTGACTTAAGTACCCCAAAGGGGTGAAAAGAAGGGTCGAGATTTGCAGAAATTTATCCAAGTAGAGTGACTTACATGTACGTAATGTTAAAATTGTTAAAAATAAATAAATAAATAAATAACAAAGGAGAATATTCATTTAATGAGATTTTTTTTACTTCGAAAACATAACATGTACGTAATGTTATAATTGTTAAAAATAAATAAATAAATAACAAAGGAGAAACTCATTTTATGAGAATTTTTTGATTTCGAAAAGATTACAGCTGAAGCAAAATAACTATCCCTATAATTATACGAAGAAAGAAAAATGTTGTATGTCACAAAATAACAGTAAAAATACTAAAATATTTTAGATTATTTTGACGAAATTCTCTGCCTACCCACCCCGATGGGAGAGAGGCTCAGGCCTGTAAACAGTCACCAGTTAGCGGCAGAACACACGGTGAAACGCAACTGCAACGCAACTGAAACAGCTAGTTACTTTTAAGTTGCATCGAAGTTTCTGCTATAGTCTTTTTTAGAAAACAACACACGACACAACTAGTTTGAAACGTTTCGTTTCAGTTTCAGTGTTTCACCGCATGTTCTGTCTTGGTCTTAATGTCATAAAAATGCTAAGACATTTAAAAAAAGAAGACATAGTCCAACATATGTTTACCTGACTCTGCCTATTCCAAAAGATAAGGTAATGTTTTCTACAAATAAGCTGCTATCAGAACCCTGCCACGTTATTCGTAGACCAGAACAAATGCTGTCATTAACGGCACTAGAGATCACAGGGCTGAAAGTGGTCCATTGTTGTTACCCTGCCCCTTGGGAGTCTAGGGTTTGCTAGGGTGGGAAATATAGTTTGGCTAGTTAGGATTGGCAGTGGTGAAGTGGCAATATATTTCTAGGCAACCGGTATGAAAAAAGGAGTTACTTGTCAAGATCATTTTCTCTCTTTCCTAATCAGCCCTTTAAACGTACCCACTTCAAGTCACTTTTATTAGTACTCCGTGAAAGATAATTTTTGTATGGTTCATAGCGCGATTTTACGTTTAAATAGAAGTTTTGAAGTATAAATGAGAAGAATGACAAGCGGATCATTAATTGATTCTATCTTCGTTAAATTATAGCTAAACTTAAACTGAAGAGATATACCTACTTCTCATATTCTAATGAAAACTTGTTTTGTTATTTGTTTCTTATATTTAGTTAGATATAAAATTAAAAGTCAACAGCCAATTTCAACTGACCTTACTCCATGCATGAGACCTACGAAATTTAGTAATTTAAATCAGGGCTTTTCATTCGTACGTTGTGAATGGGGAGAGCGTTTTATTTAGTTCTTATTTTGTCTGGTTAAATACTGTACTGCTTCGTGTTTATAAACTTTTTAGGTACCTATTTTATTTTTTCTCATGATTATGAATTATACAATTATTTTAGTGACAGGTTTGTGCATGTTAAATGCGGCAGCCAAACTATAAATACGAAATTCAAAATTTGGCAATGATAACTTATTCAAAAACAGTTTTTCCCGGAAAATACAAATTGGCTGCAAAATTCCCACATGAGCAAATGGTAAATGGGTACAGCAAGCAAAAGCCACAGCTAAACATAACCAACAAGTTATTAGTTCTAACTAAACAGGAACAAGCAAAACACGCCGCAGTCTTCAGAATATTTCATGAACTCAATAGGGTAGTTGAGCATTTATTGTCCAGCGAATGACTCCCAAGAGAGTAACTTCTGGACAAAACAGGAACGTTTACCATAAAGGCTATTGTGTTTTACCGTTTTAGAGTTTTGTTAACGTTTTGTGAATTGGTCGGGTCGGGAATGTTTGTTTTTTGAAAATGTGAAATAAGTTAATGAAAACTAACTTATAAAAAAAAATATCGAATAAAAAAACCGGCCAATTCCAAGTCGGACTCACGCGTGAAGAGTTCCGTACAAAAACGGGAAAAATAACACGTTTGTTTTATGGGAGTCTCCCTTAATTATTATTATATAAAAAGGTGGCGGTGGCTCATAATAGAAAATCGTAGCGAGGAGAAGAGAGGCCGTTGCCCAGCAGTGGGTCATTGATGGCTAATGGTATCTACACACAAAGCCGCTGGCTTTTTTGACGGCTGCCATTCGTATGACGTAAAGCCAGCGGCTTTGATGTGTAGATAGCGATAACATAGGAATAATAACAACAAAATCTTCACCAACTCTCAAAACCATCAAGATAAACGGTAATCTAAGCAGTTTGCGGACCCAGTGGACAGTTTGAAGGAAACTAAAGCACTCATTACCAATACAACGAGTATGCGGGGCTAATGCTTGCAAATCGCGGTCTCAGCCCGACTTAAGATCTTCCTGCAACGTACTTACTTTGAGGGGGATGCTTGGTTTTGTATACGATGGCACAAGAAAGTGTTAAATACATTTTTAGTTCATAAAACTGTTACGTTATTAAGTAGGTACTTATTTTTTCAGAAAACACAAATAGGAGAGTACATAGGAGAGTTGAGATTGCTTTTTCAGCGTTTGCTAGAATAATTCGCTGTTTATATTATTACCATAATCACAAAATGATAGATCACTTCTCTTTTCCTCTTTGATTGGTTAGGTCAGGACTAGTGCCTACATTTACAGAACTTATTTATTTTTATAATTAATAAATAGTATAATGCAAAAGGAGATAAAACACATAGAAAGTTTATAATAAAAGTTACAGTAGATTTCATAAAGATAGTTCTTCTCGCAGACCCCACAGAGGGATAAGATAAAATAGTTCTAATTTTTTTGTACTGTTATACATTTTCGATCCACCCCGACTCCCAAGAGAACTTAGTTTAAGCACTGCACCTGCTCGCGGTTTAATTATTATTTAAATTTAATTATTCCTCCTTTAATTAACGTGAAACTTAAGCAGATTACCACTTCTTAAGTTTTGGTCTGAGACGCGGAACTACCCGCCCGGTTATTTAAGAACTTTGCTAATTACTTTCGTATAAATATTTAGGTATTCCGCTACGATACGTTTTGTAGTGAACTTAAAATTTCAAGGACTAAAGGTCTATCTACAAATTTAATTTTCAAGCGAAAACGCGATAGGTACGGTTTTTAGCGGCCAGTTCTCGTACTAACAGATCCGGGCCGTGCCCGAGACGTGTCCAGGCCGTGGCCCGTCAGGAGGGAAAACAATACGTCGTCATGACAACGTGTCCGGGCCGTGTCCGGGACGTATCAGGGAAAAAATATAATTTCATACATTTTCTATGGATTCGTTCACACACATTGTCATAACGACGTAATTGTTTTCCCTCCTGACGGGCCACGGCCCGGACACGTCCCAGACACAGCCCGGATCTGCGTAGATAAACCTTTACAAGGACTTTTTTCAAGGAATTTTGAAACTTCAAAAATCGTTTAATAGTTGCAGAAAAGTTCTTTAAATCAGTGCCTTGTTCTTCCGATAAATGGAGCATTAACGATACTGTTAGTTTATTCCATGTTCAGGGTATAATTTACAGTGAAAAAAGCGTTCAGCGAAACCTAAAATCGATGCTAGTTTGTTCTATATAGTGTGCCTATTGATATATGTGTCTGCTGGACTTTCTATTTAAAAAAAAGTATAACGGGCAACGTTTACAAAATTAAAAGAAAACTTTAAAAGATTAATTGATCGATGGCTTCTCAAAAGGCGTCTTAACTTACTTTTCACTCTTCCTGAACACATTTTCACCTTGGAGTATAAAACAGAGAGATTTAACTTGAAGTCGTGTCACAATTTCAAGTAAAAACCTTCGTCCATTTGCTTGAATGAATCTTTAGTGACAGCAGTTTGAATTATAAATCTAAGTATGTTTGGATAAGGTATTATTTTAATATCGGTTTTATTTACAAAGTTTTCTTGTTGAATCAGGTGACCCAGCAACTTTCTTTTCCTTTCAGCAATGGTCTTCAAAATAGTTATTTTGAAAGAATAGGAGAGTTCTCCTATTCCCCACTCAGACCATGGAAGGAAAAGGAGGAGGTGAACGGAAGACTTAAATTGAAAAGAACAACCCTACAGAGTTTCTTGCTAGGTTCTTCTCTGGGGAAAACTGCACTCTTGCGAAACTAGCATTAACTTAAAAAAATGACCCGTCCTAAGTGTTGTCAAAACCTACAGGATAACATGGTTTTTCATTTCATTTCATTTCAGAGTGTGTAACCAGAAAGGACTTACATATACAAGTATCACATAAAAGAGGCATTAGAAGTGTTGTCGTATCAGGTGCTGCAATGGCCAAGAATAGAACCGAATGGCGCAGAGTCTACCAAAAATGCGACGCTTTTAAACGTGATTATTTATTATTTGATTAAACTACTCGTACAATTATGTTTGTTAAAAGACTCTTGTAACCTTCTAGTCTAGTAGTATAATAATTCTTGCTGTGGATGTTAGGGATGTAGCCGATGTAGGTCATGCTATCTAGTAGTTTAAAAATAGTATTTGAGATACCTACTAACTCAATAAGTCTTTGCCTCATCCACTCTTCATACCTCCCAAAACCTCTTTGAGAACAATCAGGTTTTTAGCAAAGTGTCCCGTCAAGCGGCATCGGCTGCCACTCCCCTCTATGATGGGGGTTAATTCAACCCAACTGAACCAAACTGACAGTTTGAGATTCAGTTAGGAATGACGTGGTTTCTGCAAGATTTCTACATCCAATATCTTGAATGGTTGGGTGTTGAATTAAAGTGAAGTATTAGATGGCTAGTACTAATGTAAGTGTTAAAAACAAATTAAAGTCGCTTCAAATGATACATAGACAGATGATAAATGAAGGAATATAAGGAGTGGCCCCTTTTTTTTTTCATATACAAATGTGTTTATGACAGCGTGCCAAGGTTGGCGCAAGTTTTTCTTAGTTTTATTGGTAAATGACCTGTCAAACGATAAGAAATTCCATACAAAAAGGTAGCCATTTTGCGCCAGACCAAGCACGCAGATCCAGACGGTATGGAACCTCCTTATACATATATTCTATACCAAAAGATGATAACGATGATGATGACAACGTCAGTAGGTACGTAAAAATATACTTTTTTATCATCATCGATGTTATCAAAAACGATTGCATTTCGTCTGGGTTAAATAAGATATATATTTATATATACCAATTCTATTGCTGGTGATGTCTCTAAAACACAAAACGTTACTCAGAAATAACCTATCCTCGAGCATAACACCAAAACCCCTTCAAACAGCACACTACACAGAGCGGACGTTTCAATTAAATTATTACGGTCGTATATATTAGAGAAACAAAGGTGGCAGTACATTAGATCGGCGAACCAATTCCGTTTTATAATTGATTGCTGCGGTCGATTCGCCATTTGTATCGGACCTACACATTTGTGTCTTTGACTTGGGGATTTTCTGCTTGGAGCTTGGGTATTGTATCGGAATTTAATGCATTGTGAATGTAATTTGAATTAATTTATTTGAAGAGCAAATTAACAGGGCGCACAAGTCTGCTAATTTTCAATATTTTCCGTTGTGTGACAATGGCAACGTGACAATGAGAGTGTCAATGTAATTTTTTAACACATTTGGTCGCTATCAGTACAAGCCATTGTTTAGCAGAATACCAATTACATCAAAAAATGCCATTGACAATCTGCCGACACACAACTGAAGCTGTTTTAAATTAGCAGACTTGGGCCCCAGGTTTCTTGCTATATTCTTCTCTGAGGAAAACTGCTACCATGCGAACCTAGAAATTTCTTTTAAAGATATGTGAAATTACAGCTAAAACTTATATAACCCGACCAAACACAAAATCATGGCAATAGTCTGTTTACCTTTATCATTTTTCGGATTTTAAACATGACGAATTGCCAGACCAAAGCAGAACCCACCAGCACCACGTCTATCCACGACCACAATCCCGCTGAAATTAATTGTAGCCTGCCCTAGCACTACGCCGTTGTCAAACAGATGTGTTTTTAACGAGATCGTTCCATTCCTTGTTTATTAGCCTGTTTGAGAAGACAAGGGCATCTGTAACGTAAAGTTCAGACATTTATATGCTGATTAGGTTTAGGAGCTGATATTTTGAACTGATAGCACTAGTGCTTGTATTCTTGAAAAGTGTACTTTATGTGCGTGTTGACGAAGTCAGCACCCTGCTCGAAGGAAACTGCAGCTAAGGAAGACATAATAATTACGGTGTCTTTATTTTATTCGAAGGCCATTTTTAAATCATTATTGCAGATAAACAATCTGATCCGATACTTAGAAATAAGTTCTTTATTATTGGAGACTAATATCAGTAACAGACAGACGAAAAGGGGAAACAAAGTCTTAACCGGAAAAACGGGTGAATTTAAACAAAAGTTAAGTAAGGTTTACGTTGGTTTGAAGGTATGTCTGTCGTATTTCGCCAGCATCCGTTCACATAAGTGAATAAACCTAAACAATTTGGCAAAGAATTGGCCTCTAAATAATAAAAAAACTTGCGACTTCCCAAAAGTAGGTAGAAAAGACGATAGAATAAGTATGGCACGGGGTATTTATTTTATTTTTATTGCTCGAATCCTCCGCGGTCTGTCGCCACTCGCTCCTTAGTCTTGGCACGTTTATTTTTATTTATTCTCAACAGATTTTCCGCTTAAAATGGGTTGAGTTTGGAGATTCCTGGAGCAAGTATTTTGAAAAGAGGTAAGGTGATAAAAAACACTTGAAAAAGGTACAAGGGAAAGATATTTTGGTTTAAAACGAAAATGAGAAAGGCATCAGTTTAAAGCCGCATTGAATGTCATACATAGCACATGCAGTAATCATTTCAACAATATATCAAAATCGTCGATTAAGTAACTAAAAAGTCGACTAAACGCGTGCTTTTCAAAACGACATCACATTTTTTGTTACTCAATACCTATTTGCCAATTGGCTTCTTGGCCAAAATTTATCTTTTAACTAAAGTTAGATAATTATTTTCACTATCTTAGCGTTATAATAAATAAATTCTTCAAAGAAGATCTAAAATAATTTAATCTCGTATCACCCCCATTTCTCCCCACCTAATCTTTTTAGCTCAAGCTCAAAACAAGGAAGCACTATACCTAAATGACGTGACGTTAGCACAGCATTAATACAATCATTGTCTACGACGCAGATGTCGCTCTAGTCGCTAACAAATTCACCTTTGTCCGTACTTTCCAGACGGTGTCGTTTCAACCAGCCGGTGTATTGATGTGTGGGTTAAGTTATAAGAACAGTTAAGTTTTAAGTTAAGTTATGAGAAGTCTTTCTTTTCGTTTATTTTTATTATAGGTAGGTACTAGGTATTTTTGGTAAGTATATATTATGTAGTTAAGTATGTATTCTGTATTGTTTGCACAACCCGCAACCACTTTTACCTATATCTCGCTATTTCTTACCCTAAGGTTGCCTGGAAGATATTGCTACCTAGCAATAAGGCCGTTTGTTGCTTCTTATATTCTTGTTTGTGTCTGTACCTTAAATCTTTGTGTGCAATAAAGAATATTTTTATTGTATTGTATTTCGTTTCTGAGGGTTTGGGTTTGAGGGTTTCTAAGACGACCTTAAACCAACGAGGAAGTATGAGGTAAATTATGAATGAAGAAGAAGCGAAAGAAGTGTGGTTGGATCGTAGCAAGTGGAGTCTATGTAGAGGTAGGTCGTGCGTGTATGGAGCAAAAGAGGTGTGTTTGTCGTACCAAGTTGGCTCTGCCTACCCTGTTGGGAAAGAGGCGTGACTTATATGTATTTGTGTATCTTGCAAGAAGAATAAATCCAACAAGTGGTAATAAGTTATAAGGAAGTGATAACATGGCATTCCCATAAAATTCTATCAACACATATCCGGGCCGTGCCCGGGATGTGTCCGGGCCGTGGCCCGTCAGGAAGGAAAACAATTCGTCGTCATGACAACCTGACTCGTTGTCATGACGACAACCTGACTCGTTGCCATGACGACGTATTGTTTTTACTCCTGACTCCTGAACTCCTGGATATGTGTAGACAGACCATTAATCTCGTTGGATGCAGCCTGCAGGTGGCTGAAGCGGTCGTATCGGAGATAAATTGAAAATGCCTATGCTTAGTAGTCGGCAGCTCGTAGAAGAAGAAGAAGATATATCTCCACCTCAAATCGCTCTCGCTTCTCCCTCAAAGCCCCAAGCACAGCAAAGTTCATCAGTGTCTGACGGTAACATCGTTACGGAACTCAATCAGGGACCATTGACGACACGCCGTAAGCTAAACTCAATTATATAGCATTATTCCCGACTTACCCCGTCCTGTTTGTTACCTCTCTGCCTTTAAATAAACTTTAAATGGGTTTAAAATTTAACTGAGTATATTTAAAATAAATATTTATAATACTGAGGGCCAGTATCACCACTTACAAATAAAATTTACCTGACAGATATATACCTACCTGTCACTGTTTAAAATGTCATGTTTTATGAAATAGACAGATTTATCTGTCAGTTTAATTTTATCTGTAGATGATGATTTTATTATTTTTTATAAGTGCCCGTGTTTATAAAAATAACAAAATCACTCAGTGAAGAATGGAAAGTCCTGGCGCAGAGTAGAACTGGATAGAGAGCAGGGAGGCCTTTGCCCAGTAGTGGAACACGACGGGCTGACTGACTGTATTTGCTATCTGTAAAAGTAACTAGAGGCTGCCCGCGACTTCATAAAAAGTGTAGCTTACACATCAGAATAACACATAGGCTATATTATAATTTTCATATTTTGTGTAAGTTTTTCAAGCTACTTATAACGTACGAAGTTGCAAGCAGCCTTTAATTCATAATAACAAGAACCCAGCCCAATAAATTTCTAATAACCAAACATTTTCAATAATTTTAGACCCTTATTATCCGAACCAAATCACGCATTCACTACAATAATTGGTCTACATTGTTCTACCGTGTTCTCATTATGCAATCACAACTTACACACTATGGAGCTAGATTGTCAACAATGTCCAAACTTGCATTAAAGTTACAGGTCAACCAATTAAGCCAGACCCACATTGGTCTCTCCAAATTCCTTAAAACTGTGCCAAAGTTTACAGGTCCAGGGGAGAAGGGGAGGTCAATAATATTTGGTGGTGCATTTAGTATTCCAACGGTCAATATGTAGGGGGTTGAATAATTTAGAGAATAGTAAATAGAGGGGTCTATAGTTAATATTCGTAGGGACAATAATTCGCAAGCGGGGTTGAAGGTACCTACACTACAGAATGCATGGTTTGGGATTTGCATGGCATTACAAGTATGTGTAGAGATAGTCGCGCGAGGAATTTCGTTGGGTATCGGAAAACTGAGAAATTTGATGAGAAATTCCTTTTAAAGGTTTTGATGAGGGGAATATTTTGTTGGCACGTGGTTTTATTAAAAACATAGAGACAGTACTTACAAGTTTTTTTATTTAAATATAAATAATCACTTCAATACGTAAGTATTATCATAATTACTTATACCTAGTGTACCTATTTGTGTAACAAATTGGTCAAAACTTACATAAAAGTAAGAAATAGGCTTGTTTCATACACCAATTGCTTCAGCAATCTGTACCTAAGTATCTATACCAGTTTGATAAGAAAACGCACCAAAAACGCCAATAAAAAAACACACCCAAATTGAGAACCCTACTTTATTTTGATTGTTTTTAGTCTGAAGTTGGTTAAAAACTTAAAATGGTTCACACATCTTAAAACCGAACCACGCTACATGATTCTACCTACACCTAGATTACGTTAGTAACTATTTAGTACCTAATGTGTGGCCTAGATAACTAATTTGGCTAAATACACAAAGTCCAATTTATAAAACTCAGATACATGACTATCCTGCCTTCTTGCTATCACTTCTCTCTCTGTGGGGACTGCAGGAAGAATTTGTTTTTAGAAATATGCTGTACCTTTTGTATAACTTCTCTTTTTTTCTGTCTTTATGTACTGTCATCTTACAATAAACTGTTAAATTAATTTCGAAATTATCTTAAACACACCCACACACACAGAAACGGTTACAGACACGGGTTACAGTGATTGTAACTCGGTTACCGAAGCCCTCATCAAACCTAATGAAAACATTACATGCATTGAATTCGTTATCGTGTATTCATCAGGTTGTAAGGAAATATATTCTAAACGAATATGTACATTATGTACCTTAATGTCGAAACATTTTGGGACCTTTTATGTAACATAATCAAATAATGATACTGGAAAAAATATATTTCGATAAGTACATTATGATGATACGTCTTACTCTCTCTGTTTGCCGTGCCCTAAAACAGGGTCCACAACATGTACTGTAAATTATTTATAAGACCATTAATTGTAACTTTGTGGAAGCGCAATAAATATTATGATTATGATTTGGTCACTATTTATTTTAAAATCTTTTCACACTATTGAGTCACCTGCCAGCATGGAGATCTATTCATATAAAATCAGTACCTATCATAATCACTTAAATGCTAACGACTGTAAATGTCGTAATTTTCATGCTACCGGGCTTTGATTTGTCCCTGAATGGGTTAAAGAAAAAATAATTAAATCGCGGATATACACCTAGCAAATTATTGCTAATGGTATCTACACACCAAAGCCGCCTGCTTTTTGACAGCTGCCATTCGTATGACGTAAAACCACCGACCTAGCCCGGTGGCATGCCGGCGGCTTTGGTGTGTAGACAGCGTAATAAAGACTTTTATTAGTACCTATGTAAAACTACTTAGCTACCACAATTTCTTACATTTACCTAAAGAATCCACAAGAAACATCTTCAATAGGTTGTCGGTAAAATCGGCGCCCTTTCGTTCAATGTAATGGGGTGTCGCGAGGATGTAATTTAGAGTTTCCCCCTTCTCTATTGTAACATGATTTTGCTTTGAAGGGCCTATAGTTGTGAGTTGCCGGGGGGTGTGGCTGAATGCTGAAAAAAATACCAGTTGAAAGTATAGTAATGTGTCACTGTTAAAGGGATTATTATAAATATAGATTAAGGACTAAGCATTATAATATAGGCCATTGAAGAACAAAGTAGTCAGGCAGAGCTCTATTAGTAGTAAACTATAGGGGAATATCGAAGTATTCTTTACTTACTACTACAACAAAAAAAAACAACAAATAAAAAACAAAAAAAAATACACATGACTTTACTGCTGCTCAGCTTACAGCAGTTTTCCGCGATACCTATAAAAGTACTACATAAGTAATTTAAAAAACTCTTTTCCACGAAAAATACTTCATTACATACTTTGTACCCATCTATCTTTTAACGTAGTCTGTGACACATAAAAGCAAATGAAGTACCAAAATTCCCCGGTCCTCATTCAGGTTTATTTTAAAGAGTGTTACAGAGATAAAAAAAATACGTTTAACTACAAAAACCGAATTGCAGTAAAAAAACTTGCACCGTGTCATTTCTTCCTTTATTTACCGATAGCATCGAACTGGACAGTCGTGTAATTGTTTTCCATTTGCCAGTAATTGACTTGTGGCGAATGCCAATAAAATGTTTTTACATTTAATCGGATAGAACATTGATAGAATACTGCTGTAGATACAGCGTTCATTCTGGCGCTAGAACTTAGTGAGTTGCATAAACGCTGTTTATTACACGCTTCTCAAATGGCAACTCATCATGTCAGCTTATGGACGTCCACTGCTGGACAAAAGCCTTCCCCAAGGATCTCCACAACGACCGGTCTTACGGTGCCCACATCCAACAACATAAATGGCAACTACCATTTTGGAATATGCCATTGTGAGATGAAGCAAAGTTTTCTCTTAAAAATTGGAATGGTACATTTTACTATTACCTATTACATTACATACATATTACACATACAATCACTCAGACTTATTTAAGTATATCCCAGAATTTTTTGTCTTTGTTGGGAATCGAACCCACGACTTGCGGCATGGCACGGCATCGTTACCAATGACGCCAACTCTCAGTCTTCATAACACTTTTAATGGCAGGTAATCGTTGTCGTTTTCGCTCATCTTAGCGCCCTTACCCCCTTATTACAAAACGAGGTTTAATGGTAGTCCGACGTTAGTTCGTTTCTTTTGGCGTTTCGGCTATGGACATAACGTCAAACTAAACGAACTAACGTCGGACTATCTTTGAACCTCGTTTTGTAATAAGGGGGTTAATGTTGAGGCATAATGATCCACACTCGATCTATCACTACTACATCAATGAGTATAAAATTGTTAAATTCGCTCGAGGTTTTTCCCTGGCAGCCTGAGCAGCGTCCACTGCGGATTGTTATTATTAATGAGATTTTATGTTTCGCTACAACGCGAATAATTCGTTTTGCATTGCACTGCATTTGTTATTAATTTTTAAATTGCATTTTCTGACAGTGATTGCTCCGTATTTATGTGCGGTTAATTTCTTTTTTTTAAAGTTTCATTGTGGTTTTAAATATTATTATTTTTTGGTTAAAATTGAGAATAATGTTTTTGAACTTGGATTTATAATATTGATGATTAATTGAGGAATAATTTTGGTTAGAAATATTTAAAATACCTATCTGAATCTAATCCATAAAAAATATAGGCGCACACATCACAAATTATATTCGACGCATTTGTAAAAAGAGTATCCATTTTTGTACATCTTTAACATTACCTTTTTAGTTTTAAAATGGTTTAAAATGGTATATTTTAATTAAAACATTCCTAAATTACTCATTCAAGTCAATTCACACTGAAAAAAGTGAGCAAAATGCCTACAGAGCAGCCGTCCAAAATTCACACCGTGCAACTTAAAAGCTTTCGTAAAACGAGGCACTTCTTTACAACGGTCCTTTCAGTTCTTAAGAAATGAAAGGAGCCTTTAGAAAACGGAGCCACAGTCACAGGTGAAAAGGAAAAGAATAATCTACTTTTTGTACACGTTTACAATGGCGGTCGATGTATTTGGGTCGATGGGTGGGAATAGTTGTTTAAAATTAGTCTTTTATCTATTACGGTGTTAGTTTGGGAGTGTGTTTTTTTAATGGCAACTACTATCGTGGATTCTGCCAATGTGAAGTGAAGTAAAGCTTACTTTAACTTACACAGGCCAGTTAGCGTAGTCGGTAGTGAGTCTGCCTCATACGCACGGGTCGCGGGTTCGATCCCCGCCGGTTAACAAACATTTGTGTGATGAGCATAAATGTTTGTTCCGTGTCTGTGTGTTATATATTTATCTATATGTATTTTTATCAGTCCCTGATACCCATAGTACAGGATTTGCCTAGTTTGGGGTCAGGTGACCGTGTTTGAAATGTCCTCCAATATTTATTTATTTTATTTTAAGTACCTACCTACCTAATTACATACATCACTCAGACCTAATGCTATCTACACACCAAAGCCGCCGGCATGCCACCGGGCGGCTTTACGAATGGCAGCTGTCAAAAAAGTCGGCGGCTTTGGTGTGTACCATAAGACACATTTCAAATCGTAATAGATAACAATATATAAAATATAAGCAGCTTGATCGTATATTACTTAATGAAATTTGCAAAATAAGAGGACTAAACTTCTCAATGGAAGTAAATATCTAAAAAATAAACAATCGATGTTTCTTTTCAATTATCATTTTTGAATTCAATAATAAATCTGTCATACAAACTCACATAGCAAACTACTTAGGTATATTTATAGTCGCAATAAAAGTTGTACGACCTTTTATTTAGAATTTCTACATACCAAAACAAATGTTAAAAACCTTCTTACATTCAATACAAATATATTCAACATTATTGTTTGAATTCTCAAGTGTAAAGCGAAGGCTTTGCGCTAATAATTCCATATTGTTACACCGATAGCTCGCCCGTAAAAGGTAATACAGTGAATTTATTACTTTAAAACAATGGCCACCGTACGTACATCTGTTCTTACTAACAAGGGAGTAGTTTATTCAAACAGACAGAAAGTTTCGCAATGTATATGGAGTGTTTGCTCTATGAATTTTGTTGGTGATAATCGTTGCGCTGCGGGTGTTGTAAGGAATGTCTTCTTGTTTAGGAAGGACAATAAAGATAGTAGGTAGGTACTAACTTAGTAGTTATGGTGTAGTATCTTTGTACATCACAAAAGTTAATTTATACTCACATTTTAACTAATTCCCTCCTTTTTTTTACTTGCTACGATCCAAACACACTTCTTTTGCTTCATTCACATTTATTAGTCGCTATCCCATCCATCCCCATCGGGGTAGGCAGAGACCACTATCCTACCCCGAGGCGTCATAGATATGCATCTACGTACTCGTATGTTTATTTTAGCATCCTCAGTTTTAAATAAAATCTAGGTAACGGCTGATTGCCCTCTCTTGTCACTTATCATGTGTCGGTCCGATTACAATTTTTATAATAATGGCCGCCGTCACCTCACAAATCTGAATAGCTTCATACAAAAATGTTCTGCCAGTTCAAAAAATCCGTGGAAAATCTGTAACCAGTGGGAATTAATGCTAATAATAATAAGGCATGCTGCCGGGCTAGGCCGGCGGCTTTACGTCATATGAATGGCAGCTGTGAAAAAAGCCGGCGGCTTTGGTGAGTAGACAGCATAATGATTGAATTCTTTCTATCCAATACTACTTAAACAGATTAAATACCCTCCGCCGTTCCAATAGAATATGAACAGTGAAATTTTCAAAGCGTTTAGAAGTATTTATAAGAAAGGGCGTCTTCAAGTAAGATTTTACTTTGTTAAGTTGATTGTGGACGACAATCGCGAGTCGCCGCCAATTATTTACGGTTCAACAACTTAGAAAAGCATTTGATTCGGGGTTCTGTACATATTTGGTTGCTTGGTTGAATTATATTTTAGGAAATAGTGGATAATATTAAGGGCTTTAGGAATTATTATTTGTATTAGCTAACAACTGTTCATTCAGTCGTCATGATTGACGTGATTGTCGTTTCATATGCCATAAAGTGATTCAATCGTCATTGAATCAGCGATTATGTAGAGATTTCATATTTATCGACAACTATCGAGATAAAGACGAAAACTTCTATTATTTAGTATTTTTTAAAGTATTTCTGTACCTAGTATTTTTGTCTATGCCATCAATTGCTATCTATCCTTGTTTTTACTTACTGATTTTCAGTTTAAAAAGATAATTATAGCCTTAAATATCTTGAACCTTCGAATAAAAGGGCAAAATCCTAATAATTTTAAGATAAGTCTACAAAATCTGTACATAACCTATCAAGGAGATTCTTCAGCGAAAATTTACGAGTTGGCCAAGTATTTCGAAAACATGACAGAGTTTGATCGTTCGAACGACTCCTAAAGCAAATGGGCTATTAACAAAATCTTCAAGTTGTCTAAACTTTACAATAAAATACTTAATGGCGGGTCTTTCGCTTTTTAGAACGGCTTAGGGCCCCAACACATTAACACGACACGACGACGTCGCCTCGCGAAACGATGCGACGACGTTGTGTCGCGTGCCGCGTCTTGTAAATCTACGACACATATTACCGGTAGAATCTTAATAAAAAGTTGTGGTGTTTATTAAGATTGTCGTTAGCCCATATATTATGTCCCCAGTCCCCACCGAGGGGCACGAGCGTACTCTCATACACAGAGTGATTGGGCCGTAATCCACGACGCTGGCCAAGAAAAAAATTAAAAGAAAAGAAGATATAGATTATAGATTTTATTAAGATTCTTATTTATTAATTTATTCTTATCTATCAATAAAAATTTATGTTGTTTATTAAGATTGTACCGTTGTGTCGTAAGTAGTAGATTTTTTCGATTGTCGTGTTTATGTGTGGGAGCCCTTAGACACGTTTTGGAAGATATTCAAAGCTGAAATGTTCTTCGAGAGGCACTAAGCTTTTGTTTCCAATGTATTTGAAGTGTCTGTGAGAAATTTCAGTTGAAAGCAAATTATCTTTTGTTTTAATTTGTTACTGATTTTAGGAATCATTTAAATTACTTATTTATTAGTATAAAATGACTGTGGAATAGTACAGACTTGCGCGTTTATTAAATAGTGTTGGCGGTTTGACGTTTATGGAACGGTTTCTTCACAAAACATTTAAAACAAAAGAGAATCAATTGATAGACCATAGACCACCGGCTACCTCTCAGAGTTTTCTAGAGTTTGACTATTATTTAGTTCAAACTCATTCAATTTATGAAATAATGAAAATGTAGACTAGACTAGACTAAACGTAGTTTCAAAGGAAGTAAAAATAACTTATATTTTGAAAGTGGTTTCGAAACTTGGTTTCTGAAGTGGCCGAAGCGGGTATGTGTATTATTTTATCTTATGCTGTTTACACACTTAAGCCGCCGGCATGCCGACGGGCCAAGCCGGCGGCTTTACGCCATATGAATGGCAGCGGTCAAAAAAGCCGGCGGCTTTGGTCTGTAGATACCATTATCTAGCCATCGCTGTCCCACTGCTGGACAAAGGCCTCTTTCCTCTTCGTCCATGATTCCCTATCCTGGGCCGCCTCTTCCAAGGATTATATGGATCTTTATTCATAACTTACAAAGTTGATCAATATAATAAAGCTATTTCACTTTAGTAGTATCTAGTTCTTATTTTCACAAACTAGTTTATGTAATTTGAAAAATAAAATAAGATTGCAGACGTAATTTATTTAGTACGGTTAGCAGATGAAGCAAAATATTTTTGAATCAAATCTATCACTAAATTGAGAGTTTTTTGTTCGTTCTATAAAGTAGGTAGGTATGGTTTTTTGTTATTGCTCAGTTATTGACGTAACTGCTTTCTATTAAATTTATATATGTTTATAGTTAAAGAAAAGAACTATGTATTTCAAGGTAATATGATGACGATGATATTATATCAAAGTTTAATCAAAATCGGCTAAGTAGTTTATGAATAAAAGTTAGAATATACAAAGTATAGGTACTTACCTTTTTTTAACATAACTTTTTTGCTAATTCTACACCGACTCTACAGCTCGGAATATAAAAGGCTTCGCGTCGATCGCGCGGATTTATCTCAAATGAAGACATTATCCTGCGCGCGCGCCGTACGTGACGCCGGCAGGCCAGAGTTGAAGGTCGTGATTGGCTGGTTTTTGTTTTTTTTTCTGTTGTTCTTATTTTGAAAGTGGTAGGTTTGATTGGGTGCTAGGTGATTTATGGTTTTAAATAATAAAGCAGTGATAAGTTTTTTTTTTTTACAAAATGTATATACCTGGCTATTTAAGAGCTTTAAGAGCAACGCTCTTTTCAGTGGATCAGAGTGTCGAAAATTCCACCAACAACTTCGCCACTCTGCAACACATGTAAATATTCAATATTTTGAAAATAAATTGAACTCTACTAAAATTCAAACCGTCATTAAAAAAAAATAAGTACAAAATAAAAATGCTTTGTTTTAAAACCTAGTCAATTTTTTTATGAATCAAAATTTTTTTACAGCAAGATATAAATAAAGTTTTACATTTCTGTTTCAATAACCCATAAATGTTTAATATTTCACGTTCGAGAATTAAGTTCTTACTTCAACCCAGATCAATCTTAGACTTCATACAATGAATAATAAAAGGGGGGGGGGGTATTCTTAAAGTGTATCCCTACTGTAAGTGGGTAACTGTCATGTAACTGCAGTATTTGTCAACATTTGATCTATCAAACTTTGACATTGTAGACATTGGTATTTGTTTTTATTCGGGTACCTAGTCAGATTTAGGTACTAGTACCACAGATTACTTAATAGTTACTACGTAACAGATACTTCACTCAGAAGAAAATATCCAATACCTACTGCTTTAACAGTGCGCAATAGCCCAACTGTCACGTCAGAAACCACTGCATGCTAAAATGTGCCTAAATAATCAAGCGTATAGTTGTCATTGCTTCGCACTGCGCGATCCCGTAAAAATCGCGGGGCTGCCGCTTCGATAAAATTTAATTATCAAAACGTTTTGTAACTATGTTATTTAGTACTATGAATATGTTCCGACTTATATGAGACAGTTTAAAATTGTATCGTTCTTAATATTTTAATTTTTAACATGGTTTTATTTTAAATTTTTAATGTTTTTTTATCTATATAAATTCTCGGATGATATTATATTTTTCATTAAAAAAACTTAATTATTAAAAAATATAAAACATTAAAAATAAATAAGAAAACGAATGGGACTATAAAAATTTGAACAACGAGCGTGCGCTTCGCTTTGACAACCGCGCTTCGCTTGGTCCGCAAGCGGCCCGCAGAGCGGTAGGCATTTATAGCGCGCAAGTACATAGAGTGACGGAGGCCTGCTAGTACTTACTAAGTAGTTTTTATAAGTAATTTTAGTTTCTGTAAGTAATGTTTTTATGTGTAATTTTAAGCTATTTTCAAATTCAATACAATTCAAACACGTAAATTTCTTGTTCGTAAATAAATAAATAATACTTCGCTTAAGTAAAAGAAGTTATCGACCAGTAAAGATGAGTTTTTCTGATATGTAGGTAGGCTATATTATTGTAAAATTTGATTAAAATCTGTACAGTAGTTTTTGTGTGAAAGAGTATTTATTGTACAGTAACTAACAGCTTCACATCCATCCATAGGCACAAACACTGACATTTATAATATCGGAAAGACACATTTACGCTATCTACACACCAAAGCCGCCGCGGCGGCGGCTTTTCGTCATACGAAAGGCAGCTGTCAAAAAGCCGGCGGCATACCGGCGGCTTTGGGGTGTAGATGGCATTAAGTATTAAATAAGTACCTATTATAATGATTATGTAACTTTACTTTTGTAAAAGAATATATTGATCATAACATCATATTTCTACCCGTGGATCGCAATAAAACCATTTGATATAGGTATACCTAGAGTTTTTTGACTTTAATTTTCAACGAGATTCATTTTCAAGCTATAGTTGAGACACTGTCCATTTTGCTGTGAGGCTGAGCTGCTATAAACCATTAACTGAGGAAGATGGCGGTTCATAATAAAGTCATTATGTGAATAAATGCTAACGACTATATTTACAAGGCGTCTATGCGTCGACCATTAGGGTTAACCATTACTATATTTAGAGTTTCGAGTTACTGGATAGGGCATTCTGTAAGAGTATGGATATAATGGGCATGATGACAAAAAATTTTTTTTAGTCCATCACATAGATTATTTTAAAATATTCGACACGTATTTTTTTCTCTTAAACTAAAAATGACACAGATACACTTGGTTAAAGTTTAGTACGATTTTTACGTAGGAGTGACGTCAATACCCACCCCCCACTCCGTAACTTTGATGCTCTGTATCTTTGTATTTATTTATGTATTTGACCAGGTAAAAAAAAACATGTTACAAATATTTTTTAATAGCCTAAAAGACGGACTAATATTTTTTTTAATTTTCGAATGTAGTCATCATCCCCATTGACAGACTAAAATTAGCTTAGCAACCATCTTTATTGTTTTGAACTATGATAAAATGGTGTGAAATACATAATGTTTACCAATTTCTTTCTATAATTAAAATACCAAAATCTCTTTATTACACAAATGACACAGAGATCAAAATTACAATACAAAACAGACAACGAAAATGCAGCAACAAACCTTATAGTTAGATTGCATTATCTTCCAGATGAAGGGGTTAAAGCGGGGAAGTGTACACCATTTTTTGACCCCCGACGCCAAAAGAGGGGTATTATAAGTTTGACCCCTCTGTCTGTGTGCCTGTGTGTCTGTCTGTGGCACTGTAGCTCCTAAACGCGTGGACGGATTTGGATGCGGTTTTTTTTTAATTTAAAGCTGGTATTCCTGGGAGTGTTCTTAGATATATTATATGCAAATCGGTTCAGCCATTTCAAGGTCATCAGCTCTTTTGTCAGCTGTGGTAGGGTTGTAAATCCAATATAACAGCAGATATGTCGTGTTTGGATTCATTTTGGTCATTTACAGTTGGATCAAAAACGCGGCAAATACCTTGCATTTTTTTCTTCTCCGCGTTGCCATAACGCTGTTTTATAAATGAAAATTACATTAAAAAATTTAGTATTTTGCAACGTTAAAGCCAATCCAGCCCACCTAACTCCTTGCATCCGTCTCGATATAAGATAGGTGGTGAGCTCGGCGCCTCTTTGTTTGGCCTTAACGAGCCCAAGCTTAATGGCTCATTGTGAACTTTTTGCACCTTGGATAGGTTCAGACCTGCGACCTTAGACCAAATAAAACCAGCCATTTTACTACCTGACACTTATAGTAAAATCTAAAGACAATTTGCTATAAATTCTCTCTGACATACTGAAATGGGTCGTAAATGCGTAAACACTAAAATGCTAATTGTGTATTTCATTTTTGAGTAAGTGTATTACAATTTATAGTTTACCATGGCAGTGCAGTTTTCGTTTCATACCTACTAAACTATAATTATTTATACAACAATTATTTGTAAGTGTATTGTTATAATCAGTTTTATTATAAAATTTCATTTTAAATTGGTAATAAAGTTATGAACAATGGAAAATTTAAAGTTATGAAATTATGAAAAATTTGTTAATGAAAAAAATTGTGTTTTTATGAATGAGAATAATTTTCTTTAAAAACTTACCTCCTTCCATAAGAAGGTAGGTTATTTTAGTTAGAGAAACCTTTCTTGCTAGATTCTTCTTTGGGGAAAACACTACATTGGAAATCTAGCGATAACTTCATTAAAGTTGACATATTTCAAGTGCTTTGTATATTTTCTTTATCATTTCAGCCTATGTCTGCCTACTGCTGAGCATAGACCTCCCCAATGGTCCTATAACGCGACCGATCTAATTGTCACCTGCATCCAAAGAGACTACGCGGTTTTAGGTCGTTGTTAGATCTTGCAGGTGGCTGTCTCACGCTGCACTAACTTTGCATTTACAGAAATTACAAGAGACAGACACTGGAAAAGACAGAAAACACTTCCCTCCACTTGCTACGATCCAAACACACTTCCTTCGCTTCATCCACATTCATCAATCGCCTCATACATGCCTTTGCATTTTCGATACTCCCATATAACTCCTAACTTGGTCTAAGCATGTAGTCAAGAATTCGTGAACTCCACTTTCGGATAAGTGCGCAAAAAACGTTGCTTTTGTTAGCTGAAAGTCAGCGATGTGGGCTCTCACAGTCGTTAGCGCTGATTGTACATAAATGCGGATAGTATGGGAGATACAATGTTGTAATGGGATGGATGATTTGCTTTTGTTTTTTGGTGGACTTTTTCAAAATCGGATTTTTTTGAATATTCGAATTTAGTCACTTCCATGCTCTGATGCTCATTTGTTGTGGCAACACATTTAGAATTTATAATAATTTCAAATTGACAACAATGTCGATAATAATATGACAATCAAAAATGCTCTGCGCTGCGCTCCGCCAGATGTGTAGCTTCTCACTAGGATTCCCTGTGCCTTGGATGCAAAGGTCATAAGCAAAGACAAATACAATGATATCCAGACAGCCCAGGTGGAATTTGAACCCCTGGATTTGACCGTCTGACTGGCAATCCAGCATAATTAACACATTTTAAATCTCAAACGCAAATTAATAAGATCTCTATGGGCTAAAACATAAATTCACGACACGACGCGACACGATGTCGTGCGTGGTAAAACGATACGACACGACGCGACGCGACACGACGTCGTACGACATCGCATCATGAAAATCCACAACGTCCTGGATTTCACGACGTCGTCGTGTCGCGTCGTGTCGTGAATTTATGTTTTAGCCCTATCTATATCGATAAGACAAAATAATTTTAATAAAGTCAAAGTCAAAGATGTTTATTCAAAATCGAAACTAAAATTAGTTCACATTTTAGTCTTTTTTTGTCTAAAACTATCCCACTACTCTATATGACTATGGTAATAGCATTCTTTGGCCAAGTTTTACCCAATTATCCAGAGTACGGTATTCAAATCGTTTCGAACCGAAGGCGATAGATGCCCTGCAATTGAAGCGAGTTGAGCCTCAAGTGGGAAAACAAGAAACGAGAGGGTGTTTTATGGAAGACGCTGATTTTCAGCGTCGTAGCTTCTGTGGGAATATCAATGCTTTAGGATGGTTATTTAGGAATTTATGATAATACTCGTATTTATTTAATTAACTTGAAACTGCCCGCGACTTCGAACGCATTTTTCATCACATCTTGGAACACTGACACACTATCTTTAAATAATATTTAGACTTTTAGAAGTTTTATAAAAACATTTTCAGTGGATTTTTCGCGAAAGAGTAAATATTCAATCAGTTATGATCTTTAAATAAAACTTTCTAATTCGTCAAATTTAATAGACAAAGAAATGATGCGTAATGCTATCTAAACACCAAAGCCGCCGGCATGCCGCCGCGCAAGGCCGGCGGCTTTACGTCATACGAATGGCAGCTGTCAAAAAGGCCGGCGGCTTTGGTGTGTATGTACCATAAAGGGTTAAAAATCGTCTTCCTGCTATTACGATACTTAAAATACATTAACTTCGATACTATAACACTGATAATCAGCTAAACACATGACATCTACCTTAAAAATAGATAATTGTCGATACCGATCGCTCCCGCCGGTTATCTAAGTAATGATAGACCTCGATGTAAAGCTGCGCTCATATAAGGGCGCCCTCACACTGCATGTAAACGGTAATAGCCTGTAGCTAGAAAACGTGTGATTCTTAAAGACTGTTTTGCAAAATTGTTCGATTGCTATGGGGTACTTGTTAATGTAAATAGTGAATGGGATAGTAAAAGGATTTGTAAAAGGAAGGCTAAAATAAGAGTAGCCTAAATCGACGAGCATGTAAAGTATGAGGCGACTGATGAGTGTGGATGGATGGAAGGAGGTGGTCTCTGTCTACCCCTATGGGAGAGAAGCATGACAGATATATATATAGTATGTATGTTTATATTTTGTATGTAAAGTAATATATATTTTGTAAGAAAGTTTATATATGAGCTGTAATTAAAAATTATCAAAATAGGCATATTGCGTTGAAGTATAAAAAGTGTGTTTGTTTTGAAATATATTTTAAAACTTGAAAATATTAACAATACCATATTAATAATTACCACCACAGAATAGGGTTTCATGTCAGAAATACATTAATTTTAATTTTCTGACTTAAGTGAAAATTCTACAAAGCATTATAAAACCTTAAACCACAAATAGAGCATAAACACTTCAACCTAAATAAACTTCATAAACATATTACGAGTTCTAAGACAGTAGGTACCTAACTAGCGTCTCTGACATAAACAGTACGCCATCAAACTTGCGAGAACATAATATCCGCTGTCGTTGAGAATATGTGACGAGGTGTGAAGGGAAAGGAAGGGTGGATGTGGCTTTATTTGTAAGAAGGTAGTGGTTTTTGTGTCTGAAAAAAGTCATAGTGGTTACCGTAGGCGCTGTCTCCAAAAGCGAGGTATTAGCGTCGTCGGGTGGAGACGGCTCAAAAAAAAGTGTATAGAAATACGTGGCACGACGATAATATCGCCGGGATTCTTTCGCTTGTGGAGACAGTGCCTTAGTGCTGGAAACTTAGTCGAAAACTGTTGATAAATTAACTATAATAAATTATATTGTTTATTCTAAAATTATTATAAATTAGGTACTCATCTTCTGAATACTAAAGACTTAATTTAATTAGATATTATTTGATACCGCATTCAATAATTCCCAACTCCCTCCACCCGATTATACCCAACATATATGCAAGTCTTATTTACTTAAGTGGGAGCTTTTCCTTAAGGAAATTGCGTCAAACAGCACTGAGAAGTACCAAGCTGCACTTTGCGATAACGGCCTCTTAACACATTCGGCTTATTATGTTTGTATGTCGCGAGTTTAATGAAAGAAACATAAATACACATGCTTTTGTGTGTTATGGTTAATGAGGTTAGATGCGGGAGAGAATATTTTGACTTTAATAGACGTGGAGGTTTTAAAAGCTTTTTTATAAGGATTTTAGGGTTTTATTAAGTGATGATGTACAAGGTAACGTCGTATCAAGATGTCAAATTGTTGGCAGAAGAAAGTCGATGATGGTGATTACTTCACCGATAAGAGGCTGAGAGAGAGAGAGAGAGAAGTGATAGACTTGTGTCGAATGACGCTTATCTGTGATGCATAAATAAAGAGATAGATAAACAATTAAAAATAATGAAAACAAAAATATTGACTGACTAAGAATAGGTAATGATTATAATATGTAGCTACCCAATTAATCGGATTACTTAATTCGAAGAAGAATGTTATTGGTAAAGAAAACAATAGAACAATGGGGGCTCGTTTCATTGATTACAGATAAAATGTAAGTATCGTAGGGATAATTTTATAGCTGTCACTGTCTTAAATGACATGTTTTTATGAAATGTAAATAAATATAACTCAGTCATTTAAATTTTATCTATAAATGGTGAATCCGGCCCTTCATTTAATTATCTGAAACGTGTATTTATTTTCCAGGCCATTCGTTATTCAAATAAACTGCGTGACTATAACAAAACAATCGAATAAATCATCGACAGACTAAACTAAAATGAATCTGTGACCACTGAAATAAAAAACTGGATAACGAATTGAAATATGAGTCCTGTTGTGAAGCAAATAAGGCGATAATTTAACGAAAGTGGCTTTTATACACGGGGGTTTGAAACTTTGCGATTTTTCATTTGGTTTTGATATTTGAGTAATAAGGCGCAGATGAGGTTCAAATATTTATTTTATGTTCATTTGAGATCGATATTAAATAGTTCATTTTGTGATAAACTGCTTTATTAAAATAAATAATACAAACATAGAATTAAATATTTACAGGAAAAATATATTTTCCAACGCGTCGCCACGAGGCAAAGTATCCAACAAGCTGGCAACATTACCTCTCCGAATAGCAATGCTTATCCTTTGGCGAAGGAAGCTGCCAGCTCTCGGATCACCCGAAGTCTCGCGTAAACGCGTTGAAAGCTCCGGTACTAAAATTTTGGCCTGTGATATAGCAAAAAATATGCAATGTACAGCATAATTATTTAACACGACCACGACTTGCATTAACAGGTACCAAAAAGCAACTGTTTTTCTTTTCTCTTGTCAGTTGTGCGTCTACTTTCTGCTATTGCTTATGTTATCTACACACCAAAGCCGCCGGCATGCCGCCGGGTTGGGCCAGCGGCTTTACGTCTTACAAATGGCAACCGTCAAAAAGCCGGCGGCTTTGGTGTGTAGATACCATTAGACATCGTGATACGACATAATGTTTATTCTCGTTTACTTTATTACGTAGGTACTAGCTTACGTTCCTAGGTAAAAACCAACTTTTTTAGCCTATTTTGTCCCACTGCTGGGCAAAAGCCTCTCCCATGCTTAACCACAGATTTCAAAAACCAACTTAACAAGAAATTATTAAGAATAGTCTGTGTTTGTCCCAAAAACATATTTTATGAATAAATTAATTATTATACAGCAAAGGGCGACTTCCCCGCTGGTGCATAAAAGCTTAAATGTGTTTATTGAAGTGTAACCATGTTGATAGCAACCGAGGCACGCGTGGAAACCTGTTTGTTCGATAATACACATTTTCCGCAGTCCACACGAGACCAGACAGATGATAATGGAAAAAAGGCAACTAAAGTGATTTATTGAAGCGTGATTGAGTGTGAATTTTTAAATAAATTTTTGTTTCAATGTGGTGTCACCTAGAATCGTTTGTTTAAAGAATACTTTATAGTATATGTGTCCTTTTATTATTATGTGCCAAATTTGCTTTGACGTAACTTTTTATAATAATTATTGATTTAAGCAAGAAGTGCTAGACATCAACCAATTGATGATTATGTCATAACCACAGATAACTAAATAGATAAACTAAGTTTTGAAAACTTAAAAATGTCAAATAAAACCTACAACGACTTATTATGTGAAACGTCAGAGCTTATAGGTGAAGCAACTCAAGCAGATGAAGCACTATTCGCAACTGGTCAAGCTGAAAAAACATCCCTCCAGCCGCTGCTTTCAGAAATAAGAGTCCGCTATACAATTCTACTGTCTAGACTGGACGCGGTTTATGACCAACTTTTACAGCCCCAAAAGCGCTTGATTGTAAAACGGCTGCTTGAAGCGTGTTTAGGAAGACTTATAGAAATAAAACACGATTTGGTTGAAGTTCAGCTGTCGGATTTTACTTTTGATGATGATGAGGTACTTAAACTTGTTAATTTACAGTTTATTATTGATTTTATAACTGCTGATACAAATAATGAAGCGGCACGAAATTGTACTTTTTGCATTGGGCAGTGGGCTATAACAAAGCTGTTGTAATGACAGTTAGGCTTTTGCCACACTAGACGGAAATTCCGTCGCCGAATCCATGTTACTACATATAAAATACATATAGCGGGCACACTTCGCGGAAGATCGGTCGTTCCGTTTTAAAAGCAATGACATGTATAGGCGTTCCGCGACGGAATTTCCGTTTAGTGTGGCAAAGGCCTAAATGCGTAAAGTGATTTAGGTAATATACAAAAAAAGTATATTATTATGTTTCCAGGCACTCACAAAACTTCAAGTAACGCCATACGAAGCAGAACCGGTAGTTCCAAGCTATTTCACGAGGGAAAGAGAAGATGAAGTGCAGTATAGACGTCAGTTCATAGAAGATACATTGAGGAAGCTGGGATATGAGCCGCCGAAGCCAAGGCCTTTGGTGCTAACGGAGCAACAGGCTGTGTTGATAATACAGACCCATGAGAGAGCTAGACAAGGAAGGCTGAGGTATGTGCTAATAACGAGGGATTAGATATTAAGTTGTGGTTAGTTAAAGTGGATTGAGTGGGTGATACAAATAATGACTTCGATTTAAAAAAGAAGTCTAAGGTTCAATAGAAGAAAATATTGACTTTATTGTAATGTTGTTATGGAAAATGAAAATATGAATCACTCTGAAATTAAATAGATCAAAATGAAAGTAATAGTTTAGGGCATCCATACACGGACTGCTTCAAGCTGTTGAGACCCGGCTGCTTGAAGCCTATTAAAGTTTTGAGAAGTAACCTATTGAATTATTCCTGTTAATTATTTTTCAGAGGACAATTCATGAAAGAAATAAGAATGCTCAAAGAAAAAGGCAGAGATCAGAAAGGTGAGATGTCGGCAACTGCAGCCACCGCTATACAGAGAGTCTGGCGAGGGTTTCTAGCTAGAAGATACACGAAAAAGAGGAAACAACAAGAGCAGCTTCTGATTGGAATGGAACTTGCTCCTTATGTCGAATCTGAAGCTATTAAAAAGGCTGAACAGGTAAAAAACAAAATAAAATTAATGTTATCTTAACAAGAATTGACAATTTTAAATATGAGAATGCCAGAAAGAAAAAGTAAGCAAAATAAAAAACAAATTTTGACAACTTGATAATAAACTTGATTATTTCGGAATTGGCATCAAACAATGAAGATCATTGACGTGGAAATTTGTTATTAGCATCGTTTTGCCTATTTAGCTATATACTGTGTTTAACTGTTTTCCCTTACAGAAATAAATAAATAATTTGATTATATACTAACTTTGTTACAAATAGGTGAAAGAATACCGTCGTAAACTTCAAAAAGAAAGAGAAAAAGAATATCAAGATGCTTTGATCTCCATTGAAGAGGAACTTCGAACACAACACGGTGTCAATTTAAATGAACAAATTGGTGATGAACTTAGACGATGGATCAAAGAGTATTATGAAAGAACTGGACGCTTCCCTGACTTCCCTTCTGAAGAAGGGGGTGGAAGTAGAGCTATGTTTAGTAGACAAGGTAAGTATTTCTAATATCTATAATTACCGCGACTGATGAGTGAGGATCAAGCGAAAAAAGCGTGTTTGGATCGCAGCAAATGGAAGGAAGTGGTCTCTGTCTACCCCAATGGGGCAGAGGCGTGACGGATATGTAATGTACTTATGTATAGGTAATTATCACACATATCTGTCACGCCTCTTTTTGTCGGGGTAGACATAGAACATTTCCTCCCACTTGCTATGATCCACTCTTCTTTTGCTCCATCCATTAGCTTAAGGGGACGTATCATGATCGGGTTTTATTAAAGAAAGACCGATTCAAGAGTTCTCCGTAATCTGCTTACTTCTGTTTATATTTAAACTTCACATTAACCTAGTGAGAAAGTTATGATGTGTAAAACATTAAAATCCCAGCTATCATGTTAATGAAGAAATTATTCGGTGGTGATAACCTCTGAAAATGTTTCCTTTCAAAATATTCAATATTTACAGGTACGGGTACAGACAGCGAGCTTTTAAGCAAATCTTCACCAGTGACGTCATCTAGAGAATCCAAAAAAAGTAAAGACAGCAAGGATAAGAAAAACAATAAGACTGAAGACAAAAATAAGGATGAAGCGGAAGATTTACAAACTTACAAATGCATTCAATCAGCTTTTATGCAAGATGTTATCAATTCTAATGAAGAGTAAGAAAGTTTATTTTAACATAAATTAAAATATAACGGTAGCACTTAATGTATCAAATGTTTTTAATAACTCTATGTTGAATATTACAGATTTGAAGACATTTGGAAATTCAAAGATGATCCTGATAACACTCACGAACGTTACTACAGAGACATGATAGAAAGGGAAAAAATGGTTAAGATTGAGCAAGAAATAAGGAACATAGTCGATGAAATGATGAGAAGTGAACTTGAAATACTTCAAGCAGCTTTTGATAAAGACAGAGCTCATAAAGGAAAAAAAGCTAAGAAGCCACAGAAAAAGGTAAAACAATAATCAGTTATAATTAATGATAATCGATTTTATCTTCTAGTTATTAAGAGTTTTCTCATTTAAAAGGTACGCAGAGGTGGAAAGAAAAATAAAAAGAAGAAAGAAAAAGATCTAACACCAGATAGAACGACTGAATCCCTCTTTGAAGAACTTGTTTCCAACGGTATCATACGTCCTTACCCGATTGTCAAAATAGACGATTATTTCGGAGAAAAGAGTTATGTTGCTGCTGAATGGAGGAAGGAAGGCTTTGAAGTTGAACCGTGTTTGGGTGACATAAGGCAGTTGGTGAAAGAATATTGTATTCTGCCTTTAGGTTCTGAGCATGTTAGAAATCATTGTCCTTTGATTCGGTCTGTGTTGCTTTCAGGTTAGTGCACTTTTGTTGGATAACTATAATCAAAATTCCTTATTTACGTTTTCTTACGTCTTGGGTTTCGTTTTTAGGACCTACTGGAAGCGGAAAAAAGTTTCTAGTACACGCAATCTGCAGCGAAACAGGCGCAACTCTGTTTGATCTGACACCAGCAAACATAGTTGGCAAGTACCCAGGAAAGACAGGATTAATAATGTTGATCCATTTGGTATTGAAAGTGTCAAGACTGTTGCAACCGTCTGTGATTTGGATGGACGATGCTGAGAAGCCATTTGTGAAGAAAATACCGAAGACTGATAAGACTGATCCGAAGAGACTGAAGAAAGATTTGATAAAGATAATAAAAGGTGAACAATTTAAAGGGACATAGTATCTAAACAAATTGAGTATTAAATTAGTAACTTCTTAAAATAGTGGTATTATATTTGTTGCAGGAATCTGCGCAGAAGACAGAGTCATATTTATAGGCACATCTCGAAATCCATGGGATGCCGAACAGAAACTTTTATTTCAATGCTACCAGAAAAGTATTCTGATACCAAAACCAGATTACGGAACTATTTCCAGTATGTGGAGAAGTAAGCTTCATAAAGCAGGGGCTATATCTCCAAGACTTGATATCTCTTGCTTATCAAGGGTTTCTGATTCTTATACAATAGGTATGTGTGACAATTTTGTAAAGATAGTAGCTCTAAACTTATCTAGTCTGTTTTTATCATGAAATTAACTTTCTATTACAAAAGAGACTGACATCAAATTAAAAACTATGTTTTTTTTTAATCGGCCCCTATTCTAGTCTGGTTGGCTTCATCATCATTAGCTCTTTTAAAGTCCCCACTACAGGGGCACGAGCCTACGAGTGATTTGATCTCATACAAATGATAGGTTGGCCTGCTGGTACACAATTTGTAATTCTGACAATTTAAATGCTAATCGTTATAACGCACTTGTATACATCTACGCACTGGTTAAGAGCCCGACTAAATTATCGCCTGATTGAAAAATGGGGGGCTCTAATGAATGGATAATTTTTATTTTCAACAGGGACATTACTATCAGCTTTAGATGCTGTACTGACTACAAAACGAAGACTCCAACTAAAAGTTCGAGCATTAACAGCTCAGGAAGTTGCAGTTCAGTTGAGTTTTAGAGAACCGGTGTATGCGGAACAGGTATCATTATGATTCTACCTTTAATTTTAATTATTTCACCGGGTAGGAAATATTCTGTTTTATATTTAACGAGTAAATGAGATTTCATAAGCTCTATCATCCATACATCCTAACCAACTTTTTATATGCTGGTCAAATTATCACTTTGGTATCTACTACCTACTATTTTAATAGCTTTTGATATCCTCTACTTTTAAAAGAAGATGAGATTTCTTAAGTTATTTGATCCAACACTTCCTTAGCAACTCTTTATATTGTGCTTCTCAAATTAACACTTACCTTTAGTCGATAGAATACATTATGGCATCTACACACCAAAGCCGCCGGCTTTTTTGACAGCTGCCATTCGTATGAGGTAAAGACGCCAGCTTAGCCTGGCGGCATGCCGGTGGCTTTGGTGTGTAGATAGCATTGAAATTACTTATCCCTCCTCTTTTGGGATCTTCGATGTCCCAATTTTGAAATCCAGAGGGGTAACTACAATATTATTATTAAAATTATTAGCTCCATTTCTCAAGCTATCTTGTTTATAGGATGCAGCCGCAGAAGTGTGGTGGAGCAAAACACCATTGGAGAGAAGAAGGCAGAAAGCAATTCAGAGACTTCAAGAACTGCAAGCTGAAGCTGAAGAAAGAGCTGCTAATGCTATTAAATAAGTACATACTAGAATAGTAAAGTGATTTGTGTTGCTATATTAAGTGTTCATTTCAACATCTAGAAATACAATTTATCTGACAGATAAACTGACAGATATGTTCATTTCATAAAACATAACGTTTTAGGCAAAGACAGATATTTTATATCTGTTAGATAAATTGTATCTGTAAATGGTTAAACAAACCCTAAGAATAAGATGGTACGTTTTTAATTGAAGTCCGAAATAGTTTACAATTTGTGTCAAGTTGACTGCAGTCGATGGCTACTTAGGTAAGTTCTTACTTATCGGTATAAGCATTAACTAGGTATGTTTTATCAATCATTGTGAGTACCTAGTCTTTATATTTAATAAATACATTTTCCGTGTGACAATAAAGCCTTAATTAACTGAAATATCTGTTAAGGGTGTTTCTTCGATTTGGGATTCTTTAGTTGATTCCACTGGTAAATTTTAAATATTATTTTATTTTTAAATTGAGAATAAAATTACAAAATAGAGAGGTCAATAAACAAATATTTTGAATAGGCACTCATTTCTTATGTATGGATCCAAAGATATTGGATGTTAAAAATTTACGCCCAGGGGAATCAATAATAATGCAATATAAAGTATAAAAAAGTTTCAATTTTGTTAAATAAAATTAAAAACAGTTAACGTACCAACGAATTTAGGCTTTAAAGTGTTATTGGGTATTAATACAAGTTGCTGTGAAGTTGCTAACAATTTTTTTTTAAATAGCTGACCGAGCTTTGAAACGTCCTCCCTTAATGTGGAAAACTATTTTTTTAATAATATCAAACATTATTACACATTACGCTATTTTTAGAAATCAATATAAACCGTTATTTAAGCAATCTGTATGATTTTATTAGTATGGTGCTTGTCATAAAACCAGTGGAATCAAGCCAGTGGAAGCAAGAAATATCGGTTTTTTGTCGTTTTACATAAATTGGATTTAACTAGCGTAATGATGTTTCCAGGCTAGATAATGGGCACCCATGCGCTTATTCATAGCCATATTAAGTTACTCTTGTAGTACAAAATTAATAAGAAAACATGAACATAGTAATCAATGATCATACAGAACAAAGCCAGGGGAATCAGATACTTATCTTTGTATTTCGTGAATGGTACAACTTCACGCATAATCTACCCCCTCGATACATAAAATGTATCTCACAGTTCGCATGAAAATAGGCAGCGCCAATCCCAATGGCTCGACTAGGGTCGTATGCGCAATTTAGTGACGTGCCAAGGTAATCACACTTTGGTGCCGGACAAAATTAAAATGACTAGAGAAATTCAGTTAATGGTAAAATACGTGTAAAATTTATTATGATGCGTAATAATTAACTATTCTATAATAAAATAAAAACATGTATGAATCTTTAAGTATATAAGATAAAAAGATTTTTAAGGTTTTCTGAATAAATCGGGAGAGCGGACACGTCAGTGGAATCAATTTTTAGGGCTTTGAACTATTTTTTAAATACCTTTCGATTTGAATTCATGTATTATTTTTATTTTCCCAAGTAGATAACACCTTAATCTATAGTTTAAAACATATTTTATTCACTTTATAATTTGAAACGTAGGATTTAAGCCCCCGGACATCAAAAATTTCGATTCTGAAGATTCACCCTTAATTCATTTCAAAAATCACTTATTAATTTCATTTACCAAAACAAGACAACTATTCTGTGTTAATTACACGTGACAGCATTGAAAAAATCCAGCAAAAGCAATTTTTATCAGATAAATAAAAATAAAACGTCAATTCTCATAACACGACATCTCAATCGGATATTGGCTTTAATTTCTACCCTTTGAAATACCCGTGGGAGTCGACAGGTGTGTAAGTACCCTTATATCCTCATAGGGTTGGCGCACACCTGACGGAGCGCAGTGCAGAGCATTTTTGATTGTCATTTTATTTTCGACATTGTTTTCATTAAAATAAAATTTACAATCAGTTAACACAACGAACGAGCATCGGAGCATCGAAGCGACTGCAAGCGAATGTTGTGTCAATTGATTTTGAATATTATTCTGATGAGAACAATGTCGATAATAATATGACAATCAAAAATGCTCTGGAGGCTTAGCATACGTGTAGCGACAATTATCTCACGTCATGCTATCCTTATCACATTTAAAACTATTAACTATGGACAGAGACATACCTAAGCGTGACAAACAACCATTATTACCTCTTTCTCGTTATTTCTTACCCTAAGGTTGCCTGGAAGATATTGCTACCTAGCAATAAGGCCGCCTGTTGCTTCTTATATTCTTGTTTGTGTCTGTACCTTATATCTTTTGTGCAATAAAGAATATTTGTATTGTATTGTATTGTAAACCCATGACAACGTCTTGTCACGGAGTGTATGCTAAGCTAGCACTCCGTCAAGTGTGCGTCGGCCCTTAAATCCTCTTACCACCCTTTCGTTTTGAAGGAACCCATTTAAGTAAGTTTCCACAAGTTTTTATACTTATTCTATTTCTGGAGAAAATTCGATTGGCCTTAGAGAGTTTTTATGATTAGGTTTTTTCTTATTTTGGAGAAAGTAAGTAATTGTACAGCTAAGCTAGCTACCTTCAATAGTTATAAACCGTCGTCATAGCTACTGAACTGTACAGTACAACCCAATTATTTAAAGATTTGATTTCTATTTAGTTAAGTAACTAATTCAACAATCTGTATGAAAAGACTTTTCGTTTTGTTTCATGTTCTTTAGGATTTTAGGTAGGTACCTGATTAGGTATAGCTAGTTTCCTATCATTTCCAAGAAAATCGTACTCAAAATAAAAAATATACCAAATGTAATTATTTATCAATAGGTAGTCAATGAATAAATAGAACGTATCGTTATTTTATTTTTACTTAATTTACGATAGAAAACGTTGTTCTTCACATAAATACGTAGTTTTTTCTCCATTTACTTTGTAAACCACGCTTTCTCTGAGAATAATGAGAATTCTTTCTATTTCTTCTACAAGGCTTTTTTCCAGTATATGCTCGTACTGGAAATGCTACAGGATGTTAAAATTTGAAACACTTAAAAAATTAAGGACCAACATTTAGTAGGAGACAAAAAAAATCATGTCAAATATCCAATGTTGTAATATTGAGTTGTAATCATTTTAACCCTCTATTTTCATTATCTACTTTTAAGGCAACATTAATTATTTCTTAATGTAAAAATATTTAATTTTCCAAGTCAATCAATCAATCTACTCCTCAGCACCATTTTCAATGTTGATATAGTACGAATAGCGAATTTTGAGTAAATGAAAGTATATAAAACAATTACATAGTTGTGTCATCATCATCATGTCTGCTTATGGACGTCCATTGCTGGACAAAAGCCTCCACCAAGGGTCTCCACAACGACCGGTCTTGCGCTGCCCACATCCATCGGCTTTCCGCGACTTTAGCCAAGTCGTCAGTCCATTCAGTCAATGGCTTACAATCTTAATGCTATCTACACACCAAAGTGGCCAGCCTTTTAACAGCTGCTTTTCGTATGACGTAAAGCCGCCGGCCTAGTCCGACAGCATGCCGGCGGTTTTGGTGTGTAGATTAAAGAAATAATACGATACGAAAAATTATAGAAACAAAATTTTTATAATGCATCGCGTACGGTGCATTATAAAAATTTTGTTTCTATACGTGCGTACATGTTTCTTATTTAAATATTATCGTTTAAAACATCCTATATAACATAGAACCTCCCTCTCCGTATTTGTTTTCACTCATAGGTGATCTCGACCGCGAATTAATGTGCCGGTACAAATTACAACCAGTATTAATTGTGTTTCTCTGTTTGTTTTTACTGATTCCGAGGGTTTGGGGTCGAGGGGACTTGTGTCATTGATGTGCTAGTCGGTTAGATAGGGCGGTTAGGTATTTTAGAATTTATTTTATTTTTGAATGTGTCTCGAAGATGTTTTTGTCTCCGATGGAAAAGAAGTATAGGTATGTACCTATGTATGTTTTTGGTTAGTGGTAGGTATTATTTAGTGGTCAATTTAGTAAAATATCATTTTTATATTACTTTCTTTCTTTTTCTGATCGTATCTTAGATATTTTACGACCTAAAAAGCCACAGAAATTTTTTAATTATATTACTGACTTAAATTTCATCAGAACGGATAAGATAAGGACTTAAACCCATTTTTTAACCTTGATGATATTCTTCTATACTTCTAACAAATCAATGTGATATCTACTAATGCTATATCTACATCTAGGTAACCACATCCCAAGGGAATCCTCACGAGGGATACAGTATCAGCTGCAATGGAAAATTGGATAGAGAGGAGTCAGTCCTAAACAAATGTTAGAGTTAATTAGCCAATTGCGTTTGTTTTGACAGATTATTTATTTATTAGCTACATTAATGACATAAGCTAAGAAATACATGTGTTATACTGTTGTGATAATCAAGGGGCATAATCTCCCCATGAAACTGAACAGCTATGCGATTCCCGAAAAAACATCGACCTGGAAACAGCGCTGACCCAGCGTCGAGTCACGTGACTCGTCTTTACTCGTATTCTCTAATTTTCATTCGACACTAAATTACGACACTAGCGCCTCGTCGTCGAGCATGGTGTGAGCTGCAACTAGTCGTGGTCGTTAGTTTGGTATTTTTTTAAAGATTTTTTTATCGTATTTACCTGGCACTCATTTTTTTAAAGAAAACTGTAAAAAAATCCCCGCTTATTTCAATTTAGCTTTGTTTAATAATAAATTGATGAAATATTTAATTTTTTTTTGCAACTAGAGGTTGAAACCGTATTCACGATAAGTCGTTTATATATGAAACCGCACCAAATTCGCAAATCAATCGCTTTTTCATGGATCTTTCTTCATTATATAACATTAAACATACCCAGCCTAAAGCAAAATTTACACGAATCACAGCGTCAAGTCAAAACAACCCCAAAGCGCCAATGAAAGCCTCACAGACACACAGGTTAACTGTCAGTCTACCCGTACAATATTCATGGCAGGTGCACACAGACTGACCGCTTCGTTGTTTCACTAATTTAGTTATGGTTGCCTGGTTTTGGGACAAATATGGCCGCTTTAGGCTTAGGCTACACTGCAAGCGAGAGAAGATTTTCATATGTACGTCTCCTTATGTACACGGCAATGGTCAACCTAAACCCTAAACCGATGTAGCTTTTCATTTTCTTTATATCGCGTAGTACGGCAAAGGCCAAAGAAACCGACGAGACTGATGAATGTGGATGAAGTGAAAGAAGTTTCTTTGGATCGTAGCAAGTGGAGGGAAGTGGTCTCTGCCTTTCCCGGTGGGAAAGAGACTTGACAGATATATACTAGGTAGGTATTATGTATGAAAACGGCAGTATAAAAACCACATCAAATTTTTTCCATCTCAACCCTTTATTATTCTCTTTTCAACTGTTAAATAGGTTGAGTAATTAAATGATTAAGAGTACTTGAGTACTTAATTTCTTTTAGAAATATGCTGTACCTTTTGTATAACTTCTCTTTTTTTGTCTCTATGTAGACTATCATCTTACTATAAACTGTTAATAAATAAATTTTATGTAAAACTGCCTTCGAATTGTACTTGTTAAAAATGCCCGTAATATCCAGTCTACCGTATAACCAACTTTTCAAATGTCTGTCTATTAGAGTGATCACATTTTTAGACGAAGTTCGGCTTTGTAAGCTACATCAGAGCCCACCACCTACTTCAACAACAATCCTAAATGTAAACCTTTCTGGAGTCGCCGTCGCCGTCGCCGGACACGGTGTGGACGTCATGATGATGATAATTATAGTTATAGTATTCATGCCACATTCAATAGTTTGTATTTAGTCGGGTAATATAGTCCAGAGGCTTTTAATGAGTCGAATTAGCTCGGTTATTCCTTATCTCCCATCACTTCCTTCCACTTGTTCCAATATAACCCGACAAAATGACTTTCCTTTTAACATCTTAATAAGTACGAAGTTTCAGGAAATTAAATACTAATTAAGTCTTCCCTCCACCTTTTAAAGTTTAATTACCTTTAAAATTTAATTTTAATAATTGGTTTTTGGAAGAATTTCATTAATTTGAAGCTGTCAATCTCTTTTTGTAATTTACCTGAAATTAACTCTATCTGAGATGTTGACTTAAGGCCAAAACACACCGGATGCGTATGCGTAGATGTATGAGTACCTCTGAGTACGTCTACGTTACGCAAGCGGTGACAGTTCCATACATTACAACCCAGAAATACGCATACGTCTACGCATAAGCATCCGGTGTGTTTTGGCCTTTAAGGCCTTTGTGCATAAGCGGTTAAACCGCCGAGACTAACAATTGCTGCCATTGTTATAAGATTATAGCAAAAACACAACATTGTAAAACCAAAGTTACAAACAAATTCAAACAAACGTCTTTCTATTGTCACAGATAACCGTAAGTATAAGTGCTCGTTTCACCTCCTGCAGATAAAATATAACTGACAGATAAACCTATGTCTATTTCATAACACATGTCGTATGAAAATTTAATGTTTGTTAGAAAAAAAATATCAAAATTTAAGAAAAATAGTGATTTTCATAAGTTTAATACTAGAGATAATAATAAACTTGTTATGTCTGGTAGTAGACTAACTAAAATTAATAATTCATTTGAAGGGAACTGTATACGGTTTTACAACAAACTGCCTGATAATGTTCTAAATTTAACGGAAACGAAATTTAAGCGTTGTATTAAGAGGACTCTTTGTCAGAGAGCGTATTATAACATTAACGATTTTATTATTGACAATAGGGCATGGTGTGTAAATGCTCTAGCTCCACACGATCATAATATTTAAGTTGTTCTTTTGTAAACACATGATTGTAAACAATATTTTTAAAAAGTGCAACCTCAAGAGTTTCTTGCTGGCTTCTTCTCTGGGGAATCTGCCTTCCGAAGTCAGCGTAGCTTCAGTCAGTTAATTTGCTTTTACTTTTGTTAACTTGTTATAATTTTGTTTTTATTTTGTGTTATATTTCTGACGCATTCAAGTGTAATTTTGGGTTACCTATGAATAAATCTCTATTGAATTGAATTGAGTTTTAGACAGTGACAGGTAAATATCTGGCAGATAAATTTTATCCGTAGATGATGAGACAGGCTCTTACTGACTTAAACGCCAAATAAAACAGTCTAGACAAACACAATCAGTAACAAGCTAACAAGAAATCCATTCCACAAAAACTAACAGTTCATTGCGACATTATAACCCGACTATAATAATTTGGTATTATAAGCCATAATCCTTTGGTAGTGGCGGTGGACCGCTATATTTTGCCGCTTATCCTCCTTGTCATAAGCCAGCAGGTGGCGTTATAGTAATAATTTTACGGGATCCCACTTAAGTTCGTACTTTTGATAGCATTCGCGTGGAGACAAGTTTAGCTTCTGTTCTTCGCGTAGGGATGTTCAGATTCAGTTATCGATAGTGAAAGAAAATACGTTTTTTTAACACTAATTATAAGACGACAAACTTAAAAAACTATCTTTTATAAAGGGATCCTTAATATAATGTTTTGAAGTATCTGAATTTTGAATATAATTTATATATTATTATCATGTAAAAATAAAAAAATAAAGCGATATTTTCTGCCACATATCTTTTTTCTTCGAACTCATTTTCAATAAATGGTTTGGTTTCCAAATAGGTATTCAAAACAGCGATACTACTAAGTAATAAGTACCAAGTATTAACTCAAATTAATAAAAATGGTATATACTTAACTTTACTTCAAATAATCACAATTATTCTTTTTCCATCGCAGCCATACTTATAATTCCCAATCCATTTCCACGGCATCCTCAAAACCGCACACGATACGATCAAAGTTCCAGAGAATTGAAGTTCACAGGTAACAATCGATAGTTCCTCTAGACTTAAGGACGGGGCCTCTCAGAGACGTCTCGACGCTAAGACTTATCCGCCTCAGCGGACCAAGCTTACGGATTGCCTTCTACCAATCAGAGGAAGTTGCGGGATGGTGTATAGTGGAATATGTAGGAGATAAGATGCTGACAGCGACTTTGTAAGTAGGTGTTAATTGTCATATCTTTTTTTATTTATTTATTTATTTATTCATAGCAAAACATTTTTTACATCGAATATATTCTTAATCTTAGCAACTTAATAATAATAATTAAAAAAAAAACACATAAAGAGAAAATAATAATAAGAAAATAATACAAATTTTACACAAAACAACTTACATTAAATATACTAATGACTTTCAAGTATTATTCCAGTTTAAAAATTCTTCGACTGAGTAGAAACATTTTTGTACTAGCCAATGCTTAAGCTTAATTTTAAACCATGCATAACGGTTGATAGATTTCAATTCCATTGGAAGCTTATTAAATAACCGCGTAGCTTGAAAGTGAGCACTATGTTTAAAAACATTCAAGGTCGATAGAGCCGTGTTACCCCTAATGTCTCTTCTTCTAGTCGTCATCCTTTGGTCCCGTTCCTGATCCGTTTCTACGTTCTCCGGATGCTTGACCATGTCGCTTAATAAAACGTGTAGGTAGAGACAGGGAGCAGTCAAAACTCCCAATTTAATAAAATACTCTCTACAAGAGTCTAACTGAGACAGGCGAAAAATTATTCTAATTGCTCTTTTTTGGGCTATAAAGGCTTTAGAAATGTTATATTTATAACTGTGTCCCCATAATTTTATACTATATCGCAGTCTTGATTCTACCAGAGCATGATACATTACTTTCGTTTGCGGAATTGTTGCCTCATTCCTTAGACTTCTTAGGGCGTAACAGGCCGAGCTTATCCTATTTGTTATATTTTCTAACTCAGGCTTCCAGTTTAATAGAGAGTCAATGTGTACACCAAGAAATCTAACTACATTTACTGTTTTCAATTTGTGATTCTCAAGTTTAACGCACAAAGAGTCTTTAGTTCTTGAAGTGGATTGAAATAACATAAGGTTTGTTTTCTTAGCATTAATCGTTAGGTTATTGTTCGTGAACCAAGTCGAGAAGGCGCTCAGAGTCCTACTGCACACGTGAAGAAGTCCATCCAAGGAGTTCGCTGTAACTATAGCATTAGTGTCGTCTGCAAAAATTATAGGTCTAACCCAAGGTACTTCGGCACTAATGAAATTTATCAGGTCATTAATAAACACTATAAAAAATATCGGTCCCAGTATAGAACCCTGTGGGACGCCCCTATTCACTTTCACCCATCTGGAATGCACAGTTATCTCCCTATCATCTTTAACCGATTTCAATTCCACAAACTGTTTTCGATTTTGCAGGTAACTTTTTATCATTTTAAGTTGCTCATTACGTACTCCGTAGTGGCTAAACTTTTGCAGTAGAATATCATGATCCACATTATCGAAAGCCGACGTTAAGTCCAAAAATATACCTGCTACTTTTTGTTTTTTATTTAATTTTATAACAACTTCATTAATGAGTGCATCTATAGCGTCAACTGTTCCAATTCCAATTTTATATCCAAATTGTCGCTCATGTAGGACGTTGTTACTATTGAGATGATTTATAAGTCGTACTTTTATCAATTTCTCTAAAATTTTGGATAGAACCGGCAACAAAGATATTGGTCTGTAATTTTTTGGGTCGTTCTTGCAGCCTTTCTTATATATTGGTATCTTGGAAAACTTACATGGTATCTTAAAGTAATACAGCCGATTCGTGTACGTAAAATAAAACCAAATTAATACTTAGCAGTTGTGTTTAAGAAGTAAATATTCTATTCTGATTTAAGTACCTTTCCTTTTACCTACTTTTAAATGACAAGTTTTAAATTAAAAGCATACCTTCCCCCGTAGCTAACCCTAATGGTATCTACACACCAAATCCGCCGGCTTTTTTGACAGATGCCATTCGTATAACGTGAAGCCGCCGGCTTAGCTCGGCGGTATGCCGGCGGCTTTGGTGTGTAGATACAATAAAATAGTCAAAAATAATGGCATAAGATGGTACGATGCGTAACAAATTACTAACCGCACACATTAGTAGCTAACATTAATAAAAGATAATTTCTTTAAAAAATCGCTTTTACCTTACACCAAACCCACAACACAGTCACCTACGATGTTATAGATAAGTGTTTTATCGATTATGTCCCAAAACTACTGCAACATGGGTAATAATAGCTAAGAGGCTTTCAATTTATTATGTTTATTTTACGCTACAATACGATCACTTAATGTGTTAAAATTAGTGGAATAATAAATGCAATTAGTGGGGACCTACTACCTACGTATATTTGTATGCGGGAATTTTAAGCTGACGTTAGTATTAAAACTGGAAATCTTGCAGCATTTTGTTGTACTTGCCAGCTGCATTTGCAGTTTGTGTAATTAGGTTAGTAAAGTTAAGTTGAAATAATTGTACCTATGTGTGTAGATTTACAATGAATATAAGTTGTTTAAGTAATCTTTATGCTCCGTACTCACATACGATGTTACTCGTTATTTTTACTCGAAGTCGAATAAAAATCAAAGTGTGAACCGCAAAACAGCTGTGAGTTGTGTTGTACTCGACTTCTAGTAAAACTATCAATACCGTATGTGAGTACGGAGCGTTACAGTTGTAAGTATTAAGTACGAGTAGGTACCTACTATTAATGACGGTTAATGTTTCGAAAATGGTCCCTTGAAATGATACTACTTAAGTATGAAGTTTCTGGCTAGCATAAGAATCCCAAAAAAATATGAATTTCCCTAAAAATATTTTCCCAAATAAAATTGTAACAAGAATCCGCTTGTAAAGTCAATCCTTAAGCGCTGCAATTTGTCCGACAAGCCAAAACAAAGGCCAGTAAATTTAATTTTCTTAATCGTCTAAATTTGTTTGGACGGCTGCAGCGTCTTAGTGATTAAATTCCTACAAATGGGATTATAAATTCCGCCATTAACCTTGATGTGCTTGAAGGGTTAAGCTTCATTTTGTAAGTAGCAAATAATTGGGTGTTTCCTTGAGATTGCCTACTGTTTTCAAAACTTGATGAATTGAACTTTTATCACTTGTCGTGTGACGGATTTGATATGAAACGAAGGCTCTAGTGGCAGAACATTATATAGACTACTTGAGGCCGCCCGTGACTTTGTATCCTAAGCAATTGTACTCATATCTTGAGAATTGTACCAATATCGGTATATGGACAACTTTTCCCCAGAAGCTTGGGATCGATATGGACAAAGGACAAAGAGGATCAAGTAAGGAATCACACCCACCTATGAAACCGTGCCAAAGCCGCGGGTTAACCACGTACGGTTTGCATTTTCATACCAATCGCATTCAACTGAAACCACGCTGAAACTACTGCTATCTTTCTTTAATGCGACGGTGAGAAAGAACCGTATTCCCTCTTAAGATTCACACAAAACAACTAATACCAAAAGAAACGTTAACCCGAAACCCGACCTACTCAAGTTCTCCTTATTTAACATTTACAATCCGATCCTAACTGAGTCAGTAGGAAAAAATGCGTCGAAAAGCAAGAGGAATGTTTCGGCCATCTGCGCAATGATTTATATTCCGTGTTTCACGGGAAATACGATGTGCGAGACGATAAATCAAGCTAGTCACGAAGTTGTAGACGCAATGTCGTAAATAAAGAAATCTTTCAGTGTACGACTTGGAAGTGTGTGGATGATATTGAAAATTGTGATGTTTTAGACGTGACATAAGAGATCGGTTCTATTTGTCGTATTTCAGGGCGTTATAAGTAAATTGATATAGGTACCATAGAAGAGTCCACTGGTTTGAGCGGAGACACCGAAATATGCCCGTTTACTCGCGTCCTGTTAATCGTGGCACTTATGGGAATACCAAATTTGTCACCTATCGCTGAAGAATATGAATATGCTGACAATAGTTGCTCGCTTAACTTAATTTAGTAGAATCGACCCCCTGGTTTTTGAAGCGCATATACAGCGCGCATGTACGCTTCTATGCTGAAAATTACCATAATATAAACATGCGTATAAATCGCTGGTCTTAAAACGCCCTTATTTGATACTATTTACACTTGCCGGAGACACAAATACTATATAAATACTTTTTGGGCAAATAGGTACGAGTTTAAATAGATAATATTGTTGAAAATTATGAAGATTCTGACGTGGTGACTGTAAATGAATAAAATCACAATCTTAAAAAATCATAAAGGTAGTTATGACAACGCATTGCAAAACTATACATTGCTTAAACAGACATAAAAACAAGATTAGCTTTCTCACAATTTCAACCAAAAATGAACTCTACACCGTTTTCCGAGTATTTGTTTACCATCAATTCTTCAATGTTAAACAAACACCATAAATCATGGGACAGGATCCCCTATCCTCAAATCCCATAAACTCATTCCCAAGTCATTTTCACGGGCCGAGGTAAGCACGGGGCGAGGGGAGAAGCGATGTCCACAGAAATGAACTGACGCCCCACCATGTCATTGTCATTTATCAAGTACCCGTGCAAAGAGTTAGGTGTTGAGAGCCTTGCTACATACCCCCTTATTACAAAACGAGGTTTAAAGACAGTCCGACGTTAGTTCGTTTATTTTGACGTTTCGGCTATGGACAAAACGTCAAACTAACTAACGTCGGACTATCTTTAAACCTCGTTTAGTAATAAGGGGGATAATGTTTATGTTATATTTGGGGCCCAAGTCTTTTAATTTACATAGTTCTCAGTTGGGTGTCGGCGGAGTGTCAATGTAATTTTTTACCTGTTGGTTGCAATCATTGTAAGCTATTCTTTAGCAGACTTGGGGGCCTGGTAATTCAACTTTAAAATTACTATTAAAATCACGGCATCACTATCATACTATTATTGTATTTTGTCGAGTTTTAAATACTTGATGGAAAAAATTGTACTTATGGGTAATTTTTGGAAAGACCAATTTTTGTGGACCTTGAAAAACTTACTTATATCAGTCTCTTTCTAACGTACTATCTGAGAGAATAGATTCGATGGTTTCGACGCTCCATCTATGCTTCGGTTTATTAATCTAAGTACCAAAGCCAGGGATGATAATATTATGAAATATTTTCAAGTCACCACCGAAAAGAGGATTTTGGTGGTAAGTATTGTGTAACACGGTTGTATTTTTGTGGGTTTTTGTTACCTTTAGAGATAACAGAGTTGCTATAATTATCTTCTATAAAAAGACTTGTAATTTCCAACTTTGTTTGTGAAAACCGATATACTCGTACCCACATGCAAAGCAATACTTACTATACAATTATAAATTAACTACTTGTACGTAGGTACCTATTTATAGATTTAAGGTGTCTTTCCTCTTTCTCCAAGATTTTTGATCCTGAGCTGCTTCTGCTCAGCACCATAAAGATTTGTAATTTATCCTGTCACCTTTTCCGCTGCCGCGAGGACCTTCATTTGCAAATGTGTGATGTGACGGATGCAAATGCCTCAAACGTGCGGTCCCGTGGACAGAGCCCCGTCGCAAATGTTGCACGTGGAAGTATGGAACTATGTATGAACATACAGACATACATACATATCTGTCACGCTTCTCCCATCGGGGTAGGCAGAGACCACTTCCTTCCACTTGCTACGATCCAAACACACTTCTTTCCCTTCAACCACACTCATCAGTCGCCTCATATAAGCCCGTCGGTTTAATCTTGACTCTTGACTTGGCCTGTATGAAATACGCAAAAATTGTCGTGTTAATGCATAATTATGCCACATTCATGCATTTACACGACAATTTTTATGTTAATCATCTCATCGTGGATAGTAGGCCTAAGCAATTACTTGGATTGGCGGCGGCATATTGTAAGTCTAATAGCTATAATTAAAACAAAATTACAAGCAAATTAGCCCAAACATGCACCTCTATACAATACCTACATATAGTTGTAGACTAACTATTATTATGAACCATCAATAGTAACCCTTCTATACGCCCCTAGTAAACAAGTTGTTAATTATTGGTCCAACCCTCTGTAATATGTTTTATTCATATCGGTTTGTAAGCCGAACTAGACTAATGAAAAGGGACGCTATCGCATCGTATGTAGGTACTATTTGGCTTATTATCACACTGTGTAGTGTAACAGTTTTAAGCCTTGTTAATACTTGTCGTGGATTTTACTTTTTATCGTGATCTTCTGTGGCAGGAGATTTTTTATGCACCTATTCACACTTGTCAGGTGACACAACACAGAGCGTCTTCATACGTTATGTTGGCTTTATAAACTTTCCTGATATCAGTTTAATTTTAAAAGATTGGCTAGCGGATAAGTTTAATGGAATTAACCAGAGATGCTAATTTTGCTGACAAAAAAAACATAGTAAACATGTGGATCGCGAGTTTGCGACGAACGCGACACGGGCGACTTGCAACTGTCGGTTTTTACCGCGTATCAAAGGGTAACTGAAACAAACAATATACACACTAGAACCTTGTATTTATTCGGTTCGGTTACAGCTATGGTTCGCAAATGAATACGCGACTCAAGACAACACTTAAACTTCGGTCGCTTCGGTGTAATTGTCATTCATTGCGCTTCGTATTATAGTAGTAGGCGTTACATTTGATGTCTTGTTTGAAACTTGAACACTTTGACCCAACTTCAGCAAGGTTTTATGCTTGTTCTGTCTATTAATATTGTTAACACTATGCCTGTTTAGTTAGTTTTGGGATGCGAGCCACATTTTCATAACAAATTATCGGGTTTTAGCACTAGTAAGCAAATTCTTAATCAACTAATGTTATTAAGATGTAGAGACGTGGAATATTAAGATAGTGTTTATATCTATGTTTTAATCTTGTTATTTTCTATTTATTATTTATTTAACCGTTTATTGTAAGATGAGTACATAGAGACAGAAAAAAAGAGAAGTTATAAAAAGTATTAAGTATTTTTGGTTATTAAAATATTTGTATGTCAAATCCGCCAACCAATTATTCTGCCTAATCACTCTAGTATGAGAGTAGGCTCGTATCGTAGCGTAGTGGGGACATTAAAAGGGCCGCTGATGATAAGTTATTAAAAGAAAACCAGTGTACGTAGGTACTTTGAAGGCTACGTTATTGGTTTTACATTATTGATTAAAATTACCACATTTAAATCGCTTACTAAACGATAAGTTCTACAAAAGAAACTAGTATAAATAACAATTTTGTCAGCCGGTTAGTTCCTCAAATAAAGTTCTGCCATAAAAATTGATCCACACAAAATCCTCTAATGCTTATTGATATAAATTAAATATTAATGTAATTATCTAACTAATTAATAACAAACAGATTATATGAAGCTTAATTGATAGACAAACAAACTCTATACAAACCTGAAACAATAATATCTGTTCTCTTTAATTATTAGGCGGCTCCAGACAGAGCGAGCAGCCTCGCGAGGCAGATATTTGGCCGCTCAGGAAAGACCTCGCTATCCTATTGAGTTTGGTAGTTCTTAGGTCTCTTTTAATTGGCCAAATGATTTCGTCGCGAGGCTGCTCGCTCTGTGTGGATCCGCCTATGAACATAACTGCTGGCGCGGCTACCTAGTATGTTTGTTTTGTGAATTAAACTATAGTAAAAAGGTACATTATGGCGACGTGCATGTATGAGGAGACTTATGAAAGTGGATGAAAGAAAGGAAGTGTGTTTGGACCGTAGCGAGTGGAAGGAAGTGGTCTCTGTTCGTGACAGATAGGTATGTATGTATGTATGGACCTATTTATGTGTACATTGTTTGTTACAGAAGGGTTGAATGACTTGAATGTCATATAAATCTGAGATCTCTTTGCAAACGCGTAGCTAGGTCACTATAATAATTCGAGAGGCATACATACTTATTAAACTTTCCAAAATAAACCGTATTAATAACAGAATATTTTTAAAATACTAACTAAAAAAGTTACCAAAATGTAAACAGATTTAACAAACGTACAGACAGCATAAAAAAGAGGACGAAATTCACAAATATTTAAGCGAGCGTAGATTCGGCAGAGACAAAAGCCTTTGAACACGATCCGGGTAGCTTTGACACACCCATGGAACTAATTGGGTACTGTACAGAGGACCAACGGAATATCTAACAATATGTCTTTAGTACAGTAGTTATATGCTCTACAATTCAGAATAATAGAACGTTTTGGGTTTTTGAATTATTATGACATTCTAAAGGAAAGAGTCACTTGATCTTGCACGTGTCGGTAGGCTAACCTAACCTAACCTTAAACCGATGTGCAAGATGAGCTGGCTGATGAATGTCGAAATGTGGAGCGTAGCGAGTGGTGCCTAAAGTCGTGGTATCTGTACCCCGATAGGAAAAAGGCGTGGCAGATAGGTGGCGGAACGAGCTAAACATCTTCTTAAGTACCTAAGTACCTGAGCGGAGGAAGCTCGAGACAGAAAGTCATGGCGGATGAAAAGAGAGGCCTTTGCCCAGCAGTGGGTCACAAGTGGGTAAATTAGATATGTATGAACCTATATAAACGATAAATATTCTTACTTTGCGACTGAGAGTAGAGGTACAGAGAATATTACTTTTGATTTACTATCCCCAATGCAATTAAGCGAAGACTCATTTTAGATGAAATTTATATCTGAAATGAAAGGAAATTCTCGCCTCCGTTCGGATTGTAAATTAGCATTTCTTGGGGTACTGGACAAGTCCAATTAGAGCTATATAGAAAAATATATTGGTTACTTGTGGCTGCCCAATATCTTATCGTATGCATCGGCATTTATTGGGCATATAATCTTAAAATTAATTCTGATGAATTCATAATTATTCTGATGTCAGCTTTTAGTGAAAGAATTCAGTTATTGTTACTGGATATTGCAGAGTCAAATTTTTACTATTTATTTATGGCATAGCTATATTGAAATGTTAACTTTAATGTATGTTTCGATGTTTATGCCTAATAATTTGTAAAATTTAAATATAAAAGAACAACTCTACAGAATTTCTTGCTGGTTGCTTCTTCAAACTTTTTGAAATGTTGAAACTTGGTTTGAATAATATTTCTTACTACAATATCTTGCAAATAAAGAATTGAACACGATGCTACAGTTTGGATTCACACAAATCGTTTTAAGTTGTATTTGTATTTCTTTGTGTGCAATAAAGAATTTCTATCTATCTATCTATCTATCTAAATCGGTTGGAACCAGATCAGAAACACCTCGGCAAATGACAGTGACAATGCGAGTACCAACGCCTTTGAAATTTGGTCCACAAAGCCTAGCCCAACGTAGCACAATCAGGAACAATCTAAATTACTGGCCAAACCTAGTGCCAACAGATCGAACGAGCCTAGATGCAGGCCTTGTGGCAGATACGGTTTTAGGGTGTTGAAAAATGAAAAATGAAAATTTTTTTAATCCTGTAGAATGGATTCGACATCACATAGGACGGGTCATTTTTTAAAGTTAATGCTAGTGCGAATCTAGCATTAACTTTAACTTTAATGGTGCAGTTTTCCCCAGAGAAGAACCTAGCAAGAAACTCTGACGGGTTGCTCTTTTCAATTTTAGTTGTTCTGGATATTGCAGGATCGATTTTTCTTATTTATTTATTTATTGATAGCTCTATAGTGAATAAATGTAGGTACCTATATATTTGTGAATTGTAAAACTTGATTTGGAAAGAGTAGTCCAATAGAATAACTTGCTAGATTATTCTCTAGGGAAAATGGTGACTTTGCGAATTTTGCGTTTGATTAAATAAATTATATGAAATCGCTTCAAAACCACGGACAACTGTTTACAGTAGTTCCCCTACCACTGTAATCATTACTGGTGTCTACACACCAAAGCTGCCGACTTTTTTGACAGCTGCTATTCGTATGACGTAAAGCCGCCGGCCTAGCTCGGCGGCATGCCGGCGGATTTGATGAGTAGATAGTATACTGTACTACTAGTACATACGCCTACATGTGAGTGATTTTATAAGTGATTTTAAGCGATAAAAATTGTCGCGAAGGTAAAGTATTAAAACTAAACTGCAATTTTTAAGGCCGTATAGCTAAAGCCAGACCTGTCATCACAATTAAGTCACAAAACATTGGGTTTGACTAACACAGTTCGGATTTACGCAGCCAAATTGCCCTGAACACAAAGCTAGACATGTTGGCATTCTAGTGAATACTTACGTATCAATACTGTATCGTACTGTCAACGGAATTTGGATTTATTGCTTCAATTGACGATTTTTTAATGGATTTTATAAGCAGTAAGTTAAGTTTGTTCACTCAATTTATTTAAAATGCGTGGTAAAATCTGTAATTGCTTTTGGAAGGCCGCAATGAGTGTTTAAGGTCTATCTACACAGATCCGGGTCGTGTCCGGGACGTGTTAGGGAAAAAAATATCATTCCATACATTTTCTATGGACTCGTTCACACAAGTTGTCATGACGTACCTATTGTTTTCCCTCCTGACAGGCCACGGCCCGGATCTGTGTATATAGACCTTTATTGTTGATTTTTTTGATAAAATTACTAATTACTGAAAGTATGAGCAAAGATATTTATATCCATACTAATATTATAAATGCGAAAGTAACTCTGTCTGTCTGTCTGTTACGCTTTCACGCCTAAACTACTGAACCGATTTCAATGAAATTTGGTAGAGAGGTTGTCTTGACCTTGAGAAAGGACATAGGCTATATTTTGTCGCGAAAAAAGGCTTAAGGGGGTAATAAATGGGGATGAAAGTTAGTATGGGAGATCGTCATTATTCAAAGACAAAACCATGAAACTTTATATTAAGGCACTCAATACTAAATCCATACTAATATTATAAATGCGAAAGTAACTCTTTCTGTCTGTCTGTCTGTCTGTCTGTCTGTTACTCTTTCACGCCTAAACGGTGCTCTATTATGCCTAACGGATTTTGATGAAATTAAGTAAGGTAATAAATGGTTACCTAAAAACGGATATAAGATCAAAATGATCACGTCATCGTACTTAGGGGGTAGGAAGTAGGCAGAAAACTGAATTGAGTTAGTGATTTTTAATCGTTTGTTTTAAAAGTTTACCTCATTCACGCCTTAACGTCTGAACGGATTTTTATAAGACTTGGTTAATTTAAAGATAGGATCCTAGGCACGGACAGGACACAGGCTACTTTTTACGGCGGGAAAATACCTCATTCCCGCGGAAATCTAGCGTGATCGTGTCAAGAAGCGCATGACGCCATAGCTACTAAAATGATTTTGTTTTTTTTTTTTTATACTGAGTGTTACTAAGACTTCAAGTTAGTATTTGATCACTTTTCTAACTTAGAGGGTAGGTTGGCGCCATAATTTAGGGAATTTATGATAAAATTTTGATGCAACTGTCTTTATTTAACAGTTTTACTTGGATCGAAACTTAGCGACATTCTATCACACTACTTAACTTATAGGGTAGGAAGGTACCAAAATTCAGACTTCTTTTTACTTCGGGAAAATATCTCATTCCCACAGGAACGTATACATAGCTACCTATCTACAACATTAAAACTCTGTCTAGAATCACATTACGCCAAAACTATTGATCTGATTTGTATACAATTTTTTATTTAACTGACTGTTACATTACATACAGATAAAATCTAATTACCTACACCACATAATTAATATAGTACTACTTAACTAACTACGCTTTAAACTTGAGGAGGTAATTAGATAGACATTTATACGAACTTTAAGCCCAGGAATCAATCATAGTGATAAGTTAATACTCATTTTAGACAAAGAAACGGATAGGTAATCAGTTCATCACCGAAATTATAACACGCCTACACTTAGTTTGTTTACTATTCAACGAGGGAAAATAATTCAATATAACGCAAACCTTCAAATCAATAGTTTACAAAAATGTACTACAGTAATAAGGCCTCTTATTTTTAGCTTCCTACATTATTATACTACTTACATTAAGTTAGTACTTCCTACGCAGACGATGTTGCGGATGTCACACTGTCTAACATCGGGGGTTGGCAGGTAGGTAGTTAGTAGTATTTTAAACCGATTTACTTTTTATATTTACTAAGGAAACATTCGGAGCTATCCATTATGTGCTTAGATTGCTTTTGAACAAATTTTGATGTGAAGTTGAGGACCGGAACACGATAGTGGGACATTGTTGCAGGGGGACTTACAGCCGGGAGAAAACAAAAAAACTTATGCGGACGAAGTCGCGGGTAAAAGCTAGTTGCCTATAACTATAAATAAATAAGTATTTCTCATGTAAAAGATTTTTTCGATTTCAGGCTCGTATATATCTAATCTACCTAAACAGTATGCTAAAGAAGATTAAAAAATGACAAACAATGATTCTCATTTTTCCTTGGCACAAATTAACACAAACTTTTTCCGTGACACTTATAGAACATTATCTACAGCTACTTGAATTACCGGTAATAACTTTGGGAACTTCAACCGAGAGTGGTAACTGAGCCTCAAGCTGTTCCCTTGACGAAAATGGAAAAACTTTGATTGTGGAAAATTTTTTTGTCACTCCATGATTTGGACATTTTATTTTCGAGTTGTCGAGTAAAGAGACCGCTTTTTGTTGTCAAATAAAAAAGAAGATTTTTGTACAACTTATTCCGTGTTTGGATTGAACTTTTATGTTGGTGTTTTCGGGCGTCGTTTTTATGAATAGCACTTTATTCTTATTTAGTTGTTTCGACGTCGACTTTCGGAAGAATGTTGTACTTATTTGGGAAGTTTTATGTTCATAAGGAAGATGGGCATTTGTCAGAGTGGGTCGCAGAATTTTTCGCTCTTCATTGTTGATACTATAGATTCTTATACTTCATGTTTAAAAAGTATTAAACCGCTTTCAATTTCTTTTAGAAAGCTCATAATAACAAAGTTTTTAGTTGCGAAGAAAATCACAAAATACTGACAACTGTTTAAGGTCTATCTACACAGATCCGGGCCGTGCCCGGGACGTGTCCGTGCCGTGGCCTGTCAGGAGGGAAAACAATTCGTCGTCATGACAACCGGGCACGGCCCGGGTATGTGTAGACAGACAATTAATGATAAAGTACAATTAAGTTTATAACAGTAAATGCATCTTTATGATCTGCAGGCTAAGCATACTTGCATGTAAACAAAGTCATAGAACACAAGTCTCATAGGTAAACTATAGCAAATACGCACTCTCCTTCATTCATCCAGTTTTGCTATTCACATGAAGGAGATAACTGTAAACGCAGGATAGAGTTTAAAATAAACACAACTGGACTTTACTAAGGGCTGTTTTACATAGACTTGTGGTTTGATGCTTTTTTGTTTTTACCTTTATTAACATGTACATACTATTTGTGGATCAGCTGATTGGAAACTTAGTATGAAAAAAAATATTTCTTGCATATTTCAAGTTGAAATTTTCAACTCATGTTTCTGGGCGTATTTTATTCGGTTGTTCGGCACATATTTGCTAGGATTGCTAGATCAGATAAAAGAGAAAAAACCTAGAATAGCTTATTGACGGTCAATTAAATTATATTATATCAGAAAATATTCAGTAAATAGTAGCATAGTAGAATTCTAGTGTAAAAAAATATTAGTGAAAGTACTAGTGTTTGAAAATACTGGTGTATGAATACTACTATTATTTTTATCTTTAAATACTACTCTATTTTTATTTATTTTATTTTATTCTTTTTGGAAAAACAACAGCTTCAAAGTTAACATAGCAATAGAATATGAAATTTCACAGCCAGTTACAGTTTTTCACTTTTAGAAATTGAATAGATACTTGAGATGTTGAGTTCAGATTTTTAGTAAATTGCGTATTGTCACAAAAACGACTGTCCCATATGAGCACATCCTTTAAAATCCCAAGAGAAAACCTCTTAAAATGACCGTTATCTTTCCATTTACGAGTCATTTGAAGAACAAACGACAGAAGCACCGTTTGGTTTAAAATCTCCATTCAACCCGGTCTATTCATCAGCCGGACACGACTTTACAGTGCTCAGTACAAAAACGAGTAAACAAAATATTGTAAACGAACAAAGAACAGAAAGTGGCCGGTGGTCTGTCTACCGCGAGTGTACTTATTGCCCTTACCGTTGGTCCTTTAGAAACATTGTCTGCAAAATAATAAGCACGTAAGCACTGCACAAATTATGTTATTTTTCAATTTGGGTAAAAGTTATTAACTTGATTAATTAGTGAGTCTTACCCTTTTGGCGTGGACCGAAAGAGATATCACTTGAGAACTACAGATAAAAACTATTCTGTATTCAACTCACGTGCAAGAATAAAATAAAAGGAAAACAAGTAACAGAGTCCAAAAGCCACTCTACCCAAATGATAAATCCGCCACCAAACCGAGGTATCATGCAAACATACATTATCTGTCATGCATTTCTCCTCATCAGGGAAGGCAAAGACGACATCACTTCACTTGCTACGATCCAAACACACTTGTCACGCTGCATCCACATAAATCAGTCGCCTCATACATGCACATTGCACGTCAGTTTAAAGTACTGTGTATAATACGTAATTGTAAAACTTTAATTGAAAAGGGCAACGAAACTACTTTTGGGAAACTGCTACTACGCGAATCTAGCGCTTGCTTAAAAAAAATGTAGATAACTATCAACGTGTTCAAGTACTCACAGTTATGTACACAGTACTCATAAAACTCACAAAATTTCCCCTAAAACCATTAGTAAGAGACTTGGCCCAGACAATCCCAGCTTCTGTTAGGGTTTTCCCTGGATTTCCAAGTTCCATTCCCACTCCTTTGTGACGATGCTTCTAACACTAGGATTTGCACACGAATATTCTGTTTACTTAAAGTGTATTATTGTGTTGTTTTCGTTTACGAATATCCTGTTTAGAGTGCCTTTTGGGAGCTGGAAATGTTTTCCTTTCCAAGATTTTTAAAAATTTTGGTTCGCTTTTGTTTGGTTGGGGTGTTATGTAGTGTGCTCTTATATTTTGTTTGTAGTTTCTGGGGTTTTAGGTCTGAGGGACATATATGGTCACTTTTGTATTATTCTGGTTCCAAGACTAGCGCTAAAACTAGTTTTCTCCCCGGGGTGTTAGGGGCTGGATCATAAGTCAATTTTTCAAAAGAAATCCTTGAAAATCGAATCTTTTTTTTTGACATTTCAATATTCAAAAGGTCAAGAGCTAATCAATTTGCATTTGATTAGCTTTTGACCATTTCCTAGACGGAAATTTTCATTTGTTTGACCATTTCCTAGCTATTCATTTGTTTTATCCTATTCAGCTAGCAAACACTCACATCAATAAATAATACAAACAAAAACATAACAATATATGACAAAACTGCAAGCACGATCTCCCCATACATCAGAATTGCATGCGAATACAAATATAATATTATTTATCCAATGATAGAAAAAGTGTAACATATGGGTTTTATGGGTGCATGGGTTATATTGGTGGACTAATGATAGAAAAATACTTTATATATTCTATGAAGTATTTGGTATCAAACTTGATGCATGCTTAAAAGTTAAATAAAAAAAATATAGAGAATAGTTGAAAGGAATAAGTGAAGTTAAGAGCCGGAATTATATCGTATCAAGACGTCAAGAGGAAAATAGAGGACAAAACGGAATGGAAGAAACTCTACCACGACGCTCTTGAATGATTGTTGATGTCAAGTCGGAAAACTAAAAAAAACAACATGCAAATTCTAAATAGATATTCTAATTTAATTACATCATCAAAAAATGTATTTGTGTGTGAACTATTTTTTTTTTAAATTCAACTTGTCGTTTGAGCAAGCTAGGCATACAGCATTAGATGGAGAAGCAAAACACATTGAGAAGTATTATCATCTCTTTCTATTACATTGTACATCAATGCATAACGCAGAGATAGCAGTAGTACCCGTTGTGTAAAATAAACTGCACTGTATTGTAAGGTAAACACCGGCTCATTTCCGACGAGGTAGATAACGTGTTAAAATCAACGTCCACAAGATTCTAGGTATTCTAAATATGGTCCATGGATTTATGCAGAATTCACCATTAGAATATTGGATAAAACACTGCTAGTACCTATTCTGGCTTTGAGGATAGGAAATCATTAGAATATATATCAGATTTCAAGCCTATTAGTAATAGATGCTGCCAGTGATTTCGTACGCATTTAATATCGCATTATCGATAACTAACTCGATATCTTTAAATAATATACCCCATGTGTTTTTCTGATTTATCAGCGACAATATTGCCAAGTTTTATGAGAATCTCTGTCTCTTCTGTCGTTGGGAATACTAGATTTTTTCATGTGCTGCAGTACCAGAACAATTTGTACGAAGCTATTCACATTTGTTGAATGACGGCACTGATTTTAAATTGTCAATAGATAAACAAAACTGGACCGATATATTACAAGAAATCCGACCATCTATATAAGATAGCTTATAAGTACTTTTTTTAACCATTAAAATCCCACTGCTGAGCAAAGGCTTCCACCGCGACTTTCCATTTAACACGGCCTCCGGTAGTGTCCCGACACTCCCGAGAAAAGTACTTAGGTACTAAATAAAAGGATTTGTCACAAAACACACATTTTCACAATAAATTTTATCGTGTCAAACCCAAACGGTGAATTATACACCCTATTTTTTTCAAATCTAAAAAGGGTGTGCACAAAGCTACGGGGGTGAATGTATTGTAATTTTGATTTTGCTCCCTAGGGAGTGATTTCTTTTATTTCTTTCATTTCGGTGAAGAATGCATGAAATCAGGTTTGCATAATTTAAAGTTTTATTTAAAAGAGTGTGATCAAGACTTTTTTATCGCTTGTCTACTCTGCAATCAATATATTTTTTTCTTTCATATCATATACATAATTTTATATTTTAAGTTTGAGGGTCTCGGTTTAAGAAAAAATTATCAAATATGTAATTTGAAAACACCTATTTGCTCTCTAAAAACAGCTCCCTCCACTTGCGGCGACCCAAACACACCTCTTTCGTTTCATCCACATAAATTAGCCTCCTCATACATGCAAGTCGTTTTTAGGAACTTTTGGTCTTTCTTCTATTAAACCATATGAATCCAAACCCACAAAAGAAGTGCAATATTTTCAAGGAACTGTTCCTATACTAACAAAAACATTTTCACGTCATAAAAACTCTTTTTTCAAATTATTTTCGCGAAGAAAACAATTACGGTAGCAATTAGAAGCTCTTGCAATAGTGCTAGCAGTCGGAAGCAACTACCATTTGTAAAACCGTACCTTAAAAGTTACTAAGCGAGCATTTTTCTTAAGTGCTTACCTGGGTTTCCTAAGTTAAGTGCATAAATAATTGTTTTGCTGTTATATTTTCCAGGTTTCACGCGTTTTTCTTGATTATTTTGAAGGAAAATTACTAGTAAATGGCAAAGGAGTGGTTCAAAACGCCTGGCAGAAAAGTTTAGGGTGAATCTTCAGAATCGAGAATTTTGATGTCCGGGGGCTTAAATCCTACGTTTTAAATTATAAAGTCAATAAAATATGTTTTAAACTATAGATTAAGGTGTTATCTACTTGGGAAAATAAAAATAATATATGAATTCAAATCGAAAGGTATTTAAAAAATAGTTCAAAGCCCTAAAAATTGATTCCACTGACGTGTCCGCTCTCCCGATTTATTCAGAAAACCTTAAAAATCTTTTTATCATATATACTTAAAGATTCATACATGTTTTTATTTTATTATAGAATAGTTAATTATTACGCATCATAATAAATTTTACACGTATTTTACAATTTACTGAATTTCTCGAGTCATTTTAATTTTGTCCGGCACTAAAGTGTGATTACCTTGGCACGTCACTAAATCGCGCATACGACCCTAGTCGAGCCATTTGGATAGGCGCTGCCTATTTTCACGCGAACTGTGAGATGCATTTTATGTATCGAGGGGGTTGATTATGCGTGAAGTTGTACCATTCACGAAATACAAAGATAAGTATCTGATTCCCCTGGCTTTGTTCTGTACGATCATTGATTACTATGTTCATGTTTTCTTATTAATTTTGTACTACAAGACTAGCTTGATATAGCTATGAATAAGCGCATGGGTGCCCATTATCTAGCCTGGAAACATCATTACGCTAGTTAAATCCAATTTATGTAAAACGACAAAAAACCGATATTTCTTGCTTCCACTGGCTTGATTCCACTGGTTTAATGACCAGACCATACTAATAAAATCATACAGTTTGCTTAAATAACGGTTTATATTGATTTCTAAAAATAGCGTTATGTTTAATAATGTTTGATATTATTAAAAAAACAGTTTTCCACATTAAGGGAGGACGTTTCAAAGCTCGGTCACCTATTTAAAGATTTTGAATTAGCAACTTCACAGCAACTTGTATTAATACCCAATAACATTTTAAAGCCTACATTCGAAGGTACGTTAACTGTTTTTAATTTTATTTAACAAAATTGAAACTTTTTTATACTTTATATTGCATTATTATTGATTCCCCTGGGCGTTAATTTTTAACATCAAATATCTTTGGATCCATACATAAGAAATGAGTGCCTATTCAAAATATTTGTTTATTGACCTCTCTAATTTGTAATTTTATTCTCAATTTAAAAATAAAATAATATTTAAATTTTACCAGTGGAATCAACTAAAGAATCCCAAATCGAAGAAACACCCTTTATATTTCTTAATTTTTATTTTATTTGCAATTTTGATGTGAGTATGTATGTAACCTAATAATTGCGTGACAGTTTCAGAACTTTGATTCTCCGTCTTCTTAAAAATTAGGGAGCTACTTTGAAATCAAATAAGTGACAAAACTTACAGTGTCAGCACTATCAAATGAGGTTTTTAAAATAAGTATAAATAATATAATGCTGCACCCTTGATAAACATAAACGATTTGACTTTTAACATGTTCCGAGCGGCACAGATTTATCTGTACATTCCATTACTGCGTTACGGGTCATTTTAAACCTTGTACTATACAAGAGGTTGTGGCGGCACAAGGCATATTAAACCCCACTTCCCGTAAGAGACAAAAATCCTCTTTTTGGGGCCAAAAAAGACGTAGAGGACGACTTTTGGTCGTGATTATTATTAACATAGAAATAATCTATCTAAGTCTGCCGCCGCCCGTGGTTAGATTAATTAGTTTAGTTTCTATAGATAAAATAAAATGTGGGGTCTAATATATCCCGTATCGCACTGAAGAATGGCAGTTTTACATATTATTTAGTGATGGGAAAAAAATATCGATTTTATTTAATTGTATTCCTTTTATTGGTGTTTTTCATTGAAACATGGTAGGCAATAATCACTGGCAACACGCAATGCTTAAAGACTTTTCGTCTTTACGTCTTGAGACACTGCGGTATTTTGGACGAGAAAATGTTCCGTAGCTTCCCAAACGCTGCCCAGCCGAGCTGGATTCGTCGAGGCACCTCCTTCTCAAAGTTGGACCTACCTAACTGGACTGCTTGTCCTAGGTAAACGTACTGGTCAACAACTTCGAGCGCAGAGCTTTCTACTCTTACTGGAGTGGGTGCGACATGAGAGTTCGACATAATTTTCGTCTTCTCCATGTTCATTTTAAGACCCACTTGTTGAGAGGCTCTGCTGAGGTCATCGAGCATTTTTCCGAGGTCTTCCAGGGTTTCAGCCATGACTACGACATCATTTGTCACTTTATTGCGTGCGCAGCTTTGAATGCGTTGCACAACACTAACCGCATGAAGCTAGCGTAAAGTGCGGTACGAGGTGCGTTGGGATACGAGGTGTTCGCAACCTCGTTCCGCACTGTGTTAGTAAATTATTTGTTCAGTGCGGCACGAGGTCTAACAAACCCGGCGTTAAGGTTGATGTACCATGGAACTAGGAATCAATAGCACATCACAAACTTATAGTTATCTCTCTCCTACTCTGGGCCTTGATTCTGTAATTTCTTGTTATTTTCAGTGTAAGGATATCGACACCGACACCGATAAGCCACTGAACTGAATTTTGGTAGTCTCTAAAATTAAAACTTCGGTGTGGCTGTCCTGTCGATGGTGACTTTGCTTTTTTTTTTAACACGTTTGATACCCATATTTTTTAATGATTTATTTTTACATTCGTTCTTTTTAGTGGCTGTATAGTCGAATGTCACTGCTTACCAAATATTTGAATGAGATAGAGTCGTTGCAGTGTGGCCGTATGTACGAATTTGTCCGTACACGTACGGAATTTGGGGTATTACGTACGGAGAGAAATGGCGTACGGATTTGTGTTCGGATTTTTAATTATTACACATTATAAATAAAATGTAGCACGCTTTCAAAAATAAAAGTGAATATCTATGTCGATTTCGATAGTTTTTCACTTCCCTCATCTCATAAATTATATTATTGAGTAAGTAATTCCCCATTCTAGACAATAACTTGTCTATGACAACTGATTGTCTATGATCAGGAATTACCGCAACATATTTCGTTTCGTCTGACAGAGGGAGCATGATACACGACTGACATGAATGAACGAAAGAGATACATTATAAATCCATTGTTGTTGTGGTTATTGTTTTGGCATAACGCGCTCATTTATACGCATTGTTCTTTCTTAAAGTGAATAAAGTATTGCTGTGTGCGCAGCAGTTGAGCGTATTTTCTCTGCTATTAACTTAATAAAAACAAAACAACGAAATCAACTCTCAACAGAGACAATCGATACGCTTCTGCATACTAAACAATTGTTAGGAAATACGCCATGTTTTGATTTGAATGTTGATAATGATATGATTAAAAAAATTAATAAAGACATGTTTAAATAATTCTTGCTATTGAATTTGTTTTTTTTTTATTGTACGGATTTCGTACGGAGTTTCAGATTTATTTTACGTACGGAATTTGTACGGATTTTACTGTCGAATGTACAGATTTTTAGTTCTTGTTGTATGGCAACACTGAGTCGCTGTCAGTTGTCATTGTCAGCGTTGTTTTGACATTGTTTGTGATAATTTGTTGGTGTTTATTTTGTGTTTATTCGTGTATTTATCCACTAAAATGACTTTATAAGTGGTGTAAAAATGACTTTATAAGTGGTGTAATCTAATTCTCCAAAACACCCGAAAAACTGTTTACCAAAAAATTTGGAAATTCGTAAAAAGTGGTTGCAGCTTGCCCGCATGGATCCTAGGAATATGTCTTATAGATCAACTACTTTTTCCTGTGAAGACCACTTCAATGTAAGTTAACATACCTAGAGATAAAAGATTATTGTACTAAAGTGATAAAAGGTACTAAAGTATGTTGTGGTTTTGAGGTTAGCTTATAACTTTGTTATTTTGTTACAGATGGAGCAAGATATTGCTAACTATAGTCAATATAAAAAGGATTTTTTTTTTAAATGCATTGATCGATGGAGCAACGCCTTCTAAATCTGATTGCCAACCAGATCGCCGGAAAATAACGTCTGATAAAAGTAGTACTTCTCGGCGAACATTCATAAAAGACAAAAACTGAAATGCTTCTAGAGCTCATTAGAAAAGAGGAAGAATCTCAACCTATTGAAAGTGCGCCTGAAATTTTTATTGAAACTCCTATAACGACAGGTATGTGAACTTCTATATTACCTACATATCCAAAAATAAAGCGATGTGAGATTTTTCATTATGTATGCCTATTATACTTAGTTTACTTCTCTACCTAGATGCTACTATCTGTGTAAGTTAATAAACAAGTGCTTCAAACTCGTGAATCAATTTCTTTGAAAACTATAGACATGACAGAGAAATATAAAGTCCTTATGCGATATTGTTATTGTCAAGCCAGGCTGTATTAGCCAAGCTTCCTAAATTATTTTATAATGATATGTAAGTATTCATATTTTTTTATCTTTACAGAATCACCACCAAGAAAAGATCAATTTACATCAACCGAAAACAATCAATTTACATCACAGCTGAAAAGGCAGTCCAATTTAAGGAAAAATTGCATTATAGAAGTAAAGCTTTACCAACAACAATGGTGTCCAAAGATGTCGCACTTTCTCCTTATAAATTGTCAACTATTACAAGTTACACATCTCCATTTAAGATGGAACAGTGCAGTAATGTAATAAAGCCATCAAAAAGGGGTCTTACTGAATAATTAGGAGAATTGGGTTTATTGATGAAGATAAATCAGACAGTGAAAATGTAGAGGTTCCAAAACAGCCAGATTCATCATCATATGCACCTTCTTCATCTATTGTTTCCAACTCGGGTACAACCATAGCAGAAACCAACGAAGATATTCATAAAATACAGTGTTTGCAGCATATTTTGCGCCTTATTCATAGAAAACCTATGATGTACATTGGAATCTCTGAAGATTCATATTTTTTAGTACACCTGATTCATAAACGTATCCGTATACCACATGAACATATTTTGCTTTGTCTTAAAAAAAAAATGATTAGGGAGTACTTTTTCAGAACTTGAAGATAATTTTGGATTATCTCTGTCATATGCTAGAAAATTATTTTTAAAAAATATACCCTTGATTGCTAATGTGCTATGAAGTTATATTGTGAATATAGATGTAGTTTCAACTAAAAAGCCACTACCCATTTCATTTCGCCATATTTTTTACAATGTCAGCTGTATAATTGATTGTTTAGAAATTGATATTCATAAGCCACCTAAAGCCCTTTTCCAAGCACTTACTTGGTCTGATTATAAAAAAGGTAATAGGTACAGTAAAATATTTGATTTCATGTACTCTAAATGGATAGGTCAATTACATTTCACCTGGTTTTGGGAGATGGGCCACTGATGTTACAATATTACAAAATTGTGACTTTTTAGATTTATTAGGTCCAGGTAATTATGTTCCAGCTGACTGGGGATTTAAGCATGTTGAGCAAACACTGAATGCAAAGGGAATTAAATTGCTTAGACCACCAAGTGTCCCAGCAGGGTCAAAGCTAACAAAAAAAGAAGTAAGGCAAACGAAAATTATAGCTAGTTTAAGAATTCATATAGAACGAGTGATAAGGAGATTAAGAGAGTTCCACATGTTAAAACAATATCATGTTATCAACAAAAACATTCTACGAGTACTTGATGATGTTATCGTTAAAGCTTGTGCTCTGATCAACACACAGGACTCTCTTATAAAATAAGGAAAATGATGGGCATTAAAATGTACCTATGTACCTTTAGTTTTAGTTATTTGAAATATATGTTATTTGTTAAATAAATCCAGCATTTATTATTTTTCTAATAAAAAATCTCTCTAATGAACTACCTACCTAATCCTTGATAGGAATTGGTAGCTTTGTTTATTACTTTTGGAAGACAGTTAAATGACCCAAGATTACTAAGTTACCTATAATATCCTAGTATGTATGTAAGTACCTAACAAATTCATAGGCACTAAAATATAGAAAGTGCTCTACTTCAAACTAATTTTTCAATCTTTACTTGTTAGGATGTGCACTCAAATTAGTTAGTCCTGTCAGTGAATAAATTAACTTGGTTTCAATGAGCAATAGTTATTTATTGTATGATATTGACATACCTATCTGAATGGTGTTATGTAAAAAGGAAACAATAAGAAGTTAAAAATATTTTAATTACTTAAATAGTTAGCAAAGACACAATGGTGTATGGTCCATAATGGTACCGTTACCAAATACATAGGTACCTATTATTATTACGATTATGAACAATATGGGACAGATATTTTTTTTCCAAAATAACTCAGGTGAAATAAATAAATAATTTAAATATTGTTCATTAAATATAACTGGAACAACATCCACTTTCTTTGTTTTTTCAAAGTCTGGATGTGCAACGCACAAATATCCTTTTTTTAAATTCGTTAGGTACATTTGCAGCGCACTAATTCACAGTTCATTACTTTTCTATCTTTTATTGTTTGAAGGTATTCATTTAGCAGAACTTGCACTACTGTCTGAAGTCAAAGCTTCTTTATTGCAAAGTTGTTCCACTGTTACAAACTTCAATGTGGTTCCAACATGGGAAAGTTTTGATTTCTTCTAATAGCACTCCACCTCTGTGCAAGAAGGCTCCTCGCTTCTTCTGTGAGACCACATTAGGAAAGCAACAGCATGTTTGCAACCGCCAGCTGATGCTGTGCAGTCTAAACATTGGCAGCTTACAATTTCCTCTTTGTTCTCGTCTACAACCATTGTCACATTGTAAGAACCCGCTTTCACTTTGTGTTCTGGACAAATCTTGCATTTAAGTGTGCAGACGCCAGACTCGCGACGCAGTTGCACGTAACCAATGGCATCGTCACCGTACGACTCTCTTCCACCCCTAAAACAAAGAACAAGTAAGTTAGGTACCTAATGAAGCTGTTTTTCGCAATAGTAGCTAAAATAATGCTATATATCTTTAGTAGTTGAATGTAAATTATATACTTACACAGCAGTTTTCACATTCCCGAGTTCTGCAGCATAAAAGTCTACCGTTTATACTGTCTGCTTTGTCCATTTTAAAAAACTCTGAAGACAAAAGTAGCAAAAACATAAATAACAGAATTAATTCAGAAAATAACACAAAAAGCTATGATGCAGTTTTGACAGTTGGCAGCCATTAAAACTATTGAAAGAAACGTCAAATAATTAGGGAATACGGTTTTGATACGACATCATGAAGCCACTGAAGCAAATTTTGGTAGTCTCTAAAATTAAAACTTCGGTGCCGCTGTCCTGTCGATCGTGACTTTCTTTTTTTTTTTTAAACACGTTTGATACCCATATTTTTTAATGATTTTTTTTTCATTCGTTCTTTTTAGTGGCTGTATAGCCGAATGTTACTGCTAATTCAATATTTGAAGAAAAAAGTGGCATGTTTTTTGTTGGTTGACATATATTTGACGGTGAAAGTCATTGGAAATTTGGAAGATTCGACTGAAATTGTAGAAAAACTGTTTAAAAACAAATTACTTCTGCTTTGGTAAGTAAGTAAGTTAGTCTTTTTATTACAAATCATTACGTTGTTTAAATGTTCAAGACAATTCTTACTATAAAAACCTGATTGTTTTAGGTAACATCTTGATAGATTATACGGAGGCCCACCCTGACCTGGCACTAGGAAGGTGCACAAGGACGAAGGAGGGCCGCAGTCTAGCTTAAAGGCTCTGAGAGGAATGCGCCCTGCTACTGAACAATGTAGGGGCAGACTGTACTCATAAAAACTAGTGAGGATTATTCATACAATATGATATTAATGTGACAAATTCAAGTGTAAATTTAATGTTACCTACGAATAAATAATTTTTGATTTGATTTGATTTGATTACTAACCTGAGACTACTCTCTGATCAACATTTATTCCTTTTTCAGAATTACAACGAATATAAGAGTAAACTCATAAGAAAAATTAAATCAGAAAGAAAAGACAAGTGCAACAGGAGGAAGGCAGCTGCTAAAATAACATTGTCTCAGGCAGAAGATATAGAGTTGCTTGCTGCAAAGCTTTCAGAAATATCATTGCATGGCTTAACACCAACTAATAGACGCCGCCGCCGTAGTCACATTTTGTTTGATCTAAAACTATTATCGTGACCTAATGTAAACCTTTAGTGCAAATAAACGTATTGAATATTAATTAACCCATTCAGAATGCTATAACTCCTTTTGAGTTTTATTTAATATATTAGAATTTGTTATGATTAACTACATTAATACGGTACTTATCGCTTACAAACATCTTAGAGCAAATATGTTACTTGTAGGTATTAAACTTTGAGTAGAATGTAGAAATTATTTAATAGGAATTTATTCTTGTTAACTATAATGTAGTCTTGTTTTAGTAGTCATTTTGCAAGAAGCAATTGAGTTTTATTTATCTGAATATGTGTACGTCGTGGGTCTCTCATAAACTAGCTAGTAACTGTGTTAAATAAAGGAAGATATTGCAAAATACTATAGCCTTTTATTCTGAAATACTTATACATTTTTACACATTTATAATAATCTATTTATGTACCTATATAAAAGAAAGTTGTGTTGTTTACGGTATTTACATAACTACAAAACGTATACAGGCAAAGGTCCACAAGGAGGAAGATTCAAAGTCCGTAGATAAACACCAACACAATGAAAAAACTGCAGCAGGAGATAGAGTAATCCAAACGTATATAAAATCAAACATGACACACACACGACATATCGGAATAGGTTTTTTTTCCTTCTTTACCTTCTTTCTCCTAGATATGAATTGTTATTCAAAGAAACATTAAGTGTTTTTTTATCGAGTCTATATAAAATGTGAAGAGACATTGAAAGGACTTTGCTAAAATAGCAGTGTCTGCTCAAATGCAGTTTTGACAGTTGACAGCCATTGAAAAAAACGTCAAATAAATTAGGGAATACGGTTTTGATGCGACATCATGAAGCCACTGATTACGGGAATACCAAAATTTGCTAAGATGGCTCCGTGGCCCCACGATGGCGCCATCGATGTCAAAAATGTATCAAAAAACGAGTTTTGCGGAATACCAAAATTTGCAACCATGGCTCAGTGGCTTCATGGTGGCCCCATTGATCCCAATCAAGCCAAGCCATTTTTTTACAGAATACCAAATGTGTCAAAAATTGCCGTCGACAGTATACCGACACGATATCCACGGCTATTTTAACTTACAGAATCGAGGCCCTGAACCAAATGGAAGTTATGCCTCCCGCACGACAGAGAAGTTCAAGTTTTTTCTTACCGCTACAAAGACGAGACACGGACAGGGTGTTTTAAGCCCTGTTTCGCACTGATCGTGTTAAGTCGGTCTCAACTGCAGTTTGTGTACGGCCTTACGACGTTCTACTTAAATCAGTTTACGATTCGTAAATCCCAAAACTTCATCTAGTGCGCGAGATTCTATGAAAAATGATATTATTATGCTTTTCCCTACTCAAAAAAGCTGCATATTCACAAAAAATATAATGAAAATATCCCGAAAAACACCCAAATCTGCAAACAGGGTAATAAGGTAACTCTACGCCACAATTTCCTGCGGACACGAGGGCGGCCATATTTTATTTTTACCAGACGAAACCATTAAGAACATCTGAAGGTAGGCCCAACTCCTTTGCCCCATAAATAACAAAGAGACTTAGGTCAAGGATGTAAAGTCTAGTTCTAAATGGAAGTGCTCATAAATGTCACGTAAAAGATAATTTAGCACGAAGAAGGAAGTTTAGTACCTAGTCATGTTGTATTTTTTTCTGGATAAAAAATAGTCTAGCAATGTGGTAGTTTAATTAATTACCGTGGAATACCTTTTTGGTGGCTATTAATTATCTAGCCGTCTGTATCCCACTGCTGGGCAAAGACCTCTCTCCCTCTTTCTCCACGATTATCTATCACAAGCCGGTCCTACCAAGATATCCACGAAGATGTCCAGCTCTGCTCAACCCAATTTCATTACTTCTTCATTGATCGTGAATATTAAAAATTAAGAAGTTGTATCAAATTTATTCTTATGCTGTCTACACACCAAAGCTACCGGCTTTTTGACAGCTGCCATTCGTATGATGAAAAACCACCAGCCTAGCCTGGCGGCATGCCGGTGGCTTTGGTTTGTAGATAGCATTAGAATTTTGTTAATTATTTTATCTTTACGGTTTCTAAATATTTTAGATATGTAATTCGAGTATTTTGTGTAAGACGGTTTCAATTTAAGCGTCGAGAGCTATAAATTCATTTGTCGTAACGAGATTTACACCGTAAATCTTTTATAGGAGTTTTAATTTTGACATAATTTATAAATTAGTCGAACAGTTGGACAAGTTATTCATTATAAATTTATCGTGCCGGTTTCTTACTGTTTTCCAAAATGACATTGTTAGACCCAGAACACAAGGTGAAACGCAACTGCAACGCAACTGAAACGCAACGTTTCAAACTAGTTACGTCGTGTGTGGTTTTCTAAAGGAGTCTATAGCAGAAACTTCGATGCGACTCAAAAGTAACTAGCAGTTTCAGTTGCGTTGCAGTTGCTTTTCATCGTGTGTTCTGGGCCTTTGCTATTATATAGGTTTAATTACATTTAATAAAGTTATAATTAGGTTTTCTGCAACACAAGGATTACATTTATTTTAAGCTAAGGAAACATTTCAGATGATATTTATGTCATATTTTTTTTTTGACGGTGGCGCGTTCGCTCCGCAAATGCGCCTACGTCTGCAATGTCTCTCTTGCTGAATACTGCAGTTCGCATTTTTCATATAAAACGTCAAATCACAACCGCACCGCAATTTTAGGTGCGTAAACGCTCAAAGTCTCTACCAACTATCATAATTTATCATTTAAGCTAGTATTAACTACGAATATTGCTGCTAGCTGTACGCTCCGTGATCAGAGTGCTCGCAGCGATTTGGTTGATCGAAACTCTAGTAACATAATATAAACATAGTATTGATCATAATATCCTCTCTATTCATTTCATAGTTTTGCTTCCGCCTTTTGTCATTTTACATAGGAACATATACGAAATACATACATATCCGTCACGCCTCTCTCCCATCTGGGTAGGCAGAGACCACTTCCCTCCACTTTTACTCTAGGAAGAAAGGTCTGCCTTTCGTACCTTTTGTATTACTACTTTTCTTTTCTTTTCTGTCTCTTGATACTATCTTCTAGCAATGAACTATTAAATACTTAAATAAAGGCTACCAAAATGACACTAGTCTATTGTAGATATCTATACATGTATGTGTACACATCAGACCATTGCAAAATGGACTTTTAAAGGAATCTCGCTCAATTATGAAACGGTCCCGCGGAGCAAACTTCCTGGAGGTTTCCAAAAAGATGGATGGCGCCAAAGAGGTCAAGTCTTGGACAAGAAACCCCACTCCGCAACCGGACGCGACAAGGAAATGGCCTCGCTTCCTCTAGAGGCTGTGTGTAAAAATAGGGACAACGCTAATTTTTGTGGTTTCGAATTATTTCGTAAGGTTTTTGTTTAGTTTTGTCTATTGTAGAAAGTATTTAAAGTAAACGGTCTATTTCTAGTTTAAAAACTTTTGTTGTTCTGTCACACACAGTGACAAGTGTGTGTAAATGTGAGGCTTGTTGAGTACAAAAAACTTTACTGTTTTCGTCTACTAACTATAAGGCGTATAGGCGGCCCTCCTACTCATATACATATAACAAATGAAATGAAATGAAAATCATTTAATCCTGTAGGTTTTGACAACACTTAAGACGGGTCATTTTTTAAAGTTAATGCTAGATTCGCAAGAGTGCAGTTTCCCCAGAGAAGAACCTAGCAAGAAACTCTGTAGGGTTGCTCTTTTTAATTTAAGTTTTACAAATCTCAGGCATAAACACAGAAACATATAATCAAATTAATATTTCAAAACAGCTATCCATAAATAAATAATAAGAATTTGACCCCACAATATCCAGGAAAAAGTAAGGCAAGCAAATGGGAAACAAAGAAGTGAAATGCTTAGTTTGATGGGATCCGCATGACATGACCGGCCATCATAGCAGCACCTTCACACAGGTCTCAACGCATGTGCCAGCCATCAACCCCTTCCACATATTTTAGGGAAGTAGGAGACCCGACACACAGCGCCACCACTGCAACGGCGTAAGCGAGCATGACATGTCACACGTTTCGCCTTATTCATAAGAAAGCTTAGCTATTACAGAATTACAGATACCATACCTACCAAGATACTGCTGAGGCAACATTTTTACAACACAATAACATTCATATAATTTAAGGAATGTAAGTAATTCACAATTGTATCACCTCTAGTCACAGTCAACACCTCTAGTCAGCTGAATTGTACCCCCTGTCATCGCATTTTTAAGACCAAGTTCGGCTTTGCAAGCCACATCAGAGCCCACCACCCACTTCAACAACATTCGTAAATGTAAACCTTTCTGGAGTCGCCGTCGCCGGACACGGTGTGGACGACATGATGATGATGATGATAAGGCGTATTCAAAAGTTTTTTAAATACATTTCACATTTTCTATGAAAACAGTAAATAGATACTTAGTTCTCTTAATTATTAGTAAATGTACGTTTTACATTAAAAAATTGATCACACTACACATCGTTCACTAAAACCTCACAAAACCATGGCCAAATAAGTTCAATACCCAACACACATAATACATGTCAGGAAATATACCCATCTCAGTCAACCGCTTATAAAACTTATGCATCAGACAGAAATAGCAACAAAACTCAACGAGAAACTAATTCGAAATGTGTATTTCGAGCTTTCGGCTCCACCATATAGCACCACCATAACTTAATCTACTCAGCGAAATCTCAGTAAATCTAATCACTCCAACACACTGCAAACAAGAACCTAAATCCCGTGAAACTAGTCTACTAACATTTAGGCACCCATTTAATTTGCAACCAAGTGTAACAGAAAGCTCACTGAGATTCGCTAATTCGCGTACTCAAAATTAATTTCTAAATGGAGTTGCTATTAAAGCTGTTATATTGGTAGATTAATACGGAATAAGAGTTTTATAAAAACTTAGAATTATAAATTCTAAGTGCCCGTTTCATTACCATCAAATTTAACAGACAGATAAAGTATGTCTATTTAATAATAAATACGTTTTAGACAGACACAGGTCTAAAATATCTCACAGATAAATTTTATCTGTAAAAGGTGAAACATTCTCCAAGTTAATTAAATAAGGGCTTTTACGCATAAGCGGTTAAACCACTTCTGTTTTGACGTTTAATTTTAAATCTTGACAAGTCTCCAGAAATTCCCAGTCGCATGAAAGTCGCAAAACTAAGGACGGACTGCTTCGTGCAGTTAGGACCCGACTGCTTGAAGCCGCGACCGCGCGATTAACTATTGAAGCGGTCGTGACTGCTTGAGTAGTTGCGTGTACGGCAGCGAATGAATAACAATGGTTAATCGCGCGTTCGCGGCTTCAAGTAGTCGGCTTTTAACTGCTTGAAGCAGTACGGCCGTATTAATACTCAAATATTCAATGCAAATCTTAAAAGCCCTAAATATGAAACACGGGAACGAAAACTTTCAAAAACAACACAAGCAACATAAACAAAACAACTGAACTTAGCTTCTGTCGTTACGAGACACAACATCCCGTATACTATGTTACACGCCGGCCATTTTAAAATGACCTTTGACATTTGACTGAAAAGTTGGAAACCTGTTTTAGATAATATCACCTAAAATAATAACATTGTAATAGTTATAAAAGTATATCTACACAGATCCGGGCCGTGGCCCTTCAGGAGGGAAAACAATACGTCGTCGTCATGACAACGTGTGTAGACGAATCCATGGAAAATGTACGGAATGATATTTTTTCCCTGACACGTCCAGGATACGTCCCGGACACGTTGTCATGACGACGTAATGTTTTCCCTCCTGACGGGCCACGGCCCGGACACGTCCCGGGCACTTGCCGGGCACGGCCCAGATCTGTGTAGATAGACCTTAACATTCAAACTTTAGAAAGTAACTTATGATAATTATGTTTTATAAACTTCTGTAAATAGCTCGCAATTATCAATCGAGTCGGTCATCCATACCGTAATAGAAACGTTATGAAGTAGTTCAAACTATCAGAGATCATTTTAAACTAGCCAACGTACACTACGAGATAACCAAACTGGCCAGAGTCCAGATAGTTTCACGCGGAATGACACACCCGATGATGGCGCGGATTAACCCTGTTGTTTGCACTACACTGTAGCAACGAACGTGTTTTGTTTTTAGGAAACGCGTTCTGAAATTAAAGTGGGGTTAGGTTTTATTGGTTTCAAAAATTAACTAGTTTCAGAAATGGGAGTTTTAAGATTCGATGGTTTTTAAACATACATATATATCCGTTACGCCTTTCTCCCATCGGAGTAGGCAAAGACTAATACGCTTCACATACTACGATCCAAACACACTAATTTCTCTTTATTCACATTCATCAGTCACCTCATACAAACACGTTGGTTTAGGGCTTTTAAAATCTTGAACTAATCCGTGCAATATCCACGACAAATGAAAAAAAGATCGATACAAAAACATAAAAAAAAATTCTGTACACAAAACAATCACGTCTCTAACAAAAACAAATCAATATAGAATCACGAAAAAAATAACTCACAAAAATATACGACAAAAGAATACCCGAATATAGGCCCTAAATCATTTTTCAGGTGATATAGAGTCGCATAAAGCGTTTCCGAAAGCAATTAGTTGCTGTTACGACCGCAGACGTGGGGTATGAAAAAATAATGGACGTGTGTGAGGTGGAAAAACGCCGCGCATTTTTAGAAGGTAACTTAAAAATGTGACATGATGATTAAGTATTTAGATATTGTACAAAAGTAATTTAAATAAAATTTATTTAAAAAGGTGTATATTGTTAAACGGCAAATATAGAAGTAGAATGGCGAAGACTTCACTGACAAGACCGCTCTCAAAGATGATGATGATATCGTTACAATCTTCAACTTTAAACCCTCTTACGCACTAGCGTTTGTGAAGCGGTTGAGGCTTGACTTTTACTTTTGGTATGAAAAAGGCCAACCGCGACAGGTTTTCAACCTGCGAAGCTCACGCGGTTTCGTACCAAACAGCAACCGCAATCGTAGGTGTGAGTCTATTTATTATTTGATAAATCTTAACTTTTTATTACTATATCTTACTAGCTTTTCAAAATGGCCCTTGACTTGAGTAATCTACGTGGCTGATATACTCGTAGATAGAAATGCCTGACAATAGTAAGGGTATGGAACGTTAACTTAATTGATCTGCTCTTAAACTGTTGTTTACAGTGACAGGATTTTTAACATCCTTTATATATCAAATTGCCTAGCGTTATATATCAATTGCCAAGCGTTTTTTTAACCGCCGCGTTTCCAACCCATTTGTGTTATGAGCTTAATAAAAATAAATATTGTATCGCAGAAACGTGTAGGTTTACGATATGGCTACAATAATTTAATACCCAACTGGGGATTAGGTATTTATTTAGGTGCCCAATAAGATGTGTATTGCTTGGTTATTTATAGTTACGACGTTTCTATAACTTTCCCGAATGATATCGGGGTTACTATCTTTCGCATGTGAGTTTGTGTGAATTTGTCCAAGAGGTTTTTTAGTATCTTACAACGTCGTCACAATTATTACGTAGACGCATTTTTGGAATGCGATGATCGTAGGTACGTACCGTATGCGCCAAAGTGACGTCATCAATGCCAAACTGCAAGTTTAGCCACGTTGTACCTACTAGTAGTGTAGTAGTAGGTATTACAAAATGTCAATGTGTATGCGAAAGGGTAGAATGTTTGAATCTACGTATTGTTACTCTTTGGCGGAAAAAACACAAAAAAAACTTTCGTATAATTGAGATAGCACAGACTAATTATTTAAAGATTTTAACATTTTAAGAGTTATTATTTTCACGGTATGAAGATAAAATATGCAAGAAGTTAAATACGCGGGCAAAGCCTAGCATACGATAAATCTAAAAATATGAAGTGTCAAATCCTTCCATAGAAGTTATAAACCCGGCAATGTCCACCTCTGGAGCTGGCAGCCACGCAGACAATGTGTTAGGAATTTTGCAAAAATTCAATAAAGTGGACGCGGTGGCCCCTTTCGACACGACTTTTATGAGGTTGGTTGTGTCTTGTAGCGTTTTTGGTGTTAACGACAATTTAAAGGCCGCGTTCTGTTTTTTTGCCTCCAAAAAATGCAACCCAATTCTTTTTCGGTCTTCAATCTATTCCTGTTCTTCTTACCATTACTCCTGCTTTTCCGTAAGACCCAGAACACACGGTAAAACGCAAATGCAACGCAACTGAAACTAGTTACTTTTGAGTTGCATCGCAGTTTCTGCTATAGACTTCCTTAGAAAACCACACACGACGCAACTAGTTTGAAACGTTTCGGTTCAATTGCGTTTCACCGTGTGTTTTGTCGTTAATTGAGCTCTGATACCTACTTTTTTTTTTTTTTTAGGAGCGCCTCTTTACTTACATATTTACCGTACCGTGAAAAAGTGTTTTTTTTTCTGAGAACATTCGATTATAATAATGTATAACAACACAATCCGATCTCTCCTTTTAGCCTGTCTCTTTTAGGTTTTTTATATTTAAAGTCTTGTGTCAAAATTGTGTTTTGATTAACTAACAAGTTCACAAGATGTTACGGAACATAAAGTAACGACTTACGAATAGATAAATTTAACTCTAACCCGCCACATCTATGGCCAAACCTTAAAGCCTATTTTAATTAACGCGATACGAGAAATTTCTTTATGAACTAACGGAAAAAGTGTTGCATTCGAGGGATTAATTGAGCTGCAAAAAATTCAATTTAACACACAGAGCGATGCAACGAATCGTTGCTTCTGTTTCTACGTAATTTAATAAGAGTTTTCTATTTCATTTATTCACTCGCGTGTATTGGATCGTTTGAAAACGGAAACTTTTTTTTAAGGAACTAAAAGAAGAATCTCTTCAGACTTTTCTTTTCTGTCTCTGTGTACAATATTCTTGCAATAAACTTTATAAATAAAGAAGAGTAGGTATAAGAAATTCTTTTCATTTGTTTTAGTTGGCTCCGATTATAAAACGCAGGCTTTACCAGCAGAGCGTTTTATGTGAAGCACTTTTCGGATCTGATTTCAAGTTAACACTTATTTAAACATGCTCTTTCTTTCAAAAACCTGGCATGACATTGTAAAAACATTCGTACAATGTCAAATCCTGGCAAAAGTACTACAAGTGATGACTTTGTACCTACATACAATCTGTCACGCTTCATTCCCTTCAGGGTAGGCTTCCTCCACTTGTTACGATCCAAACACACTTCTTTCGCTTCATCCACATCCATCAGTCGCCTCATACATGCATATCGACCGATTCTTGATTAAACTACGTATAAGTATTATTAGGTATGTGTTTTTACGAAAGTTAACACTTTTCATCAATAAAAAACAGGATAACCCATTTACTCCAAAAATTCCAAACTATCTTATCATAACCCCGTTAACGAAGCCCTGCAAAATATTTTATCTCCAATAAACATCTTTATTCATACAGCAATTAAAGCATAATTCCCATATTTTCATATTAACCTGAACTCCATATTGGGGGCGGTAAATCCTCGCATTATCATAGATTTTGGAGGACATTGGGCTGTAATATTTTCGAGGAATAATGGCTTTTTAAGTTAAGAGATGGAAGCGGTTTTGTTTTAAAGTTTTTATATTTTAATGGTCATTATTTAGCTGATTAAACTCGGAAGGATTTTCTGGGAAGCGATTTTTAATAATTTGATCGCTAAATGCGCTAGTTGCGTTATGAGTATCAGAATTAAAGATCTTTTTTCCTAGGATCGCCGAGATATCCATTGTAATATAAAATTACGGAAGGTAAATATTTAAAAGGTATAGTCAAATCAACTGACCTATGTAGTATAGCTATACCCATACCTATAGGTACCCAAAAATGATAATATCAGTCACATATCAAATTGATTCAAGTTTAAACATAAAATTACAGAAAATTATTATTACTAAATTTGATATGTACCCAAAAATAAGGATTGTCAAATAATTTTAATTGCGAGCGAAATAATGGATTACGTGGTTTACCTTTACCAAAATAGCAAAAATAAAATCGAATTTTATAAATCGCCGACCCTTTTACATTGTTACTTCATGAAATTATGATAAATTGACTTTCGGAACGCTCTCGTAATCCATTTTCGGCTTAAAAACGGTTAATAAGGAATTGTTTGTGTTTTTGAACAAGTCTCACAGCACAATATGTTACCGTTAAAATTGGGTTATTTAAAATTATGATGATAATGATAATTTTAGTTGTCTATTATAGTTTTTCTAGTGAAGCAACAGAGGGATAATAGGTTTATATGGGTTATCAGTTTATTGTAGGTTAAGTGACTATCCTGCCTTCTTGCTTTCACTTCTTTCTCTCTGTAAAGTCTGCGGAAAGAAATTTCTTTTAGAAATAATATACTGTACTGTACCTACCTTTTGTATAGATAACTTCTCTTTTATTTTCTGTCTCTATGTACTATCATCTTAAAATGAACTGTTAAATAAAATAAATTGAGTTCGTTCCTACTTATAGTACTTATATCAGGTACGGATATTATACACAATTTCAAATAATATCGGAAAGTTTTATTAAAATCTGTCTAGTTGTTTTTGCGCTTGCGTAAAAGAGTAACAAAAATCCTCACGTTCATCCATCGTTACAATTTACATTTATATTTGAAGGATATTTTAGTATAGTTGTTTGTACAGTTAAATGTTTTTCAAATTCAAATTCTTTATGCTTTTTTATTCTTTCTTTATTCTTAATTTTTTCTTTCTTTACTGTTTTTCTTTTAACGGTAATTTTAAATGAGTTAAAATGCAAGGTAATGAAAATAAACCGTTAAAACATCGTTAATTTCCTTACCGACCACTGTAAATAGTTTAGACGTTTATAAGCAATGAAGTCGGCAATTTGCTGATAAAGAGTAAACGTTATTAGGCTTGTAGTTACTTTTATCGGAAATAAATCTTTTCGTCAAGGATATAAATCAGGTTGAGTAGCAATTAGCAGACGTTTTATTGACCTGACATACAACTAGTTGTAGAAATAGTAATTAAAACTAACGTCTCGTTACAACTGTCCAACTCTATTATTGTTTTTAAGCAAAAGAAGACGACACATAAAAGAAAAACATTAAATATTAAAAAAAAGAAATTCATGAATGATATTAGTGCATTTTCTTTGCTAAAGATAGATACTAATGAAATAATGAAATCTACTTTTGTATTTTAAATAAGCACTAAATCAAAAAAGTCTTCAACGAATTATAAAAAATATTTAGTACCTCAAAAATCCTATCTTGAATTAATTGTTGCGCTTACACCGCCTCAAATATTCAACTGCAATAGTCATTTTATATGAAAACGCATCAAAACTGCAGATCTACTAAGTACTACTAATTAGTTATTACAACTATTACTACTACTAACCCAAACAAACGACTACTATTATTACTACTTTTACTACTAAATTACTATTACTACTACTATAACCCAAATAAACGCAATTTGCGTTTTTCATATCCAGCTTAAAAACGCGGAGACGGAAAAACCGCTAGTAAAAGCGTTTAATCTTTATCTTAAATACATAATATTCTTTAGAAATTCAAGAATCGGTTACGCATACATAAATTTTAGAGACTATAAACTAATTTTATCAACTCTTTAATTAAAAGGTCATAAACTGAAATAATAAAGGTCTAACCGAAGCTAAGGTTTGGTGGCAGTAAAGCAATAATTTGACACTAAAAGTGAATGACAGCAATCACTGTCACCAAACCGAAATGACGGGGCGTATTTTAAATGCCACTAAATTTTATGTTCGACCACAAAACTAAAAGCTCTTTAATTTCCCTGGATTAAAATCAGTTGGTATTTTCGAATGAAAACTGATTAACTTTTGAATTATTACGTTTTAATGACTTATTTTTATGCATTATGAAATATTTTTTCGTTATAAATCACAGTACCTACTATAATATAAATTTAAAACTGCATTGATACTGTAAGCAAGGTTTTCTTCTTTTAGCCACAAATGTTATATGCTATCTTCGCACCAATGCCGGCAGGGACGGTAACCTTCGGTTTTCAAAAATGTCATCGAAAATATTAGAAAATGACGTAAACTGCTGGGCCGGCGGTATTGGTGTGTAGACACCATTAGATTTGGTTATATCAGTAACTAAAACATAGAATATTTAATGCTATCTACACACCAAAGCCGGTGGCTTTTTTGCTAGCTGCCATTCGTGTGACGTAAAGCCGTCGGCCTTTTTTTAATCATAAAAAACGAAGTTAACCATATAAAAATGCAAATTTTTAGCAAACACAAAATAATGAAGTAACGAAATATCGTAAAATATCCACAATTACCAACATTTACATCCTTTAAGAAAAGAAAACAAGTAATAATCGTTCGGGATTCAACGATAAAACTTTTGAATACTAAAAGTCCAGCTAAAGTTGTTATTCGGTTAGGTTTGGCACTAAATTGTACGCAGTAAGAAATAAAGTGAAAATTTACTACCTCCTATACATTTTAGTGGCAATTTTTAATTTTGCAACATTGTGTTCAGATGTAGATTTACTTTGAAGTTCACTGTAAATTCCAAGGAATCGCTACTTCCATAAATTATTAAGGGATTGTTTAAAAACTTTTTTAAACCTTTTGTTTGTTTTTTTTTTATTATGTTATAGGTACTAAGTTTATATGTTTATTGGTTAACAACTAAAATGGAAGTGAAATTACTTGTCAGTATAGTTTAATATGTTAATAAAAAAAAACTATACTTATTGAAAATTTTATTCGGACAGTATTGTATATGTGAAGTAAGATATCTAATATAATAATATTTATTTTATAACATTACGACAATATATGTAATGCTATCTACACACCAAAGCCGCCGGCATGCCGCCGGGCAAGGCCGGAGGCTTTGCGTCGTATGAATTGCAGCTGTCAAAAAAGCCGGCGGCTTTGGTGTGTAGATACCATAAAAGATAAAGTTTATTTTACAATTCATCTAAAACATTTCCCTTCACAGCCAATATACAATCTTCTTGAAACTATTAACCAGTTTCTTGAAAAAAGTAAACGTAGAGAAGTGTAATATGTTGTAATGGGAAATTTCATCTCGACGCTAGGAACACAAAAGATGTAGTTTTCACGCCAACGCTCCAGGCATTTTGTCATTTAAGTCTCGCTATTTTTGTTACTGCTTGTATCCTGTAGTATTCTCGGGTCTCCTACTTCCGTAAAATATGTGGAAGGGGCTGATGGCTGGCACATGCGTTGAGACCTGTGTGAAGGTGCTGCTGTGATGGCCGGTCATGTCATGCGGAACCCATCAAACTAAGCCTTTCACTTCTCTGTTTCCCATTTACTTGCTTTACTTTTTCCTGGATACTGCGGGGTCAAATTTTTATTATTTATTTATGGATAGCTGTTTTGAAATATTTTTTGTAATATTAATTTTATTTTATCTTTCTGTGTATGCCTGAGATTTGTAAAACTTAAATTAAAACAGCAACCCTACAGAGTTTCTTGCTAGGTTCTTCTCTGGGGAAAACTGCACTCTTGCGAATCTAGCATTAACTTTAAAAAATGACCCGTCTTAAGTATTGTCAAAACCTACAAGATTAAATGATTTTCATTTCATTTCATATTAAGGCTGTAGGTTGTAGGTATGGATAATATCACCCTACTAATACCTATTATAAATGACAATACTTGGGCGTATAGGTGTGAGGATGTTTGTTAGTTTTTCGTGTAAAAACTAAAATATTAACAGATTTCAATTAAACATTTCAGTTATGTGGTTTACACATAAAAATAATATATAGGCTAAATAATTTTGTTTTTTTTAAGTTTTACAATTTTCATTAATGCCATTTATTAATGGTGTCTACACACCAAAGCCTCCGGCCTCATTTTTAACATTTTCGAATAAACGAATGAAGGTCGGCGGCCTAGCCCGGCGGCATATGCCTATATGGCTCTCGTGTGTAGACACCATAAGAGCCAGGCTCTTGTTTGTTGTTTTTTTTTGTTTTTGTTTACATATAATGTATGTATGTATAAGTAGGTACTCCAGGTTAAAGGTTAAAGCTGTCTACACACCAAAGCCGCCGGTATGCCGCCGAGCTAGGCCGGCGGCTTTATGTCATACGAATGGCAGCTGTCAAAAAAGCCGGCGGCTTTGGTGTGTAGATAGCATTAAAAAGTAAAATGCATGCATTACTAAGTTGCGGGTGGCCGCAAATATAAAAAAAAACCAACAGTTTTTTAATATCAACCAGTAATTTATAAATCTCAATATTGCTAACAGAATTGCACAAAAATCCCACAGGCAATTGTTAAGTTTTAAATCATATAACAACAAATGAATTATTCCGGTTGCTTCATTTAATCACGATACAAAGACAGGCGTACCGGAAACCGTTATAAAATGAACCGCTTTAATTGACAAATATATAGAGGATGGGATTCAACAATAATAACACAGCAATTTATTTTATCGAATTACTGTTGGGGCGTTTTGCCTTTAGGCTTGCGTTTGCGGTGAATTTATCTTAGTATTGACTGATTAAAATACATTGAATAATGATAAAAAAATATAGAAAAGACGAAAAATAGAATTTGTTACTTTTACTTTATGGTATCTTATCTACATACCAAAGCTTTTTTGACAGCTGCCATTAGTATGACGTAAAGACGTAAGGCCTAGCCCGGTGGCGGCGGCATGCCGGCGGCTTTGCTGTTTATAGTATAGCATTACACCAGAGGCTACCGGCGGCGATTTCGTACGCATTTATAAAAGAAATGAAGTCAAACTATCTTAAAATCGTGCATGGCATCTTTAAAATTTTACTAGCCTATATGTTATTGCAATATGCAAGCTATTAATTTTGTAGAGTTTTATTTAAATCAGTTCAGTGGTTTTTGCGTGAAAGAGTAACAAACATTATCACATCCATCTATACATCTATCGGCACAAACATGTAATATATTGGTATCTACACACCAAAGCCGCCGGCTTTTTTGACATCTGCCATTCGTATGACGTAAAGCCGCCGGCCTAGCCCGGCGGCATGTCAGCGGCTTTGGTGTGCAGATAGCATTAGGTACGAGTAGAATAGGATAGTAAACCTAATATTTATTAATTAAAGTTAATGCAAATCATCTAAGTTGCATAACAGTAAAAACCACACGCCGCTTTCAAATAATTCACTCCACCCACTCAAATAAAAATTAACCTGTCAACATTTTTTATTAATAGGTTTCGATAATTAATCCTCAATAAAGACATTGGAACGATTGTGTTAGTGTAACATCTATAATTTAGTATGTAGGCGTGATTTGTAGTGCTAAATGATAGGTTGGGAAAGAAATAGGCTACTGTGCGTGAAATAGGGTTTTAACGGTTTTTTTTGTTGGCTCTGTATCATTATTTTTTAAGCCGTGGCATTAAATCAAAGCGTTTTTTATCAAGATGTAGGTACCCACTTACTTGTTTTTTTATTATCTTTATATTCTTTAATTAAAGATACACATATCGACATTAAAAAATCTTTTATTTTAAATTGTACAACAAGGGTACGTATCGGATATATCTGCGCACTTGTCTTAATGACGTCATGCAACATAGTTACCTTGAAAATAGGTTAAAAATTATAACAAGTACCTTTTTACCTTGTTATACTACAATTTTAAGCTAAGTACACTCGAGAGCAATGAATCCGGGTCACTAAAGAATCCAAAAATCTCGCGATCCAAAAATGCTAACTTAATGAAATAAATTATGTTTAATAGACAATTTCATACTGCTTCAATGTGAGTAATTAAAATTTATGAGTCACATTTTAATAACAGAATATTACGTAAAGAAGAAAATCTGATGATCTAACTTTCAAAACTAAAATGTAAAACAATATTTTTTTAAAACAACATATCAATTTTCTTGAATTTTGACATTTCGCACTGATTCCTCGTGCTTCCATTAGAGATTTGGCATGCTATACACCAAAATCCGCAAACGAATATTTGATTGTTATGACATAAATTTAGAATTAACTCAGAAGGTTTATATTTTTATTTAACAAGTATTTATTGGTCTCTTAAACACATTTTATTTCATAAGGCTAGGATTCTTTGTTTACGAGATTCTTTTGTTTTTTGTTTTCCCGACCCGGATTCATTGCTCCCGAATGTATTAACGTTTGAGCTCATTTCTTTAATACAACAGGTCTTTTAAAGATAGTTCTAGAATATTCCTTTGACTTCAAAGCATTGGCCTCGCTTTTAAGTTTAGTGAAAAAGCATTTCTTTCATAGTTAGAAAAGATAAAGTTTTAAATATTTTACTAAGCTGTTCTTTATTTTGTTTATATTTTCTATGTCTAAGTTGTTTTAGATGCTTTGAAAAACCGGCCAAGTGCGAGTCGGACACGCGCAGGAAGGGTTCCGTACCATTCGCTATTGATATCAAGTAAAAAAGCAAAAAAATCATGTTTGTTGTATGGGAGCCCCCCTTCATTATTATTATTATTCTTCTATTTTAAGCATTTGTTTCTGCTGCGGCAATGGTAATACATCATCTTTGAAAATTTCAACGCTCTAGCTATAACGGTTCATGAGATACAGCCTGATGAAAGACGGACGGACGGACAGACACACAGACAGACGGATAGCCAAGTCTCAGTAATAGGATCCCGTTTTCACCCTTTGGGTACGGAACCCTAAAAACTAATTAAAATTTGGTATGTAATATGGTGTGTTAATGTTTGCAACAACATTAACACACAAGCTTGTTGTGGCAAACATTAACACACAAGAGCAAAAAACGTCAAACAGAATGTGTATCTATTTAGTAGTAAAACGCCGCTTTAAATCGTTGTCAAAAATTTGAAGACAATATAACGGGCCCAAGTCTGCTAATTTACAACATTACCAGTTGTTTGTCGGCAGAGTGTCAATGGCATTTTTGACAGATTTGGTTGCAATCAGTGTAAGCCATTGTTTAGCAGAATACCAAATGTGTCAAAAATACCATTATAGTACTTAAAATCTTACATGATTAGAATGACACATGCCAATCCTCGTCGAATAGTGATGGGATGAAAATGTTAAATCGTGGTGTAAGCGAAATTTTGCTTGTAAAAAGGTCTTATTACTAGAAATATTTTAAAAATAACTAGTAATTACCAAATAGCCTAATTAAGTACGTAATTAATTCTCCATTTCGCGCTCGGTTAAATATTCGCAGGTACTAAAAAACCAAATAGTAGTGACACCGTGCATAATTTTTTTAAAATTCATGAATCTACTATAAAAGCTCTTAAAACCTACCAAAACTACTAAACGCAAAAAAAATACTTATAATTACTATTTTCATAGACCTTATGATAATGAAAAAATATCGACTTAAATAACTCGATTGGTCACATCCTTATTTTTTTTTCATGATGATATAACCTTCTTAGAACGCAAAAATATTTAATCTCATTTTATTGAATAAGTATTATGTGTGTTATTTAATATTAAGTTTTATGTATCTTTACGTTTTATGTCGAAAACATTATTTTTTTTGTATGTATAAATACATTTCATAATTTTAAAATGGTTTTAGTTGTAAAAATGATTATGACTTTTGCTGATGCAAATTACGACACTTAAGGGCCGCTAGTATAAAGTTACTTCGCTACTTTTAGTGACACCTGCCATTCTAATCATGTAAGATTTAAACAACTATAACACTCTTGACTTGGGCCCCAGATTAAACATGAATGACGTGTTTCAGAATATCTTTAATTGCAATTTGTAGATTAACCTATCCAATTTGTAATTATAGAGTACCATGGTAAATAAACGTAGGAGTATGAACTCAAAAGACATACATAGTTAATAGCAAAGGGGTTCCAAGAATACTTCAGACTCTTAAACGTTAAATAAGTAAGTTCTTCCACTTTGTATCGAAAGTGGAACAGGATTTTTCCATATTTGAGATTATGAATATTTTACTTCGCTCGCTTACTTGGGTGCTTGGTTCGATTAGACGCGCGATTTAAAATCGGATTTTTGGGTTTTGTGTTCGAAACGGCATTTTATAGGTTGACAAAGGACGGGAAACGAAAAGTCCCTTTTTAACATAGTGAGTTCAGCTCAGCATCATTCAGTTTAGATAAAATTTATTGTTGGGGAACACTACGCCATTCGTCAAAGGTTTTTGGTGAAATATTCTTTGTCACTTGAAGTAATATTTTAATTAAGTTATTTATCAATTACTACAAAAAGCCTAAAAACGTGTTAAGGCGTTTTCAGACTAGCGTTTTATACGCGCGTATACGGTCGTTTTTAATAAACGCTCTTTCAAAAAACCGGACGCGCATATACGGGCGTATACGCTCGAACCGGTGGTGTCGTGTCATTAGCAACATGGACTACGAGAATATTAACTTAGAAGCGCATCAACTCAAAAAATATATGTATCCCAAAATCGCCCGTCTACTCGCCCCGTAACACACGTGTGACTGAGTTTCGTATATTGACACATGGATTGGCACCAGACTCGGTAGGTGTTACTTAAGTATAGCGTCTCAGGGCTTTATGTCGGCACAAGTATGATTTTCTTCAGATTTATTTAAAATTTATGGTAGTATGTCAGTATATTTGGTTCTATGTTATTTTTTTGGGAATACCAACAGAATTTACCTGTCAACAATAACGTAAGCAGCCAATGACAGGAATCTTTGAAGAAGCATGGTGGAGGCTTTTGCCCAGCAGTGAGATGAAATAGGCTAATAAAAATGTTGTTTTCTAAAGTAGCCATGTCATAGGATTTACAGTTCTAGTGAATAAAAGTAGTTTTCCTGTACACGACGAAATATCTACGAGAAAATGAATTATTTTGTTTATGCAATGCGTCAATTAACTAAAGATCTTCGTAGAGAACTCATGCCTTGCAAAAAAGAGGCTTTAATTAAAAACAAAAGGATATTTTTCATATTATAAACTATCAAAAAGAGAACCAACTTTTTAAATATCGAACGTACATTACGTTCTACAATTAAAAAGTTCTTCACGCGTTATAAAAAACAAAAGAAGTCCAAACCGTCAAGTTTGTAACATGTAGCGTGAACTTGACAATCGGATTCGTAATTCGAATTGACGTGATGGTATCACGAACGCGTGCGCCGGTGAAGATCATTTTGGACGTCAATCATTGGTCAGGAGGTTTTTGGGGCTAGGAGATACTTTTAAGAATAGATCGACTATTCAATGGTTTATAATTTTAAGCACTTTTTTTCAAAATACTTTAGTACGGTATATTTATTTTCGTAAAATGTGTTACTTAAACACGTAAGCGTTTGAACAGCTTCTGAGGTTTAGCGTTTAATGCGTGAAAAGCTGTTACGGTTGTAGAAACAGCACTAGCTTTGATATGCTGATTAATTACTTTAGTTTAATAAGATATTTTATTTTATGATTTTATTTTACTGTGTGCAGGCGCAAGTAGATGTTAGTATTATAAAAGAAGAGCTTTTGACTAAAATGCTAGTCTTAACAGATCAAAATCGACCGCTAACCTCAAGGCCCTACTCAAAAAGGTGTTATTACAATATCTTCTAATCTCAGATAAGGTTGTCTTGATATTTCACAGTTATACAACACTCGTAAGACGCGTTATATTATAAAGAATCATTTCTTAATTTTTTGACGCCGCGTTTAGTTCCTCCGGTTGTTTCTGGGTCAATGATTTTGTTGGAGTTTTTGAAAGGTTATATTTTAAGCTGTTTGATTGTAAGTTGATGAAAGTGTGTACCTAGTTTATTTCAATCTAGACAAAAGTATACACTTCAGTAAAAATCAATCATCATTACTAGTTTACTTTGCTCAACTGAAGTAGAAAGTTAAAGTCGTGTCGTATCAAGAAGTCAAAGCGCTGGCCAAAGATAGGTCTAAATGGCGCATGCTCCACCGACAAGAGTTTCAAATATAAAATATAGTTATTCTTAAATATAGCGATGATGAAGTATCGATCATTTTATGCAATATCAACTTTAAAAAAATAAAAATAAAAGCTTTCGAAACATTTTAACAACTAGCTTTGAAATAATTTTTACTATTTTTCATCCAAAACCTAGAAGAAACTCCAAAAAAAAAAAAAACAAATGAAAAATTACAACTAAAATCCAAACTCGACTTCACAAGGTACAGTCAACGACATAAATAAATGGTACTTGAAGATTTAACACACGCTGTTAGAGATACGTATCAGCGAATCTATTGCCAACCAGACCGTATGGATGTCCGACACGAAGGAATCTATGGCCGATGCGTGAGAGTACGTGTGAAATAGCTAGACGATATTTATGGGGGCGACTGTACTTGAAATATTAATTAGGGTTGGGTATTTTTTTGGTGGTGAATTTATTGAGTTGTGATTTTAGAACTTTTTTCAAATGATAATTGAATAGTAAAAGAAATGTTTTGATTTAGTCAATATGATAAAATTTAATTAATTTTTGTTTTTTTAAAATACTACCCAGCAGGAATTTTATTAAAGCACATAAAATATAACAACCAGTTACTTTATTTATTTTTTTATTAATGGAAGATTTACAGCAAAATACATAAGATCAAATCCAATTTTACTAACGCTCCATCACATGACAATGTCATTGATATAAAATATAATGTAACAGCGACGTGGTTTGAAAGCGCAATAATAAGTTAACAGTCAACTGCATATTCAAAATATACGTACTCTTTTCAAAATTCAAAAACGCCACCAACCGTCACTTCACTCGAACTTATTTAAAAATCGAACGCGCTTCGATTCGAAATTGGAAGCCGTAAAGGCGCGAACCAACCGGAAGTCGGACGCAAGCTCCATCAGATCCGTATCACGACAGACGCTGCGGGCGGATTCATTTCCGGTCGACAGTTGCATTTTGAATTTTAGAATTCCATTCTGTAGGAAATGGGTCACGATGTGATCTTTAGTTCGTGATATGGGACTTCATTTGAACACTATCAATTGTATTACGTACCTACATTTTTCTACAATGTTAAAATTATTTTCTATAGTAACTATTACAGGTACCTTTATAGAAGTCTGGGTAGAGGCGACTCAAAGAGGCCTTTAACTACCAGTGGCGTTTAGATAAAGGCTGAAACACACCGGACGCGTATGCGTAACGCAGACGTAAGCACGGCGTAGCCACGCGCGTAGTTACGGTGTAACCCGATGTGACACTGGGCTACGCGTCACGTCGACGTCTACGTTACGCAAGTGGGGACAGTTCCATACAATACAACTCAGAGGTACGCATACGCATCCGGTGTGTTTTGGCCTTAAGTGTTACAACAAGCGAACAATTTTCATTACTTAAATATAACAGCCTTCAGCCTAATATCTACTAACCAAAGCCGCCAGCATGCCGCCAGGCTAGGCCGGCGGCTTTACGTCATACGAATGGAAATTGTCAAAAAAGCCGGCGGCTTTGGTGTGTAGACAGCATAAGGGATGGCATGGCGTGACAATGAATGCATACTTGGCCAACTGGCCAGAAATTGCCGGAGATAGGAAAGCGTAGAAAAGCTGCAAGGAATAGGGCAAGAGAGGAGGATACGGGGAAGGCCTATGCCCAGCAGTGGGATATAACAAGCCAGCATCCTTCCATCTTTCTCTTCCAACATTTAAGTTCAAACTGAACTCAACCCACCCAAACCCAACAACTAAGTAAGACTAAATATAGAGAAAGCTATAACTTCCTAAATATTACGGGCCACATACCTCGAGCCGTAAACCGTAACGTAAACGTGACGTAAACCGAAATCAAGCTACGTAACGTTACGTTTTATGATCCCTGAAGTGGCTCCGGTATTTGGTTAAGGGTGTGAAAGGGAATGCAATCAGAATTTCCTTTTCAGTATGAACATTTGATGTTTGACTTTTTGTTAGAAGAATCTAAATTCTATAAATAAATCAAAACTAGGCCTTTCAGAAGAAAGGCCTAGTTTTGAGATTATGTTTTGAGATTTCAATATAGTTAGGTTCTTTAATACATACATACATATCCGTCACGCCTGTCTCCCATCGGGGTAGACAGAGACGACCTTCCTACACTTGCTACGATACAAACACACAAAAAAAGTAAGTTAGTAATAGTTCTATAGTAAAAGTTATTTAATAGCATGATATATGCTATTTACCTTTTCAAGAAGTTGCGTCTAATTAGGTAAAATCCCATATAAACTAACCTAATGTCCATTTGATATGTTGGTCAAATAAAAGCCTTTAATCAGTCTGGATTTTGCAATGCAATAATGAATATTATATTCAAATTTTATGGCACCATCATCATTTGAAATTCATCAGAGCAATCCAATAATCCACACAAATCAAAAATATTGGGATTTAAATCAGCAGTAATTATTTCGTTAGTATAGATCGTCGAGCATGAAACTTGTAGAGATACATGTACATACAATGTTACAACAAAAAATTTTGTTATTTTTTTTTTGTTTGTATCGATGTCCTTTATGCAGTTTGCGAAAATTTTTATACTCCTCGCTAAAAAGTATACCTAATGGTATGTAGATGCCCGGTGGCATGCCAGCGGCTTTGGTGTGTAGACACCAAAGCCGCTGGCATGCCACCGGGCTAGGCCGGCGGCTTTACGTCATACGAATGGCAGCTGCCAAAGAAGCCTTGGTGTTTAGACAACATAATATGCTAAAATGTATTCTAGTCACATTGTCCAATAGTAGAGAAATCTAAGCTATCCACGAGACAAAATTATTATAATAGTCGCTATACTTCTGCCAGAGTGGTTGTGGTCATCATTAAGTCGGTACGTATAACGATGACTGATTGGTAAAAGATTAAGTTCTTTGTTAGCGAAAACCGGCAAATCACAGAAGATACGGAAAATACTTACAATATTTTGATATTCAGAAGAAAAGTTTCAGCGGAATCAAGGGAATACGTGTACTCATATAAAATTTTAAAAAGATTTTTATTTTATAAGGTTAAAATAAAAAATAAATACTTAAGTATATAACTTTTGATTACTTACTTTTTATTTACTTCTTTTTTATTATAATTTGATAAGATTTTTATTATTATTATTATTTTTAGTTAATTTTAACTACATTATCTCTAGTTCCACTAATAACATACTCACTGATCCCATCATTCATTTAATTCGGGCGATTATTTTAATGAGATAACAATAATTCGCAATCAAAAGGCGGATTCGTTTTGTAAATAGGGCATCGTTTAACGATTGTTTCGGTCTGTGATTTATGTGCCGTGTTATGAATTATTTAGGTAATAATTATTTTGGTTATTGTTTGTTTCCAATAGTATCAAAGTCAAAGTCAAAAATATATTTGACGACAAGTCATCAGAAGGGGCGTTTATGAAGCTTGATGCTCGTCCATAACAAGGAGTTTCGTTAAAATAAGACTGTGGGCGTGTGCTGAACAAACTAGCTTTATTGCGTCGTTTCCAATCACGTTATAAAATTACAAGATGTACGTGATGTCTTCCGATGTCTCTTCTTAACCGATATCAATTCAATTGTCCAACAGAATCCATCATGACAGCATCTCAAATATGAAAGCACGCGAAACTGACAACCAGTCAGAAACAAGCTAGTTATTGCATTTTAGCAGTAAAGAGTTTGCAAATGGTTCCAAAATAGCCTTCATGAACGTAATCTCAGATGTTCTCCGACATATTTACTTCATAGGCACAAAAAATGCTCTTGAAACCGTTACATTATATTAATATACATTTTTTTAAAGCTAGTGCTAGATTCGCAAAGTGAAGTTTCCTCCAGAGAAGAACCTAGCAAGAACCTATCCTAAACCAACGTGAATGTATGAGGCGACTGATGAATGTAGATGAAGCGAATGAAGTGTGTTTGGATTGTAGCAAGTGGAGGTAAGAAGTCTCTGCATACATCGATGGGAGAGAGGCATGAACAGGGGCCCAAGTCTGCTTATTGAAAATAGCCTCAGTGTGTCGGCAGACTGTCAATGGCATTTTTGACACATTTGGTATTCTGCTACACAATGGCTTACATTGATTGCGACCAAACGTGTCAAAAAATTACATTGAATATTGTAGAGAGAATATTGTAGCAGACTTGGGCCTCAGATCTTTAAGTACCTTTGTTTGTTTTGATGAACTCATAATATCACTTTCTACGTACATCGTTGCTGTCTAGTAATCGGACGTTAGTTTAGTGGATCTTTCTACAACAGTTACTCTAATACAAGAGATAAAACTCTTCGTAAAATACATATTGAGAGCGTTTTACCAGAACTGCTGTAGTTTTATAAAATACAATGTTACATTTCCAATTTCCATAAAAGTTTTCTATTTTACTTCATGCAGTCATAAACAAAATTTAGCTCGTCGTTTGTTTCTTGGGTTCCTTAAAATAAGAACGATCCTTTTCTATTTTTCCATAGAAATAGTTTCTCTTTAATTTACGTAGTTTGTTCTTATAGGGCAGTTAAGTAAATGCGAAAAGCTCGCGGCTTTGGAGTAATTTCATATCAAACGTCATACTGCGTCACAATGGCAAGGGCATTAGCGCCCACTTAGTAGGTACATAATACGAGTATGTAGATGGGTACGTTTTTATTAATTCACTAGTGGCGGCCCGCGACTTCATTCGCATTTACTTTGGAAAAACATATAAAATATCTACAAAAATAAAGCTTATGTGTTTGTTATTCTGATTATAAGCTAAGTTATTGTTAAAATCTGTTCAGTGGTTTTTTAGTGATTGAGTAACAAACATCCAACCATCGGCACAAACATTGACATTTATAATATTATTAGGATTATTAATTCAGGTAAACCAACAGCTTAAATAACATGTAGGTAATACATAATAATACATGTATCTTGTATCTATTATAATACTTGAAACTCTTTGGAAGATCTTTGACCTTCATAAGTTCATTATTATTTAAAACTATATATACAGAACCCATTTTAAGATACCAACTTGTTAATACTAGTAAAATTTAACACGTAAATTCAATTCCGAACAGCAGAGTGTTTGTAAAAATGTCGCTAGAGAAGTCTGTAGAGCACGTCAGGTCTGATGTTATGATATGCAAAATTACAAGTGTTTCTGGACAATTTATTCTATCCATGTGTCGTTCCTTTGTAATTCTAGGGATGAGAGTAGTCGTTTTGGAAAATATCGATAATTTTGTCCAACAATATTTCGATTGAAAATTATCGTGATGATAAAATTACTTGCTTTAGATATCTCATGGTGAATATTGCCCACTATAGCTATAGTAGCCCACTACTTCCACTATGTTTGAGTCAATTTTTTGAATTTAAATTTGAAACAGTTAGTCAATTGTTCTTGCGGTTACAGTGGGTTTTATAATAAAATAAAATCCGCAGTTAGGTCGTTGGTTTGTAATTTATTTTATTTATTTATTTCTGTTTGGGAAATTTACTGACAAGCACTTATGGTATTTAGCTAAATTGATAATATTTTAATAACGAAAGTAGAATAAATTATTTCATAAAATACAAAATATTAAAGTACCTAATTAGGAATAACAATTTTAACTTGACCTATTCGAATCATATAAAAACAGATTTTAAATTCAACAATGTATTTTACACTCAAAAAGCTACATTCAGAATCCAAAGAGCATTAATTCATCATCACTTTACAAAGTCTATGAATAAAACTTAGGAGTAAGTCGTATAACATTTTATAATGCCATTACATATCAGCGAGGTAACTCAGGGGAAATTATGTAAGGTTTATAGCTCGCTCGTTTAAAGTTTGAAACGTTAGTTCCGAATTTAATCGCTTTAAGTGAAGTGTAAGTTACTTTCCAAATTGTTACTTTATTAAGGACGTGAATTAAACAGGCTGAGGAGGAATAATCAATAGGCTTTTTAAAATCTTATTATGTTTAAAAATTAAGAAGCCAGTCAAGAGTAAGCTAAACCAACGTACATGTATGAGGCGACTGTTGAATGTGGAGGAAACAAAAGAAATATGTTTGGATCGAAGCAAATGGAGGGGAGTGGGCTAAGTCAAGTGTAACCTAAGACAACGTAGATGTATGAAGCGACTGATGAATGTGGATGAAGCGAAAGTGGTTTGGATCGTAGCAACTGGTAGTCGTTGCAAAGTGGTCTCTGCCAACCGTAATGAGAAAGGTGCGTATTACGTTATATATAATGTATGCGTATTTGTGTGTATGTAGAAACCAGTTTCACATAAAAATATCTTTGCTAATGTTTTAAAAAGAAGACAAACATCGGAACTATGTTGTAGCACTTACCTATACCAGCATTTTCAAAATTTTATCGATAACTCCATCGACATGATCCCCACCCTACCCCCACCGTCTGCGTCGCTACGTGAGCCAACAAGCACAGCACACGCGACGTGATCCAACATTGTAGAGGATTTGGATCGACAAAGAGCTTCAAATTTCTTACTTCTCAAGATTGTCATAGTTACCGGTAGTGATGGGCTGGATTGAGGATTTTTGAGTTTTGAACATTTATTTATGTGAAAAATTAGCAACTAACTTTATGCCTAAATACATGTATACCACAGATGTACACATATCTGTCATGCCTCTTTCCCATTGGGGCAGGCAGAGACCGCTTCTTTCTACTAGCTACTATGATCCAAATACACTTCTTTCGCTTCAACCGCATTCTTCAGTCGCCTCATACATGCACAATTGCACATGGTATGTTTCAAAAACACGTAAAATATAACAGAACGCACGAGTGTCTATGAAAACTTTTTTCAGTAATGTTAATTGAATGATTTTTTGGGTCGGAAGTAGTTTTCAGTAGAGATTAATAGTGAAGTATATATTATATTATAATGATTTCTAAATTCGATTTTGGAAGTATTTAAATGTATATTCTTGAACACTATCTATTTTCCTCTTTAAATATTATTTATAATATTAACGCTCCACAACGCTACTTACGAGGAAAAACCAATTTTTTCTAGCTAAAGCTACCTGGCGCCGCCACTGTACACTAACATAGTAAGGAAGAAAGATAGTCACGTGTGGTGCTAAGTTTTGGATTAAACAAGATCGTGAGGGTTTTCGGGACTTTTGTAAAGCTGATGCGATTTTGTTAAAGTTCCTCGTCATTGTAGTGTTTATGAGGGGTGCATAACACCTGCAAAATGTGACGCGCGTACCAATTTAGGTAGGGAGTTTATCCTGAAAAGAATAGGTTCAAAAAAGGGTTCAAAGGGATATTTTGTAGGTAGTTTTTTCAATGAGTGTAGCCATACAAAAAGATAATGCTGTCAGATAGTTAGACACTTACTAGCCTTCCTTTGGCTTAGAAGTTATTGAAAAAAAACAGCCATTTAAAAATAATAAAAGTTACTCTTGTTTTCAAGGCACATGAATAGCCATGGAGAACCTAAATTTTTATCAATATAACTATAAGTTAAGCCAGACACTTCCGGGATCTCGTTATAATAGTTTAATAAAAATCAAAATCGTCTAATCAAAAAATCGACTTAATAATCGAAAAATCAACATAAAAACAATTAGCTTTAATCTACATCCATGGTTAGTAGAATAACCTCTTGAAGAGCCTTTAAATTTAAGTAAAGACTGCTATTTCTCACATTTCCACGACAGATATCATCCAGCACCACTCATATGAACGTAATGGAAACTTATAGTTACTTAGTTAGTGAATGTAGCGGTTAACTTAGATAGTCAATTTAGTTAGTTAGTAAAGTTTGAATCCTTGGTGGTCAGGCACCAATTAAATAAGTTTAACTGGCCACTGTCCGTTATGGCCAGGTCTGGGACTTGCTGCAACTTAGATAAGGGTCACTCATTTCGGTTGATTGTTATCAAAATTGGCTTATAAAGATGACTCGGATCCTATTATTTAGGAACTTTTTTTAAATTTAACAGCACTTAGAAAGTTGAAGAGGCTTTTCTTCAGTAGTGGGTTTTGTTACGAATAGAAAAAAAAGTAATGTTTATGTTTTAATATATTTTTGGTATTTTTTACGTACCTACGTACGTAATTGTTTCTTTTTAGTACATTGACTAAAAGGAAAATCAAATAAGTTAAAACAAATCAAATCAATAATCAAATCAATCAATCAACAGTACCAACTGGACAGTTTTCTTTTGTTCAATACAAATATAAAATCATTGATATAATGAAATTTTATCGCTAAAGGTAGTTAGGTATGTCATGCTACATTTGATTGCATTATCAAAATTACTTCGATATATCGAAGATTGATCTGAAGATATTAATTGGGTAATAATCTGATTTGGATAAAATTAGGCAATTGTCGACTTAAACTTACTTACTAATTTTATTATAATTTATTTTATCCGAAAGAAGAACTCAGTAGATATCAACCCCATGAATTTATAAAGCTTTTTAACAAGACATAAACATTTATTTGTTTTTAATGGTATCTACACACCAAAGCCGCCGGCTTTTTTGACAGCTGCCATTCGTATGACGTAAAGCCGTTGGTCTAGCCCGGCGGCATGCCGGCGGCTTTGGTGTGTAGATAGCATAAAGTAATGGTAAAGGACTGCTCAACGATTTCTAAGACTTTTTATCCTCATCTACTTCATATCGCATATTCACATTTTCAATAATACCCTAACAATAGTGCTGCCAACAGTAAAACACAAAAGTTATCGATGACAGCGGTTTTGCAAAAAGAATGCATCGCGACCGCGCGGGGAATAAACAATATGGCGGACGTGCGTGATTTACGCGCGCTCGGATATTGTTGAAATTCGCATCGATAGCGCTTTTATTTCGCCGTCTGGCTCCTTATCGGTAAATGGTGTTGGGAAATTTACATTTTGTCCCCGGGTTCGTGCAAGATCTCGTTTTGGTTTGGATTGTTAATATTTATCGTAGAGATGGTTTCGGTAATCAAAAACTGTTATCGATATTTTCAAAATCAAATCTTCATTTTCACATTATATGTTTTGCACAGATGTTTATAATAATTTACAGTACGTACCTGCTTACCAATACGTAGACCCTTTTTACCCGACTACGGCAAAGCCAAAAGGAAGGGTAATGTTTTTGGCAGTCTATGTATGTATGTATGTATGTATGTATGTATGTTTGTATGTATGTATGTATGTATGTATGTTCCACCGTAGCGTCTAAACTACTGAACCGATTTTAATGAATGAGGTGTCAAAAGATTCGTAATAATACGGCGGGTGACATAGGATACCTAGTTTTGCAATAAGTTCAATACTTTGCCCACTAGTGGGCAAAAAGTCACGAAGAAAAAAATAAAAGTTTGTAAATGGTGTTGTGTGGGGTATCAAATTCAAGAGCTCAGCGAGCACATTCCAAAAATATATATATCACTAGGATTTGCGCACGGATTTGCTTGTAAACTAGTGGACAAGAAGTCGCGACGAAAAATATTAAAATTTTACAAAGGATAATGTGTGGGGTATCAAATGAAAGGGCTCAGCGAGTACATTCCAAATATTATATATATCACTAGGTTTAGCACGCGGTTTTACTTGTAAATATGTCTTTTAACGTCTTGTCTTTTCTATCATAATTACTTCGAAACTACTGATTACTTACCTACAGCTTGCCAAATCAGGCCTTTCAGAATTATGTTGACTGTTTTGGCTAGTTTTAAGCTAAATTACCTACAACTTGTACTACCTATGGAATCAACTTTGTTGGCATTCAAACATTTTCGGTCCCTCAATAGGTACATTTTGCCCACGTAACGTGTACGAAAAAGCAAACATTTTTAGACTCTGACAAAGATCCCATATTCAAAGTTGTTTATTATCATGAGTTCAAGCAATGATTTTAATTTGTAAAGCGTGTCTTAAAAGGGAAGTTTGAAATAAACTACAAGACTTCTTGAACTCACATTCATACTATGAACAAAGTGTGTAGGAAAGTTTGGGGTCGCAGCCCCCCGCCAAAATTAAACAAAACACTTCTTGAATTCTACTAGATAAAGTTGTCACTGTGTGGGGGGGTTTGCGGGCGTAGCCCCCGCCAAAAGAAACGAAACACTTCTTGAACTCTACTAGATAAAGTTGTCATTGTGTGGGGGGGTTTGGGGGGCGCAGCCCCCCGCCAAAAGACACGAAACACTTCTTGAACTCTACTATGGATAAAGTAGTCACTGTGTAGGGAGGTTTGGGGGTGCAGACCCTCGCCAAAATGAAACAAAACCTTCGTGAACTATACTGAACAAAGTTGTCACTGTGTGGGGGGGTTTGGGGGGCGCAGCCCCCCGCCAAAAGAAACGAAACACTTCTTGAACTCTACTATGGATAAAGTAGTCACAGTGTAGGAGGGTTTGGGGGGTGCAGCGCCCCGCCAAAATTAAACAAAACACTTCTTGAATTCTACTAGACAAAGCTGTCACTGTATGGGGGGGTTTGGGGGGCGTAGCCCCCCGCCAAAAGACACGAAACACATCTTGAACTCTACTATGGATAAAGAAGTCACTGTGTAGGGGGGTTTGGGAGGCGCAGACCCTCGTCAAAATGAAACAAAACCTTCTTGAACTATACTGGACAAAGTTGTCACTGGGGGAGGGGGGGTTTGGGGGCACAGCCCCCCGCCAAAATAACCAAAACACTTCTTGAACTCTACTGTGGACAAAGAAGTCATTGTGTCAGTTTGGGGGGACGCAGCCCTCCGCTGCAATAAGGAAATAGATACTTTTTACATATACTCGTACTATGGACAGATTATCAGTGTGAGATTATCAGGCTTTGGGGGCGCAGCGCCCCGTCAAAATAAAATAAAAGGCATCTTTGATCCACACTCATACCTATCCGAAACGGATTACGCTACTTACTTTGGACCAGGAAAGCGTTGAGCATTTGCTCAAAAGTAGGTACCTACCTATCTAGGTACTTTTTGTGTAGTTTTTTTAGTGTTATGTATGTACTATATCAAAAAATTTGCAATATTTTAGAATTGTTATCCTATAATTATTATCCACTTTGAAAAGTAACTGTGGTGTAGATGACTATGAAGTCGCGGATGCCCGCTAGTACAATATGTTGAGATGAAAAGATAGATTGAAAGTGTAACATGGAGTTTGAATAGTTGTCATGTATGTGTTTGTATGAGTTCTGTAGTATGTACGTAGATATCACTGGTTTAACCAAAAAGTGTGAAATAAAAAATAAGTTCTAAAAACTAAAACCCGCCTACGGAAAACCTGCGATCTTAAAAGTAAGAAACAAGAAATAATTCTTGTCTTCTTAACTAGGTACCCCATAAATGCACAGACGTAGCGATTTTCAGAGGAAAGCCGTGGTCGTATGCCTCCATATAAATGGCTGCCTGCAAGCAATTGATACCTACCTTATTACAAAGGTACGTTAAACAGGTTCCGACATTGCACGGTTATTAATATCAAGGCACAGAGGCATACGACCACGGCTTTCCTCTGAAAATCGCTACGTCTGTGCATTTATGGGGTACCTAGTTAAGAAGACAAGAATTATTTCTTGTTTCTTACTTTTAAGATCGCAGGTTTTCCGTAGGCGGGTTTTAGTTTTTAGAACTTATTTTTTTTAAGTTTGATTTGCATATAAACAACTTGCACTTGCAGTATCTAAATACTAATTAAAATATAATTAATTGGATAACACTTAAGGAATACATTTATAACTACTTAGTTATGCACATGAAAATACATACTTATATACCTACATGAAATGGTTAGCGCCAAAACATACGGTGAAACGCAACTGAAACTGCTAGTTACTTTTGAGTTGCATCGAAGTTTCTGCTATAGACTTCCTTAGAAAACTACACACGACGCAACTGCAACGAAACGCAAAATTTCAAACTAGTTGCAACTCAAAAGTAACTAGCAGTTTCAGTTGCGTTGCATTTGCGTTTCACCGTGTGTTCTGGGTTTTAGGTATCATAATTGGGAGTCTTTTTTTATCCATAAATTTAAATGCCATATTTTTGTTTTACATAATGATTTTTAAACATAAGTATTAGATGCACTAATATTAATTGCAATACTTTATTTAATCCATAATTATTGTTTCACCGATTATTTTTTTGTCATAATATTGCAAGGTATAACTTTTGAATGCCATAACATGTATTTCTAATAATCGTCATATGTACTAAATCAAACGACTATAATATTTTTTATTATAAATAATATGGAATATGTGTTAGGTAGTAGGTACTATTATGAATGAATTTACAAATTGATTAGACGACAGCAGGCAGCGCGGCGGCGAGACACGGCGGTAGGGGGGTCCAGGGGCGCAGCCCCCGAGGGGGGGCTCGGGGGGCGAAGCCCCCCGCAATAAAAATAGGAACACCAACCAGAATGGCTAGGATAGGTTAGGTTAGGTTAGAACATGATTTTGCATCCCTGCTTGCTGCATGCTTGCTTGCATGCTGCATGCCTGCTTGCATGCTGCATGCCTGCTGCATGCATGCTGCATGCCTGCTGCATGCCTGCTTGCATGCCTGCTTGCATGCTGCATGCCTGCTGCATGCCTGCTGCATGCCTGCTTGCATGCCTGCATGCATGCTACATGCCTGCTCGCATGCTGCATGTTCATCAGGATCATGTAAATATTATCATGTAGGTGATACCATCAGTAGGTTGTATGTAGGTTATAGGTTATATTTATTTATGTCATGTAGTCATTATGTTTAAAGTAAATATAGCTTTTAAATATTAGTGCATTTGTTATATTCTGGCAAACATACTTATGTCACGAAATAATATGTCTTATGAGTTTTATGGCAAATAAAACCATATAGATGAAGATATTATGGCAAATAAAATTATAGAATAAAAAAATATGACACTTAAATTTATGGGAAACATTAGTGATTCATCATAATTAGATACATAGGTACGTAGCTACTGATGGCAGAGTCTCTTCACAATGAATCCAGAAAGAAATGAGATAAAATAATCATAATTTTATTTCTCCTCAGTTGAATAGAAGGAACTGGCACAAAGACGCTTCACCCATAAAAAGGATTTTAAAATAATAAAAATGCAAATGAAAATATTCAAATAGCATCCTTGCATACTGAAGATTATATTAGCCTTAATATTATTATAGCTTCCTTTATTATTATTATAGAAATGATCGTAAAAAGACACGACGGAAAAAATAATAAAATTAAATATGTAATGAAGAATAATATTTTAAATACGACATACTTAGGACTTATCTTTTACTTTATCTTAATAGATTATGAAGATATTATTTGAGTATTACTTTTCTAGTACCTACCTGTTTAAATGTATCCTGACGATATTTTTATGAAAATTGTAATTATTGAGTCTTCACTCAGCAAATATATTAACGCTACATGTTAAAAGGAGGTTGCTTATGTTTTTAAATATGTCTACCACCTCTATATTTTTATAGGTAAAGATACAACACATTCACAAACATGGGGTATTCATGTCCAACAGAAAATATTACTATCAAAACCATTAAATTATGAATCATAACATTTTAAATGCACATCAGTCGGCCTCATATTAATTATTGTTTTTGGCAGATGGATAACAAAGAAAATTCTAAATGAGTTGAAAAAAAGCGTCAAGAAAATATTAAAAAAGAAGATGATATTGTCGCAGTTGCAAGCACAAAATAACTTTTTTAGATCATCGAACCTTTACCACAATCCATCATCAGCAACTTGATCTCCCAAATTAGCAAGTAAACTTCATTAAATTAAGTCGTAAAGCAAAAGTAACAGTGTAGTAGTCGGCCATTGTATTCTATGGTGAGTTGGTAAAATTTATCAGGAAATAATCAATTTTCGCGACGACGGGTGTGTTACATCGGTACAAGCCCATTACAGGAGTTTGTTATAGTGTTCCTTTGGTTGGTGTGGGGTGTGAGAGATAGCGGATAAAATGGTAACTTAAATCATAATGTTATACATGTATCTGTCACGCCTATCGGGGTATATTATCTATCTATCTATATATATAAAAATGAAACCCGTTTTCCGTTGTCACGACATAACATGAAAACGGCTTGACCGATTTGGCTGTTTTTTTTAAAAATGTTCATTGAAGTCCAAGGATGGTTTTTACGGTGAGAAAAAATCGAATAATTGCCGGGAAAGCCCTAAAACAGACCTTTTCTTTTTCCCATACAAATGTTTTCTTACTAAAATGTAGAGTCAATTTGAACTTTATTCCTACATATTAAAGTTCATTCTAAGGCGGGACAAAGTTCGCCGGGACAGCTAGTATTTAATAAAGCAACGGTATCTTTGTTGCAAACAGCTGACAGGAGTAGAAAAGAAGAGAAGAAGAAGCCTACGCCGCCGCTAGAATTAAATACACGCATACGTACATTATAGTCAAACCAGGTGAATTACATACATACTTACATCTGCCACGCTTTTTTCTCATCGGAGAAGATAGAGACCTCTTCCCTCTACTTGCTACGATTCAAACACACTACCTTCGCTTCATCCACATTCATCACTCGCCAAGATGAAATAAGTACTCAAATAGATGAAATGAAGAGAACTAGAGACCTACGCCGACTTTGAAAAATAAGATTAACATTACAAATTATGTAATTTATTCATAATTTTAATATTTTCACAAAATAAATTAAATAAAGAGACTAATCAGCACCTTAAACATCACACATAGCTTCTGACAATCGTTTATAAATTAAACCACATATTTATCGAGATACCACGCGATACTAAGAGACAATAGCACCATTATTCCAAGCTGAGCGAGTTAACAATGAACCAAACTCTGATTAAGCGGTTCTCTCTTGAACGTAAATTATTTTGTTCTATGCCATCCATTGCGGATTAACTCTAAGGCATATTCATAAGATTGTACTATGTTAAAAGATACAGAAAAGTTTTTTCGAGGTATGTAGGTTTTTAATTGGACTACCTACTACTTTTTATTTGAACGCTGTCACGAAAATGGACACTAAACGTGTGAATAGATAGATTTATAAAATAAATATACACTATACTAGAGTCTGCCCGAGGCTTTGTACGCGTCTATTTATGTTCTATCTCGGAAAATTTACACAATGTAATAATAATATCCTATATGTTATTTAGATGTATAACCTACAATATTATTAAGTTTCATTAAAATCTGTTCAGTAGTTTTTGCGTGAAATACTAATAGCCATCCTTCCGTCCATCGGCACAAAAATTGTTATTTATAAATATTAGGAGATTAAATCATGTAAAATAATAGAATATCAATTTACAAACTGACTCAATAACGTGTAAACAAAAGACTGTCAAACTTATCTCTCACCATCTCTAATCTCTTAATTCAAATTCAAAATTATTCTTTAAGTAAGTCTTCTTTTGTTTATCTTGAAAATCTGAAACATACTTTACACAATACAAATATTATCTATAACTTACAACTATGATTCAAGAATTCTTAGTCCGTGTAATACCTTGAGGACAAAAATATAATAAAATACACGCTTGTCCAACAAGGAATTGCCGAGATATTCATTTCAGATGTATTTTGAACTTTATCTCTGTGAGTTAAAGCTGATAGTAGGTTTCTTTGGAATGTTATGCGTTAGGTTGATGTAAGTACCTTCCTGGACTATTGCTTGTTTGTTAGGATGTGTTTAGATTTTAAGAAATTTAAGTTATTTTATGAATTTAGACTCTACGATATTTGAATGTTGTAAGAGTGGGGTTTCTTTAATAAATAATAAACATTAGAAAAAAGCTTTCCAATCCAAGAAACAAAAATAAAATAATACCATTTGTAATTTCATAACAATTTAATCAATTGTTTTAAATATTAATAAGTTCTTACGTATATTCATAATTAGTATATTAGTAACGACTTCACTTTAAGATTTTGAAGAAAAGTAGTGATTCAATTAAATTAAAATCCAACTTACAGTTTAGTATAGGTAAGTATCCCTTATTTATTACCGACTTTTGTCCTTATGTAAAGACCCTTACGCACTTGCCGCAGCTCCCTGGGTGGGTCAGAGCGGCACAATTATATTTATCGCCGAGTGCCGGCGTGTCGTGCGCCCGCGCATAAATCAGCGTATGTACGCGCACGTCTCGATCCTTGGTCGATCGCCAATCTGCAATGGAAAGGGACCTTTAGATTCTGTTATTGACTTACGAAGATTAATGATAATGTTGAAATGTTATATTTGTGTGCCTGATGGCTTTATTTTGGAATTTGATCGGTTCCGTGGGAATAAATTAAATAAAAAAAGAATTTAAGAAAATGTAATCACAAGTCCTGCGGACAAATCAAAGTTGATAGAAGGGGATAAGATAGACTTGACTTGTAAAAAATACAGCTCTGCAAAGCATAACTGAAAATGAAAATTCGAGGTATTAGGGACATGAAATTGGGGATCTGAAATATGGAGATCATTTATGTACCTACTCAAACATGTTTCAACGGAAAAAGAACACAATATTGATAGAACACCCCATACATAAACTAGACTAAAGGAATTCACAGATAACTTGTCTACGATCTAAAATATCAAGGAACAAGTTCGTAATCTATAAAATAAAGCTAATTACATCTTGATCTTTGACGCGACATCTAATCTTATAATTCATAATCGTTGCGATACACGCGTTCTGAAGAAAATATCTAGTTATACCAAGATAGGCTGACGTCAAAACGTCAAAACTATACTTATGTATTATATTCAAGTCCATTGCTGAGTAACAAGTGCAAGCAATGACAATGGATTTCAAAATATTACTCGTTCTCTTTGTAGGATTAGTAGCTGTTTCAGCTGTCAAAAAAAGCTATGAAGGTTACAAAGTGTATAAAGTTACACCAAATAGTGAAGAACAAGTGAATATTTTAGAAGATGTCCAAAAGAGTGGCCTTGGAGAGTTCTGGACTGATGTTATTGTTGCTGAACGTGAAGCTAAAGTTTTGGTGGCTAGAGAAAATCGGGATGATTTTCTAAATGTCATGAAAACTTTCGGTATTGAAGCTACAGAAGCAATAGCTGATTTGCAAAAGTAAGTATTATAACTATTTGTTGATCTTAATTTTAGTTTTGGGATATACGTATCACGCGGTAGACTATGAAAAATTTGGCGTAATCATTTGGACACCTTCATGCATATGGGTGTCTGGGCAGAGGTAGCTCAGGATTCAAAATCGTGGAGCAAGAGAGAGGCCTTTGCCCGTGAGTGGATACAGACGGCTTAATAAATTAAGAAGATAATAATGCTGTAATGATCTATTACGCAATATTTATTACAAGTAATGCTAAGTTTAAAAATAATACTAATGATTTGCAGGGTAATAGAATCCAATCTACTACCAGCAGATCCAACGAACCGAGAAGCATCAGAAAGCCTCTTTTCCATGACTTGGGACAGATACTACTCTCTAGAACAAATTTACGATTGGCTTGATGAGCTTCAAGAAAACTACCCAGATATTGTTTCTACTGTAATTTGGGGTCAGTCTGTTGAAGGTAGAGACATAAAGGGAATCATCATTAATCGTAGACCAGAAAGAGAAACCAAATTGACCGGAGTAATAGAAGGAACACTTCACTCAAGAGAATGGATTTCAACAGCTACTGTCACTTGGATTATTAAAGAATTGTTGACGAGCACTGATCCTGAAGTGAGAGCTTTATCTGAAAACTTCGAATGGCATATTCTGCCAATTGCTAATCCTGATGGATATGCTTATACTTTTACTGATGTAAGTAAATAGGTTTTTAAGCTTTGTAGTTTTGAAATAAGTACAAGGACTTGCCAATTCAGATTTTAAACTGCGTTTTCAGCTAGAAGTTTTATAAAACTTACATTGTGTAAGGGCTAAAACATAAATTCACGAGACGACGCATAATCCACGTCGTCGTGTCGCGTCGCGTCGCGTTGCGTCGTGTCGTGTCGCGTCGCGTCGTGTCGTGAATTTATGTTTTAGCCCTGAAACGTAATGTAAATATCCAAAATTAAAAATTTACAGAATAGAATGTGGAGAAAGAACCGAAACCCGATCTACAATACAACATGTGCAGTAAACGTTGACAATGATATGAGCAATGGTGTTGATTTAAACAGAAACTTCGGATTCCAATGGATGAGTAAGTATTAAAACACTTATGTTCACTTTTGACAGGCTTCTGAATTGAAAATTGAGTCTCAAACTTTACTTATTTCAACGCATTTCTGCTCAAATTATACTTAAGTACTTACAGTAAAAGATCTGTCAATGTCGGTCAATCTGTCAATGACAAATGTCAAATGCTAAATTCAGCAACCTGACATAAAATTTGTTTCTCTTTCATCAATGACCATCATTTCTATCTCCTATTTACAGCCATCGGTGCATCAGATGATCCCTGTACGAACACATTTGCTGGTTCAGCAGCATTCTCCGAACCAGAAACCCGAGCAATTGTGAATTACGTCCAAACTCTACATGAGGATGGAGAAATTATCTACTATATAGCTTTCCACTCGTACACACAATTAGTTGTGATACCTTACAGCCATCTCACTTCTGCTGATGATGTTTTGCAAGCCAGTAATTATGCTGATATGGTAAGTAATAGATGTGAAATTTGTAACAACATGAGACATTGTTTGACGAGAGACGCTATTGCCCAGCAGTGGGACACTAACGGCTAGATAGGGTTGGATAGGAGACATTGTTTTGTTTCTATTTGAGAGTATATTTATGTTGTGAATTTGTCATGGAAGTTATGTTATTTCTATGATAGAATAAGGTTCTTGTAAAGAAGTTTAGTATGATACGTTTCATTATTTTCAGTATGAAATTGGAATCAAAGCAGCTGAAAAATTAGAATCACTTTATGGAACTCACTACAGAGTTGGTATTTCAGCGGAAAATATGTGTAAGTTTCTAAATAAACTTCAAAACATCATTATTAAATATTTGTCTTGTTTCTGTTATTTATTTGACTGTATGAGGTACATTTATTCTATCTCGATTTGATTAACTTTCTGTTATTACTGCTGTGTCATCTTATCCATCATTCCACTATTTTCAGACCCCATGAGTGGAACAAGCTTTGACTGGGTCAAAAGCGCTTTTGACGTACCAGTTTGCTATCTTTTGGAACTTCGTGACCTTGGGGAGTATGGTTTTCTACTGCCTCCAGAGCAGATCATTCCCAATAATTTAGAAATCATGGAGTTTATTAAGGAAATGGACAGATCTACTAGAACCCTTGGATATTATACAGGATCAGCGTCGTCTCTGATTTGTTCAGCTACAATTATGATATTTGCATTTTTAACTGTGATGCTTTAAATGTACCTTTAGATTTTAATTATAATTAAGTTTGGCAATTTTTGTTTTATTTTCCTGATCAGTTTTAGTAAAAACACTAAAATAATAACAAAAGTACTTATAACCTCAAGGTAAAAATGCAATTTGCATCAAAATAGCCTTGCTTACCATGAAAAAGATTTCCTTGTATTTTCTCATTAATACCTGAAAATGTAATTTCATAATGGTTACTTGAATGGTAATGACGTAGATGGACATCACGTTTTTAAAGTAATACCTAATCTTTATTTTTATCAAAAAAGAATTATCTGATAGTAGTGTAGGTAATTAAAATGTAATGGTTTATGACAAAGTTTATTTTTATCAAATAATCCTAATTTTAAATCCACTTTTCATTAAGAACTGATAAACACTCATTAGTACTTCACACCCAAAACGTGTGTTCAATGTGCCACAATGGGTTTTAAAATATTATTTATTTTTATAGCATTAGCTATTGCTAATGCTGAATATATTAGCTATAAAAATTACAAAGTTTATAAACTAGTTCCCAGTTCCGAAGAAGATGTGCAAAGTTTAAAAGATTTAGAAAACAGAAGTGAATATCAATTTTGGTCGGACTCTATCACGTTAGGTCATGATGTGCAAATTATGGTATCTCCAGAACAGCAAACAAAATTTGAAGAAGAGATGAACACGGCTGGCATTGAAACAAAAATTGTTATTGAAGATGTAGACAGGTAAGAAAGTAACGAAAATATATTAAAAAAGAGACAAATGAGATAACAACATTCAATAAAAAACTAATTGTTAAATATCTTTAAATTTTCAGATTAATACAAGCCCAACTACGACGACCAAAACTTAACCGAATCAATAATAACTACGACTGGACCTACTACCAAACTTTAGAAGAAATTTATGACTGGATGGATCAAATTGCTGAACAACATGCAGATGTTGTTACTGCAGTCACTATTGGTACCACTCACGAAGGCAGGGAATTAAAAGGCCTAGTGATTGATTATAAAAAACGTGAAACTGCAAATGCTGGTATTCTAGAAGGTGGTATCCATGCAAGAGAATGGATTTCACCAGCGACTTTAACTTGGATTATTAACGAATTTCTAACAAGTTCAGATCCTGATATAAGAGCGTTAGCAGAAAACATAGTTTGGCATATTTTCCCTGTTGTCAATCCTGATGGTTACGCATATACTTTTACTGATGTAAGTAGTTTTCAACAGTAATTAATTGAATTTAAGTGTAGACTTGTAAGAGATGAGCATACCATAATAATCTAGTAAGCCAGTGGTCATTTCATTAACTTATTTAATAAAATACTTATTTCAGAACAGAATGTGGAGAAAGAATAGAAACCCGGTTAGTTCTACCTCATGTGGTATTTGGAGTGACGATTTAAGTAACGGAATTGATCTTAACAGGAATTTTGGATTCATGTGGAATAGTAAGTACTTACAAACAGGTTACAAAAGGTATTTGTTATATTATTTTAGATATCAGCACTTATCGATACGGTAATCGTTATCTAAAAACTACTTAAGACATGATAAACAAAATCAAATGGGCGACCCTTAAAATTACTATGATAAATTTTAATGTTTTGAAATAATTTTTGCATTATAATATGAAAAACCTTGCTTTGTTGCAGCAATTGGAGCATCTTCAAATCCCTGCGCAGAAACATACGCTGGACCAGTCGCAAATTCTGAAAGCGAAACCATATCAATCATCAACTACGTCCAAGCTCTCCAAGAAACTCATAATATCGTCTATTACTTTGCTTTCCATTCTTACTCTCAAATGGTCTTAGTTCCGTATAGTCATGTATCTGGATCTAATGTTTTGGATTTGGATAATTATGGTGATTTGGTAAGTTATTTGTTTTAAATCTTTTTACCTATTAAAACTCTAATAATTACCTTTATTGATCCATTCATCTCAAAGTATAAATAATGTAGAATGGTGATATAGTGTAACCTTTGTGGTAGTGTTTACTTGGTGGAAATGAAATAGACATCACAAACTAATCATTGACGCACAATTCGTTTTCAGTATGAAATAGCTATCAAAGGAATGGATAAACTGAAGCAGAGGAATGGAACTGAATATATCGTTGGCACTTCTGGTGATATCTTGTGTAAGTATCTACTCAAATAAGAAGAAATTAAAGATTATTTAATCGTTAAAAATAACAACAGAATGGGCGTCACTAGATGGTCACAGACGCCGGGGTAGACCTCGAAAAAGATGGAGAGACGGTCTGGATGCATTTTCACGCGAATGGCGGGTTGTTACCGGAGACCGCGTTAAATGGAAAGTCGCGAGCCTTTGCCCAGCAGTGGGATCTTATTGGCTAACAAAAAAAAACGTTACAAGTTTCGCTGAATGAGTTGCATGATAAGTTTGGTTAGTTTAAAGAAAAACTAGACTTATAGACAACTTTTGATGAATTTCAGACTACGTAAGTGGATCAAGTTTTGACTGGGCAAGAGGTGGTGCTGATATTCCTGTTGTATATCTCTTTGAGCTTAGAGATGTTGGACAATATGGCTTCCTTTTGCCACCAGAACTTATTATAGATAATAACATGGAAATCATGGATGGTCTTGTTGAAATGGACAGAGTGACAAGACAAATTGGATATTACCAACGCGACAACGGAGTTTTATTCACTCTGAATTTAATGACGCTGCTTCTTTGCTTGGTTATTGTAATGTAATAATACTAAAGTAACAGTTAAGTAGGGTGCAATAAAGTTTAATCAATAATCAGTAATGGAATTGACTTATTTCTACATCCCAATAAAGATAAATTTAATAATCTTTACAACTATTGATACAATCATCTACAAATTAAGTCTTCTGACGTTTTTGGTCTTTAGTCTGTTCTGCATTTCGATAAAATGAATTTGAAAATATTATTTGCCGTATTAGGTTTCTTAGCTTTATCCCAAGCTAAGAGCTATGATAATTATAAAGTGTACAGTGTAGTGCCAACTTCAGAAGTTCAGGTGCAAATTCTAACTGATCTTCGTAAAAATGGCTATGAATATTGGAATGATTTCTTTACCGTTGGAACCGACGACGTAAGGATTATGGTTTCACCGGAGAAGAATGAAGACTTTGTCAGTTATTGCAAAACTGTTGGATTGAATGCAGAATTAAGCATTTCGAATGTGCAAGAGTAAGTCATAGAATTATTTCCTGATTTTGAATTTGCTGAAGATGATGGTTAAATGATATGTAAATAAATACTAGGCCTTTATTCTTGTTAAAGAAATAAACGTATATTACAGATTAATAGACGCACAATTGCAACCAGCCAGCCCCGTAGAGAGACAAACCCTTGGCTCATACACTTGGACACAATACCACACTCTAGCTGAAGTACACGCATGGCTTGACGAACTACAAGCGCTATACCCTGATGTAGTTGAAACTGTGACAATCGGACAGTCTCTTGAAGGCCGAGCTATTAAAGGAGTTATAATTAACTTTAATCCAGAAAATAGAGGTGACAACCCTCTCATTGGTATGATTGAAGGAGGTATTCATGCTAGAGAATGGATTTCACCGGCAACAGTAACATGGATCATTAAAGAGTTTTTGACTAGTACTGATCCGGAAGTTCGGTTTATGGCTGAAACGTTTGTATGGCATATCTTCCCTGTGATGAATCCTGATGGTTATGTCTATACTTTTAGTAATGTAAGTACGAATTTGTTTTCTTCTGTTTCAAAAAATAAGTATAAAACATTCTGTTATAGAGATTTTTTATTCGTGCTGTCCCAGCCCAACGTAATGACATATAGCCCATCTGAATGGTTGATCTAAAGTTCATTTCACACTAAGCACCATCAGATGGTAAAAATAAATATTCATCTATGAATATTTTTGGAATATAAATGTTCAATCTTGTAATTAAATGATGTTTTAGGACCGTATGTGGCGTAAAAACCGTAATCCAGCGAATCATGTCACCTGCGCGAATGGAGACACCGATTTGGGTAATGGCATCGATTTGAACCGAAACTTTAATTTCCTTTGGATGAGTAAGTACCAATATTTATCTAATACGATTTCGTCACTTGCTATTAATTAACTATTTTAATGATAGGGACAAGGTAAGACTCATGAGAACCCTAAACGATGTACAAGTATGAGGTGACTGATGAATGTGGATGAATCGAAAGAAGTGTGTTTCGATCGTAGTAAGTGGAGCAAAGTGTTCTGTGCCTATCCCGATGCGAGAGAGGTGTGGTGTGACGAATATATCATGCCTTTCTGTGTGTATGTGAGACAACTAACAATATTTTTGACATGATAAGAAATCAACTACTTACTCAGGCATTTTTACAAGAACTTAACCTACTTTTTCAGCTACTGGAGCTTCTCAAAACCCCTGCGATCAAACCTACGCTGGCCCAACCGGTGCCTCTGAACTGGAAACTCAAGCTATTAGCAATTACGTCACTCAGCTAAAAAGCGACGGAAATTTGCTTTATTATTTCGCCTTCCATTCCTATTCGCAAATGGTCTTAATTCCATACAGCCATGTTAAAGGCTATGACGTTTTGGAAGCTGATAATTACGCTGATTTGGTAAGTTTAATTGTTCATTTAATTTAACATTGATATGAAATGTAATATGATTTAAAAATTCGTAATTAACCGAGGGGCATGAAACTAGATATAAACGAAATGTGATTGAATTCATGATTAGGCTTTTTGTTATTCTGGAATAACTTTTGTTTTTTGCTTTCAGTATGAAATTTCAGTTCGTGGTGCAGAAAAACTTCAAGCTACTCACGGCATTCCGTACACAGTTGGGACATCCGCTGATATCTTATGTAAGATTATTTATTTACACATTTTGCATTCTATAAAAAAATGGATGACACTAATTGCGACCGAATGCGTCAATAAATGCCATTGCCGACACACAACTGAGGCTATTTTAAATTAGCAGACTTGGGCCCCTGGATTGCCAATGTTCATGATCCACTTTAAATTATTCTTGCAGACGAAGTCAGCGGTTCAAGCTTCGACTGGGTGAAAGGAGTAGCAGAAGTCCCAATAGTCTTCCTTTTCGAACTCCGTGACGTAGGCGAGTACGGATTCCTGCTCCCACCAGAACAGATTATCCCTAACAATGAAGAGATCATGGCTTGTTTGCTCGAAATGGACAGGAGTACAAGAATGCTAGGGTATTACTCTAGCGGTAATGCTGTATTTGCGAGTGTTTTGTCTTTGGCGGTCGCTGCTGTGATGTTGATTGCTGGTCAATGAGAAAACCATTAAAATGGTTATTGATTAATGTTTCATTTATTAAAAAATAGGTTTCAATAAAAGTTTTTGTAAATGTACTCCTACTTTATACATATTCTTACAATTAAATAAAAATATACTTAGGTAATAAATATACTTATTTTCAAAAATTTCCAAAAATGTTATCCTGACATTTTTATGGCTATGTGTTTAATAAGTCAAAACAGAACAACTTTCCCAAACTTTTAATTAATTATTAAAGCTAGGTATACCTCTTAAATCTTAAATACTCTTTAAATAAATAACATACTGATATTATTATCTAGTAACTTACTATATTACACAAAAACAAACACAATAATTCCAACTTCCAACCCTTCTTCGCGATCATCAATCATTTGAAAGTCGTTAATGAGCTGAAACTAAAGATTTCTTCAAACCAATTTACCTTTAAACAAGTTTAAACTGACCCTTTTCCTCATACTTCCTCTTTAAAGCGTTGGTTCTGTTTTTAATTGGACGTCCATTTTCAAATGACACTTTATTGTTTAATATTTTACTGATGGTGGAGGTCAAGGTATTTTGGTCGGTTTGCCACTATTTTAAAACCCCTCATCTACCGTTTTGTGTCTGAAAGCATTAAAAAATCCATAAACAAATGCCGTTGTCGTTTATTGTCGCAGTAAAACTTAAAAACACGGTTTTAGAAGATATTTTAGTTTTGAGCGGATGCCTATTTGTATGATAATTAAAGGCATCAAAAGGGTTAGTTTATTATTTAACTGTACCGGAACTTTTGTGGTTATTATTGTCGTTTGTTTATTTATAGTCGTATGGGGAAATGGGAGGCAATTGAGCATGAAATTTTGAAAGTGAGGAAAATGTAGACATCATTTTCATATACAAGTTTTTTTTTCCGACTACGCCAGAAGGAAGGTTATGTTTTTTGAGAATATGTATGTATGTATGTACAAATCTTTAGCATGGTCTACAGCTTGAACGGCTTGATAGATTTTAGCTTGATAGTTGTCGTTATATTCATATTTACTGTGAGAGTGACCCGGGTACATCAAAATAAAAAATAGTGTTTTTTAAACGCAGTCGGTTTTTTTTAATTAAAAGTTTTGGTAACTTTTTGTATTGTTATAAAGGTAAGGCCTCGGCCCACTTGTCGTGGATTTTACATGTGTTTTTATCGTGAGCTCCAGTGGCAGAACATTTTATACCATGTTATTCAGACTTGTCTAGCTTATCAAACATAACGACACATGCAAACAAAATTTTCAATAAGTAATATTTATTTTAAAGATGCTTTTATGTACCCTAAAAAGAAATCACATAGATAGTATAAAAACTAGCTATGAAACATAACACCTGCGTATACGCCAATAAGTTACATCTCAAAATGTCTTAGCGAAGTGTCGAGCGAACGAGTGCCGCCCCTCAGTTTTGACATACCATAAGTTACGTTTCCCGCAGCTCCTACCAATTGCACATTCTTCAGTATGTCAACTTTACTACTAGTATTTTAGGGTGATGGTATAGAGTACGGATGAGCGGGATTGAGTATAAATAAAATACGGTTGGTTGAGTCTATTAAGGCCCACTTGCGCAGCCCAGAGTCAACGCCATAAACCCGGAGTTAGCTGCTACCACAGGGTTAAATCAAGATAAATCAATACAAATTATTTATTTAACCCTGTGTTAGCAGCTAACTCCGGGTATATTGGGCTGCGCAAGTGGGCCTAAGTAAACTATTTATTTTTTAAAGTGTTTTGTTAATTAACAATTCAAAAGTTTATTTGAAATGTTAAATGCCTTTAGGTAGTTGTAGAAAATGTATGTTCAATTCAATATAATTCTCCATTATGGTCAATTCAATATAATTCTATTGAATATAGCTGATATTCTGTTTCATCATTATGATTTATTTAAGAGCCAGATTTTTGTCCGTGGAGTAAACGCCATCTTTGCCTTTCTTCTGCCGGCAATTTTACTTGCTGATACGACACGACGTTAATTTTCTCTTTCACTTGAGTGAAGTAAGTACGTCTTGATTCTGTCTATCAGAAAAAAATGAAATGATATTTAATAGATATTAGGTATCTACGTATTAGGCATATTTAAACGGTGGTCAGATACATGACTGGTAACCTTTTTCGTCATTATGTTTAGGGTTTCAGTAAATACGATATTATAAGTACCTACTTACTTCATTTATTTGGAGTTAATAAATTGAACAAAACTCGCTAAGCTAACCGCTCCTTCTATCTTCTCTCCTCAGTCTTACAAGTTCACGTGTGAATTAGGTGTTCCCAAAATTTTTGTCTTCCCACATTCCATCCCTTTGGGGAATTCCAAAATGGCGCCTAACGGTAATTATATGAAGTTTGTGACATCCTTTTTTTTTTTTTTGAAGCTAAATTTCCTTGAATTTCGCTCGTTACCACGTCTGTTAATGAGTTTAGTAAATTAGCGGTAGTCGTTAGCGGCTACTTTGTTTTTATTTACACTTTTTTTAGTGCAGTTTAAGTTTTTGTAGTTTATGAAATTTATGATGCACATTTTTAATGTTGCAATGGTGCTTCTAAATTTGACGTAAGGGGATAACCAACTTGGATCGAAATATTTATTTATTTATCAGTTTATTGTAAGATGATAGTACATAGAGACAGAAAAAAAAGAGAAGTTATACAAAAGGTACAGCATATTTCTAAAAGAAATTTCTTCCTGCAGACCCCCAAATATTTTAAATGATTTTTACTTATTGATGTCTCTTTCACTTAAGATAAAGTTAATAATAGTTGTGTGTGTCTACTTTACACTTTCTTACGCACTACAACTCTGCGGCTTTTCGTCTGAAATAAAACCGCACCAAAACTTATACCTTCTAAATTCATATAATAAAACCAAATAATTTTAATTTTGGAACTGCTTGAAATAGTTCTGTAAACTACTTACTAAATTAATATCTTGAAACTATTTAATGCGGTCAAGAGGCTTTGATTCTCTTCACCTAAACTGGTACCTAGTCCGGAAAATTGTTTTATAGCTTTGGTTAATATTGGAAACGGATTTGAATTAAAGATTCAAGATAATGTTAATCAGCTATTATACAGGGTGTAACAGAAAGGGTATATAAAGCCGAAACACAGCGATAGTCCTCATGAAACTGTACAACTTTCCCCAAGAAACATGGGTCGTAACTCGAAAAAAAAATTTCGCCTCCCCATACAAAATGCCCGATCAGCAGATTGAGTAAGTACCTATGGGCGATCTAAAAAATTTTTTTCGAGTTACGACTATCGCTGTGTTTCGGCTTTATATACCCCCTTTCTGTTACACCCAGTATAGTAGCCAGTCACGAATTCCTTATCTCGGAAACTGTGATTTACTGATATTTACTTATATTAATTGAATCCAGTGAAAGACGAACTGTCATATGTAGTTGGTAGAGATGGCTTGAAATAAAGAGATGCAGTAATTACCTAGGATGATCACCTTATTAGTTACCTATAGGACCTCGTTTTCAAACTATGGGTAGCGACCCCCGAGGGGTTGCGAAGCCTTACTTACTCGGGGGGTCGCCGGCAAACAAAGCCAAAGTACTAGAAATATTCACAACAACTAATGAATGTATGTACCAAAATAAAATGAAAATCTATAACCTAGCATGTTGATAAAATTATTACCTTGTCTGTCTATGGAACAAGGGGGCCGCCAAAATTTCTTAACCCGAAAAAGATTGAAAAACACTGTTTGGGGGCCCACTGTTGAACATAGACGTGCTCTAAAGATTCTTCTTCTTATCGTGTACACGCACCGTACCAAATTAAGAAATACTATCAAACTTTACAAAAATAGCTTAACATTTTCATCACCCACCTGAATGACAACAGAATCTAAAGCATATCCTATTCCAAAACCGGAAGGCGATGAGCTCTCAGTCAGTAGCGATGGTGCTACCATAACGGTGACTGTCAAAAAACAAAAACACACATAATTGATGGGGCTGCAACGTCCCTTTTCGTCAGCTGTCCTCGTGTGATGACATCTGAGATGACGTGTTAATAGGATGTTTTAGGTTACGCGATTCGATGTTACGATTGTAAAAACATGGGTTTTGGAAACGCTGACTTAAAAAAAAAACTTTTGTTTATTTATGTAAAATTGCAATTTGATTATTTAGCGTTGGAAATATATTTAGCACGGAGATTTGTTGTTAGTTTTTTAAAACAACAGAATAATAACCGTCAAGAGCTAGACTATGAAATCTATGGACATTTTCTCTTGAGTCTTTGTGAAAAGTGTATATTGTCAAATTAGATAATTTAAAAAATCAAGATACTAACTCAGGCAGGAAATCGTAGTCGTGGGGTATAAATAAAAGAAATCCGAAACGTACAAACTGTAGTATCGTCTTACTTTTACCTTTAAAAGCTTTTTTAACTATTATTTTAGTTGTGTTTTACTTACGTTAGTCTAATTGTTATGAAAACTTTGAAGATATTTTTAAAATAACGTATTATGTTCTATCAGTTTTTAAATAACGGTTATTAAATGAAGGAAGAAAAGGGAAAGAGGCGTGACAAATATATGTAAGTATGTATATTTTAATGTAATTTTCGTCACAAAAGTTGATATTAATTGATCTTCAAACTTGTACCGACATATCATATTGATGCTCCCACACTGCAAGTTTAGTAAAGTTTGTAAACAATTTATAACAAATGTTTAGTATACTAAATGTTTCTTATAAAATGTCATAAATTATTGTTAAAATTACAAAACATAGAGTGTGAGAGCACCATAATATGTCCAACACCATTAATAAACTGAGAATCTAACGGCAAAGCATTGTGTTTAGTACAAAGTAAACAAAAGAGGAACGTTTTCCATACTCCCAGGAAAACTGAAGCAAAATTTCCAAGGGACTCACCACGTCTATGACAGGTTGACATCGCCACGAGCCAGCGTGCTAACACGTGCCAAGTCGTGCCTATGACGTGCCGAAAGACAAGCCTTGTCCACATCACGTGCGATCGTTCCTACACTCACTCCATTAGCGAGTCATGTCAAGTCACTAGCTCCTATTGACAGATGATGCCATTTCGGCCGGGAATCGAACCCGCAGTAGGGGAACACCGAACGTGGCTAACGATCCGTATGATTTATTACTGTCATTATTGCTCTTTAGTGCCGAAATGGGAAATATTACTATTTCTAGTTATAGCACTTTAAGCTTACTGTCCAGTAATTAAAGTATAAAATTAGTTGAGGAGATGAAGGTTTTTATAGCGTTTTTGGTTTGGTTATCGTGAAAAGGACTTTATTACGTTTGCAATAATTGTGGTTTTGACAATTTCCCTCTAATAATGGACTTTTTATGTGGAGAATGCGGTCCTTTGTGATGCCTAATGGATATTAGTTGCTTTGAAAAACGTATTGTTTCATATTTTTCAATATGTGTTTGGAAAATTATGGCTGTTTCAGTTTAAGCAAACAAAAATGAAATTGTGAATAGGTTTTGTGCAAAATATCCAATTTTTTTAATCATTTCTCATTATACATTTTTCATAATTCAGAAACCTAGTAAACAAAAATCTTAATTCCTACTGTTGCACTATTATTTTAGGTACCTATTTTTAGCCCTTGCCCAGCAGTGGGACACAGACGACTAGAAAATAAGAAGAAGAATTTTTTGTATGAAATTAACAACTACAATTTTATTAGATTGCAAACCTTAATTTGAATATAGAATGTGTTTCTAAAATATTTTATAGATCAAAATACCTTTTCAGGACCCGCACATTTCAAAGCAAACCAAATACTTCTAGAAACATCGATGAAGCACTCAAATTTCAAGCATCATTGAAATTCGCACCGAGCCGCAATTTGTGTAACAATTTCATTAATTAATTAATTGTCAATTTCGTGAAAGTTCTACCCGACTTTCCACACAAGAGATTGAAAGGCTTAATATTATAGTATAATACTAGAGGCTGCCTGCGACTTCGTACACGTTTTTAGTCATATCTTACAAAAAAAACATGATATCTCGAAATGATACAGCCTATGTGTTATTCTGATGTATAAGCTACAGCATAGGCAAGTTTCATCAAAATCTTTTCAGTAGTTTTTGCGTGAAAGAGTAACAAACATCCCTCCGTCGGCACAAACATTAACATTTAAATATTAGTGGGATTCTAAAATTCTTTGGCCACATTTACATAAGTCATATTATTCTGTGTATAGTTTGTTATTGAAGGTGAGTCAAAAGGTCAAAACACATAAAAGCATTCTTTTAGAAATTGTTTCTTTCTAGAAATACGAGTATGTTTGTACTCATTGTATCATTTCTCTTGTTTTTCTGTCTCTATAAATTTTCATCTTACAATAATAATAAATCTATATATATAAAAATGAAACCCGTTTTCCGTTGTCACGGCATCACGCCTGAACGGCTGGACCGATTTCGCTAATTCTTTTTTTTAAATGTTCATTGAAGTCCAAGGATGGTTCTTACGGTGAGAAAAATTCGAATAATTGCCGGGAAAGCCATAAAACAGACCCTTTCTTTTTCCCATACAAATGTTTTCCTACTAAAATATAGAGTCAATTTGAACTTTATTCCTACACAATAAAGTTCATTCTAAGGCGGGACGAAGTTCGCCGGGACAGCTAGTAAATAATAAAAGTGGTACTTTACTATATATGTAGTAAATAGCATTATAGAATAATATTAATTTAAAAACTCTATTGGTAGGATACGTTTAAACAATTTGCTTGCTGTATTTAAAAACACTTTTTAAATAAATAATTGATATCTCACGTTCCATTTTTAATTGGTCAAATGTTACGAGGCCATTTTTCCGCCAATTAAATACAAATTCATCAACATGTCGATAACATTTTTTAACGGAAATTCCCGGCTTGGAGCTATAGAATTTTGCTTATCAATCATTTAATTTGCACGTGCTTTGAATATTGTGGTTGTATAATCGATGTTGTTTTTGATTTATCATGAATCAAGGTGTTTTTGACAGCCGCTGTTTACTGAATACTGCGATTATCTATTTTTGTGTTGTTTTATCAGTTTAATAAAACAATTGAATATCTATTCTTAAATTGAATGAGATTTGATCGCATTTGTTATTAGGAGCAATTTTGATAACTTAGGCCAACTCTGGCTCTGCTTTGTTGTACTGATCACTAAGAATACAGCACTTGTTTGATTAGCATTGGGGACCGTTGTAGCTAGTTGGTTGCTGGTTATTGTTGAATCATTCTTTTTTGTTTTCTAAAATGGCAAATTTTTCAATGGTCATATTATTTAAATGTATTTAAATGTTTTTTTAATTGTCAATGATTTTCATTCCGTACAAAAATTCTAACAACCTTGTTAGTAGCAAAGAAAACGAAATAGGTGTACTTATTTATAGGCATCGAATAAAATTTATAAGATGATTGGAAAATCAGCCTTAAACGGAAACAAAAGTTTGCCAGCCCTTTAACTGGTTTCAAGAAACAGATTTTTTATACTTTTTGTAAAATTCAAGTCAAGTTTTCGTGACTCTGTCACTTATCTAACCTACTTTAAGCGAAATTATTTTACTATGACTAAGCGAATGTCGAGGTTGGTGTATTCTTATTTACGCTAAAAACATGTGAAAATCAAAATAAAATATCCTTTCAACGTTCGTTTTTCCTGATTTCCATGTCGTGGGCTTGATTCTCATTACAAACAAACATTACTACTTTGTGTTATGTTTGTAAGAAATAAATATTATTTAACAGTTTATTGTAAGATGATAGTACATAGAGACAGAAAAAAAGAGAAGTTTTACAAAAGATACAGCCAATTTCTAAAATAAATTTCTTCCTGCAGATCCCACAGAGAGAGAAATGATAGCATAAAGGCAGGATAGTCACTAAACCTACACATATATATTCAATAAATATACATACATAAATATGTCTATGTCTACTGTGATGTACAGAAATGTTTATCTTAAGTATGGGTGTTTATGGCTATAAAGGCACTAAAGACACAGAACCTTTATCAGAGGATGCTCCGTCGTCGTCAGATATAACATCCATGTTAGGCGTGGGTTAGCGGGCAAGGAAATTGATATTGAATCTGTCCTTAACACACACATTAACCTCTGAAAATTACAGCACCTGCAATAGCTTTCACAAACACAATGTTCCGCTGATCTTAAAAATGCTTAACTCATTTTGGTAAAGCAATGAATAATCCAAAAATAACGACTCCCATGACATTATGACATATGACAGTGTCTGACGTTAGTGTCAGTGTTACGTTTAGTAATCAACTTAACTTACACGCTTCGTCTTAAAACTCGTAAATCGATTAAATATTCGAATTATGATTACTAGCAACTAAATCGATACACTGCGCCGATACCTATAATTTGTACCTATGTGCTTATAAGTAAACCAATGATATTATATTATACTAGGTGCAGATATGTTATATGCGCACCTATTTTGAAGACTGTAAATTGACCTAACTATGACAACAACAAGAGAGAAAAGGCGATTGATTTTGACGCGAGAGCGATAAGGATGCGAGACATAGATTAGTTTTGAAGCATATTAAAGTGCTGTCATCAGCTGTCATTTTAATCATTTTTCGCCACATATTTAAAATGTCAATTACTATGAAGGTAACATATCTATATCTATAAAATATCATTGAAGTAAACTATAGTATAATTATAGTAAGTTTTACTTCACTTGACTTTGCCATAATCCACGACGATCATTTCCATTAAAAAAAAACATGCATTATTCTTCTTTTTTTAGATTTTTGTAAGTAGCAATAAGACTACTCCATCGCGCAAACATTGTCACTTGGTTAGTTTAGGGGGGCGGCAGACATGACATATTAGGCTTATTCATCACATCTCCAACAGCGTAGTGAAATATGTCCATTGTTTTACTTGATTACTCGTGTGTACACGCCCTTCGTTAACTAATGAAACGTTATTAATTTATAGGATAGTTGATGACTCTAGTTTTGATAAAAAATTACGCGCGGTAGCTTGTTTTGTACGTAATTTAACATAGTGTTGATATGAATCTATAAACTTCCGTTGTTTATGATTTGGATGACATATTTTGACATAGTTCGTTTTTTTTAACATGTAAAAAATGTTATGTAAGTAATTAAAAAATAGGAAAACTTATGAAACTTGGATTCTAAGCTTTCCTTTATAAGGTACAGTTGACGGTTACTTCAAAACTTCAATTAGTATGTACCTATGTTTTCGATAATTCTTAGCATGAAAAATTAAGAAATAATAATTACAGTTTTTTTTATTATTTTTGATTTATTTTAAACCTACAGATTTCTACAAAATAACGTACTCTTAGTAAAAATTATTTGATTAGTTGAATTCTAGGTTTTATGATTCACAAAACAAGTTTTATTTTAATTTACCACTCTCCGATTGCTTTTCTCTAAACATAATATAACCCAGCCATTTTAAAAAGGCTCAACTGTTCTTTTAACAAACAAAATCGCTTTTTTATTCAACTTCTTAATCCGCTGTCCCATTGTTAAGTGACAGGTCTTTGAAGAGATTCTAACTTTACCTATTTAACAGGCTTTTTGAAGAATTAAAAAGTGATCTAAGTCTCCAAGGAGATAATTCATTAAAGGAGGTCTTATGTCTTTGGGTTTTCAGAAGTCTTTCTGTTAGTACCTGGGTTGGGCCCCATGTCCCTGGTACAAACAGAAAACGAGGGTAGGGCCCAAGTCTACTAATTTAAAATAGCCTCAGTTGTCGGCAGAGTGTCAATGGTATTTTTTACAAATAAACAATTGTTTGACTGGAGTGGCCCCGTTTTTTTTTTCATATACAAATGAGTTTATGACAGCGTGCCAAGGCTGCGCCAAGTTTTCTTATAGTTTTCTTGGTAGATGACCTGTCAAACGATAAGAAATTCCATACAAAAAGGTAGCCATTTTGCGCCAGACCAGGCACGCAGATCCAGGCGGTATTACACCTCCTTATATATTCTATACTCAAAAGTTTTCTTGGTAGATGTCCTGTCAAACGATATGAAAACCGTACGAAAAGTAGCCATTTTGTGCCAGACAAGGCACGCAGATTTCATGCTCGGTTCGTGTATCGTAGACGCAGCTTTATTCCAAAAGATTTCCTTGAAAGGCTAAGAAGCAAACCGTTACCCTATCTTGCTCACGCTCCATTTTATTGATACTCTACGACCTGGAGTTATAAATTTATAATCATACCATACGTATAGTTAATATCAAGCTTTCAAGCGAAAGCCCCTTCAAAATTAACTATGACTTCGATAGTTTCCAAAACAAGTAGAAACTAATATTTAAGACTATGATCTGTGAAGCATGCTTGTATCAAAATTCAACAGTAGCTTAGCGTGGTAAGCTGGTCGTGTTAAAGTTTTAGAACGTATAGTATAAGTTTTATGAAGGTGTAATACTGGTGGCATAGTTGTCGAAAAATATAGGTACCTACCTACATGTATCGTAGGTACGAGTAATATTCTACTAATATTATAAATCTCAATGTCCGATGGATGGATGTTTGTCACTCTTTCAAGCGAAAACTACTGAATCGATATTGATGAAACTTGGCAATATTGTAGCATATACATTAGAATATTACATAGGCTATATTATTTTTAGATGGCTTGTTTTTTTTTCAAGATATCTCAAGATAAATCCGTACGAAGTCGCGGGCAGGCTCTAGAGGCTTAACTAGTTAACTAATTTAATATTATATTATAAACTAGCTGTCCCGGCGAACTTCGTCCCGCCTTAGAATGAACTATATTGTGTAGGAATAAAGTTCAAATTGACTCTACATTTTAGTAAGAAAACATTTGTATGAGAAAAAGAAAAGGTCTGTTCTAGGGCTTTCCCGGCAATTATTCGAATTTTTCTCACCGTAAGAACCATCCTTGGACTTCAATGAACATTTTAAAAAAAGAATTAGCGAAATCGGTCCAGCCGTTCAGGCGTGATGCCGTGACAACGGAAAACGGGTTTCATTTTTATATATATAGATACCAACATAATTTATTGATTTTGTTAAAAAGTACAAAGTAAAGGAATTAGAAACGACGAAAAATATCTCAACCTTTTTAGTTAGTAACATCGTTGCGTAAAAATTACTAAAAGTAAACTTTACGCAACACAACACTTCACCCCTTTTCCTATCCAACTAAAAAGTGTTTCTTTTTTGTTAATTGCCTTGTTAGCTAACTTCCTTGAATCGCGAGCTCCTGAAAATTTTCTCCAGATTTATAATTGTTGTTAAAATTTTATTTTTCTTTCACGCTGGCAGCCTTCAATTATTTTAATAAGGGCAAAAGGCGTCTATCTTTTGTAATAAACACTTTTAGATTTTTTATACTAAATATTTTTTTTAGTAAGAAATTATAAATTAAGATATTTTTATACCTAGTTTCTGTAACTCTAACGAGAACAATCAAGTGCTGTACTTCCATATCATTAGCTATAGCCTGTATATTTGGTCACTTGTATTTTATAGGCATTTATAAAACAAATTGAGTTTCAAGACTGGTATGTATATGGTGGACTGACATTTTTGTGGTAAGTACCTAGGTTAAATATTATTTTTAAAGGTAATTTTATTAATTTATAATATTATTTAATCTAATTTTAAAACACTGACGAAGAGGAATCTGATTTTTGAGTAATTACAAGGACCCCGGAAAATAAATATCGGGGGGATTGAAGACCGAGAAATAATATAAAAAAGTACCTAGTACTTACTTAAAATTGCAATCTGAAAAGTTTTAAAACCTTTGTCTTCAAAGCGTTTCACTTATCATCTCCAATCTTTGTACGAACGTTATTGACACAAAAAAACGTCCGACAAGTATGAACAGCTTCATACAACTTGCTGAGTTACTAAATTACAAAATTAGTAACAAGATCTAGCTCAAAAGACCCATTAATCGTATTGATAAAAAAACATTATTTACCCGAAATCCTAACTCGACGATAATTTTACCTTATTAGATACTTTTCATGATATTTAATGGCCCAGAAAAGGGAAAAGTAATTTATTATAGCACGATAAATCTGAGAACAGATACACGCCCTAGCACTTAACTCGAATTGGGGTCTGTGTTACTTCTTATTAGTTACAAATTGCAATTGTTGTGAATTTCATATGTGTATTTTGAGTTTTGACATTCAGTGCCAGAAAGGACTATTTTATTTTATTTATCTATTATGTAAAGGTTTCTCTTCTCCTGATTTTTGACAATTTAGCTATACGTGCTAAGAGGTGCTAAGTTCCTAGTACCTACAGGTACAATAATTAATAAACAATAAATTAACGATTGAAGCATTTGCTTAGTTGACCGTTTACGCTTGCTTTTACCTCTAGGTCTACGAAGCTGAAACTTTTTTTAAATTCACGTTTCCAATGGGGTATTTGAACGTTTTAATATAAAAGGAAGGAAATGAAATAATTTTAACACTCGTTTAAATCGAAATAAATGAATAAAAGTTATTATTCCTAAAAAACACATACTACATATATTATGAAGTATCCATACAAAAGGTGCAAAAAATATTTAAATAGGATCTCATTTCATATGGATTCAAAGTAAACAATTCGCACATAATACGAAAATCCACAAAAACCCGCCTCCAAAATATTATGTCCTTTTTATATGATATCGTAAAATCTCCACATTGCTTAAGCCTCGTGAATGGCCAAAAAGCAGATTGTCCTATTTTTATCCTATAAAGAATGTATGGGCATGCAAAGTCGACCCTTACTGATTTATATGGGCCCTATAAATTTGTCCCAACAAGCTCCAACTATGTCGAATCCGTTCTTACTGGGGAATAAAAGTGTCTAGATAAAAGTATCACTTAAGATGACTGTGAGATATACAGATACATTTTCTTGATAAACGTGTTCTAAACAATAGTCTCAGTTGTGTGTCAGCAGAGTGTCAATGACATTATTTAACACATTAGGTCGCAATCAGTGTTTAGCAGAATACGAAATGTGTCCAATAATGCCATTGACACTCTGCTGATACACGATTGAGACTATTTTAAATTAAGAGACTTTGTCCCCTGGTTGGTACCTGTTATTAAAGTTAATGCCACATTAAACCTTTTTTGTCGGTAAGATTCGTTGGGATATGCCAAAGGACCACAGGTGTATGAAAGCTGCTGGAACTTGCAGTCAAAGGATATGCCTTTGAGTATAGAATATATGGGATATGCACAGGGGATGCTTCATGCATAGCATAAAGCTAAAACTGTGAGCTAGAAAGAGAAAAAGACTGTTGTATTTGTATGCAATGCATTATGAAATGCGAAACAGCGTTGCGTTTAGCAAGTGTGTTTCGTTCGAATCACCATTATTGCTATGGAAAAGATTTCATAATGCATTGCGTACGTCGCGTACGTGGGATCAGTCTGTCTGTGGTTTCTAGCCCACTTCTAGCCCAATTGATATTTAAAATTGTGTTTTTAACAGTATTTTTTTACAATAACTCTTTACATTGTTTCCTTACGTATGCATTGTTTCCATCGTGATTCTCAAAGCTGGCTATAAAAAAGATAAGCCAAGACTATGTCAAGCAAGTCAAGTATGATGTCAAGACAGTGTCACAGTGATAGAAATTCTTGACATCAATTGAAATTGCAAATATTATTGCTCTATTATTGATATATTATGTTTACAAAATGAATATAAAGTTTCTCGCTTTGATAGTAATTTTTGCGGTAAATTTCCGTATTTGTTATGGCAGGGAATATAAAAACTATGCTCTTTTTAAAGTAGTACCAACGGATGAAGACCAGTTAAATTTCTTGAAGAATCTTGAAAGCAAAAAATATCTTGATTCAGTATTTTTGGAAGTTCCCTCAGCTCTGAACCAAGTTATACCAATTCTTGTTCACCATAAAGCAAAAAATTCTTTTTTTACTGAATCTGATTCTGTAAAGCTTAATGTGACTAAATGTATTAAAGATATTGACGAGTAAGTATATACATAAATATGATCGTAACAACGTACATATCCGTCATGCTTCTCTCCTATCGGGGTAGGCAGAAACCACTTCTGTCCACTTGCTACGAACCAAACACACTTCCTTCACTTCATCCACATTCATCAATAGCCTTATACATAAACGTAAGTTTATGGTACTCCTGACTTGACCTTTCTTGAACTTAAAGATCCTTTTAATGTTGTAAAATGTATTTTATATTTATTTATCGATAGTTCATTTATTCATATATTTAAGAGCCAGGCTCTTGGCGGTGGAGTAAACGCCATCTTTGCCCTTCTTCTACCATCAATTATGTAGTAAAAGAAACATTCAATAGTTATTTATTTCATAGTAAATTTCCAGTGAATTCAAAAAACAGTTTCTGAGACAATGCGTCGACGACAGAGACTGGTCGAAAATACCGACACTTGATCAAGTGTACGTTTGGCTCAACGAGACCCATAACAAACATCGTGATATCACTAAGTTGGAACTTATTGGAAAATCTTTTGACAAAAGACCAATATATGCTTTCACGATAATGGACCCCGAGAGACATGATAACCCGAAGATTATATTAGAAGCAGGGTTACATGGCAACGAATGGCTTGGCGTCGTATATTCATTATATTCTATAAATCATTTACTTCGTACTGACGATGGGTCCATAACAGCCTTAAGAGAGAGGTTCAATTGGTATTTTCTACCACTGATGAATCCTGATGGATACAAATATTCTCAGACAGAGGTAAGTTAGTTAAAGTATAGCTTTTTACTTAATTCTTAATATAATGTATCCATTTGTCCTACTGCTGGGCACAGGCCTCTCTTCTCATCCGCCATTACTTTCAACCTCGAGCTTTACTTTCATTCCTAGCTAGCTCCCAGCTCCTTACATTTGATAGTTAGACTCTTGCTGGTGGAGCGTCTACCATTTAGGCCTACTTTCTGCTTAATGCTTCTGCTAATGCTTTGAGCATAGTAGGAACTTTTACAGTCTTCCTCTCCTATTCTCCCCTAAATCTTTCCTTCAATGATGTTTCTTTAAAAACTATCATGTTGTATCGTGTGCCCTATCAACTCAATAATAGACTTTATTAAAGAGAGGTAGCTTTTCCATTAATTACGCAGGTCTGTTTTCACTTTATAAAATTAATGGCTATCATAAGTAGCCCATTTAACCTGCGACAGATTTAACAATTTAGAATTCGAGATTGCTGGTGGTTAATCTAAATTGTTTATCAAAAAGTTTCCAATCAGACGATTTTAGAAAAATAAGCTATCTAAAAAGTATGACTAAGACCCAGAACACACGGGGTAACGCAACTGCAACTTCTAGTTACTTTTGAGCTGCATCTAAGTTTCTGCTATAGACTCCTTTAGGAAACTAACACGATGCAACTAATCTGAAACGTTTCAAACTATTTGCGTCGTGTTCGTGTGTGGTTTTCTAAAAGAGTCTATAGCAGAAACTTAGATGCAACTCAAAAGTAACTAGCAGTTGCAGTTGCGTTTCCCCGTGTGTTCTAGGCCTTAGAAATATTTAATGATCTCTTACAGGATCGTCTCTGGAAGAAAAATAGGAGAAAGATTAAAGGAAAATGTATAGGAGTCGATTTGAACAGGAATTTTGATTACAAGTTTGGTTGTAAATATAATTTTAATTTTATTAACTATTTATTAGCATTATTTTATAAAACCTACTTGAAACTGCTTTCATTACTCCAAAATCTTTCTTATTTCAAATAAAAGTTGCTTTCGAATCAGTAAGTATGCCCAAACTTTAGACAATAGAAGATGAAGAAATTTTTTATACACAAAAACTTTAAACACACCAATTACACTCACACACACACACACAAACACAGCTACATTAGTGTTTTTTTTTTTACATTTTTTTAATTAACAACAATTTTGACATTAGGTACTTACCTAGTAGGTATTTTTGGTAAGTATATGTAGTTATGTATGTATTCTGTATTGTTTGCACAACCCGCAATCATTATTATTTCTCGCTATTTCTTACCGTAAGGTTACCTGGAACTGCTACCTAGCAATAAGACCGCATGTTGCTTCTTATAATCTTGTTTGTGTCTGTACTTTATATCTTTGTGTGCAATATTTGTATTGTATTGTTTTTAGCCTACAGTACAAGTGATAACCCATCTCATTTACACTTTTCTGGACCATCACCGTTCTCTGAACCGGAAACTAAAGCTCTCAGAGATTTTGTAACGAGGAAACGAGACAGACTCTTATTTTACTTTGCCTTCCACGGACCTGGCCAGAAATTCCAGATTCCTTATTCAGATATTAAAGACCACGTTGGAAATTATCTTGAAGTTGTGAGTTTTTAATACGCAATCTTTAACTATTGTTATTTACCTTTCTAGTAATTTATAGAGATGACTATTTTATCGCACTATCTTGTAACTTATACATAATACCCGGAGTGATGCAGAATAAGGTATATACCCTTATTCTGACTTCTAAAAAAATGCGCGAGTATTATAAAGTTTTGTCAATCTGTCCAGCGGTTTTTTCGAGAAAGAGTTAAACATCCATACATGCGCATTAATATTGACTTAAGGAAATCGTGCTCTCTAAAGCTGGGTCCACGCTACACGAGCCTTGAACGAGGCGCTCCGAGTAAGTATTTTGCTTGTGATCAGTTGCCTTCCGCCAATTGTCGGTTTTTTGACAAACACAGAGATATTTAGGTGCTCGTTTTAAGTTCGTTGTACGTTCACGCTTGACACTGCGAACGACGAATCAGAACGTCTTGGCTCGTGCTCGGTTCGTGGACGTGCATGAATGCAGCTAGGACGCTAGCTAGAGATTTTTCATAAACTTTTTCTGTTTTATTACAGCAAGACTACGCTCAGAAGGCATCGAATAGAATTCGTACTTTATCTGGTCGAAGATATTGTATTGGAAATGCTTATGAGCTTTACGGTAAAAAATACATTTTTTTTCTGTATTTCTGCATGGGAAGGCCTCTAACAAGGTAAACCAACGACCTGGTGAAAGTCGCGTGGCGGATGCCTTTGCTTGTGGGCAGCGCACAACCAGTCGTTGTGGAGATCCTTGGCTTTTGCCCAGCAGTCGACGTCCACAAGCTAACACATCATTTATAATTTATATAAACATATCTGACACTCCTCTTTCCCATCAGGGTAAGCAAAAATCACTTCCCTGCAATTGTTTTGGACCAAACACATACCTACCTTTGGCTTCAATATTTTGGAGCGAAACTACAATATCATACTACATACACATGTAAGTTTTAAAAATTACAATATTGTTTACAGGTACACAAATTTCGGGTGATAGCATAAGCTGGGTGAAGGAAAACTTTCATGTGCCGTTAGTATTACGTGAATATATGTTACAGTCAAAACTCATAACCAAAAAAACTGACTGTCTAGAAATGAATCATATTCCAGATGTTTAATCAGTTTTTTGTTGTCAGTTTTGCACCCAGAAGTCTTAGGCCGAGTTGTTTTAAATGGCATCGAACATATTTGTATGGAGCCTGGTATAAAAATGGTATCAATTAGACTCAACATAATAGGGGACTATTCGAGCTAGTATGGAGAAAAAAAAAACTTCCGTCAATCGATGGAGAAAAATGTTATAAAACGATAGTATTTTGGACAATTGTCGAAAGTGATATACTTTGAGATATAGAACTTTAAAAATGAAAGAACTTTGAAAATTGTTACATGCGAACATTTTCAAAGTTCAATCGTTTTATAATATGTATCTCTATCGATTGACGTTAGTTTCATCAGTGGCCGCCAACTTTCTTTTCTCCATACTAGCTCGAATAGGGGATGTTGAGTGTAAGTGATACCGAAAATGTTTACTATACCAATTAGGTTGGATGCTCTTTTCAGATATGTCTTAGCGGTGAGTCTCCGCAGTGAAGATGACAGTGGTTTAGCATTACCGAACACCGAGATTCGAGCAGCTTGTGAAGAAATGCAACAAGGAATCTCAGCTCTGATTGAGGCGTCTCCTGGAAGCGGTTTAGGGAGTAAGTATAGTGGAACATCGTTTATCCGAGCAAATGTATCGTTTATTTTTATTTTATCTTTTGTATTGTTTTTATTGACTTGTTAATTATGATTGTTGTTTTATTAAATAGTTTTTTTTGTTTGTGCTGAGTTCTATCTTTTTGAATTAGTTGAAATTGAAAATCTGGAAGTTATTTTATTTCGACTATTTTTTAATTTCTGTGATCTAAAATTGCGCGCTAAAAATATAAAAATGTGGAACTTTTTTGTTTTGCATTGTACCTATGAAATAACTTTTTTACTATTTTTTTAAAATCTAATGAAAGTCAGTGTCTAACTCGATGTCATCAGAAATGTCAAACATGTCAAATTTGTGAAATCTATGAACACAAAAATATTGTTACTATTTACATCTTGTAGGTTTATTTAACACCGTTTTTGTTAAATTAAAGCATGAATTTATTAGTATTTCTCACAACATTAATATTCAATGTGAATTTAGGTTCATCAAAATTGTACAGAAATTATTCATTATTTAGATGTATGCCTTTAGGAGACCCAGAATTGGAGTTTTTAAACAACTTACCTAAAATTTATACAGTGGATTTTTGGAGACCTCCAGGCCTTTTGCATAATCCCGTAGAGTTTTTAATAGCACCTAAAGATAGAACAGCTTTTACACAAGAAATGGATAGCCGAAAGTATTATTATACTACAATCATAGCTGATATACAAAAGTAAGTGATGTCCGATTAAGAATTTTGAGTTAGCCTTCTTCTTCATACTTACTACTACTTTACTAACATATAACTATATATATATATATATATATATATACTGGGTGTAACAGAAAGGGTATATAAAGCCGAAACACAGCGATAGTCCTCATGAAACTGAACAACTTTCCCCAAGGAACATAGGTCGTAACTCGAAAAAAATTTTTGGATCGCCCATACTTACTCGATCAGCTGATCGGGCATTTTGTATGGGGAGGCGAAATTTTTTTTTCGAGTTACGACCCATGTTCCTTGGGGAAAGTTGTTCAGTTTCATGAGGACTATCGCTGTGTTTCGGCTTTATATACCCTTTCTGTTACACCTTGTATATATATATAATTATGTTAGTAAACAGTCATCATCATTAAATTTAAGAGCTTCGCTCTTGTCGGTGGAGTCTACGCCACTCTGTTCTATTTTCTGCCATCCTTTTGAGTACCTGATACGACACAACTTCTATCCCCTCTTTCATTTGATTAGTAAACAGTAGTAGTAATTTAATAACAAAATAAAAGTTGTGATACGAGTATGTACCTATGTGTCCGTAATTTACAGGCATTATCTTTAACATTTGGGTGCAAGTATTTATATTTTTGATGTAGGATTTATGAACTGCAAATAAATTATTGATATTCTTTAAAAAAAAAAATTTAGTAAATCATTTTCTTAAATTACTTTTTATAATAAAATTAATATCAAGTACTTATTGCGCTATAAACATTTTTGGCAACAATTTTAGAGCATTCGACTCACAGACAGTAAAAACGTACGAACGTAGAAAAATGGATTCATTTGACTGGAAGAGCTTCTTTAGACTTCAAGATATTTACGGATGGATAACAGACTTGGCTAAAAGCCATCCAGACAAAATGACTGTTAGATCTATTGGAGACACGTATGAGGGTCGAAATATTTTGGCAGTTTCTGTTAGTATACCTGGCGGCGGCGGTGAGAAGAGGTGAGAAATAAAAAAAAAAAATTTTTTTTATTGTTTAAGATGATGGAATTTCCATTGGCTTATGATTTCGATTGTCTGGCTTCTTATCCTACTAATATTATAAATACCGATTGTGGTGCCAATTGATGTAAGGATGTTAGTTACTCTTTCACGCAAAAACAGTTGAACGGAAATCAGAAATTATTTATTGCACACCATGTTACAAAAATATAGGTCTTATGATTAGGTATAAGTAATATACATGGACCCGGATTGGACACAGCACAGAAATACCATGATTGATCTTTCACATCCCAGAAAAAAGAATGTCTGGGTTTATAATAAGTCAGTGGGATGTGAGAGGTTAAATGTGTATACTTCAAAAATACAATTCAAATAAAGTAAATATTTACTCTGCCAAGTAGAGTGACCAGGATTTTAACGAAACGTTACAATACTGTAGCTTGCATTTTTCTTTTCACCTAACCATGTTAGGAAGTAGGTATATAAACAGCAAGAACATCATCATCATCATCATCATGTTAGCTTATAGACGTCCACTGCTGGACAAAAGCCTCCCCCAAGGATCTCCACAACGACCGGTCTTGCGTTGCCCACATCCAACGGCTTCCAGTGACTTTAACCAAGTCGTCACTCCACCTTGTTGGAGGCCTTCCCACACTGCGTCGTCCGGTGCGTGGTCGCCACTCGAAAACCTTTCTGCCCCATCGTCAAGATATTGTAATAGAAATAATAAATTCTAGATCAACAGTAATGGTGGAAGGCGGCATTCATGCTCGCGAATGGATTGCACCAGCGTTTGTGACCTACATGTTGAATGAAATTGTTAACAGCGATAGGTCACCAAACAAAGACTTGAAGAATATAGCACGTTTATATAATTGGCATTTCGTTCCCGTTTTAAATCCTGACGGATATGAATATAGTCATACTAACGTAAGTAACTGATTAATATAAACCGACTTTAAATTAAAAACAATGAAATAGAGCAAAAGTTTAGTTTAGGGTGAAACTAAAACATTGGGAAGGAAAGACCAAGACGAACGTATCTCGATCAAATCAGGGACTTGTTAAGGAAAGGCCAAGTCAAGAGTACCCTAAACCGACGTACACGTATGAGGCGATTGATGAATGTGGATGAGGCGAAAGAAGTGTATTTAGATCGTAGCGAGTAAAGGGAAGTGGTTTTTGCCTACGCCAATGAGAAAGACGCGTGACAAATATGTATTTGTATGTATGTAAAAATTGCATCACTAGCTGATTTCAAATTTATAATCTGTTTCAGGATAGATTGTGGCGAAAAAATCGTGTTAATCGACACGGCGTCGACATAAACAGGAATTTCGATATTGGATTTGGATGTAAGTACTTAGACCTCCTTTAATAAAGAAAAACAATCAAACATTTTTCAAATCTGTGTTTTTATAAAAATTGTAAAACTTAGCAACCTAACAGTGATTCTTGCTAGGTTCTTCTCTGGGGAAAACTGCTCAGCACCCACATTCTGAAATTCTTTCTTTATTTAAAAAAAATCAGTTATTCATTAATAAATCAAATACCAACCTATGCATTACTCTAATTTAAAAGTATTTCTTTGCAGCGGTCGGCATCAGTGACGTCCCCATAAGTGAAACATATTGTGGCAAACACGCGTTTTCAGAAAAGGAAAGTATAGCGATGAAGAACTTCACACACCTTCATAGTAAAAATTTAGAATATTATTTGGCATTCCATTCGTACGGACAATACATGATCCTACCGTATGCTCATTCGAAATTACATCTTGATAATTATGACGACCTAGTAAGTTATATACTGGGTGTAAACAAAAAGTGGGTATCAAGCCGAAACACAGCGATAGTCCTCGTGAAACTGAACAACTTTCCTCAAGGAACATGGATCATGGAAGGAACATGGAAAAATAATTCGCTTCTCCATATAAAATGTCCAATCGGCTGATCGAGTAAATACGGGCGATCCAAAAAAAAAATTCGATTTACAACACTTAAGTACGACCCATGTTCCTTGAGGAAAGTTGTTCAGTTTCATGAGGATTTTCGCTGTGTTTCGACTTGATACCCTCTTTTTGTTACACCTGTATAATCCTACTAATATTATAAATGTGAATGTTTGTGCCGATGGATGTATGTGGGGATGTTTGTTACTCTTTCACGCAAAAACCGCTGAACAAATTCACATTTTAATTTGAGTAATATATTTATAAAGTTAATAATTATAAGGTTAAATATTTGATTGAAAACATGAGGAAATAAAAAAAATATGTTCAGAAGGGTTAAGTTAAGTACAAAACCGATAATTATTTAACTAGATATGCTTGACGGCAATCATCGATAAAAAATTGCTCATTTTCAGTTAAAAATTCTAATGGAAGTTAGACAACTGCTAACAAGAAAATATGGAACTAAATATACAGCAGGAACTGCTTACGACACAGTTGGTTAGTACATTTATATTTTTTGTATATTTTATATGGTATAAGTTAATAAAATTTATCATGAGAACGGATGCGATGCTTTTGCTTATGAAAAATATGTAGAGGCATCAAAAAATTTAAGATTTATTTAATTGTTGATTATAAATTTTATGTTATAATTGTTATTATGAAAATGATAGTTAAAGATTAATTATATTTTTAATTATCACTGGACTTTTCAAAATGGTTCTTCCAGGATATATGACATCAGGAGTCAGTGGATGCTGGGCAAAAGCTACTTATAGAATACCGTGAGTTACTATGACTATTATTTTAAACGTTTAATCACATAATCACAATTATTTAGTCACAGGTAGTGAACCGGCAGTAGTTTTAGATTAAAAAAGTGACATCAAAAAAGTGTAATGAATTTTGCCTATTTTTGAATAAAACACTTTTCATTTTCATTTTCATTTCATTTTATTGCACTATCATAGTAGAACAGAATATATACGAAGTCATGAGTCAAATAAAGTCTTAAATAACTATTATGACACAATATTGTTGGGCATTACAATTAGGGCCGGCACCGACCCGACAAAGCGCAGCGCAGAGCATTTTTGATCGTCATATTATCAACATTGTTCATATTAGAATAATATTCAAAATCAGTTAACACAACAAATCAAACAAAACAATCAATAATGCTCTGTACTGTGCTCCGTCAGGTGTGTGCCGGCTTATTTTTTAAATTAGTTTTGTACTTACACCTACAAAAAACTAGGAGATAATCTAGCTCAAAGTCAAAATCAAAGTCAACAATATATTTATTTCATAGGCACAAAAAATGCTCTTGAAACCGTTACATTATCTAATCTAATCTAGCCATTTGTGTCCCACTGCTGAGCAAAGGCCTCTCTCCTCTTCCGCCATGACCTTCTGTCTCGAGCTTCCTCCGCCCAGCTACTTAAGAAGGTGTCCAGCTCATCCCGCCACCTTTTACATTATGATATAGGTATTTTTTTAAAGCTAGCGCTAGATTCGCAAGGTGCAGTTTCCCCCAGAGAAGAACCTAGCAAGCAACTCTGTGAGGTTGCTCTTTTCAAATAAAGTTTTACAATTCTTATAAACAGTTACACAGGTATAAAGGTACATATTTTGTTCATTATAATTATTGTCCCTAAAATTAATTTTGGCCAAAACATTTCCTTTGCAGGTATGTAGTAACATTTGAACTAAGGGACTCCGGCAAATACGGTTTTGCGTTACCACCTACCCAAATCTTACCTACTTGCATGGAGACAATGGAGGCAATGTTAACGTTATTGAAACCAAAAACAAAGTCGTTTCAAAGAATATCTATGTCTGACGTGACGCATATAACTGGTAGCCAAGCAAGCAATATTCCGAATTTGATTTTGAATGTGTTGCTTATCAAAACTGTATTGCTTTTTTCGGGTTTTTATTAAAAGTATTGATTCTTATTTTGTTTACTTTCTTTGGTGACGTTTTTATAATAATAAATATAACGACAAGAACCTGGTTCTTAAACATATGAACGAATAAGAATGAGCTTTATTTAACGCTAGGAACTCCAAAAAATACTGTATGAATAATTATTAAAAGTTACTAAAACCTTAAGACAACTCTATCATTATTTATAACAGCGTAAAGAAAGAAATAGCTTTAACGATTATGAATTTTCATTTGAATTTAGACAAAGAATTCACTATTTTTAATCGTGCATAAAAGGTTCTAGTAAGTAATTAAGTTTGGCTAATACGAAAGTAAAACTTTTCCTAATTTGATTCCCACAGCCATTCCCTTCATAGTGCACCCATAAATTCGGCAATGAAAGCAAAAATGATGTTATCAAAGGTGGTAATATGACTAATGATCCGTATAATCGCTTAGGCGTCACGACAAATCGTCAGATCACGTGACCTACTACCATTTATTTTCGTATCACCAACTATCTTACTATGACCTCCTACCCTTCATATAATTTAACACATCTCTTTCTCCATTATGAAGCTCAATTTATAATGGTCGAGTGTACATGGCAGTTATGGAATGAGTATCGTGAAGTAAGTGCCTGTCCTTTTCAGAACCTATACGCTCAAGATAAAGTTGGTTATGGTTTAGCAATTAATATTAATTGTGGATGAGTTTTTAGGGCGTTACTTCGCCTGTATTAATTGCTTACTGCTGTTTATTTGATTGTTATTTGTGTCTTCATTTTCTGGTTAACGAGTTAGGTATCAATTTCATTTCTTGAATAAATTATTTGTGTTTGGAAATTGAAACATTTCTGTTGTCAATAAAGAAGTTTATACACCATACTTTACACAAGTCTTCAAAATAATCTGATTTCGATAAAAGAAATGTGAATGTTTTGAATTACCAGGACTTTATCTTATCAGAATGTGTGTTTTAGTTATTCGGAGCTACGAAGAAGTTTATAAAACTTACAAACATAGATACTTATTTGTCACGCCTGTTGCCATCGGGGTTGTCAGAGACCATTTCCTTCCACTTGCTACGATCGAAACAAACTTCCTTCGCTTCATCCACATTTAGTCAAAAATACTCCCTAACTAAATCCTACATTCAAATCAAAAAAACTCCAAATAAAAACAAAACTACAAAGCGTATAAAATAGTTAAAGAAAGATTAAAATAAAACGGTACCTAAGTATAAATGTCTTAAATTCCAGCTAAATCCAAAAGTACTGCACGTCTCGTTAGGTTTAATAATCGCTAGAGAATACTCAGGATTAAGCAGAAAATTTAAAGATACAACGGAAATTCTTGCCAAAGCGAGAGTGCCCTTTTGCCTCCTTAAGCGTCTTTGTCCACGAATTGTTGGAATCGGGACAAATTTTGGAGTAGTGTTGTCTAGAAATTATCTACTTTTGATAGTATCTATCGATCGTATTTTACGTCTATCGATAGAAATATTCATTATCAAATGTTATATTGTAGTATGGGTATAGTATTGTAGCCAATTGGTAGTTTAGCTGAGGTCGGTATTTGTTTAAACTATTTTCGATTATTTGCGAAAGAGGTGTGTTTGGATCGTAGCAAGTGAAAGGAAGTGGTCTCTCCTACCCCAATGGGGGAGAGGCGTGACGGATATGTATGTATGTATGTATTTTTGATAAGTTATTACTGCAATAGTCAGGTTGTTGTCGATAGTGTTCATAGTACTTGTAAGACTCTATCTATAGTATTGCAGATTGGATTATATTTATATTAATTAATCTGAGTAACCAATAATTATCGAACTATCATTATGCACTCAAATGTCATCAATGTCCTGCCACTGCTATTGCTTTTTTACTCGACTACGGCAAAGCTAAATGAAGGATCATATTTTTTAGAAAGTAAAATATTCAAATTAAAACTATCGACAGTCCAACAACACTATTTAATACTGTATTTGACAATGGCACAGACGTGTACTTAAATCTAAGAGTCGGACACGATTACTTGAAGATTCGTGAACAAGTGACATGTTAAGTGTTTCTTGAAGATGTGACTGAAAAGCTTTTAGTGGCATCATTTTTGTGTATTAAATATGTATTTTTACCCCATCAATGTGAAGCTAAATGAAAGGGTAATTTTTATTACAATTTTGATATTCTCTAATGTCTAGGCAAAAGTGGTTCAGGATTGAAAACCGTGGCGGAATAAAAGAAACATCATTGCCCAGCAGAGGGATAGTACTTAGTAGTTAGATAACTTTGTATTCGTACATTTTTATGATAAATATAACCATCGCATAATAATTCTGTGTAACTTTATTATGTACATAGTTGAAGTAACTTTTTGTGTAGTTTTAAAATAATTCGGTGTTTAAGCGTTTTGAACTAGATTTTGTTTGAAATCATTGTAAAAGCTCTGCCACTTTTAATCAAATTTACTTAACCTACTTTTATTTACGGGTTGCAAAGCTCCATTGCATTGTTTAATCCAATTAATAACTAGAATAGGTAAGTGTTTATTCAATGGCAATAATAATTTTGTTTGCTATTAGAGTTAAATTTCCATAAATTATGCAACGACTGGCCATAAAGCAGGCTTCGGAATAATTTATTAATTTTGACAACATTAGATAAATTAATAAATTATTTGAATATGTTGTATACTTTAATAAAAATATATAGTAGCCGAATATAATAATGATAAGGGTAAAATAAATAATTGAGAATTTCCTGCAGCTGAATAATACTAGCAAAATTTTAAGTGTCCATTTCACCACCTTCAGATAAAATTTAACTGACGGATAAACCTATGTCTATTCTATACAACATGTAGTTTTAAACAGAGACAAGCAAAAATATCCCTAAGATAAAATATATTTCATAAAACATGAAGGTTGAAACATGAAGACAGGGACAGGTATTTTTAACTCCGTAAACTGTATCCCTCAGATAAAATATATAAATGGTGCAACAGACTTTAAAGATTTCAAAATAATGACCTCAGAATGTAATTAAAAGAGCGACGACATTGTGTCCTGAAAAGAATTGAACCGATATAACCCACATTGGGCATTGTTTTCCTTTCAACCCAGTTATATCCTCAGATTCTATTATCTGATTCAAGCGGCCCCAATGCACTTAAAAATTAAATCTTCCCCTGGGAAAGCCCGGAAGTGTCCCGGTGTCCCAATTAATTAATCCCAAGTGTTGGAAAATCGCCAAGACAGAACCACAGCTCCAAACATAGCCTCTTCGACCGCATCCAGTTTTATAAGGGCTGGGGTATATCTGTATTAGGGCAGCGCAGAGCATTTTTGATTGTCATATGATTAAGTATCAACATTTTCTCACAAAATTCGCTTATGGTCACTTCGATGTTTTGATACTCATTTGCTGTGTCAACTGATTCTGAATATTATTCTAATGAGAACAATGTCGATAATCATCATCATCATTAAATTTAATAGCATCGCTCTTGTGGGTGGAGTCTACGCCACTCTGCTCTGTTTTCTGCCGTCTTTTTGAGCACCTGATACGACACAACTTCTATCCCCTCTTTCATTTGATCTATGTATCGATAATCATATGACAATCAAAAACGCTCTGCGCTGCGCTCCGTCAGGTGTGCGCCGGACCTAAGTCAAGCCAATTCAAAGCCTTAGCGAGTTCTTTTGAAATTGAAAAAGTTTTGTGACCGCCTCCTTTCAAGCTTGAAGTGTCACGTGCAGTTTATGAAGTTTATGAGCTCATATGAGAAAATGTTGTTCGTTTGATAGTGTAATATTGTAGATTACGAGTATTTGAATCGCTTTATTTATTGTCGGCACAGAAATAATTGCAAATAGGTACTGTAGTGCTACTAGTAACACTTTGGTGTATTGTGAAGCCTATATACTAGTATACTGAAGTTCTTTTTAACATATCTAATTATCTTGGAAGGAAAAGTAGAAGGAAAACGGAAGAGAGGGAGACCACGAAGAACTTACATAGATCAAATGAAAGAGGGGATAGAAGTTGTGTCGTACCAGGTGCTCAAAAGGACGGCAGAAAATAGAACAGAGTGGCGTAGACTCCACCGACAAGAGCGAAGCTCTTAAATTTAATGATGATGAATTATGTTTACTACCTGAAGTAGGTTATATCAGGCATATTTCAATGATTTTTAATTTTTTTTTTTAATTTCATCAAACATAATTTTTTGTTTTTTATTAAACGAGTGTGTCATAAGCTCAGAATCTACATCTCAATGCGTTAAATTAAAACAGGTTATCACAAAATTACAAAAAAAAGCATTATTATTTTAGTAGAAGGTATGTACATAGATTGACAGTATTTCTCACTTAATAAGACCTCTGTATTAACATCAATTAATTCCAAGTCACCACCACGAAACTTAATAAACTAATGAAGCAAACCCCATTCACGATGCCAAAGATAACCACGCATCACTTTGCAATGCGATCAATCAAACTGCACAATAATGGAACTCGCTCTAACCCCCGCTAGTTGCGTTCTCGGTTTGGCGTCGTGCCAAACTCTGCTTGTAATTGGTAGCTCGATACTCCTACATTCTTGTATCGTATGTTTTAATTGATTTATCGGTTTTAGATAGCTATTGTTAGGGGTTCACTTGGTTGTGTTTTCAAATGTTTTTGATGATGATATTGTGAATTATTACTTTTTTAATTAGTGGCTCATTGTTGACTTTGTTGTTCTAAAAGACAATTTGAAATTTTGAGTTTTGTTTTACTGGTCTAATCTACTTGGTGGTTAGTGTCATTATTTTACGTAAGTCTTCAGTTCAGATAAAATTTATCTGACAGATATTTTATACCACTCACTGTCTAAAACGTCACGTTTTATAAAATAGGCAATATAGACATAGGTTTATCTGGCAGTTAAATTTTATCTGTAGGTACGTGGTATAATGGCACTTATCATTTTCAGACGATCTCATTTTTTTCTCATAAGCAGTTAAATACAGAAAATTATGATAGTCTTTTATACCACTAGATAATGTAATACTTTTACAATGAAAGACTCTTAAAATACGTGGAACTTAAGCCAATTGCAGTCACCTTCGATGCCACCCGCTGACTTTTAGTTGTTTTATTATTTACGCAAAATAATGTAGCATGTTGATATTTTTATACTCTCGCTATCCTATTAATATTTGATCTATAGGTAGCATAGATCATTTGTAAGTACTTAAGTTGTAATACAGTAAGCGTAAGTAAATAAAGGTTGGTTAGCGGTATGAAAGTTAAAAAAATACCAATTTTGGCCAAAATTATTGGCACTCACTACCAACGTGAGTGAGTGACCCTGCTTGCCGTGCCGAAGGTCCTGGGTTCATTTTCCAGTCTAATCTGGGGGTTATATGTAAATACCTACTTATGGTAAACTATAAATAATTGGTAATATTGTACGCCTTACATGACATGTGCAGAATCCAAAAAGGTATTATACCACTTAAAAAAAAACATATCTACCTACATAGTTTTTAATTATCAGTCAACAGAAGAAAAAATATTCTACCTATACAAGTATTTTTAACATAAAACACCTTTTTATTTAACCAATCCCCCTATTTGATAGGTAACAAGCCTAATATTACGATCGCACTGTACTGATGGATCGTCATAAATCACATTCTCCGGAGATTCGGCTACAACAGCAGCCAATTCGTATTTATTCAACCTTGCGATTGTGATGTTAGAAATGTGCATTTGTTTTATTCTATTTCATTTATTGTGTCCAGCCTTTTAGTCTAAATAGTTTATTAAACCTTTACAGTTATAGATAGAGCACACTGCAACAATTTTTTGTAGACATATAATGAAATGATAATGTTTTTGCAAGTTTTCTAAATATTATGACGACTAGGATGAAAGTACTCATATCCGCAAAATTTGTTTCTCACATTTTAGTTTTAGTGCTCCTATATTCTTAATCATCAGGCACAGAACAGATAATATTAAATCTCATTCTGTATATGTATAGTCTTTGATAGATCTGAATAGTTACATCCTAGATGTCATTTGTTTTAGGCGTAACAATTCAAACATGAAAGACAAGGCGTGGCGAGAAGACAGATAGCTTCTTTACAAAAATACCTCGGAGCACATTAATTAAACAATGAAATGCAGTAAACAAAAACGTATGTGTAAATTACACACGGCATTAATCACGCGCGTCTTCTGGCCACAATAATATGGTTGACTTCATCTTCGAATAATTCTCTTTGTTCCTTGCAGTCGGCTTCTGCTGTTTTTTGTTGTTGTCCAAGTTATAAGAGAAAGCTGGTTATAAAATGTTGCAATTTTTAGTACCTATTATTATTTTAAAATATCGGAGTAGTACTTACTGCCTAAGCATTGTTTTATTTCCACAAAAGTAAACTTTACCGACGCTAGGTAGTTTTCCGTGTGGTCCGTTCTCATTCTCTAGTATTTGTTAACATTGATTTATAATTAACATTCGTCTTTTTCATCTCTACCTACTTTGATTACTCTGAATTTAAAATATTACCCTGAACAAATGCTTCATCATTTACATCTATAGTGTATAAAGTTGAGCTACTTATGGTGGACCCAAGTCTGCTTATTTAAAATAGCCTCAGTTGTGTGTTGGCAGAGTGACCATGGCATTTTTTGATACGGTATTCTGCTAAACAACGGCTTACACTTATTGCGACCAAATGTGTCAAAAAATGACATTGACACTCGCCGACCCACAACTGTGAATATTGCAAATTAGGTGCAAATTAGCAGACTTGGGCGCTGATGCCGCAAGGATTGCTACAAGATAGTTTAGATCATCACAAATACCCCGCTACCACTTACCCTTCAACCCACCCCCCCTCACCGTACATCACAGCGTGTCGTTAAGGGCAGGAGGTGGTCCGATAAATCAGGACCACGTCGTCTGCGCCGCTCGCCTGCACCAGCTAATGCGTGTTGCTGTAATGAATGAGATCAGAATGTCGCAGGATTTTGAGATATTGTTGCGTACTATTTAGTTGACGGGAGATGTTTGGCAGAGATCCCTTCGTGCTTCTGCTATCCTGCTATCTTGGTAGTTAATACACTCGAGAGCAATGAATCCGGGTCAGTTAAAAATCCAAAAAAACTCGCGATCCAGGAATGCTAGCTTAATGAAATAAACTGTGTTTAATAGACCATTTCATGCTTCTTCTAATTATTGTCAGTACATCATAGATTACTTAACACTTATACTTGCTTAACAAAGATGGCTCATGATTTTGAGATATTGTTGCGTACTCTTTAGTTGACAAGAGATGTTTGGCAGAGATCCCTTGTGTTTCTGCGATCCTGGTAGAATAGGAAATTAAATATATCCAATTACTACCAGTCAGTCATAGATGGTCGGTTATAGTTACTAACGTAACAAAGATGGCTCATGATTTAGAGAAATTGTTTCGTACACTTTAGTTGACACAAGATGTTTGGCAGAGTTTCCTTTGTGCTCCTGCGATCTGGTAATTAAATATATCTAGTTACTTCTAGTCAGTTATAGTTACGTAAGATTTTGAGATATTGTTTCAGACCGTTTGGTTGATGGAAGATGGTTGGCAGAGCAGCGTTCGCGACCCCTATGGCTTAATTCTTAGAAGATTGATACGTTGACGTTGTTGATTTCAGATGTAGTTGCAAGTTTGTAAAGCAAACTGGTAGCAATGGCAAATCAACACCAAAAATATCTTTATTTTTATTAATTTGGTACAAAAACAATACCCCAGCAGTGAATCAGACAAATCAAAATCTAAATTAAATTTTTGCTCTCAATTTTTAAATCAATCACCGAATTTCTGAAAACTTCTAGACCAATTAACAACCAAGAAAAAGCCTATTCTAATTCATCTTTACTACAAGCAACTATTACATAATCTGTTAAAAATGTCTACTGTAATATTAAAATAACCACTTTATCTAGAAAATTTGAATCACGACTAAAAAGGTCAACAGCAAGTATAAAGGCTTCTACCTAATTAATTCAAGTAATCTTACCATAGACTGTGATAAACAGTATTCAAAGTTATTTAGGAATCATATATAAGGCAAAGAGTGGGTGGAAATTTTGGGAAGGGAAGGCCAAGACGAAAGTACCTTGATTAAATCGGGGACTTGTTCAAGAAAGGCAAAGTAAAGAGTACCCTAAACCGACGGTAATGTATCAGGCGACTGATGAGTGTGGATGATGCGAAAGAAGTGTGTTTGGATTGTAGTAAGTGGAAGGAAGTAGTCACTGTCTACCCCAATGTGAGAGAGGCATATATAATTATGAATCATACTATATTTAGTGTCTATACCTACAGTATCAAGAAGTCAAAGTGTTAGTAGAAGATAGGCCTGAATGGTGGATGCTCTACCGACAAGAGTCTATCGATGACCTACAGTATTCATATTCGTATAATTAGTAAAAAAAATATTAATCATATTCGTATAGATGTCAAACAATAATGAGTGTCGATATGCTTTATGTAAATTTTCCTTATGGGCTAGAAAAAAGTACCGTTATCACCTAAATAATTCATTATTTACATAAATATTTTACGATATTTGTATTATGTGTACTTTAGAGAAATGTGTTCTTATATAGTGCATTATGGTGATTTTGAATGCTACTATTTCAAGGGGCAATTCCAAAAAAACATGGCCGGACTATTTTTGTAACTGCCCTCCAAAAAACAAAGGTATTGAAAATTACTCTCCCAATATTACAAGTGCAACAAATAGAAAGGAATTGCATACCTACTGTATTTTGTAGTAGTGTGCTAAGTAGGTACATCTTGTATTCTTTTAACTTTCTGTTACAACATAGTCTGTGCCCAAGATGTCAGCTTCATAAATATTAAGAACTAAAAGCCGTCGCGGGGAAAAATAATTTCAATAAAATTATTCCCTTCTTTACGTGCTATTTCATATTCTCGCTGAGATTATTTGATTATTGGGATCGAGATCTGATGTTTATGGATTATATTGGTTTCAGAATTTCTGAATTAAATTGATTTTTTAACAGGTGTAATCAAATACTTGACATTTGATACAAGTTATAGATTAATGTTGGATTTCGTATCTTATTCAATGGAAATACCTAATAAAAACCTATTCGTATCGCAATCCCGATATTAATATCGGAATCGGAAATGTTTGTAAATGGTATCTGTATCTGGAATAGCTTTGGAGAATCTTATGAAAGTGGGATTTAAAGCAATTAAACATGAAGAAGATGGTGAAGAAAGAAAAGATGACGAAGATGGGGAAGGTGAAGAAAAAAGATGGACAACAAGAAGAAGCATGGTGAAAAAGAAGAAAAAAGATGGAGAAAATGAAGAAGATGGTGAATGAGACGAATATGGAGAAGATGAAAAATGAAGATGGGCAAGAAGAAAAAACAGAAGAAGAAAAAGAAATCAGACGGAGAAGATAATGATGGGATTTGAAAGAATAAAACATGAAGAAGCTGGAGAAGAAGACAAAAAAGATCCTTTAGGTATTCATCGCTGTTGGCACATCAACCTATTTTCAATTAGAAAACCATCAACAATCAATACTTAACACAAGGCAATCAATTCCCCAACCAGTGGCCAACTGCAGCCAACAATGGCCAACACTTCGCCACCGTCGACCAAAAGCTCAATCCACACTAACGGCTGTGGTCACACTAATTGTGATTAATGACCGTGGTCGCGACGTCGTTTGTCTTTCGTCTCGCGACAGACAGTTTACTTTTCACTCTTGGACTTTAAGGTTAAGTAGACGAAGGGATTTGGTTGTATATGACAAACTTACCTATATGCTTAAGTAAAAAAAGGATTAATATCAAGAAGTCTTGGTTGGCACAAGTAAGGCAATGATGGCGATGACTCCACCAACAAGAGCCTGTCTCTTACATATTTATATGAATGGAGATAAACGAATGTCACTACACATTCAGTCCTACTTAACACAAACTGTAGTAAATAAGAGATAGAAAGATAATAATAACAAATTATTAAATTGACACCAGTATTTGTATTTACTTAGTTCTTTCGAAGGCACAATCCCAACATTGAAAATGGAAATGAAAATTTATTTAAACCTGGGACTGAAATCACATAAGACGGGCCATTATTGAAGTTAATGCTAGATTCCCGAGAGTGCAGTTTTCCCCAGAGAAAAATCTAGCAAGAAACTCTGTTGGGTTGCTGTTTCATTAATAATGATACTGAGCAGACATTGCATGATACTGAGCAAACATTGCACAAAATTCGAGCAAATTTATGCGTTGATAAATATACAAAATCGTCTCGTCTACCCACCCCAACCGCATCTAAGCTAAATTCGCCGCGTAAACCCAGCGATTATTGCAGACCGCAAGTTTTGACTGCAACCTGACTAATGCGAGTCTGAATGGAGACTCATTTAACACGAGGCATCGTGATTTTGAGGTTTTTAACGCAATTAGCATTAGTAAAACTGTTTCGACACTTTAAATTACATGTTTTTCTATAATTTTTCAAGTTGTGAAAGTTTTAATGAAAACTCGCGAACGAATGAATATTTGTAGCATCAGTTCCGTTTTTTATGAGAAAAGCATGATTGCTGACACAATTACCTAACCGATCTTACAATTAGTGTAACTAGCATCGTTATAGAATGCTCTTTAACTGAGTTTCCGTTTAATAAAATACCTACAATATTTTTTATTGTTCACAACATTTTTAATAGGTATTTTCTGTGACCTAAATCATGAAACAGAGAATGCACAGACAAGTGAAGATATCTAAAAGTAGGTTAATTGCTATAATATTGCAAGATTTGTCCCTTCAATTTCCAAATCAAGATCTGGTGACTTGCCAAATATGTCGGCGACGCTCTAAAATATAGATAAAGCAGTATTTTGCAGAGTTATGCAATCGGTATGAAACGACTGGTCTGAGTTATCAAAAGTGTAAAAAATTACACTCAAAAATAACTAAGGTTGCCTACATTATCTCAGATGGCCGGCCTCTTTGTGGTATTTCTACATTTATGCTTCTTGTAGAGTTTTATTTAATTTTTAGTAGTTTTAGGAAAGGGTTATACACATTAATATACCCGTGTTCACTATGCAACTAAAAACAATGTAAAGTAGTAAATACGTAGTATAGTTTCATTTGACTTTTGTTCTGTAGTTATAGGAAAGACTATCACTATTCAAATTTCAACTTTCACTATTAATATAAAGTATAATTTTATAAGTTCTCTAGTATGAAAAGTGTCATATACTCCAGAGTTTATGATCCGCTAAGCGTTTAAACTTCACCGAGTGGAAGTTTGAAGAAACGAGCTGTTTTGTACATCATTTGTCATTACAAACTTTCAGCGCTTGTACAAACTCAACTCTTTGAAAGAAGCTGGTGTTAATTTCCTCAGCAAACTACAGGGCGAGCTCTTTTGTAACGACTAGGAAGACAAAAAAACAGAATTTTGTATATTCTTTATCTAAGTGTATATTTGTTACCGTCTAGAAAGTTTTTTTAAGAGTCCTAAATCAGTTTGATCAATAGATGTTTCAAGGTGTTATAAAAGTTATATATTCAATGTTAACGAATTCACCATATCTTCAAATTTTGGTCAGAGTCATAGCAAATATTTTTTTCCAAATTCCATTCAAAATATACTCAAAGAAAGTCTTTGTTCTATAAATTTTACAAACTATCACGTTGGTCAGGTGACCCACTTATCTATCATGGTCCAGTTGGCCCATTAACGATAATCTTGATTGGTTTTCGGTTCATCCACTCCTATATTTTCACTATCATACTGTACGCGGCCACCGCAGCTCACCTGTCAAAACGTCAACAGTTAAAAATGAACTGCAAAGAGCTGAAGCCACCGAACCGTGGCTAATTGCCTTCCAGCAATCAATCTTGTAAATTCGCTTTCAATCGCCAAGTCCCGCGTTTCTTGAGCATGCACCTACAAAATAAGGGACTTCGCGAATTCAACTGTTTATTTTAATACAATTTTATCACGAAGTCCCACAATTTTTATACAACAGTGGTTCAATTTACGGGACTTGGTGTTTAAGGATTATTTTGGCCAGCTCAGCTCCGTACAAATTGTCATTGTGACCACTTTTACCGGCTTAATTACTGACGCATATTAACGGATTTATGATGGTGGGTGATTATTTCGCAATTTACATTGTTAAAAATATCCTTTATGAGCAGCCTTTTCTGCTAAAGCGGATCATGAAGTTATTTTAAAACGACTGAGGCGTAATTTGGAAACGGGTTTTGTATTTTGTCGTATAATACTTTTAAGATTGAAATAAGTAGAAATTATGAATCTATCTAGTCGTCTTTGAAGTAAAATTATCAAGAAAAAACCCAACATATTTATTCACTTAATCATTTTAGAATGTACTAAGGTTTATCGTCACTAGTAGTTTAAGTAATTAGTCTTGATTAAGTGTTAGTTAACTAAATACTAAAATAAAATTATCGTTATCAAAGGATAACGATAATTTTTAATACGGAATTCGATAATCTGAATTTTCGTTTCTTTATCTCTGATTACAAATTTATTAGATGCTTCTTACTGGAACACAATATTTAAAAAGATAACAACATAGGTAATTTACGCTTAAGATAACATTAATCTGATAGATAATTTTCACAAATGAAGTCCATTTCATTGTAGTTCTTAATTAAAAATAGTTCAAAATGTTAATTAAATTATTTCTTACCATTACTTTGAGTGCAACAGTGCTAGCTGAGAAAGTGCGATATGACAATTATGCGTTGTACAAATTGCATCTGAAATGTGACGAGCATTTGAAATATCTAAAAGATCTGTATGAAGATAATGATGTCTTGGACTTCTGGTATCCTCCAACAAGGGTTGGTGACTTTGCAAGTGTGGTAGCACCTCCAGAAATCAAGGACACATTTGAACAAGGATTGAATGAGCAAGATATCTATTATGAAGTCATGCACGAAAATATTCAAGAGTAAGTGACTTTTTAGTTTTTAAACTTTATTTGATTTTATTCAAATATTTCTTCAAATTAAGCATATTATCTTTTTAACTACGAACGAGTCTCACCCAGCTATTTCACTGTGTTTTTGGAAATAATGTTTTTGCCAGTTAAAGTTGCAAGTAATGACCAAAATAAAGTTGCACTTTTGCACCGTTTTCATGATGACGATGATAATCAAAGATGACAACAATAAAGCTAATAATATTTCTATAAATATCATTATTATATACAGGTGAATACAGGTCGTATTACCAAAACAATGATTCACTTTTAATAACATTTTCAATTCCAGAGCATTTGAAGCTCAGCTCCCAAGTAGAAACAAACGTGACGCAAGCAGACAGTTATTCTGGACAGCTTATCAAACTCAAAGCCAAATCATCGATTGGATCTATGATCTGGCAGAACAACATGACTTTGTGGAAGTTGTATATGGTGGTCAGTCTTATGAAGGTAATAATGCAGCTGAAAATTTGTTGAGTATTAAACAACTTAAACATATTCTTAAAGGCATAATACCTACAAATCATTATGTTTAGAAAATGTAGTTAAAAGTAGTAGCACTGTTAGAAAAAAATATTTAAAAGTAAAAGAAAAAGAAACAGTAGGTTAATCTAAATGATCAATGATAAAGCCTGATAAAGCCAGTACCCATAAGAATCAACACTGATTGCAATAGTTATGGTGTAGTTATTAGGTCATGTTTACTATGACCTAATACTATGATACATCTTTCATTACTGGCAATTTACATAAGACAAATTACTCTATTTCAGGCAGAAACATAACGGGAGTAAAAATTTCTAGAAGAACAGGTCGCCGTGCCTTCTTTGTAGAAGGTGGTCAAGTTGGAGCAGACTGGCTGTCTCCAACAGTCGTGACATATCTTATTGATCAGCTCGTCAAAGGAGAAGACCCTGAAGCCAGGGCAGCTACTGAAGAATTTGATTGGTATATTTTCCCAATTATCAACCCTGATGGATTCGAATATTCTCAGGAGTCTGTGAGTATTTTTTATTAATAAATGATACTTAAAGGGCAATGAATATTAGAAAAGTTAGGTTGAGCGCTATTAATTCCAGAATCACTACAGGCTGTGAGCGCATTTTTGTACTGATACTTAACTAAGAATTTTCCTGATTGCGGTGCTTTCAAACACCTTGCAGCTAGTGCTAGGTAGGTGGTGTTATCAGAATTGGGGGTCTGATCGATAGTAAATTAGGTAAATACTTATTTGGCATGCACAATATTGCATAATATTGATTGCGTTTTTACTAGAATTGTAGCCTTGACAAGTCACTGCAGTTTGTTAAGCTAATTTACAAAGATTTTGATTACTCGTCTATTTTTTTCTGATTTTAGGAGCGTTTATGGGTAAAGAATAGAAGACCTATTGCTGCTTGGCCTGTGAACAACTACGGAATCGATCTAACTAAAAACTGGAATTCACAATGGGGAAGTAAGTAATTTAAAAGTGGTGTTCACAAACCTTTCAATTTCAAAAGGTTGATAAAAAATAATTACTGTTCTCTCGTATTTTTTCTTCAGATATTTATTATAAATGTAATTCGCTTTCCAGTAAGCGGAGGCAGCTTCAACGCTGCAGATAACAACTACATTGGACTCGGCCCATTCTCTGAAATTGAAACTAGATCTCTCTCCAGATTTGTCGAAGGTATACCTTCTCTGGTAGGTGCACTGTCTTTTAGGCAGTTCGGTCAGAGATTGGTTCTACCTTTCGCTCATAGCAGTGAAGCTCTTTACAACCACGATGAAATGGTAAGTACCAGTATTGTTATTTTAGTATAAGTAGCGGCTGTATGGTGTACGTACAGTTCACAGACAAGTATTGCTAATGATTGGACATATAGTGCTTATGCAAGCTGTATAAATAGATTGATTCGTTCTTTGATAAGTTTAAAAAAGATAGGCTATACCAGCAATTCATTTTGACTCTTATAACAACGTGATAACAACTATTGCTTATTCAGAAATGTTGTTTTCTGTCAGCATATCTTCTAACACAATAGTTTTTGAAATAAAAACGCAATTTTCAACTCAATTTGATTTGTTTACAGATCACTATTGGACGTCGCGCAATGGGGTCTTTGTCTGTTCGTTATGGAACTCAATACATTGTTGGAACTTCAAGAAATGTTCACGGTAAGTATACAATTTAATATAGGTACAATAAAGAACTCTGTGTTGGATTACCTCAACCTTAACTACATGAATTTTAAATTATAAATACAAACGTACGTAATACAAACGTATAAAATTAGATAACTGTGACGATTGACCTAAATCTGCTGAATATTTCCGACAGGTTTATAAGAATTAAGGATATTATTACAGATATAGTTAGATTGTCACGTTTCATTGCTAGGCAAAAGCATCCTTACTCTCCATCCAGTTTTGCTGTGCGCCAGTAATACAAACAATATAATCAAATACTTTTGTAACCCATAACTTAGCAATCTAATTGAGACTGAAATTGAGTTTTGTCCAACAGATGGCGCCACCGGTAACTTTGCAGATTGGGTAAAGCATCGCAGGAATCCAACTATTGTAGCGACATGGCAACTCAGAGACCAAGGCGCTTGGGGCTATATTCTTCCAGTGGCACAGGTGTTGCCATCCTGCGAAGAAACTTTTGATTCTATCATGGCTGTCATTAGGGAGGCCAAGTTTATTAATGCTCTGTAATTTTTTATAAAGAAGCAATGAAATAAAATCTTTTTTTATTCATTTTATATTCAGATACTGTTATTAGCTGCTTCCCACCAATCTTCCCTGAATGAGCGTAGGTCGTCGCTCCATCGTTTTTTGGGCCTACCTCGGCGTGTTTGGAGAGGCATGGCAGAGGCTTTTGCCCAGCAGTGGGACGAAATAGGCTAAAAAAAAAAAAAATTCAGATACTCTAAACACAAACATACATAGGTACATATCTATCACGTCTTTTTCCTATCGGGGAAGACAGAGACCACTTTATTCCATTTGCTATGATTCAAACATACTTCTTTCGCTTCAGCCACATTCATCAGTCGTGTATCTGCCAAAGTTTAATTAGAAGATAATTTAGCTTTATAAGTGCTCGTATCACCATCTACAGATAAAATTTATCTGACAGATAAACCTACGTCTATTTCATAAAACATGACGTTTTAGACAGAGACAGGTATAAAATATTCATTAGATCATTAGTCAAATATTTATCTGTTGATAAAAAAACGGACCCTAAGAGTTAAATAAATAAATATTTGAGACATTGCACACACGGTCACCTGACCCTAAACTAGGCAAATCCTGTACTTTGGGTATCAAAGACTAATAAGCATACATATACGTATAATACGTATATAGATAAATATATAACACCCAGTTGATACCAATTGTCTATCAAAACAAATGAAATTAGTCCCAATAGAATAGCGAATTGAGCAATAAAACAAAATAGAGTAGATGCTTACCGAAACCATGTAAAATAAAATAAAGATCGATAAAGCAGATAATAATATTTTATTGATAATTTTACGGACACTATTTGGGTCAGTTTTATGGAGACACGGTAATAACAGATACATAAATGGCAAATGAAAATGGTAGTGCCATACAAAAATGTCTTATTGAAACCCCTTGTTATAGAATTTAGGTATTGGTTTTATATTTTCTTTTATTGGACTCGTATGTTTTTCTAGATCACTTTATTTTAGTTCTTTTCTCGTTACTTTCAAAAGAAACGTTGCTTTTGTCGATTGATTCTACTAGTATGCTATTACTACTTCAAATTCTTCTTTTGTTTTAGTGATTTTGTTCTTTTTTTATTAAAATAACAAACAAGTAATTAAATTTTGACGAAAATCTTTCCATTTTTCTTGACCGTAGATTGTAAGCTTGTTTTTCATCCTATGTTGTCCCACTGCTGGGCAAAAGCCTCTCCCATGCTTCTCCACAGATTTCTATTGGTGGCGGCTTCCCACCTATCTTAGAACTTTATGTTTGATAAATATACATACGTGTATGTCATATATTTATGAAAATATAGTCGGCAATAACATCAATAGATAGCCTCCTAGCCAGTAATATAAGCTCATTGTGGTCAAACGCAGCATTTATCTCTTATATCAAATAATATTTAACTGCTACAATAAAATGTTATCGGAATAGTAAACTTTATGACAATGCAATAAATACTCGTATGCTTTGATCTAGATGTATTTTAGTTATTGACCAAGAAGACATGCAAAGGCATAAAATGAAGTTTTTATTTATATTTCTATTTGCTACGTTTGTTTCAAGTGAAAAAGTTCGTTTTGATAATCATTCGCTGTTCAGAATTGTACCAAGAAATGATTTGGATATAAAATTACTGCAGCAACTCCAGAAAAGTGATTTGCAATATGATTTCTGGACAGATCCCCTCCCGACTTCAGAATTTGTGAACATCATGTCAAGTCCTGAGAAAAAATCTACATTAGAAAGCTTTCTGGTGACAAATGGCATGGAATTTGATATTGTGATGCCTAATGTACAAGCGTAAGTAAAATTTTACTTTTGTGCATAGCATTCAAATTTTCAAAATATTTTAATGGTTTTTATGCAATAGTAATTCAACCACTGCGGTTTGACAAGCGTACCTGAGTGTTTGAACTCAAGTATCAAATCAAGAGTCTAATGGTTTGGACGGTTAAGCCAGGTATTGTGGTTGTTACGGACCTAACTTAGTGTTGCTTATATTCATAGATTATAGATCAAGAAGCTTACATAGCTCAAAGGAATTGTAAATGATACTTACAATGTTTTACTATAATACTTAAGTCAGAAACTATAACATCAAAATCTTCATCTGCAGAGCCATAGACAATCAAACAACAACGACATACACCAGAAACTCCCGAAGTCTAAGATGGGATGTCTACTACCCGCTAGCTAATATCGAATCCTGGATGGAAGACCTGGCTTCAACATACCCTGATATCGTCACTCTTCAAATAGGAGGAGCATCTTACGAAGGCAGACAAATTAAAGGACTCAAAATCTCTCACGGGACTGGCAAACGTGTTATTTTCATTGAAAGTGGAATCCATGCTAGAGAATGGATTACGATGACCACTGCTTGTTATATTATAAATGAGCTGTTGACTAGTACTGATGAAGAGACAATGGAAGCTGCAAGAGACTTTGATTGGTATATATTCCCTGTGATCAATCCTGATGGTTATGTTTGGACTCATACTGAAGTAAGTATTGAACTGTTATGACAATATTTTGGAAAAATAAAAGGGGAATGCCTGTTAAGGGTAAAGGTAAACGTTGCGGGAAGCCATTCGATTTGGGCAGCGCAAGACCGGTGGTTGTGGAGATTCTTGGTGGGAGGCTTTTCTCTAGCAGTGGAGGTCCATAACCTGACACAACACAACACGCATGAATTGTTGAAGCACCTTCGTGGTCTGACGTTCAATATGATATCTTGCTAAAACTGCTAAGTTTAGCGGTATCCAAATTTTTCAAATAAAGCGTCAACTGCTAATAAATGATGAGCACTAAGCTATGAAGAAAATAATTTTATCTATAAATTAAGCCTTGTTTTAATTGATTCTTATTATTTCAGAATAGAATGTGGCGTAAAAATAGACGTCCAATATCAGGATCGGACGTGGGCGTTGATTTAAATAGAAATTGGAACAGTAATTGGCTGCGTAAGGATATCTTTCTAATTCTATTGAAAATTTAAATTTTGTAAGATTTATGTTTTATAGACAAAGTCTCCACTACACACTAGTTGTTGACAGTGGTTGACTACAAATATTATATCGATTATTTAACACCACTATTAACAAGGTAAAATGACAAAAGACCGTGCTATACATTAATAGAACCCAATAAATAAAATACCTACGCCTACTTAAACTGAACTTGCAACCTATAAATTTCAAAACTTAGAACTATTTGTAGGTATTCAATAGTTATATGAAATACAAAATCAGATAATGTCAGAACATTTTTAAACATGCAACAAAACCATTTCATTAAAAATACTTATAACAGCACATACATTATAACTAGATAATATCATCAGTCATTTTGTTTCAACAGTTGAAGGAGTCAGCTTGAATCCAGCAGCAGAAAACTATCCAGGCCCTGGGCCGTTTTCGGAGCCAGAAGCCAGGTCTTTCTCCACATACGTCAGGAGCATTGCAGCAGACATTGACATGTACATCTCCCTCCACTCTTACAGCCAGCTGCTGTTAATTCCTTATGGAAATACAACTGATCCTTTGGATAACTATTATGATGCTGTAAGTTTTTTTAAGTATTTATAAAGTCTAAATAATGGGATTACAAATACAGATACAGCCTGCCCATTTCTTCCCACTGCTGGGTTAAGGCTCTTCATATGCTCTCCATCAAATGTTGTTCAGTACCAGGATTGGTGAGTCTGTACTAAAATAGTCAAACACATCTCGCCAAGGCCTAACGCAATGCGAATGGTCAATTAATAAAAACTTTTTTCAGTAATTCAATAAATACACAAATCTTTACAATTTTTAAAATACTTACATTTACCTTGGTAATAAATTAGGTACATACAAAATGATTTTATTATAATCAGCCAGTTCCTATTTCGCAAAAATAACACCGAACACAAAACATAACCTTTTACCTTTACAATACTGAACATAATACGAGTATTTAACCTAACTAAATCCTTAGAAATGTTTATTTCATTATCATTTGTGAGTTAAATTAATTAGAAGCACTGTTTAGTTTGTACCCAAAGCATTTCAAGTGAATGTAACTTGATAGCAATTGAAAACAATACCAAGATACATTTCAATCATTAGAACAAACGACGTTTAAACAGTACGAGCAGATTTCAATATTTGGTTTTAAACAATACATGACGAAGGAAAATTTCTTTTGTTTTAGAATAATTACCTAAAATAATTACTTACGTAACTGAAACGATACGTTTGAAACTAGTTGCGTCGTGTGTGGTTTTTTAAGGAAGTCCATAGTAGAAACTGCGATGCAACTCAAAAGTAACTAGCAGTTTCAGTTGCGTCGCATTTGCGTTTCACCGTGTGTTCAGGGTCTATGTGTAATGTTATTAGTACAAATATGGCGGCGGTATCAACTAGTAGATAGCATATTCAATGTAATTTCATACTAATCTATTAGTACTATTGTTTTCAGTAATATCACAGAAATTAATAGTGAGTCATATGCATGATAAATTCTAGGCCTTTACCCAGTTATAATCTTTATTTTATTTTCTTTACTTCGTGAAAGTTAATACTACGTTAATAATATACCCATACTCGTATTAAGTTTTTTTTTTTTGCGTCTCAAGATTGAGAATCGTGGAGAGAAAGAGGCCTTTGCCCAGCAGTGGGTCATCCATCAACGACTACATAAGATAATATTTTTGCAATAAACTATAACTCTACACCCTAATCACTCTCGTATGAGAATACGCTCGTGTCCCTGAAGAGGGGACGTTAAAAGGGCTGATAAAGAAACACCCTGTATAACGACTTTATTCTTGAATTTTCCAGATGAACATCGGAAGAAGAGCAATGGGAGCGCTGTCAGTGCGCTACGGCACGCAATATGTTACCGGAAATATTGCCGAAGCCATTTGTACGTTTTGTAACAATATCGATAAAGATTTTCATCGAATTTCCTTTGAGGGTTTCGTATTTTGTTGATAAATAATCTACACTATTTTATAATGAAGAAAGATTGGTTTATAATCTCCAAAACTACTGGATTTTAGTGTTTAACGAATAGGCTCCAAAATTACTGAATCGATTTAAAACATGCTCAGGTACACCGAAGAATCTAATGGTGTCTACACACCAAAGCCGCCGGTTTTTTGACAACTGCCATTCGTATGAAGTAAAGCCGCCGGCCTAGCTTAGCGGTATTCCGGCGGCTTTGGTGTGTAGACAGCATTACATTCCTTCGGAGTAACAATTATAGTATTTTTTCAAAATATTTAGGGAGATAAATATTGAAATAAATTTATTTTACCTAAGCCTTATTGTGACTCCCTATTCGAGATGTTAACATATTCCAGGCAAGTCGGTTTTTTAAATCTTGTTGTTCTATTAAAGGTTGTGCAATGTAGGCCATCATGTTAGTGCTAGAATGTCAGTATACTATTAACATTTTATGACATTCAAGCAAAGTCTATTGCTGAAACGTGTTATATAGTAGCTTTAACATTTCTTAAAAATAATTTATTACTATGTAGCCTCTCTTTTCTCCAAAAAAAGTCTGAAAAAGTGACAAAATCATTTAATAAATTTTAAAAAAGGTTAGAGACTGGATAATTGCTGAAAAATTATAATTCATTTCATTTGACAAATTATGGTACCTAGCATCTAAATCTGTTAAATTCTTCGACTACATTTTTAATTCTTTATTACATCACATGTTGTGTTTACTACAGACGCCGCAACAGGTACCAGCATGGACTGGGTGAAGGAACACCTCCGAGTGCCTCTAGTCTACTGCTACGAACTCCGTGACAGAGGAACAAATGGTTTCCTACTGCCAACAGACCAGATCCTGCCAAACAATTTGGAAGTCATGGATTCTTTGATAGATCTCGTCCATCAAGCAAGGAGATTTGGTTATCTGAACGGTGGACATAGTCTACAAGCGTCTTTCTTTATGGTCGTTTTTGTTTTGTTGAAGATTGTGTTTTGAATAATACGCTAATAAATAATTGATGTTGCAAGGTGTGGTTTTTTTTCTGGTTAATACATACATATCTGCCACACCTCTTTCACTTTGGGGTAGGCAAAGACCACTTTACTCCACTTGCTACGATCCAAACCAATTTAATTCGCTTCATCCACATTCATCAGTCACCTCATACATGACGTAGCATCACCAAAAACAAAATTTTTGATTGCTGGCTTATTGATTTGCCGCTTCATCATATTCGTTCTTTGGAAAAAGACAAAACTCTGAAAGTAAATGAAAACCTATGCTAGCCCTGTTCGTGTGACATCGCACTGTTTAAATTTTTTAAATTGCTATGTGTGAATGTATCGCATCAACTTTTTTTATCATTTTTACAAAAAGTAGGTATTCGTGCATCACTATAATTATGCCGCGGTAGATTTGTTAATACAAATTAAATACTAATAGTTACAGTTCAATGTACACTGTAAATCTCCTAATCGTAAAATTATTATACTCTATAGCTATTTATAATTGCTCAATAAATTTCTTATCGTGAATTTATTGCAGTACGATAATCTTTTAAACACATGATAATATAAAATGTAGTCAATTAACCGTTCCATAACATTTAAATTTTGTTTAAATAGCACGTGTTAGTTGCTTGTTAATGGTCTTGAAGAGTTATTATTGTTAAAATAATAATTAATAATAATGATAAAATTAATAATATTAACAATATTACTCACAGCAACATCAGTAATGTGTAAATTCAGATTTGACAACTACACAGTGTTTAAAATATTTCCCAGAAATGAAAGAGATATTGAACTTTTACAAGAGCTGCAAAATAGAGCACATAATTTAGATTTTTGGACTGATGCAACTAAATTATCAGAGTCGGTTGATATCATGACTAGTCCATCACAAAAAGTGGATTTAGAAGAATTTCTTAATGAATACCAAATGCCGCATGTGATAAATATTGAAGATCTTCAGAAGTAAGGTTTTTTTACGAACAGTCACTTTTTAAAAATAATTAAAATAAGAACAAAAAACTTAAAAGTAAAATAAGAATCAAAAAATCAGAAAGAAAGAGAACAAATATATAATAGAAAGACGGATCTAAGAAAGTAAATTACAAAATTGATAATGATGAGACTAATCAACCTTCTCAAATATTAAGACAAACCTTTCTTCACTTAAATGAATATAAAAAAAAATATTCCTTCCAGAGTGATAGACAAAGAAGTGGTAAAACAATACACAAGAAGTAACGTAAGATCGATGACATGGGATGCGTACTACACACTTGAAGATATTGAAGCGTGGATGAGTGATATGGTTGCAAGGCACTCCGATGTAGCAACTGAATTGGTTGTTGGACATACTTACGAAGGTCGTGACATTAAGGTATGTTTGGATAGATACTTTCTTAAGGAGACCGCTTTTATTACTGAGAAAATATGGTTCATTATTAATTATTAGCAAAACTATGTCACTGACAATCTTTGAACACTTTTCAACACTGTAAAAACTAAAGATCGAATATGTGGAATGTGGTTATTATTATCATTCGAAATTGTGGAAGTAGAAAGTGATCGAAATAAAAAAAAACCGGCCAAGTGCGAGTCGGACTCGCGCACCGAGGGTTCCGTACAAACCTGCAAGGTTTACAAAGTTCGTTCATTACGACAATCGAGTCATAACTATGGTATTTTTATTGCAAAATGAAATTCATAACATTACAATGGGGAAAGATGGAGGAGCATAAATTTAAGACAAAGATCTCTTTATCGTTTAAGTAATCCTTTATTTTATATTAACACATATTATTTATCTATAATATAACTGAAACACTTATACTAGCCTTGCAGCAGACTTGCGAAAGTTCTTTTATTAAAGTTATTTATTTACTAAGTTTTTTAGTCACTATTTAGAAATCTGGTTCAAAAATATTAATTAAGTATTAAATTTGAACCAGACCTGTAAATGGTGACTGAAAAAGGTGTGAATAGCCCCGCGTGCCACCCGTGCCACCAGCGTCCCATCAAACTTCGCCAGTAGAAACAATACAAGCAAGCTGTCTGATAATAACCAACAATAAGAAATATAATAATGTCATTGAATTTAATTATAAGTATAACACTTTAAGCAGTTAGGACGCATTTAGATTATACAGCTACATTCACCAAAACATCGGGATTGAATGACGATGAGTGAGGTCGTCTTTGCCGTTTGAAAAATGTTGCCCTCCCCATACATAGTATAATAACTCGCGGTCATTGCTGTAACTACAATTATGTTTACAATCACAATTTTTTTGGTGGTATAACTACTTAAAATTTTAAGCTTTTCGGAATTTTTCTGTTACCTGTGCTGTAAGCTATTGCTTCTTACCAAATTTCGAGATTCTATGTCAACGGGAAGTGGTCTTTAGGTTTTAATTCCCTTGCGTGTAGTTGCGAGTTTCAAAATATGCGGTATCAATGGTTGTACTTTTGCGTTTTGCGTTTTCGGGTTGACTTATAATTTTTTTTTTCACGGGTTAAAGGCAATTAGATCTAAGTATTTGATATGAATTTCAACTTGATAGCTCTACGCGTTCATGAGGAAAAAAGTAATAAGTTTATATTTATTAAAAAATATATATTTTGTAATGTAACTAAAAATTTAAGGTTTTCGGAATTTTTCCTTTATGTGTGGTATAAAACGTTGCTTCGTGCCAAATTTCAAGATTCAAGGTCGACTGGAAGTACCCTTTAGGTTTTGATTCCCTTGCAGGTACTTGCGAGTTTCAAAATATGCAGCTTAAATTGCTGTTTCTTTTGATTGCGTTGACATAGAAGTTTGATTTTGCTACAGCTTAAAGGTATTATAGACCTGAGTATTTGGTATGAATTTCAATTTAATACCTCTACGCGTTTATGAGGAAATGGGTAGTAAGTTTAAGATTATTAAAAAAAAAAATATTTTGTGATGTAACTAAAAATTTATGGTTTTCGTAATTTTTCCTTTATCTATGCTATAAGACGTTGCTTCGTACCAAATTTCAAGATTCTGAGTTCACGGGAAGCACCCTGTAGGTTTTGATTCCCTTGCAAGTGTCGAAAATTTGCGGCATAAATGGCTGTATCTTTTGATTGCGTTGGCTTAGAAGTTTGATTTTTTCACAGCTTCAAGGGACAGTAGACTTGAGTAATTGATATAAATTTCAGCTTCATACCTTTACGCGTTCCTGAGAAAAAGGGTCTTGACAGACGGACAGACGGACAACAAAGTGATCCTATAAGGGTTCCGTTTTTTCCTTTTGAGGTACGGAACCCTAAAAATGGTCAAAATATATACTAAAGTGCTACCAAGTCTTGTCATTTATGAGAAACTATCGACGTCTACCAATCCAATCCTCTATCGATCAAAACCCTTGATTAATTGTCCAACTAACACTTATAACAGCATTAACAAATACAAAATTGTTACAGGGTATAAAAATATCTCACGGACCTGGTAAAAAAGTAATTATGATCGAAGCAGGAATCCATTCAAGGGAATGGATTGTGATGTCCACTGCTTGTTATATTATAAATGAGCTATTAACTAGTACTGATGAAGAGACAATGGCTGCTGCAAGGGACTTTGATTGGTACATCATGCCTGTTACTAATCCTGATGGATATGTTTGGACTCATAATGAAGTAAGTGTATTAGTTAGTTATTGAAGAGTTGATGAATAAATATGGAACAGCTTCTTTATAACTCCTTCGATGTATAAACAAGGCTGTTTATCTGTTTTTTAAGAAGAGACCTATTCATAAATAAAAATACTTTATTGCACACAGAGAAAAGTGAAAAATACAAAAAAGCGAATAATGTTTACAGACAACCTTTGGAATAGAAACATTACCGGAAGTCTATATAATGTCAATTTCAAAAAGCGAAAATCTTTGAAGTGAAAGTTGTCAGGATATGCGTCAAAGTTTTCATAAGTATCAAAAACTGTGAAAAAACATCGCCAATCCTATGCACTAGCACAATGCCTTTATTGATGTTAATGAGCATTTCACAGCAATTCGTTCATCGATATGCTATTTATTTATTTATTTATTTATCAAAGGAACACCAACAGTCTTGCGGACTTGCGGAAAGGCGGGTGGAATACTCGGAAGCGTTGATGTCTTTTATGGACTTCAAATTTTATGCAACTTAGAAGTAGGGGACTGTCAATCTTGTTATTCATAATTTTATAAAAAAACACCAAATCAAGCAGTTCCCTACGCACAACCAAAGATTCCATACTAAAAAATTCAAGTATATCTACACACCAAAGACGCCGGCTTTACGTCATACGAATGGCAGCTGTCAAAAAAAGCTGGTGGCTTTGGTGTGTAGATACCATAAGAAACAATTCACACCAAAAATAGTCCTACTAATAATAACCCAACCTAACCATCCCGAATCTTGTCAGGATAAGAGCCAACAAATTCCGTATTATTAGTATAAATGCGAAACTGTGTCTCGCTGTCAATCTATTTGCTGGAGTCCTTGTCACGCCTTTTAGCTGTAAGATTGATTATACCCGAGAGGACCTATGCTGCCTTTTAGTTTACGAAACTACAGTGTTTTGTTTTGTTGATGAAATGGGTTTTAATTTAGGGTCCGTGGACTAGATATTGTAGCTAAAATTTATAAAAGATCTGAAAATCAAGACGAAACTGTTTTCGAGGCATTTGTAAGTTGTAATAGACCTTTATTGTCGCTATATCATCGGTCCTAATGGCTCTGTCGGTCAGACTTCTTTTTTACCGACTTCAAGAAAAGGAAGAGGTTCTCATCTATCATCTTCTTCTTTCTTTATCTTATTCCATTTACTTGGGGTCAGCCTTCCTTGTCCTATTTTTCCGCATTTCTCACTATAGGTAACAGAAGGTACTAAACGGATCCAACAAAATGCTCCGCCACTGAAACCTTGTTAAATAACTGGACATGACGTACATTTTTCTACTTCTTTTACTTTTTATAATATTTGTAATTTGAATAATATTAGAATAACATTCTTAATTAAGTTCTCAATAGGATCTCCAATAGGATCAGTTTCAAGTGTCCAATTAAAATTCATTCTAGAACGGCTTCAATACTTGCCTCAAGGTACCTAGTGTATTGAAACTTTGATATTTTTAAGTAAATGTAATTTTATTTATTAATAATAGGTACACAAAAGTATACTGGAGACTTAACACAATGAGTGTGTTTACTGTGTAGGTATCAAGAAAACTTTTACATGTTAATAATTTTAGATAACCTTTGCAGTACTTAAAGTTATCGTGACATTATTACGTCTAGACATATTCAAGTTTGATATTATTAAATTTAATACTGACAGATAAGTTTATAATATCGTTTATTGATTTTGATAAATATCATGAAGTGATGCGTTGCTAGGTAGGTATTAGAATGATAAATTACAGAAATTATCATTATGTGCAATTTTTGTGCATATTGAGAATTATTATCAATTATATTACATTTCAATAAAAATTGTGTTTTTTTTACAGTTTAATTCGTTTTAAAGAACAATAACAGTACGATTTTAAAAATTACCAATATGTACATTTTATCGAAAATCAATGTCAAAGTCAAAAGTATATTTATTTCATAATCACAAAAAATGCTCCTGAAACTTGAAACATTATTATAATATAGGTACTTTTTTAAAAGCTGGCGCTAGATTCGCAAGGTGTAGTTTCCACCAGAGAAGCACCTAGCAAGAAACTCTGTTGTGTTGCTCTTTTCAAATAAAGTTTTATTCTTATAAACAGTTACACAGGTATAAAGGTACATATTTACATCATTATAATTATTGTCCCTTAATTAATTTTGACCCAGCAGCATTCAAACAAAGCACAAGGTGTAAATAGCTAAAAAAGTAGAGATAGGTTGAAACCGCATAACATGACCAGCCGCAATTAAAAGAATCATAAGATCAAAAGAATACAATAATTCTAAATAATAATCAATGAAATAAGCACATACAATTTAATATGTTTACCAAAGAGCTAGCTGGTAGACTGAGGGAGAAGACCTGTGATCCCCGCGCCGGGTCTTTTCTGCTGCAGCGGTTGTCTATCGCTATCCAGCGTGGAAACGCAGCTGGGGTGATGGGCACGTTTGCACCAGGAGAGACCAGGAGCGAATTATTCCCGGATTAGTGTTACTTAGGTTGTTTAGTTTAGTTTAGTGGTTGGTTATATTTTATTTATTAGAGTAAGTAATAGTATTTTTAATAAAATTTATTACTTGTATGTATATTTTTTTGTATTTTCTTAATAAACAAAATGCGGCCATTAAATTTCTGAACGAATTTAATATCCGATTCCTACTTATATAATAAATGTCAATGTCTGTGCCTATACAAGACAAGACTGGATGGAAAGTTGGGAGGGGAAGGCCAAGACGAACCTCGATCTAATCGGAGACTTGTTTAAGAAAGGCCAAGTCAAGAGTACCCTAAACCGACGGGCATGTATGAGGCGACGAGATTGGATGGAATTTATTGAAGCTTGTATTTATAGGTACTATAAATAACTTAATCTTACTGAGCAAAGTAGATCGGCCGTAGACAATTTCTCAGAAAATGATTGGATAATCCTTCAAGATATTTAATTATCTATTTTCTTTTCAGTTCAGAATGTGGCGTAAAAATAGGCGACCTTTCTCTGCGGGCGTTGGCGTAGATTTAAATAGAAATTGGAATAACAATTGGCTTGGTAAATTAATTTCTTTTAATACTTACTAACATTTTTTATTATTTCAATCGATTGAAACTTATAAGTAACTTATTTTTATTACATTAGGTGCCTACAATTATATAATAGATAGGTACTTATCTACTACTTATAAGCGCTATGCGGTCAGCCGTCCGGTTAACTGCAGAATTAGCCGCAGCCGTATCGCAGTGCGTATAATAACTACCTCATCGTACAAATTTTAGATTGCGGTTAGCCGGACGGCTGACCACATAGTGTGTATCTTTAGGGTCATATCAAAATAACGATATGATAAGTAGGTATATTTTTTAATAATTTCAGTTGCCGGAGCAAGCACAGACCCGTCTACAGACATCTACGCCGGTCCAGGGCCGTTTTCAGAGCCAGAAACCAGATCCATGTCTACATTCATCAGATCAGTGGAAAACATTGAAATGTATTTGTCCTTCCATTCGTTTAGTCAACTCCTGTTGTTACCTTTTGGAAACACTACAGAGCCTGTTGGGAACTATCATGAAGCTGTAAGTACTTATGTTTTTAATGCGCGCTGTTGTTTTATGCGTTGCTCGCAGCGTCATGCGTATGCCATCAGGTTACTCCATACATTAACTTACGTGCGCTGTTCTTTTATGTGTTGCTCGCAGCCGTCGAAATACGACGATAGTACTTATACAACTAAACAATTTTTTCCATTAAATATCTAACTATTAGTAGTAATCTTATCTAACTAGTAATCTTATCTAGCTATTTGTGTCCCACTGCTGAGCAAAGGCTTATCTCCTTGTCTGTCATGACTTTTGTCCTCTAGCTACCTTCACCCAAGTATTTAAGACATGTCTAGCTCGTTAAGCCACTTTTTCCGTGCTCAATATAAGTATAAAAACATAAATAGTGGCTTCTAACCAAATGTGTCAGATGATAGAACAATTTTTATGAATAGGTACACATTTTTTCAAAGCTATATATTTTATAGTCGTGCTAGCATAATGTGGTGATAATCGTTACCTCTTTATCTCCTAAATATCATTTAGCAATTATATGCTCTTTACTGCTTGGCATAGGCCTCCCTTAAAAATGTATTCTCAGACATAAGCTCAAAGTATAATTTCAAGGAAATTCCACTTGTTGAACTACATCCTTTATCCTTTAAGACTAATAAATATAATTCACTTCAGCAAAAAGCAGCATATTTTTAAAATACTGTCAGACAAAATGCTTAAAGTTTAACTGTACGTGGGTACTAACATCAGCTAGATTTAAAATATAAAAGTTTAAAACACAGTTGAATTGTTGCCAGAGGATAAATGGACTGTAAAATTCCTTGCAAACTTCCCTAGCTTGAAATTTGGTGTTAAAATTATGTTCAAAACATTTTTCATTTTGTACGCTCTCGACTATCATTTTCGGTGCCGAAATAGAAAATTTTCTACCTCCTCTTTCATTTTTGTGGTCAATGTAAACTCACAACATTTATCTAGGTATATCCTTTTGTATATCTACTTCAAATATAAATAAGTAAAAGGAAAGAACTAAAAATATGTATGTTTTTTCAGATAAACATTGGTCGCCGAGCAATGGGTGCTCTTTCAGTACGATATGGAACTGAATATGTAACAGGAAATGTTGCTGAAGCTATCTGTAAGTTTTGGAGTCAGTCTATTATATTTTTATGGCTTTTAGAAGGCTTAAACCTAAACCTTAAACCTTTTCAAAAGTCTTATGGACATAGGTAGTTAAGCTACTAATCCAACACATTTATATCAGAAATTAAAATTAGACGGCATGATGTTTAATGTATCATTAACTTAATGAACCCATTATGCAACTAAGAAAACTTAAACTCGGAGACTTGTTAGGGAAAGGTTAAGTCAGGAGTACCCTAAACGAGCATGAGGCATTTGATGTATGTAATCGTATGGGTCGTAGCAAGTGGGGAAGTGGTCTCTGCCTACCCCAATGGGAGAGAGGCGTGACGAATATGAATGTATGTTTGTATGTATGTAAAACTTAAACTAATCACAATATCAATACTTTCAGATCAAGCAACAGGAGGTAGCATAGACTGGGTGAAAGGTCACCTTAACGTTCCTCTAGTCTTCTGCTATGAGCTAAGAGACAGAGGTCAGAATGGCTTCCTACTCCCAGTAGACCAGATATTACCGAATAATCTAGAAGTTATGGACTCCTTGCTGGAACTCGTACATCAGGGCAAGAGATTTGGTCTGCTCAATGGCAGTAGTGTGATTCAGACGTCTTTCGTTGTTTTGGTGGTAGCTCTTGTTGCTTTGATTTGGTAACAAAATGCTAGAAGTTTCGGATTTATTTTTGTAATTATATTTTTTTATTTATTTTGAAGAAAAGTAACGTAGGTTATTAAAATTATGGCTCTCGATAAATTAAAGTTTTGTATTAACAACATATATTACTTATATGGTTCGTAATTATATATATTTTAAGTAAAACTAATTAATTAATATTTTGCATTTTAATGAGATTACACTTTATTAAAAATTACAAATTCTTATTTTTTTGTTATTTTACTTAATATTTACATTAAATATTACTATTCTAACATCTTTTGAGTTGCAGGATCTATGCTATCCAGCAGAAATGGTTACAAAAATTACAATACAGATGTATACCTAAAAATTCAGCTACATAACTGCCTCTATACCTCTATACAGTTCCATCCATTCAAAAGAAACCTTTAGCCACATAACCCCGATTTACTGTAAACCAGATAAGGTTAGTGTAAGTAAATACGAGGCTACTTCTGCGATTAAAACCTTGCTATTGAAGGCTGTAAAACACTGTGTGAAGATTTAGCTTCAGGCCATTAGAGTGTATGAGGGCGGTCAGTAGATGCTGAAAGCGATTATGCGGGATTGAACCATTTGATAGCTATATTTATGCGATGTATTGTATTAATATTATACATCCTCTGCTAAAGGATAAGCATTGCTATCCAAAGAGGTAATGCTGCCAGCTTGTTGGGTACTTTGCCTCGTGGGGACGCGTTGGAAGATATATGTTTCCTGTAAATATTTAATTCTATATTTTTATTATTTATTTTAATAAAGTAGTTGCCATAAAAAAAAAATATTCATAATGGTTATATTTAAACTTTGATTCATATTATGGAGATGGTAAAGCTTGGCCTAAGAAGCCAAATACCTCCTGGTTAGGTTCATTTTTGTTGTTTCACTTGAATTGTTAGATGTATCATTGCCGTGGTGTCATGTCTTCGATGAAGCTAACAACTGAAGTAACTTCTTGGAAATAAACTACAGCCTGCTTCATTAAAATGAATATCAGAGTAACAAAAAAATAACGTTCTTAACTACCTTCCAAATGCTGAAATTACTTTAATGCATATACTGGGTGTAACAGAAAGGAGGTATAATGCCGAAACACAGCGATAGTCCTCATGAAACTGAACAAGTTTTCCCAAGGAACATGGGTCGTAACTCAAAAAACATTTTTGGATCGCCCATACTTACTCGATCAGCTGATCGGACATTTTGTATGGGGAGGCGAATTTTTTTTTTCTAGTTACGATCCATGTTTCTTGGGAAAAGTTGTACAGTTTTATGAGGACTATCGCTGTGTTTCGGCTTTATACCCCCTTTCTGTTACACCCTGTATAGTTATATTGCAAGTTAAATAAAAGTTTTTAAAATCATAAAATACCGATGCTCCAAAGGAAGTATTTTCCTGACGGCTTCCCTTCAGTATAAACCATCCACACCACGTCTAGTGAACGTTATCGCGATCGAAGTGCTTTGAGCCACGCGCCTCGGGCACTCGGAACTCTACACGGATTTCTCAGTGCCTCTACCACTTGTGGCGTAGTAAAACTACTTAGTTAATTAATGTATTCATATTTGAAGATAAGCTTGGGACTATAGCAAAGGAAAGGAGACAAGACAACGACGACGGCGACAGTCCGCACAGACGTGTTTCCGATTATTACCAATTGCAGTAAATCTTGTCTATCTCATTTAGGCCTTGATTTGGAATAACGATACTGTTGATTTATCTTCCTTTAGTCCTTAAGTCTTGTCCTTAGCCTGTCCTTAAGTTTTTAAGTCCTTAAGTCTTGCTTCAGAAGAACGAAACTTTTGTTATTTTTGTCTATAACGAAAAGTTATACTCATCGCCATTGTCCCTGCTAACTTAACAGCACGCATCCTATAATCTTATCACCACTTTGGTAAATGTAACTCAGATCCTACGCGCAAGGTAAGAAAAATATGAAGAAACAAGAAGAAAACTTTGAAGTAATTCTTATTATCTCATTTGCCTATAGTAAACTTCAGTGAACTCATAGTAGCCATACAGGATTTTCGTAACAAGCTGGATTTAGAAGCAAATAGCGACAGTTATAATATAGGTACAGAATATTAGACGTTTTGAATGATACTGTTCATAGAAGATGTCTTCTAATCTTGATGAACATGAATGCAACTGTCAAAGGAATAGCAACTGAACTGTCGAATGGAACTAAACATAAGATGCTACCTCCTTGTCTAATATTGAAGATTTGAATTCTAGCATTGAGATTAAATTCGGTCTTTGAAGTTTCAGTAGAAGATGCTCTATTCATAAATTATTAAGAGTATGTTTTCAGTATTTAAAATAATTTATTATGTGCCATTATGACAGTCATAGGAGATGGCAAGGCGAACTTGGCTTATTTGGCAGGCATGGAGTAACTTTGCAATATTGTAGCTATTGGTATCTACACACCAAAGCCGCCGGCTTTTTTGACAGCTGCCATTCGTATGACGTAAAGCCGCCGGCCTAGCCCGGCGGCATGCCGGCGGTTTTTTTAAGTAGACAGCATGATATACATCAGAATAACACGAAGACTACTTTAAGATATTGCGTATCTTTTATAATATGGCGATAAACGCGTTTGAACTCGCGAGCAGCCTATTTCTATAAAAAGAAAACAAACAAATATCAATTGTGGTTTAATTCAAACCAGGAGCAAGCTTTTGAAAGCCATTAGCGTGAGAATGGAATCATTCGAAGCAAACAATTGGATGCACAGTGTGATGATTATTAAATGCAGTAGTTATTGTTGGGCACCGTTTCACGGCAGAGCACTTAACGGTAATGGATTCCGTGCAAATTAATTATTTTCACCGTTCCCTAGGTTTACCCAAATTTCTAGAGTTTTTGGTGTGTGAAATTTCTGGGTGACACAAATTTTCACCTTAACACCTTCAGCAACGGTCAGTTTTCGAATGTGTATCAAACTAACTGTGAAATTACTATTGCTTTTCACTGCTTTGTGGAATCGACTTATGACTGGTTTCGAGTGAGATGTGATATTCTAGTGCTAAAGCTTTTTCCCTCAGGTAGTTACTAGACCGCTTTTAATTGACAGATCAATGAGTATAGTAGATCCATTTTATATGAAGCTAATCACGATCCAATGATGTGTCAGCGCTCATTTATATGAACTATCTTATGATATTCATGCAATGAAACAGATCCGAAAAGACAAGTATGAACGTATTGTCAACAATTCGATTACAAATTCTTAGTTAAATGAAACAGAAATTTTAAAAAATCCGGATTATCCGTAGATTTTTGTGCCAAAATGCCAATAGTAGTGGCAGTAACGAATGCATGTTTCGACGTACACGCGGCCATCGTGGTTTCCGATAAATTTGCTCCCGTGTGCACCCTACATATTTTATTGAAGCTTTGTTTGTGGAACGTCCCAAATATGGCCGTTTGTCGTTTTGCTCTGTTCCATTTTTTGCTTCAGTATTACTTAGATCTTGTAAAAAGTTCAGATAGAGGCAATTGCTTTTAGTGTTTTAGACGGGTTGCTGACGTGCTGAAATCTTTGATGAGATTCAGTACAAAAGTTTAATGGAAACGTGGAGTAATAAGCCTTATAAAGACGACTTACAACTTACTTATCAATAGTTAACAAAATGAAAAAGCATCGTTATTTTAACGAAAGAAGTTGCAGCCTTTTAGGGTTCATTAGACTATAATCTAAAAAATGAGCTATATACTGCAATTAAATTAATTGAATGATTGTCTTGACGCTTGCGTGTGGAATCACCTCCCTGTTTCATTAGACTCTATCTACAGTTTTTATCCAATCTGAGCTATATAGTGCAATTGAATTTCTAGTTTGTTGCGGTAGAAAAACTCGTTTATTTGTTACAGTTTGGCTGTTTGTTATGTTTATCGACGTGTTTTGAGCCTGAACGTTTCCAGTTGCAGTCATTTGCAGGTATTTTAATTTGTTCAAGCGGTTTGCATCCCTTTCTGTGGTTATGTTCGTTGTTTAGTCGTTATTGTATTTATTTATTTATTGTAATGGTTTTGCCATTCTTCACCTAGCAAGCAGCAGAACTAGATAGAAAACAGGAAGGCATTTGCCCAGCTGTGGGACGTGCCAGGTTGAAGGTATCTAGCTGTGTTGCAATGGTATTTTCACTATTTTGTCTTTGATTGAAATTCTCTATATAAAGGTATTTTTTGATGATTTTATTAAAAAAATATCTGTCACGCATCGATTTAGGCAGTGACCACTTCTCTCCACTTGTTACGATCCAAACATAGGTACTTCTTTCTCTTCATCCACATTTATCAGCCACCTTATTCATGTACATCAGTTTAGAGTATTATTGCTATATGTGTAAGTAGGTATGTATATGAGCTTTAGAGGTCCAAGTTTGCTAATTTAAAATACCTAGCTTCAGTAGTGTCTCGGCCGAGTGTCAGTGGCATTTTTTTAATACATTTGATATTCTACTAAACAATGGCTTACACTGATTGCGACCGAATGTGTCAAAAAATTACATTGACACTCTGCCGATATACAATTGAAGCTATTTTAAATTAGCAGATTTGGGCCCCAGGTAAGGAAGTGTTAAACATGATCAACGAGAAACGCTGCTTGTTAAGAACTGTAGAAAATAGAAGAGGGAAGATGAAAACTTGATACGACATGACGGTTTCCTGAGGGCTAAAACATAAATTCACGACGCGACACGACGCGACGCGATACAACGCGACGCGACTCGACGTGACGTCATACGTCGCGGTATGACGTCGTGTCGCGTCGCGTGTCGCAAATGTCGTGAATTTATGTTTTAGCCCTGAGAAACATCATTGAAGGAAAGGTTGAGGGGAAGAGAGGCAGAGGAAGGCCGCGACGTACTTACTTCACTCAAGTAAAAGATAAAGTTAACGTCATGTCGTATCAAGAAGTTAAAGCACTGGCAGAGGATAGGCTTAAATGGCGAACACTCCACCGACAAGAGTCTAACTCTTAAATTAAATGATGATGATGGGGCCCAGGTGTAATGTTTTGATATACCCCAATATATCTCCATTTACAAAAATAATACGTCGATTCAACACTCTCTTATAAATAGCTGTATCATGGTAGAACACAAAGATGTTTAACTGATAATTATTAATGGTACTGGTAACCGTTCAAGAGATTCTTATCTTTAACAGGAGGATATTATATGTATGGAATATGTATGGAAAAAGTTGTACGTTTGTTTGGTTTGAAATAAAAACATCGAATTTGTCAGTTTCTGTTTATAATAGGCATGATGACTAAAAAATTTTTTTTGTCTGTCACATAGATTATTTTAAAATAATCGACGCGTATTTTTTCTTTTTTCTCTTAAACCAAAAATTACAAAGTTACACTGGGTTAAAGTTGCTCGTGACGTCACGTTTGAGTACGATTTTTACTCAATGGTGACGTAAAAACCCCCCACTCCGTAACTTTGATGCTCTATATCTTTGTATTTATTTATGTATTTGATCAGGTAAAAAATGTGTTTCAAATAGTTTTTAATAGCCTAAAAGACGGACTAATTATTTTTTGAATTTTTTAATGTAGTCATCATCCCTATTGTTTTGTTTTGTATTTAGAATTATGATGTATATCTCGATGTACGCAAAAATACGTAAAAAAATACATCCAATTGCAAAAGGGCTCCATTAAACCATCATTACATATCTGCCTACCTATTTCCCATCGCGGTAGGAAAAACTAACATATTTTCATTTTCAAAATTTTTGTTGAAGTTAGAACGATTTACCTATGAATTTATTTCTTAGTATCCCTTAAAACTGGGTGTTATTTACTATTCACAAGATCAAAAGTCAAGCAACGCCTAATGATAATACTAGTATTCATATCGCATGTCAAAAAAAAGGAGGAGTTGTAAACAAAAAACAACATTAACGCGCTGAACGTATCTCGAAATCGATCAGTAACATTCGAAATAAGAGCATTTCTTATCAATAATGGATCAATCACTATTGTCGGTATGTTGGGAATTGGCTTCGTTTTTTTAAATGAAATAATTTTATTTCTGTAAATCTGGGGCCCAAGTCTGCTAATTTAAAATAGCCTCAGTTGTATGTCGGCAGAGTGTCAATGGTATTTTTGATACATTTGGTACCTTTTCTGATAAAATAAAGAAGCGAATCAAGTGGCTTACACTGAATGTGACTAACGCCTGTTATTAATAACCTATCCTGATCCGTTTTTACCAAATCGAGATTGAAAAAACAAAACACAATTGTCACTTGTGTACCAAAAACATGTCAAGAACACAATTGTGTTTTGTTTTTTCAATCTCGATTTGGTAAAAAACGGATCAGGATAGGTTATTAATAACGGGCGTAAATGTGTCAAAAATGACATTGACACTCTGCCGACACACAATAGAGGGTATTGTAAATTAGCAGACTTGGGCTCCTGATGTACTTATGTATTACTCTAAGATGGAAATTAAGATTTATATTTATATTTATACACTTATATTTATACATATTTATATGCTTGTCTGTTTTTACCCACGGCCTGGAAGTTATTTAGACAGGCCAGTTAGCGTAGTCGGTAGTGAGTCTGCCTCATACGCACGGGTCGCGGGTTCGATCCCCGCCGGTTAACAAACATTTGTGTGATGAGCGTAATTGTTTGTTCCGTGTCTGGGTGTTATATATTTATCTATGTATGTTTATCAGTCCCTGATACCCATAGTACAGGATTTGCCTAGTTTGGGGTTAGGTGACCGTGTGTGAAATGTCCCAAATATTTATTATTATTATTATTATTGTTACTTAGCTATAAACTCGCCTATTGCTACTTTTTTATCTTTGGGTCATTTGTGTAATAAACAGTATTTGTATTGTGTTGTATTGACACCTTTGTAGTTATAAAGTAAATACTTTGGAACAAAAAACATCGTCGTTAATTAATATAATTTTTTATGCAATAAATACACTGAAATAAGTGTTTATATTTTACACAAACTAATCTCACTCGTAAAGGAAACGGTAGCAAAACTTGTAATTTATTTCATTATGCAAACGATAACATTTTATGTTTGCTAAATATAAATAAAAGAGCGTATTAACATGGTCACCAGTCGTCGCGCAAGACCTCCCGTTATGTCGTTTTACATTTTATTATAAATTAACAGTTTTAGAAGCATATAAATTACTAAGATTTCATCGCTTTTATAGATTGCAAAGAAGTTTGCTACATATTGGTGTAATTACCTTTTCATTGCATAGAATTAGGCAAGTATTTTTACTAAAGAGAAATCCAAAATAAGAAATTAAATATTATTCCTTATTCTACTTTATTATTCCTATGTATTTTTTTTTTCAAACATGAGTTTTTGCTAATTTCATTTTAAAAAGTACCTAGGTAAGCATAAAACATAAGTGTTTTAAAAAATTCTATTTTTACATACCTATACTGTGTCCAGCTTTAATTTATCAATAGCGTTTAATTTTCCATAGTTTTAGGTGCGTCATTTTATCCAAAACATGATCTTCAACTAGCCAATTCTCAGCGGCAACACTATAAGAAAACTATAGTGAATAAACATAATCGTTCACGCAGTCCAATCAATCGTTTCGGACCTTTCTCGTACATTCACATTTAATGTAATGTAGTATACTTACAAAAGTTGTTTTATCTGATAATTTGTTTTTGATTTTTTGATTAGGTATTTACTTTCATTTTGTAATGATACCTATGTCATTAGGACGTTTTCAAACTAGCGTTCTCGGCATACACGCTTCAAAAAATCGTGAGCCGGTGTGTCGTCGTCGTGTCAGTATTAATATGGACTTTACGAGCTGAGAACCGCGTCAACGCTCGTATGAGCAAAAGACTCGCGTATACGCGTGACGCGTGTATAAAACGCTAGTTTGAAAACGCCCTTACAGTGTTTAGTCAAAGATCCTACTAGCTATTTCTTAATTGTAAAGAAATTATACACCTCTTCAGTCCAAAATATCTTTGCCTCTACTCTGCAGTATGAAATGATCCTTTGTTTTAATGGCAACTACCTTTATGGATTCTGCTAATGTCAAGTGAATCACGAACTGTGATAAGTAAGCAATTCAAAAACTATCATTTCAAAAGTATTTTTATGTCATCAGTCTAAACATTTTCGTCTGCTATGGTAACGAATTGTATTCAATGTGTTTTCTCATAGTTATGTTTCTCTTTATTGTTCTTATTTAAATTATCGACATAATGACAGGAATGCGTGTGTTTTATTGTTATTTAAAAAGTGATTCAATTGTAGCAAGAGGGAAATGATCTCTAGCTGACTCAATGGGAAAGAGGCATGACAGATATGTATGTAGGTATGTATGTAACAATTGTGAAGAAAATAAAATCGCGGAGTTGCGGAGCGTTTTGACGGCGGCTACGTGTGCATGGTAACAAGGCTGCGGTCGAGTCGCAAAAAAAAAAGTCGAAAAATTCCGCTGACACTTCGCAAACGAGGGTTTTGAAAACTACGTCTGCAATGTGCCTTAATTTTTCCGATGTCAATAAATATTAAGCTTAAAGTATATTAAGTATAGCACATGCACATGTAAAGGTCTATCTACACATATCCGGGCCGTGCCCGGGACGTGTCCGGGCCGTGACCCGTCAGGAGGGTAAACAATTTGTCGTCATGACAACCGGGTACGTTGTCATGACTACGTATTGTTTTCCCTCCTGACGGGCCACGGCCCGGACACGTCCTGGGCACGGCGTGTCCGGTTGTCATGACGACGAATTGTTTTCCCGTCGGCCACTGCCCGGATATGTGTAGACAGACCATATGTGATGTACATATATCTCTGTACATCACAGCAATGTTTGTCTCTAGTGGGAATCGAACCCACGATCTACGGCATGGCAAGCAGGTTCAACCGACCACGCCAATAAACCCTTTACCCTTTTCAAAAAAGAAATAACCTTAAACTCACAAAACATTTCCTAATTTGTCATAATAAGTACCTGTCGTTACCCGACCCGAAGTTTAATAGAAATAGGGGAATTATAAATACATTACCTTAATATTTGAATAACGTACTCATTACCCGACTCGACACAAAACATTCAACTATTATTTACATTGAGTTAAAAAGTTTTGGATGAGGTATAATTTGCTGTTGTTTGAGGGGCTGTAGCGTGACGCACAAAAATGTCACATTGACTGTTTTGGCGACCTAAAGAACACTGAACATTGAGGACTTTGACGCTAGAGACAGACATGTCAAATTGCGATGCGTACGTGGAGTCAGTCTATTTCTAGCTTATGTGCAGCAGCCTATTTTAACTCTGGGAATTGAAGCCTGGGGAGTGCCTACCTGCCTATCTCAATAGGCGTAACAGATTATGTTACATACAGTATATGCAGCGGTATGTAATCTTTTGCGTCTTTTCTTTTCATTATTCATTATCATCATTTCAGCCTGCTGCTGAGCATAGGCGTCTCCAATAACTTTCCTGCGCGACCTGTTTTTTTATTTTTATAAATTATTTTCATAACTTCGCCTCATAACACATCCAAAAACTAATTTATTTCTCTCCAAAAACCTCAAGCGAACGTGAGTTTGCGAACAATAGATTTTTATTTGAAAGAAACCACTCGACTCGTATTTGTGTAACTGACGTCCGTTTTACCAGTATCCACTTAATGCTGAACCAGGAATCGTAACATTACTTGGACTTTTAGTAGGTACTACAAACAGTGCTCAACTTTAAATCTCATTTATACATCATCATCTTTCATCTTTTTTTCATTCATTCATTCATTCATTCATAGATACTTTACATACTTACCTAATGTAGAGGTATACCTACTTATTAAAATATTGAGACACAAAGATTAGTTCGATAATTTTCTAAGAATCTCATTCACAGCCTAATCTTACGGATATCCCAAATGGTAATTAATGTTTGTGCCGATGTTTAGTTGTGATTGTGAGGCTCTTTATAACTCTATCATGCAAAAACCACCACCAAGCAACAATATAGTAAAGTTTCATTAAATTCTGTTGTTTTTATGAAACTTTCCAATAAGCTAACTAGCTAGCTAGCTTACACATCAGATTAACAGGCGGGCAGCTAGTTTTTAAATAAATGCATAGTCCAGCTAAAACCTTCACGTCTTTACCGACCTAGCCAGAACGCTAGAGGGCATGAAATTAAGAAGATCGGAACTTATTAAAGAGCGCGGGTATTTGCTGAAGTTTTTGATAAGTGCCTCTGTTGTGGTAGGTACCAACATCTAGGTTAAGAAGCTAGATCCCAGATACGGGCTCTTGACATTTTCCCACGGGGTTCATGAAGAGTAGGGATTCAAGATTTGTGTTTCTTTCATGTTTTTTGGCTTATTACATGTATCTGACACGCCTCTTTCTTATCGGAGTAGGTAGAGACCACTTCCCTCCACCTGTTACGATACAAACACATTTCTTTCGCTTTATCCACATTCATAAGTTACTTTATGAATAAATGAACTAATTAACATCATATTTTGTTTCCCGGCATTGTTTTGTATTTAGTCGTGTAATGGTATCTACACACCAAAGCCGCCGGATTTTTTGACATCTGCCATTCGTATGACGTAAAACCGCCGGCGGCTTTGGTGTGTAGACAGCATTATACTATTTAGTGGTTTAGTAAGAGTAAGTAACAGTGATTTGAAATGAGAAGTTAGCTCTGCTTTGAGTGTAGGTATAATTTTCTAGGTAGGTACTCTAAATATCATCTAATTTTGGCCAAAACAAGAGTCTATATACGTATATTTAATGCACTTACCGAACTGTTAGTTTAATAAACCTCTCACTTAAACTATCGTCAGACGGAGCGTCTCCAGTCTTCAATCAGCCAATATCTTATCAAATCTAGGTCAACCAGGATTCAATATTCAATTATACGGCGAGGGTACACCGATATCTGGCCTCAGGCGGACGGCCTATCTCAAAATTGCTTTATACAAACACTGTTGCACCACTTTCAGTTATATTACTTACAGTTTACAGTGCAATATCGGTTGGCGAAGATGGTTTTGTTGTTATACTTGTGGGTCTACTTCAAGTTGCAATGTAGGTAAATTAAAACAGTTGCAAAAGGACTGTTTAATCTTATCTTATCTAGCCATCGCTGTCCCACTGCTGGGCAAGACCTCTATCATCTTCTTCCATGATTCCCTATCCTATTAAATAGATTTATTAAATATCGGGTAATTGGAAACTTTTTTTTTTATGAAAATTTGAAACTTGCAATTGCAGTGTCAATGCAAAATGTATTTGGCTTTATATGTCACAGATTATTATTCTCTCTTATTTTGGTACTACAAAGGCCGTACCTACAGAAGGCGGAAATAAAACAGAATGACGGTAATACCATAGACAAGAACAGTCCTCTAAAGTTTACTAATTCCAGTATAATAAAAAATAGAGTTTCATTTAACATATTTTAAGCAAAAAAGAACTGAGGATAAGCGATTTGTGGTAGGGTTTCAAGTTCGAAACTGTGCTTACCAATTACTTAGTGCCCGTAGTGTGAGATACTTCACACACTCGTGATTGTCTTACAGCTCAGAGAGGATTTTAATCAAGATTTTACGTTGAGATGGTACTAACAAGACTTTTAAATGGGTATCTAGGAGTGTAGACTTGCTTTTAGTAACTGAAATCTAGAATGCTTAGATGGAGAATGAAATATTGATTATTTTCAATAAGACATTAGGTACTTAATTTAATTTTACCTGCTATTACTTTGATACTTGTTGTTGTTGTTAGCCCACATTAATATGTCCCAACCGAGGGGCACGAGCCTACTCTCAGACAGAGAGTGATTAGGCCATACTTACGTAAGTTTAAATATTATATTAGGTAGATATTTGCGTAAACAATCAAGTTTTAGACAATATCACTATCAAACCAAACAACTATAAAATCGGACTAATTGTTAAATTAATATCGGTTGCAAAAACTACGATGTTTCCAGTGTTTATTTAAAATTAAGATATTCAAAATTTGCAATTTTAAACGAAGAATTTCCAATGTAACCTTCTCTTTTCACTATTGTAAATAAAATACTCTTTTTATTTACCCCTTTATAAAGCGATTGGACACAATTTTAAAAATAACTTCTTTTCTCACAATAGGGTTATCTGAGACCCGGTATCTAGGGTACTCGGTAAGCTGGTTATCTACAAAAGAAGCTAGACGGCTCTAATAAAAGACTAGACTTACCCTACAATTCTGACCACAAGTTTCTCTTCCATGTCTGATTTTTGTACCGAACCGCCAATTTTAAATGAGTGCTCACACGAAACTAAAAGCAAGGTTATTCGTTGGTTATTGAATAAGAAAGATGACTACATTCAAAAATTCAAAAAATAATTAGTTCGTCTTTTAGGATATTAAAAAATGTTTGAAACACATTTTTTACCTGATCAAATAAGATCAAATAAAATAGGTACATAAATAAATACAAAGATACCGAGCATCAAAGTAGGAGTAGGAGCAACGGAGTGGGGGGTATTGACGTCACTCTTAGTTCAAAATCTTACTTGGGCGTGACGTCACGAACAACTTTAATCCAGTGTATCTTTGTCATTTTTAGTTTAAGAGAAAAAAGAAAAAAATACGTGTCGAATATTTTAAAATAATGTATGTGATAAACTAACAATTATTTTAGTCATCATGCCTATTATGAATACGTTCATATAAAGCTATTTGCTTAGAACCGCGCGGTTTCTAATGCAATAGCGGTCCATAGAAATGATAAAGGCGGTTTTATGTGATCACAAGCCAAAACTGCCAAAAGCGGCCGCGTTTCTGCTGCCGACTGCGGGTCACTCACAGCAGACGCGTCCATACTCTAGCGCCAGCTACGAAGCTTGTTTCAAGCGTCTCTTTTATTGCACAGTGGTTTATTCTTCGACGCCAATATTCCATACAATTTGAGAATTTTAATATTTCACATCCCAGAAAAAAAGAACTATAGAAAATCTATTGTGTCTGGGTTTATAATGGGTCAGTGGAATGTTAGAGGTTAACCACTAGCGCACTTAGTGATCAATATACCACCGCTGCAGTCACAGCCATCGCTGATTCTAGAACGAACTTAAAACATCAGAATAGCACCCTAAGTATCATTGAAAGTTAAGAATGGAATCAGTGCATTCGTGCAGTTCACAGGACGTGGTTCGGATATACTTTCCTTTACTCAATTGTTGGTTAAGCTCGTGAATGTTTTTGGTACCTAGAATTTTGTCAATAAATAAATGCCTGGTTTATTGATTGTCTTTTTGTTTTTGACTCCTCGCTTAATTACACCTTATCGGCAGTTGAATCACAGAGCCTATTTGGTTTGACTTTTTTTAATGAAAAACACCATTGATTGAATACTTTCAATGATTAGGCGGATTAAAATTTTTACAAACATCAAGTTGCACAAGCGGCGAAAGGCAGTTAAGACGCGCACTGTAACCAAAAAGACAGGATGTTACAGAAGGTTTCCGAACCATTAGAGAACAACGTGCACACTATGTTTTTTTTGGTTACAGTGCAACGCAACTGCAACGCAACTGAAACTGCTAGTTACTTTTGAGTTGCATCGCAGTTTCTGCTATAGACTTCCTTAGAAAACCACACACGTCGCAACTAGTTTGAAACGATTCGTTGCAGTTGCGTTGCATTTGCGTTTCACCGTGTGTTCTGGGTCTTACGGTTACAGCTTGCTAATAAGTTCGCGGATTAACATAATAATTTTACGTAAGGCTTAAGTATAAACACTACCACTTAAATTGTGCAATATTGTTCTATTTGCACACTCCTTAAAAACAATTACGCCAAGAATCAATAATTCAACAATCTCACAGCAACGTCTCTCTATCTAATTGATGTAAACTTTTCAATTCCATTTCTATTCTAGGTTCTACCGCGAGACGTCTCCACACAGAGCGTGTCACTGTCAAGTCTAGAATAGACTAGTTTAATTGAAGTGGCTTTTCTACGTTATTTCCGGTCTAAACTAAGCGGTATATTAGAGAAATTACTTTTTTTGTAACAATATAATATGATAAATTATTGTAGTGGTAATTGTTGATTAATACTCGACAGTGTTGCTCCTGTCTAACATTTCCATTTTTTAAACTAAGAAATAAAAAAAAATCTAAATTTCATAATTTTCACATGAATGGCATTCATTTGAATTAACCCGAGTTAATTTGTGGCTTTAATGACAATTTAAAACATTAGACACTTATAAATAAATACTACAATACAAACATAGAATAAAATACATATTTACAAGAAGAATATGTCTCCCAACGCGTCCACACGCGGCAAAGTACCCAACAAGCTGGCAGCATTACCTCTTTGGATAGGAATGCTTATCCTTTGGCTAAGGATCCCGCCAGCTCTCGTATCACCCGATCATACTATAATTATTAATATATTAAATACTTTACCACGAATGCTCTAGTTGTTCTCCAAAAACCTTTGTATTTAAGTAATTCGTTCTTAAAAAACAGTAAGACCCAAAACACACGGTGTAACGCAACCGCAACTGAAACGAAACGTTTCAAACTAGTTGCGTCGTGTGTGGTTTTCTAAGGAAGTCTATAGCAGAAACTACGATGCAAGTCAAAGTAACTAGCAGTTTCAGTTGCGTTGCAGTTGCGTTTCACCGTGTGTTTTGGCGCTAAGTGATGCGTAAATACAGTACAATACACACTAGATCTAAAATAATCGAAACGAAGTGTGAATAGCATAAACAATGGTACCTACGAGTACATAGAGTGTAGACGACATAAGCCTTAGTCAAAGCTTTGTGTGACAACGTCGCGTGTCGTCGCCGTTCGCGTCTCGAGCACAAAATGTTTCAGATAACGTAAACTTCCACGTTTTGGTTTGACTTCAAAATGTTATACATTTTCAACATGTTATTGTATATAAGTGTCTCGATTTAAAAAAAAGATTTATTGCACATAACGTAGGGCCCTGTGCCGAAGGTTTCTTGCCGTCATCTTCCTCTCGGCTATATAGGTAGTGAACCGGCAGTAGTTTTAGATAAAAAAAGTGACATCAAAAAAGTGTAATGAATTTTGCCTATTTTTGAATAAAACACTTTTAATTTTCATATAAGACTTTAGTTTGGAGGAAAACGTAAACTTTTGCGTGTGATGATTTTTTGGGTAGATTGAACAAATAAGAATGAATTGATAATATTTAACTGTTTATTCAACACCTAATAATTATTTTGCTTCATACAGAAATGAACCCATTGGTGATTTACCTATTTATTTTAAAGTAAACTATAATTACAACTTTGGCTACACAAAAAAGAATTTTCGGTTAAAAACATAAAGACTCCAGACTTATCACAAAAATCAATAAACGATCTACCAAACATCGTTCAAAAATCACATCGTCATAATTATTTCCGTAAACATTGCACATTTACGTTCTCAACCCGAAGGAAAGCTCACAGGCGCGGCGTTAGAACCTATTTCCGGTCCGGACACGCCACCTGGGGAGCTTTTTTAGCCGGAATCATTCATATGCTAATACACTCAGAATATTTGCTTTCGAACGTCTTTTATAACCATTCCAAACATAGCCAATGGCGTGGAAGAGGTTTTTAGACTCACTACCCGTTGTTGAATAAATCATTACGGCTAAAGTTCCATTAAACATAATCTAACTCTGTCATCATCAAAAAACAGAAGAAGACGGCACGATGTTGAATGGGTAGTTTTCTTTAACGGTCTTTTCTACAAGGCGTGGTCAATACGATGGTTTTTGCGTTTGATTTATCGTGTTTCTTTATTTATAAAAGGCGAGGGAAAATTTACAGTGTATCGATATGGATTGTGTGTGATTTACACGTGAGTGTGTAATTTGAGCTGTGTAATTTGAAGAAGAAAAGAAAATAAATAAATTTAAACTAGCCTAATTAAAAATTTGGTTTGGCATTGCAGGAAAGTATAGTGCCACAATGATCTATTGGCACTTGAGTGACATTGTCAGGAGGGCGTGGCGGTGAATAAATAACTCAAAATAAAGACAATTTACAGATCGATATCGTTAGTTCCGATTTCCGCACTATATCAGCCTTATTAAATGATTTTTAAGCACTAACAAAGCTGGTCTACTACTGAATAAACTGACTACATAAATACAAAACAAAGCCAGAAGCATAAAAATTTTAACGTTGGCAGGGTTCGTTTGTATTTATGGTTTATATTATAAGTTTAACAGTTGAATCATTATGATAGTGATTTGAGATTTTAAACAAGTGATATTGATTTTTAATTTGAACTTACAGTCTGTCCAAAAATACTAGAAATTAAAAAGTGGCAACACAGTAGCGTCGTCCTTTTCGGACCAATCTAACAAAAACGAGACGACACTACAGTGTTGCCACTTTTTAATTTGTACTTTTTTGGACATACTTTAAAATTAAATGTATAAAATATTTGTGAGCAAATATTTAGTTAGCAGGCAAAAGCGTCACAATGAAAATATGTATTAATGAGATGACTCAATTCAACTTTAGCCTAAAATTTGACATATTACTACCCTAAAACCAACTTCACAGAACCTCAAAATCTTCTCTTTTGATATTTGAATAAAATATAGAGTAGACAAAGACCCTATAAATAAATTTTTAACGTCAAAACGTAATCGGCTTTGCCCCTCACCACCCACGGATTTTCATAAATAATCATAGATTAGTCCTGCGACAGATCTGTCCCGTTTTAGAGCACATGGCCTCTCATCCTTGCTTTTATAATGTTAGTAGTCCATTATGAATGTAGAGTAGGGGAGGAACAGAGACTATGTAATTTTTTTGGGACAGCTATGTAAGTATATTTTTTCTTTTTCACATAACTAATATATCGCGAGTGAAAATTTTGATTGAACTTTAACTGTTGGCGGTAAACCCCTTTTTTTCAATGAAAGTATCATAACGTAAACATTTCCATAATACTAGAATTGATTTCTATTTAATCGAGTTATGAATTAGAATAGGTGATTGATGTTAGTGATAAGAATTAAACTGTTTATTTTATTTTAAGTTGTTCAAAATGATTCAGATAATATTTTTTTGCCAGCTAGATCGTCAAACTAAATAAACACTTGAATAATAAATCTCTTTCGTTATCCACTACTCTGTAATATTTGTTAGAAGCTAGATCAAAATGATCAGTTAATGTGTTTACTGGATTTATTTTTGTAACCTAAACATTTTAACTCGTTAAAAGTAGGTATTATTAAGTAAAGTTAATTGATGTTGATGGCTTTGTATGGGGTACTATCATTTGTAGAGTTATTCGTCATCTTGCACCCAAAAAACTCGCACCAAAGCAAAGCAAAAATGCAAGGTAAAAACCTAGATGCGAGTTTTTTGGGTGCGAGATGACGAATAACTCCATTTGTAAATACTTTATTTTTTTAGTATGGAAACAATGCTGTTTTAAAACTTGAGCCCTAGCTAGGACATAAATCGAAACCTAACTGCTCTCTAACTCAGTTTTCAGATCAATTCGAAAGTGTGTTCACTTGAGTCACGATTTAGAATACCTAGGTATACCTAAATTATACCTAGGTATTATAGGTTGAAGTCACGAAAGGCTTTCCCTGACTCAAAGACTCAGTGAAATGTATCTCGAACAATGTTGTCTTGTTTCACACAGATGTAGAATGTTATTTAGACTAAATAAAAATTAAGATTTGGGTGTTAGTGTTAAATAAATTTTAAGAAGAATAAATTCAATAAATTCAAATTAATAAGAAGTAAATAAGTAAATGAGTAAATGAGTAAATGAGTAAATGAGTAAATGAGTAAATGAGTAAATGAGTAAATGAGTAAATGAGTAAATGAGTAAATGAGTAAATGAGTAAATGAGTAAATGAGTAAATGAGTAAATGAGTAAATGAGTAAATGAGTAAATGAGTAAATGAGTAAATGAGTAAATGAGTAAATGAGTAAATGAGTAAATGAGTAAATGAGTAAATGAGTAAATGAGTAAATGAGTAAATGAGTAAATGAGTAAATGAGTAAATGAGTAAATGAGTAAATGAGTAAATGAGTAAATGAGTAAATGAGTAAATGAGTAAATGAGTAAATGAGTAAATGAGTAAATGAGTAAATGAGTAAATGAGTAAATGAGTAAATGAGTAAATGAGTAAATGAGTAAATGAGTAAATGAGTAAATAAGTAAATAAGTTAAAAAAATTCATACCGTTTCCTTAGTATCCCACTCCAGCAGTACAGCAATTATCTGATAGATAATCCAGCTGTATCTTCGCTACTGTAAGTTACGCTCCCATTAAACTCTATTAAGCGAGATAATTTGCGCATTCATTACTATCCACTTCAACGGGAAGCTGAATAAAACACAAACTAAATAAAATATTCGAATAAATTGAATAAAACATTGCAGTTAAATAAACTGAGCTGGCAATTCAGTTTAAATAAGTTTATTACTGTTTTATTGAAGGTAAGAAGTAAATTATATTGGTCGAGAAAAGTTAAATATATTGACAGAAAAAAAACCGTTTCTATAGGTTAATTTTATATTAATTTATTTTGAATAATTTTATTCAACATCGCCTTAAAATTATACTTTTTGTACCTAGGTACTTTACAAATAGAAGTAGGTAGTGTAAAAAACCGGCCAAGTTCAAGTCGGACTCGCGCAGGAAGGGTTCCGTGCCATTCACTATTGATATCAAGCAAAAAAGGCAAAAAAATCACGTTTGTTGTATGGGAGCCCCCCTTAATTAATATTATTATTATTCTATTTTTAGTATTTGTTGCTATAGCGGCAACGGTAGTACATCATTTGTGAAAATTCCAACGCTCTAGCTATAACGGTTCATGAGATACAGCCTGGTGACAGACGGACAGACAGACGTACAGCCAAGTCTCAGTAATAGGGTCCCGTTTTCACCCTTTGGGTACGGAACCCTAAAAACGAGAAAACATGAAAATATAATTATTTTCTAATAAAAAAAAAAAAAAAGTATGGCGGTAAATCAAACGTATCTCCTTAATTAAGTCTAAAACTAAATAGAATAGCCAAATTATGCATTCAAATTAGTGTCCAGTTGTAGCTTTCTGCACATCATCCAAGTATAAGTGTTATTAGCTTCCTCCATCCAGTACATTCAAGAAACTTCGCTACTGTTTATTCGGCGGTAAAGTGTCGCTCAACAAGCCTACGTTTTATTAAGTTTTATGCTGAAAAAGTGAATGAGGGTTGCTTAAAGACAAGTGCTGACCAGAACTTTAGCTTGGTGGGATTGGTGCTGGATGTGACAATCGAAGATCCTTGATTTTCCAAGTAATACCTTAAAATTTTTCATAACGACAAACTTTTGAACGATATCATACGTTTGTGCTGCCGTCTGGTGTTGGCGTGGGGCTTTTACACAACATTGTGCCGTTATCGCTATAGCATGAGATATTATTGCCTTCGTTTTCAGTTTGCTGCTCAATAATAACCGCTATAACATTGCCTCACTCCTTGCAATAGTCACTTCATAATTTGGAAGATGCCTGCTGTTATCATTATCACATTATGTACCGAAGAAACAGTTTTATTTTTCTGCAAAACGTCATCCAGTGGACTTCATCTTTACTACTTACTACGGAGCGAGATGAGACGACATTAGTCAAGCCATCACGCCCTTGTCACGCCCTAGCCACGCCCAAAAATGTCAATCTAGTTTGTTGCGAGCATCAAGACATGGCGCCATCAAGGACAACGTGATTGTTTTTTTTTTTTTGTTAGTATTGGCCTAGCTACCATAATATTTGGCTCCCAATTTAATAACTTTTTTTTTTCTTTTTTTTTTAATTTTGTTTGGTTGCAATGGTATGACATATTTTAATTACACGGACGCTAATGGCTATAATGTCGTTCTATGTGTGCTTATATTTGTTTTATCCATTGCTATTAATAAGCACCTTTTCATGTTAATTGTTCACTTGTGTTTTATTTTGTAATTTAATGCCATTTTGTTTTTGTTTTTTTATATATTTTTTTTCTTTCTCTGTTACATATACATTTTATTATTGATTTAGTTTTAGTTTGTAACATTTTAGTAATGATGAGTTCCTCTGATATGGTTTACTGCCCTCATTGCCCCGGCATCTCGCGTTTATTCAGTGCTCATGGACTAAAAATTCATATAAGCCGTAAACATAAAGAAGTAGCCCGACCGCAAAGCTCGCAGATCTTGACTCCTACTTCAACCTTTTCCTCACAACAAGTACCAACACGGTCTATTGCTCTGAAAGACCTAGCGGAACTTAAAAAATCAGTACCTATTCTGAGACGTATACCGAAAGGAGCGCGTAGCTCGGCGGCTGGACGTCTTTCCGAAATTATCAGTAGATGCGTTGAAACCAATGACACTGGAGATTGGTGTTTACTCCTTTCGTTTCCTTATGTAGCTCTTCGCACACCAGATCGAAGTGCTTCCGGCAATATTACGCAAAAAGTAAAAGCGAACATTAATGCTTTGGATCCGTATTTTGCAGAGGCGTTAGAGACCACATCTAACAGAAAATCGTATTCAACCACCAAAACTGTAGAGTCAAAAGTACATGAGGGGGATATAAGGGGAGCTGTTCGTCTTTTGTTATCTACTGATACATTAGCTCAACCTGGCCCCGAGACACTTTCCTCTCTCCAGACAAAGCACCCTTCACCATCTCGACCACTCTCATTTCCTACCACCGTTAATGATTTAGCCCCGCCTCTTCGTGTGTCAGTTGAGGAGGTATCATTTGCTTTAGGGTCTTTTTACACTGGCTCTGCTGCAGGGTTAGACGGCTTACGTCCCGGCCACCTAAAGGAACTTACTTCAAGTTCAGCGGGGGATAGTGGGCAACGACTGCTAGAAGCTTTGACTAGACTGTCCAACTTCCTACTTTGTGGACAGTTAAACCCGGATGTGTGCCCATACTTGTACGGGGCTTCTCTTTGCGCTTTGTCTAAGAAGGATGGGGGCCTGAGGCCCATTGCAATTGGAAGTACCTTTCGACGTTTGGTGGCTAAGCTTGCTTGTCGCGCGGTAAAAGAGGAGATGGCGGTGTACCTCCAGCCTCATCAGGTGGGTTTTGGCACGCGGCTTGGCTGCGAGGCTGCTATACATGCAACTCGAGCTTTCGCCTCAAGTCCCAATAGAGTTGGTAGTGTCATTGTCAAGATTGACCTGAAAAATGCTTTCAACACCCTTGAAAGAGATGTTCTTTTGACTCAGTCTAAAGAAAAGATACCATCCATCTATCCCTTCCTTGCACAAGTCTACCAAAATCCTTCGAACCTATTCTATGGCAATTCTCTTATTCTTTCGCAGGTGGGAGCTCAACAGGGCGATCCCCTTGGCCCACTTGTTTTCAGTTTGGCCATCCATAACGTAATTGCAGAGCTACAGTCGCCTCTGAATGTATGGTATTTGGACGATGGAACCATTGGCGGCCCACCAGATGTGGTTGAAAAGGATCCCCTCGGCTTAAGGAACTAGGGCTAGAAGTTAACCCAACCAAGTGCGAGTTTTTTCCTTGCGGCCCTGTAGCTGAACGTGATTTCCCACATTTTTCCTTAATTTTCCCCGGTCTCAAAATGCTCACCACCTCCACATTTAGCCTTCTAGGTTGCCCTGGAAAGTCGTAAAAAGTCCCTTCTTCAGGCCCATGATCGCCTCAAATACATCTCTGCGCATGTTGCACTAATTCTTCTTCGGATGTGTTTCGCTATGCCCAAGATTCTATACCTTTTAAGAACTACACCAACGTGGTTATGCCAAGAAGAGGTACTATCCTTTGATAGTGCTCTGAGAGATATCGTTGAAAGTATACTTAATGTAGCTTTTAACGACAATCAATGGATTCAGGCGACTTTGCCTATTCGCCACGGGGGTTTGGGAGTGAGACGGGTTCTTGACGTCAGTTTGCCGGCATTTTTGGCATCGGCCCATGGTGTTGCAGATTTGGTCACTTTAATTCTACCAGTCGATGGTGATCAAGCTAGCATCCCATTTGCCGCAGATGCCAAAACATCCTGGTTGGACCTTAATCCAGGTGCAGTAATTCCCAGTCAGCTTTTTGTGCAACGCTTCTGGGACGAAGTGGGCTGCAAACGGACGATTAGCCGTCTAATTGAAGGTGCCACGGGTGTTGACGTGGCCAGACTTAAGGCTGTATCGCGGCCAGAATCGGGTGCATGGCTGCAAGCTTTACCTTCCCCACATTTAGGAACTTTACTAGACACGGACTCCTTACGAGTGGCTGTGGCTCTCCGCCTGGGCTGAGATGTTTGCCAACCACATAAATGCATCTGCGGTTCAATGGTAGAAGCCAACGGCCATCACGCATTAAGTTGCTCTCGCAGTTCGGGGAGGTTCCCACGACACCATGCCCTTAATGACGAAATCCGTAGAGCTCTAATAAAATGTAATATCCCTTGCGTCCTTGAACCGCCGGGTCTAAGCCGGTCTGATGGTAAACGACCAGACGGCTTAACTTTGGTGCCTTGGAAGCAAGGGAAAAGTTTAATTTGGGACGCTACCTGTGTTTGTACTTTTGCCGCCAGTCACCTAAGACATACAATTAGGTCTCCCGAGTCAGCAGCTGAGCAAGCTGCTGAAAGAAAGCGAAAGAAGTACGCCGCTCTGGATTCCAGCTACTTTTTTGTCCCAATAGCCCTGGAAACAACCGGGTGTTGGGGAGCAGATGCCAAAGTTTTTATAAAAGAACTGGGACGGAGGCTTTACCAGAGCAACGCAGACCCTCGCTCGATGTCTTTTCTGGTGCAAAGAATGTCCTTGGCCGTCCAACGCGGCAACGCGTCGAGCGTCATGGGTACCTTTGCGCCCGAAGGGACATCGAGGGATTAATGTAAATAAGTAGGTTTAAGTTTGTAAATATTTTAATTTAGTTTAAATAGTTTTAAGTTAATTTGTATATTTGTTAAATAAATAAATTCTTTCATTTTCTAATTAAGGTAATTGTAATATCATTGATCAATCAAAAAAGTCACAATTCGGCAAATAAGGCACAGTATCCACGACGCTTCATTTACTGCATTCATGTCGCATCGCAGCCGCGTCGCATCTAAATCGCAAATGCCATACGACATTTTTTGCGACCCATACATTGTTTCATACTTCACGTGAAGCAAATGCGACGGGTCTATGTCCACGGCACCGCACGTTTATGGCATTTGCTATCCGTCGCATGAAGCATTTGCTGCATGCGCGCATGCGTACAAAATTACACATCTGTGTCGCGTGGCAACATGTCAACAACATGTTGTTGGTAGACGTCAAGTAGACATTTTCAAGTCCATAGATAATAATCGATTATTAAGACCCGGCGTAAACCTGATACCTATGCAGATATTTCCGGCGGGTTACACACCGGTTTACCGGCAGGATAAATACAGACAAACGAACTTAAAAGGTACTTAAGCGAACTTTTTAAAAATATATAGGTATATATTATATTATTAGTGCATTTATGAAATCGGTCGGATTCATTATATTATTAGTCCACGCCTTCTTTTGAGACCAATCACAATAAGTTTCATTTCTGAACAACGATTTTATTTTTTGGCTCAGTAGGTTGCATTGTCGTTTAATCGCTACAAAGTTTTTTTTTGTAACAAAGTAGTTATTCACCCAATAAGTTTTGGCATGTATTGATTGCGGCGGCTAATTAATCAGATGTTACGGTTTCAAAAAGTTTTTGATTAAATCGGTAACCGTTTATACCGGTTAACGTGTGTTTTCCGATCACTGTTTTGACTTTATCACTTTTATCCTATTCTTATTTGAAGCACTTCGTCGTTTATATAATATTCTTTCTTTTTTGTGTAATACCATGACCGTAATTGAGTAAATACTTTTGTTCGCGATAGTATTTTAGAACAAATGTCATACGTCAGACCTAAAAATCGTCTAATGCGCAGCTTGACAACCAGCGCGTGGAGGAATAATAGACATAGGTACTGCTGACGGATCCGGTATCCGTATCAGGGTTTAGGATTGGGAAACTGATCCTGGGCGCGCGTACACACTGTTCTTACTTTTCCATCCGGTTTCCGTCCGGAAAAAATAAGAACAGTGTGAGCCTTGTCGAACATTTTGTATGCACGCGAAGCATTCAGGTTTCCGAATCTGAAACCCTGATCCGGAATCAGCATGTATGCGCCCAGATTAAAACTCATGTATAAAAAAAAAATAGGTCCTTTTTGGTCTCATTCCATGCAAACAATTTGAGAAGTCGAGTTTTCTTTGGCCATTTCATACTACAAGAAGTGAAAACGGTTATGACAACCTGTCATTTAAATTTTATAGTATTATTCTTAGTTGTCAGATTGAATTGTTTATTATTGTTGATGATGGATTGATTGAAAAATAATGATATTGAATTAAATTGCATTATAACGTGGCTGTAGAAAACTTTAGGCTAATAAAGTAGTAAGATATTATGTGCTTTTGTGAAGTAAAAGAGTGCTAATCCCACAGTTCGAGGAAATGGAAAATAAACAATGAATATTTCATGGGTAATTGTACAGAGATATCTATAATTATTGTAGTAATATTAATGGTAGATGTAAGAACTAATAGTAACCTTTGACCATTGACTTAAATGCTATACGTATTTGCTGTATTTGTAACGATTTTTTGGATAAACAAAATTGGCAATTTTAGGTTACTAGTGATATCAAAATTGTTATCGATAATCATATCGACCATGTTGCAGATTTCATAATGATGATCAAAAATGATGATCAGGCCCAACTGGAATCGATCAAAACATATTCAGACGCCTCAACTTACTTACCTTAACATACATCTAGCTTCTTTGTGGTATGTATTAAATTATGTAGTCGCATTTATTCCATCTGATATAGTATTCAATGTTTTTATTTGGTTTAATTGTATTAATCTTTTGCATGACTATTTCAGGAACCGGTGGTAGAATATAAACCTCAAATAATTTGAAAAGAAAACTTACTGGGCAAGATCAAGAAATGGAGGGTTCAAAAGAAAGTATTGGAGAAAAAAGTACAAAAATTTAGAAACTACCTACCTAATAAAGTACCTACCCAAGACTGATTTAGCATTTGATTTTATTTATAACTAGTGGCCCGGGCAGATTTCCTGCCTTAATGATTTTTTTTACCTTCTTTGAACTTGTAAAAATGTAACGGTGGAAGGATTAGCCAGATCGGTTCAGCTTCAGCCGTTCTCAAGTTTTAGCGAGACAAACGCTTTGGAATAGGTATCCATTTTTACTAATATAGATTTCACTAGAAATTAGATATGTTCTTAGACAAGATTAATGATAATAATTTTCAGAAATTTGCGTATTTTTATTAATACTGACATATAATCGTTAATGCAGGGAATCCGGGCTCTCTACCCAAATGTCCAGCCAAATTAGATTTTTACAATATATTTGGTGATGTGATGTCCAAAGAAAGCCGCTAGGACCGGTCACTGTAGAGATAGTTTTTCGAACACATAGGGTTCGCTCACTTTATCTGCGTTTTCGTTCGCATTTCACTCGTGCGAATACGTACGAACGATCTGCTATCGATGTGCAATCGATATAGTACTTCTAAGTTCGGGATTATTAGTGCGTGTTCGTACGTATACGCACGAGTGAAATTCGTACGAAAACGCAGCCAAAGTGAGCGGGCCCTTAAGAACATATATTCTAATTGCTTTTTCGATGATCGACATCCACAAAAATCGATAATCAGCACATCACTAGCCAAATACGAACTTGTGACAACCATCTACATGACAAATCGACGACACTGTAATACGTTGCTGTAACGTAGATATGTCTCTTTCTAGCGCACTGGTTACATCGTAAGTAAAAGAAAATAGAAATATGCATCTCACTTGCTATTTTCACGAGTCATACCACTGATGTTATAGACTAGGAGCCTGAGGGTGCCAGAGCTACCTTAAATTCGGAAAGCTGAAAGTTCTACCATGTGTACACCCAACATAGGGTTTGACAATGTATTATTTTTTAACAACTTATTTTTATGCTTTAATATGAAACTTTATTCAATTTTCAATAATCCCTATTTTTAAAATGTTTAAATGGCTTCTTTCAGTATGAAATAAATAAATTAATATGTTCTCATTCTAAAAGTCGTAAGTCCATTAGTCCCGTCCGACTTGTACGTGTACACGTGGAAGAACGTTCAGGTTTCTGAATTTAAAGTAGGCCTGGCACCCGCGGGCTCCTAGTCTATCAAGCATCGCAATTACGATACGCGTGAACGGACCTCATGCAGGAAATGCTGTACGTGTAGCAATTGTCACATGCGACAATGTAGCAAATGCTATACAATGGACATTAACCCTATCGCAAGCCACGTAGGTAACTAACAAGTACGCATTTAAACTTGGTTTAAATAAAAGTAACCGTCTCAGTACAAAGTTGAAATCACTTGATAAATCCTCAAGACTACTCTAAAGTAAACATCTAGCTCGCGTGCTTTCTTTGGAAAAGTTTGATGTACGAAATTTTGGAGGAGGCTGGGAAAAACTGAGAATAGAAAGACATAAGTTGTTATATCAAATAGATGGATGTATTTCTCGTTACAGATTTTTTTATAAAAAGTATTATCGATGCACCTGCTTTTATTTTGATTAGATAAATTTAATTGTACGTACTTTTGTTTGTCTGTCTACACACCAAAGCCTCCGACCCAGCAGTTTAAGTCATTTTCAAACATTTAATTTAACAGACACCATTATAATTACTGTCAAAACCACTAACTACTTAACCTATTTAAAATAATCTCTTATCAACACCATAACGTTCATAAACTTTTATTTATATTTAAAAAATACTATACATGTTAATATATTATTAAAAATACCATATTCTAATAAATAAAATATAACCACTTAACTAAACTAAACTTAACCTTAACTAACACTAATCCGGGAATAACCCACCCCTGGTCTCTCCTGGTGCAAACGTGTCCATCACCCCAGCTGCGTTTCCACGCTGGATAGCAATGGACAACCGCTGCAGCAGAAAAGACCCGGCGCGGGGATCACAGGTCCTCTCCCTCAGTCTACCTCACTAACTTTCATACATTAAGAAAACCAAAAATAGTCCGCTGCAATGGAATTAATTGTACTTACTTGAATTTTATAAAATGCCACATCAAAATAAGGAAGCTTACTTCAACCAAGACATTCTTAGCAAGGCAGAGGCGGCGCGACAAACTTGAACGTACGATAGCAAGATTTGCATAAGATCTTAAAACAGCAATCGGCTGATCGCTCCATTTTAGCTCCAAGTCAACCTTAGATACTTCTAGCTCGAATATTTATTTAACGAATGCAGTATATGGAAAAAGTTGCCATATTAATAGAAAGAAATGCATTTCTAAATATTTTGTAAAGGATAAAACGGTGTTTGAGGTAAATATAAATTTAAGGAGATTAAAAAAGGAACCTTTAACATTTTACATCCACGCCACATGTAAAATAATAGTCTTGATTTATATTAACTGTACCCTAAATTAAATTACTTATGCTAGCGTTTCAGAATCAGAACTGAACGCATTGCACCGTTCTTGTTGAGACACACAGTTAATATAAATGTGTGTCTCAACAAGGTAATCAGAATTTAAGGTCAGTTTTTTGCATACAAACATATCGTCACGCCTCTCTACCGTCGGGGTAGGTAAAGACCACTTCTCTCCACGTGCTACGATTAAAACACACTTCTTCTGCCTCATCTTCATTCATCAGTCGCCTCATACATGCACGCATTTTTAGTATTTTCAAGCTTTACAAGCAATACAAACAATAGCAACTTCAAACAACTTCAATACCAGTCAGCCCATCACCAGGGGAGTAGAACCACAGGAGAACCATACATCTTTAATCAAATAACAATACCAACAAGCCTATGTGAAATGGCCAAAAAGAAAACCACTTCTGCTACCCTAGTACCGAATCGTGCTATCACGCCAACTCGCGTGTACTTTTTGTAATTAGATTACTGACAAATACAGTACCGGCTTTAGGTTTTCTATTTTGATTGATAAATGATTAATAGGTATTGGATAATTATTTGAAATATACTTTACTACCTGGGACCCAAGTCTGCTAATTTAAAATAGCCTCAGTTGTGTAGGTACCTATCGGAATAGTGTCAATGTCATTTTTGACACATTTGGTATTCTGCTAAACAATGGCTTGCAAATTTCTTGCACTGATTGCGACAAAATCTGTCAAAAATACCATTGACACTCTATCGACACAAAACTGTAATGTATTCATTCAATTAGGAATAAAAATCGCACGATTTTCTGTAGATGGCAATGTAGTGAAGTTTTAACGTGCATGAAAGAAACATTTTTTTTCTCAGTTGAGTACCTAATAAATAATTACTGTTTGAAACTCAGACTCAAAAATCGAATTGACCTGGGGCCCAAGTCTGCTAATTTAAAAATAGCCTCAGTTTTGTGTCAATTGCATTTTTGACACATTCGGTCGCAATCAGTGTAAGCCACTGTTTAGCAGAATACCAAATGTGTAAAAAAATGCCATTGTTACTATGCCGCAACACAACTGAGGCTATTTTAAATTAGCAACTTGGGCCCCTGTTCATCGATACTGACGCCTAACGCCGTCACTGGCAAAAGAAGGTCTTTCCATTGTACTGTGATTGAAATTGTTTCTCACAATAATGTCCGTTTCTGAGTTTATCGGTTCAGATCCCTTTTGAGGGGAAAGAAAATTGTTTTGTTGGTATTTCAAGGGTTGATCAGATAGAAGATACTTTTAGACTGTTTTTGGGTTTTTTGATGTTATTTTGTAATTGGTTAACATATTCTACCCTTTTACTAACATTTTAACAATTTTCTTAGAGTGGTCAAAATTATGAAAGAGGTTTTCCGTGACTTTGTTCGCATTCATCGTAAAACTAAAAGAATATCTTAAAACAATATAGCCTATGTGTTATTCTGATGTATAAACTATAATACTGTCACAGATTACTAAATAGTTACTAACGTATACTGCTAAGTTTCATCAAAAACCCATTCAGTTGTTTTTGCGTGAAAGGGTAACAAAGGGGTTTGAAGATAATGTCCTACCTAAACTTGTGTATGTACCTTTTTCGACAAAAATGACGGCAGTCTATGAAACAAATCGAAAATATAGATGAAATAACTTTGATAAAGCGTCACGTTTCCGAGATATAGGCTGTCAAAGATAGATTAGTGGCGCCAGTATAGGAACATGAAAAACTGTGTTTTGGTGCTATTAAATGGCATATATCGTATTGGAAATTGATACTAGAAGTTAAATGAAGGATTTTGGCTTATTTTTGAGACGCCCCTCCCTCACCCCAAGATGTACAGCCAAAATTTTTATTTTTTAGTTATAAATATTGTAGGAATTTCCTGAACCTGAACTATCATTAATGAAGATTTCATTGACTGCGGCGGCCACTTTTGGAAAATAAAAAAAAATTTTTTTAGATAGGACACTCTCCATACTAAAATCTTCAAACCCCTCTCACATCCATCCATACACCAATCGGTATAAACTTTAACATTTTATAGAATTAGTAGGAAACAAAAATATATAACTTTTAAACTGTATGAATAGACCGTTCACAATAAAATGCCTTCAATCAAAAGTTACGAAACACAATCATCAAACAGAATTACCTATCATCAAATGTTACTATAGTTCATACAGCAAATACAAAATTACTAAGTCGTTAGTAACGCGTGGTTGCTTACAACTTGTAAACTAGATACAAATACAAAACAGGGTTGAATTAAGACAATTTCTATTTATTTAGGATCGCTAGTACTTTATAAAGTAAGTTTAGCAATTAGTACATACCTACATACATATCTATCACGCTTGTCTCCCATTGGTTAGGCAGAAACCACTTCTCTTCATTTGCTACAATTCAAACACACTTTCCTCCGCTTTATCCACAGTCGCCTCACACAAGCGCATCGGTTTACAGTATTCCTGAGTAATACTTACAACAATAGGTAGTCGAAAATACCGAAGTATATACGAAAAGAATTTATCCAGTTCTGATATTTTTATTTACATTTAAAACATTTAATACTTTTTGTTCAAAATTAAAATACCTACTTTATTAAAAATTAACATCCAACAAGAGGTCAAAGTTAAACCTCGGGAATTTATAACTTACTTCCTTCTAAAATAATCGTGAACCCCTAAATGCAGTCCTGCTACTGAGATGCGCACACGCATGGCACACCATTACACCCCGTTGCGCCGACATCTCATAACGAGTGTGTCAACTACCAGTACCAATTGCTGATACATAAACATTACTCATGGTAGGGTTGCCAAGTAAAAGGAAATTGCTTAGATAATTGCAATAAGTTATTTTCCTACTAATAAGTTAAAAAACTAATATGTCATTTTCCTGTGATGCATGTGTCTATGTAGAGAAAATAAAATAAAAATTAACATCCATAATACATAAAAAATAAAATTTTAATAAAACATTATCTGGTATTATTAACGTACAATCGTAAATGTTTTAACACGAATTATGAAATTATTTAAAGCTACGAGTATTACTAAGTATCCAGAAGATCACTAAAAACTACCTAAACTTTCCACCAAAAAAGCAAAAACCTTACATACATACATGATTATGTAAAACATTTAAGTATTGAAAATACCAGATATTTGCGATACAAGCTCTCTGCACTAAGTAATAGCGGAGAGACCACTTTTAATCTTTCACATCCCAGAAAAAAAAAGAACAATAGAAAATCTATTGTGTCTGGGTTTATAATGAGTCAGTGGGATATGAGAGGTTAATTTCTATTTGTTTGTCACCTTTTTGGAATTATTATTATCTTACTTTTGGTTTAAATTGTAAAAAATCACAGAGTAAGAAATCTTTAATAAGCTACCATGTGAATCGAATGCAGATTCATCACCTACCCTAATAAAACAATTGACAATATCTTAACGACAATCACTAAAGGACCAAGAATCATTCATTCATCCATAGAGTTGTCACAATCTCGCAAACTATGAAGCCGATACTCTAGATGCAAATAAAAACTTTGATCCTTATTGTTAAGAACTTGAAGATTCAGTTTAGTTTGATAAAACTATGAGTAATAATGCAGGAGCGAAGCCACTCCAATCGATCACTCTCTAAGGGATATTAACGGATGTTTCAGAAGAAAATAATAATGGGTTCTGCGGAGTTGATGGAAGCAAAATAACTGCTGAAACAGATGGTTTTGTATCGATAAATTGACATTCCTAAGATTATCTTCGTTTGTAATAGGTATTTGGTTTTACTATTTCTTGTGTAAGATGCTTAAGCCAGCAGGCGTAGGTATGAGGAAATAACACTTGTATAAAAGTTTCTTAAAAAAATTACTTTAAAGAGGGTTTTTTTTATAATTTCTATTATCTGTGGTTGTAACATAGGTAACACACAAATATTAGTATGGGAACAAACGATTCTCAAAAAAAAAAATGTTTTTACGTAAGAAAAATAATACTCAATACCTACTCAATAGTTTATCGCTACACAATGTTATATGGATGAGCTTACAGCTACTAAGTAATAAAATTACCAAAGTCAATGATCGTGGTATGAAAATACTCCAATTCTCAGTTATGAGAGTTATTTTGAATGAATCCTTTACTTGAATAATACGAACATGAAATAATAGAATTTATTTATTGTTAAAGCAAATCAAAGAAGAAATATGCGAGGAATTTATCAACCGAGAAATTTAATTTAGCATAATCCGTTCTACAAGTATTTCGTAATTCGGGCATTCTCCATTCGGAGTTTGTGTTATGTTTCATTTAATAATAAAATGATATTTATAATATTCAGCGTAAATGTGTAGCTACGTATTACACGTATGAGTTTTCAGATTATCAAAAAAATCCTGGAAATTTGACAGAATGTAATATTGATCAGACAATTTATATATTTGCCTTTGCACACCCCTGAATTATCCGCGTTATTTTAAATTCCGAACGTCCATTGTTGTCGCCTATCCACTCCTATATCGCTTATATTTATTCGTGTTACCTCACCATTTTAAGTTGACATCATTCGAGCCTTTGCCCTTAACACTTTCCAGGATGTGTAGAAACAAGGTGGGTCTAGTAAGATTGGTTTTAACGTTTCAAGTAATGTTTATAGTCGTTCACCTAATAAGGAATGGTAACTGCGAACTTCTCAGGTTTGGTATTGAGGATTAGTGGGTACCACAGTACTATTGTTGGTTGAAAAAATGTGCGAAATAAATGTTTGTCCAATGGTATTTGTAGAAGCTGTGGTATTCGCAGGCGCGTGAAATTGTGCCTAGGTCATTATCATTCCTTTTGAGGTTTTGTAGTCTAATTTTAGATGAGGTTTGTTGCTTTGTGCTTTAAGGACGTAATTGTTTGTTGTGTTGAATAGACTAAGGGAATATTTGCGTATCTATTCCAAATGAACGCTCAACTAGACTAGGACTAAGGAGATTAAGTATTTAAATTTATAATAATTAAAATCTAGAACTTATATTGGTGTTACCAATATTTTAGACTCGGCCACTAACAAACAAGCACACAATTATGAGGTAAAATGAGAGTGGTATTATAATAAAGAGAAACATTATCAATCCAAAATGATTACACGTGACTCTTTGAAAAACAATAAAACAAATGGGACCACAAATCGGACCGATTTTTTTCCGGGAATAATACTTCTTAGGACTTACGCGTTGCCCTGTCAATTGGTTAGTTAGTAGGCATTTAAATATCCACCAAAAAGTCAATGGCTATCACACATCAAGTGTGTGTGTATCAGCTTTAGGTATTTAGAAATAAATGTTACTTTTTGCGTGTTGCGGTGGCGGCGGCGGCGGGGCGGCGCGGCGTTCGCGATGCGTTTTTATTTTTTGACAAGTGCCATCGCCGCTCACCGAACCATTGTTCTGGCCGCCAACATTGCTTGTTATTTCGGAGTCTTCCACAAAGGTAGCAAATGTTTGTTGTTAATTTAGATATATATATTTTTTATTATGTAGGTATTATAACTTCGAACACTTGAGGTTGGTTGGGTGTGGATAGATCGCCTATTGACTGATCATAGAATTTAAGAGGTCTTGTTGGTACAGTTTTCGCCACTCTGCTCTATTCTCATTTGTCCGTTATGTTGTTGACTAGAGGTTTATTTTGATTTATGTAAACATTTATTTTAAAAGGTAGATACCTAACGGACTATTTTTTCGTGGTTCCACATTACGTGGTTTACTAAATTATAAGTGTAAAAAAATCATAAGCGGTGAATTTGTCATGACCACTCTTTTGTAAAATGTTTCAAGTTATCAAGACCACTGTAGAACACACTTGAGTCCCGAGCATCCGAATCCACGCCAATGCCTGCTCGCGATTCCGAATATATTTTGACGTGTTCGATTTTCAAAAAATCCCGTTTTAAACTTTTTTCTATTTTTTCTTTTTCCGCGCACGAGGCGAGGACAATGCGGTCTGGGGCGTAACGAATAAGTTGATTTATAAAAAAGCATGTAGCAAACTCGCTTTATGGGGTTAATACCGTGATTTGTAACTCTTGATGTTGGAATATGGTCTTTTATGTGAGTTTTGTAGGCGCAAATGTTCTCGAGATTGCTTTCAAGTATTGTATTTACCTTTTGTTTCCGCTGGAAATGAAGTAAGGTGACTGATTGAGTCGGTTGGTTCTAGCTAGTGGAACGGATGTGGTGTCTTGAAGTTTGTTTTCGAGTTGTATTGCCATTTGTCACGGTTATATTGTTGATTTGCATTTGTTTTGAGTAGTGTTTTGTTTTAGATGCATTTAATGTTATTAAAGCTTTGCTATATCGAATTCTTAAAAAAGCTATTATGTTACTATTTTCTATAGGAAAATACCTATCTATGAAACGCAGTAATAAAATTATGGTTGACATTAAAATTCAATGATGAATAGCATGCATGGATCAATTCCTTTAAAATAAGAACTTGGTGGTCCATTGAAGTTGTACGAAATCGTGACCAGAAATTGGAAAGGTTTACATTTTGTAAGAAATATTAATAATTTCATTACAATATACGCAGATATCTATAATTTACAAACAGATGCCTATAATTAAACTATAATTCTTAAAATCTTACATGATTAGAATGGCAGGTGTCACTAAAAGTAGCGAAGTAACTTTGTACTAACGGCCCATAAGTGTCGTAATTTGCATCAGTAAAAATCATAATTATTTTTACAACTATAACCGTTTTAAAATTATGAACTGTATTTATACATACAATAAAATCAATGTTTTCGACATAAAACGTAAAGATACATAAAACATAATACTTAATAACACACATAATACTTTTCCAATAATATGAGATTAAATACTTTTCCGTTCTAACAAGGTTATATCATCGTGAAAAAAAATTAAGGATGTGACCAATCGATTTCTTCAAGTCGATATTTTTTCATTATCATAAAGTCTATGAAAATAGTAATTATAAGATTTTTTTTTGCTTTAAAGTAATTTTAGTAGATTTTAGGAGCTTTTTAAGTAGATTCATTGTTTTTAAAAATTGACGCACGGTGTCACTACTCTTTGGTTTTTAGCACCTGCGAATATTTAACCGAGCTCGAAATGGAGAATTAATTACGTACTTAATTAAGCTATTTGTACACAGATCCGGGCCGTGGCCAGTCAGGAGGGAAAACAATACGTCGCCATGACAACGTGTCCAGGAGGTGTCAGGGAAAAAATATCATTCCATACAATATCTATGGATTCGTTCACACACGTTGTCATGACGACGTATTGTTTTTCCTCCTGCCAGGCCACGGCCCGGACATGTCCCGTGTGGGGGCGTGTTTAGATAGACCTTAAGCCATTCTTTAGCAAAATACCAAATGTGTCACAAAATGCCATTGACACTCAATATTAGTCACACAACTGTGAGTATTTTAAATTAGCAGTCTTGTGCCCCCAGATGCCTGGTAATTAAACAAAACCATTGATTTTTCTACGCAACAAACAAATTTTTATTTAAGCGGTTAGATTTATTAAATGAAAGTTATTATTATTTCAATTGAAGATTTCTTGTAACAACATTCCGTATGTTATCACTTCCACTCTTTTAAAGTTATGAGATGCCGAAGGTTTAAGGCGAAGATGTTTATGAGGCGACTGATGAATGTGAATGAAGCAAAGAAATGTGTTTGGATCGTGAAGTGGGGGAAGTGGTCTCTGCCTACCTCGATGGGAAAATAGCGTGACGGATGTGTATGTATGTGTTGATTATGACACCTTTCGCAATATAAAAAATTCTGTTACTGTCATAAGAGTGTATTAATAGCAAAATAACAAGAAGAAACGAAATATGTATTGCTCTTACATATTAGCGGTTGTGATTTTATGTTTGTTATACAAATAAGAATCGCGGTTGGACATCCCTCAGCATTGACATGCTACAACCGCTACCTAGTATGGAGACAGGAGAAATAAAAAATTATCTACTCATTTAATAACATACAAAATAATAGAAGACCAAGTCAAAAGTACCCTAAACCGACGAGCCAACGAGATTTATGAGACGATTTATGAATGTGGATGAAGCGGAGTGGTCTCTGCCTATCCTGGTGGGAGAGGTACGTGACGGATATGTAAGTATTTATGTAAAAAAATAGAGCTTAAACCAAGTTTATTCGATTTTCTTTGAAATAGGCATCCTTCTCCTTAACAGTTAATTTTCAAGATGCAAGATTAACAAGCGGGCGCAAATTCGGGGCGTAACCGAAAATCATTTATTTCTGTGTTGATAAAGTTATTTATAATCTTTTACAAGAACAACGTGGAGTGTTCCAAGGAAGTTTTATTTACAATCAGCAAAGGGCTAAAATTAAATAAATAAATATTGATTTCTTAGACCAAATACAAAGATTTGCTTTGAATATTTTTTAAAGAAAATATAGTTCAGGCACGTAGGTTAAGTAGATTTGTATTTTAGGTGAAACTGTATTCTAATTGTTCCCTTAATACTTGTATTAAATCAATACAGAAATTGTATTTTTAAAACGAGGCCTCTATACCCATATAGAGTTTTATGTATTAAATGTTGCCCATTTAAAACTTTTGTTAAAAAGATTTTTAATAAAAAAAATGGCTTCACCTGCTTCATGAAACGTTTTTTTTTACTGTTTTTAACGTTTTTTTTGGTCTAAGTAAAGGAGCACATTCGAAAAATTAACACGTCCAAGATGTTTACTTAAAAATGTTCAAGCTGGACAATTCTTTCATTAGTAACTCAATACTAATACCTATTGGTATTTTACTGGTTTTATTGAATCGTTGAATAAATAAAAAATACTTTATTGTTGCTGGCAAAAAATAGGTATAAATACGTACCTAACTACAAAAAAATATTTTGTTTAAATACACCTTTAATGTGTATTCTGTCAATGTCATGTGACGTAATGCTTATTAAAATAATGATATAGGTAATAAATACCTAATTGAAACTATTATACCATACAAAACAAATAAATATACTTACCTTAACAAGATGGTTACTAATTTAGGGTATAATAATATTACATACATACATATATACAATATACATATCCTCTCTCCCATTGAGGTAGGCAGAGACCACTTCCTTCCACTTGCTACGATAATAATATTATAGTACTACAATATAACTTTTTTGCAATAAAAAAATACCTATTAAATTTAAATACCTATACTGTTGATAAAAGAACAACGCATTTCCCCTTTATGCAGTAGAATAATTTTAAAAAAATATTTATTATTTTAATATTAAAGTTAAGGCTTTAGTTTTAAAAATTGCAAAGTCAATTCCTTTTACAGACCGCTGGAAACTTGATATTTTAACGAGCCCCGTTTTAAATTTATAATGCTTGCTTGTACATTCAACACTCAATGCCTACCAATTTTAATGCGACGTATAGGTAAGCGTATATACTTTAATAAAATAACTCTTATTTTTGTTACTAATTTACGCTAATAATAGCATGATTGGATATAAGTATATTTGAGTTATATTTGTACCTATATAGGGTGACTTTAAATTAGTGAACGATAGAAAAGAATATGCATGCACTCGTGATAACAAACAAATTTTGCTATAGGACCAAGTTCGAAATCATTCAATTTCGAACTCCCCATACAAAATGCACCAGCTGATAGTATGGGGGACCAATTATTTTTTTATGATTTCGACCTTGGTCCCATAGTAAAAGTTGTTTGTTATCATGAGTATATGCGTATCCTTTTCTATCGTTCACTAATTTAAAGTCACCCTATATACGAGTTCTTTTAAAATAACTACATATTATGATTGATTATATGACTAGGTACATATGATTATATGACAAAGATCATTTGATTCATCGATTGATTGTTCGTTTCCTAATTAATTAAAAATGTCAAAGTTTGTCGAAGTCAATGGATGGATGAATGAGGATGTTTGTTACTCTTTCACACAAGATTGTAATTAATGAAACTATACAATAGCTTGCACATTAGGATGACACATCCAGGATATTAAAAGATATTCTGTTAGTTTTCAAAAAAATGATGATAAATGGATGTGAATTCGCGGGCAGCGTCTATTATTCATATTGTAATAAAACTCAATCGGTACATTTTTTAAATTTTGATTAACCAAATGGAAGGAAGGAATGGTTTAGGAAGAGGTCTCTGCCTACCCCAATGGTAGAGAGGTGTAACGGAAAGATATGTATGTAGGTATGTTAGCCAAATCAAACACATTTAATGATCCTAAAATATTTCACATGTTCTTTTTAACCGCGAAATCGTTAAAAAAACAATGGTCCCCTCAAAACTTTAAATAATGCCATTCACTTATGATCCAAGCTGAACTTAGGGTCTTTTTTCTGCGAGCACATGTAACAACCCACAAATGTTTACTAGGTTCTCGGGTTGTATTACTACGCCTATTGTGTGTGGCTCGGGTTAAATCTTGCGGGTTTGAAGAATCAGCCTCAGATCGAATAAAAACTCTAGATAGACCTTCTGAACTTAGTTGACGACGGTTTTATGAACATGCAGATTGCAGCGATATCAGGTATACATCTTCGCTCCTAGAACGTGAAATAAAGCCAGCCAGGAACTCTTTATAGGTAGCTGAATCGTTTTAATTTTTATTTTAATCGCTGTCTTGATCACTCACTTGTGCCGAATTGGTGTGATGTAATGGTATCTATAGGTACGTACATACAAATGGATTTTGACGTCAGCTATTCGTATGACGTAAAGCCGCCACAGGCATGATTGTTTAATTTTGGTGTGTACTTACCATTATGAATTGACTCGCAGTTCTTCCCATCTCCACTACTAAGTAAGCATCAATCTAAACGTTTCATTGATCTCAGCTATCAGCATTCTCGGTGGTATGGTATTGAAAACGCATTGGTGGGTCGTTCGCAACCGGTTTGCATTATACCGGCGGATCTGAGCGCGCATGCGTATACCCACCGCGTGTCGGGTACTGCTCGCAAAATAAGTTCGTAAGAGCCCATTTAAAAAAAAAACTTTTTGGAATATGCTCATTTGAAAAACTATGTAATTGTACACAGCACTCAAAGCCTCGTTCGTCTATGTTAGAAGATTCATGGTGCATAAATAAGTAGGTACCTACATATCCCTTACGCCTCTCTCCTATCAAAGTAGGCAGAGACCACGTCTGAGAGTCATCCTTCCGCTTGCTTCGATCCAGACACACTTTTTCGCTTCATCCACATTTATCAATCGCTTTATAAATGCCCGTCAGTTTAGGGTACTCTTGACTAGAGATTCATGGTGCAAGCCGAAAATACCGTTTCTGGATACTGAAAATATAGAGCGAGAGTAACAAGTTCTTCTACAGAACTACAATATCAAAGCAAATTAAAATATATTCGCAATGAAATAATTTGTTTTGCAAACCGTACCCAAAACGCAGATAATATATCCTGCAATCCTTTAAAATAAAAGCCGAGTTTCAAGGTCTGTGAACTTGGATCGTTTACTAAATTCAATATCCATAATTAACAACAAGTCAATCACGGTACACCTGTATCTTTACCACAGAGACAGCCTCTCGATTACCTTGTTAAAATCTAACATTTGGAACCGCCCGGTCAAAACATTTGGTGCTACACAAAACTACAACAAAATGGTGGGGAACTTTAACATTTTATATGACTTTTAATTACTTACTATTTAAACAATTTATGTGATTATTAACTTGTTGCTAATTGATGTATTTTTACCTTGATTTTTTTGGGTTATCTTGAACGGGGTAGAAGAAGGTTTATAGGTACTTAAAGACTCTAGGCCCTGATTCTCATGTTGCAACCCGGTTTTTTATCAAAGGATACTTTGTTATGTATACACAAACCAATGTAACCCGACAAAATAAAATTCGCAAATTGTCAGATGTTCTGCTACTAAGGTCACAGTAACGATAAAATTCTATAAAAATCCACTACAGATTGGCACTAAGCCTTCATAGATCTTCAACAACGCAGTTTATAGTAGTCTTTTTTATTATTGAAAAATTCGTAGGTGTGATTTTTTGCTCTCTTTTGTTACGGCAAATTATTCAGTTTGTGCATGTAATTTGTAATTCTGAAGATTTAATTGGTCAGACTGATATTTTAATGGGCTAAGAGGCGCTTTTGAATCATTAGGCGTTTAGTTTCTCAGATTACTCTCTCGTTTATGGTTTATAATAATTACTTTAATAATTTTCAAAGTTATTTTAGAAATATGGTTATGTTTGAAATGTTGTTTTGCGTGTTTTTAGTTACCAACGTCATTATGGTTAGGTTTTCTAGAAGGTTCAATAATTAACACAACCTCTAGAGGTTATGTTAATTATTGAACCTTTTATCACCATGCTAAATTGATGTTATTTATTTTAATTTATCTTATAGTGTTGTGGCTACTCCTGAAACACATAGTAGAAGACTTCTTTTGGTATTAAGCTAAAAGAGTACCATATTTCTGCGATTACCTCTTGTTCATCATCAACATCATCATATTTAAGAGCGTCGCTTTTTTTTTTTGTTTTTCACTTGTTGGTGGAGTCTACGCTACTCTGCTCTACTCTCCGCCGTCCGTTTGAGCACCTAACAGGACACAACTTCCATATACTTACTGTTTAAAATTTTACAAACAACCTACATACATATACCTACCTCAATGTATAGAAACTTTTTGCTCAAACAGCCTCTACAGGAATCCCATCACGCTAACTAGAGCCCACTCCCACGCATTGCGTGGTGTCGATTGACTTTGATGAATTATTGCAAGTCCGTACACCGCTTTAGGCACTCGTAAATTTTAACGTTTGAATTTCTAACATAAATTGTTGTCCGTGTGTTATCTATTATCGTTTGCTCGTGTTGGGGTTTTAAAAAGATGACATTCAAATTAAAATATTCATTTTCACAGAATAAGTTTTTTACAAATATATAAAAAGTTGATACATAGTACCATGTATGGACCCTGTATAGCGGTAGTGCAGAGCTACGTTACAAACTAATCATACCCTTAAAATTTATCTTGTGATTTGATCTTGCATAAGAAACCATTCCAAAACCACGCACCGCACCCGCACAACTCCCGCGCTACAACCGCTAACTAGTACGTATAAAAGCGTTAAGGCCAAAACTAGTAGACTGAGGTTTCATATCAAGTGTCAAATCATAAATCACAAAATAAATAACATAAACTTACTTAACAGTGCTAAACCGAATTCAAATAGGCACGGCACAACTTAGATACTATCATGATTGTGCCACATAGAAACGTATTAGGATATAAAGTAAATTGCATAATAGGATTTATGGGCGCCAGCCGTATTGATTGAGTAATTCTGCAGTACACATGTGGCCATTCTCTGTTGGATGCTATTACCAATTTGCCACCCGCTTTGTATGAGGTTAGGTGCTTTCTGGACATAGTCGTCATTCTTTTGTTTGTGTAGCTTACAATAGTCTTACCAATATTGTCCATATCTCTATTTTATAACTCAAAAACGACTTAATCGGTTTGGCTGAATATGGGTAGGGTAGTTAGGAACCAGGGGAAGGCCATAGGATAGGTACTTTTTATTATATCCTTATTTCCTTGACGGAACAAAGGTAGCACGGTCAGCTGTTTTGTTACCTATATTAATATCAAAGCTTGTCAAGCCCAGGTCAGAAGTACCCTAAACCAGCAACGTGCATGAATGACAAGACTGATGAGTGTGGATAAAATGCTTTCGTTTCATCTTATCATATGTAAGAGCAATATAATGGGCCGATCAGTCCACTGCTGAACATAGGCTTGTCCTTACACACCGCAACGCTGAGATCGATCTTCGGTTGCTTACATTCAGCTCTTGCCATACTTGATACACGATATACCAAAATATAAGGCCATAAAAGGCATAAACTTATTCTTTAATTGACATTGACAGAACCAATAACATAAGTAGCTATTTTTTTTAACTTAAATTATAAGAATAATTAATTTATGACTCAATCTAATGAAAAGCGAAGAAGTCTCTTACCTTAAAGTGCTTTATACAAATATAATTATAAACTTGCTTATCCCTATCTAAAGACTAGAGATAGCCTCTTAATTCCGGGTTGAGTCTTTGTTAATCTTAGCGTAATGGGTCCAGCGGAGATAGTTTTAATACATTTTGTTGCAGCTACAGTCAGCCTGTTAAACTCTGCTAAAATAACCGTAGATTTATCATTATTATAATAAAATTTCATGTTATTAAAAATTTTATTTTTTAAAGGAAAATATTGTAATTATCAGACAATATCATGTTGTTTGAAAATTAATTTAAATTTTGAGTATAACATGATATTACCAGAATTAAAGATGAATGTTATTGAATTTCACTCTGTAGTTATGTTTTATAGATTTCACTCTAAAACAATATAAAAAAAAACTATATGATCTTTCACCTTGCCTGTCTTAAACGAATAACACAAAAAAAAAACAATGAGGTAAGTAGGTATATCTTAAATAAAATTGAAAAATTATAATTATTTAGATCGTCTGGTTGTTATTCTAATCAATTTCTAGTTGCAGGATAGGTCGTTATTATTATTAACATTACACGTCTTGACCATAAAGTCATTATAAAACTACCTTTAACCTCGCCTATACCCCTAAACATAATCCAATCCTTCTAAATTAACTACGAATACTTTATAATGAAGACGTCTCGTTTACCCTACAGGAAGCTAAACACCAATTAATTAGAGAATCGCCATCACGATAGCAACCGTGATAGCGACCGCTTGCTATTAATCTGAAAGCGATCGGCATGATAAAGGCGACAAGCTACTGGTTTGTTCCACTATTAAACTGTAAATAGTATTATATCAGGGTATTTAGAGATACTTAGAGCACCTAAGAGTGCTTTAGCACCTTTGTTGTGGTTTGACAAAGGCCAAGTCAAGAATACCCTAAACCGACGGGCATGTATGAGGCGACTGATGAGTATGTATGAAGCGAAAGAAGTGTGTTTGGATCGTAGCAAGTGGAAGGAAGACTCTGCCTACCCCAATGGGAGAGAGGCATGACGGATATATATGTATGTACGGTATGTTTATAGTTAGATAAACTCAAAATAAATAAGGTAAGTAGGTACTAAATTAGTATTTATTATGGAAAGAGTTTCAATAACAGTAATTACCTACGTAAGCAACCGTAAAATGCATTAAGCGAAATCCATTAAGAACAAACGTATAAACAAACTTTCAATTACCTTTTTAAAGTATATTAAAAACTCTTTGGTTCTTAAAGTTGCTAGTATTTCATGATATGGGTATAAAGGCCATTGCATACTGAGTACGTAACAAGTAACAGTGACATAACAGAAAAACATACAATATGACCTCTTATGGTAGTTGCTGTTAAAAAAAGCCACACCGTATAATAGTGTTATATATTTCCGCCCCATTTTGGATAAAAAGGCAAAAGTTTAAGTAAAAAATAATGTAAGTCAATACTACATGCTCAAAAGGATGCAATGATGCAATAAATCATTCATTCAAGGGTGAATCAAGAGCTGACACAAATGCTACTTTTAAGCAAATGAGAATGACTGTAAGCATAATAAACCAAAGTAAGTAGGTAGCTATTTTCTCCCAAAAATCATGTAAATTTTTGCTACAGTTTAACCGGTATCGCTGAACCGCGCCTTAAGCTATCTACACACCAAAGCCGCCGGCTGGGCCGGCAACTTTAGGTACATCACACGAATGGCAGCTGTCAAAAAAATTACCATTAGGAACCATTAGAAAGTGGGATGAGGGAGCATTGGTGGCGTTATATCAGTCTACCATCAATGCTCTTTCTATTGCTGAGGGGCCTGTAGGCGCAGTATACCGGTAGAACTGTAGTATACAAAACTGTAGAATACAAAAGTTTTAAACCCAATACACAAAGGCCTTAAAAGTAACTGGCCACTACCGTATTACTCGATTAAAAACTTCAATCTTTTTTTATCGACCGCCGAACGATTCCGAATTCAAATTAAGACGTTAAGAGAACCTAAAACGATGCTAATGAGGGTCCTTCTACCTTAATGTTTGCACAAAAAGAACACAGTGGGGGATTCTGAAAGCGAGAATGTGCAAAAAGTGAATTCATTTGTATTTTGTTTTACTTACATTTTAGTCAAAGTTTTTGGAAACATTTTAGGAGATTTTTCTTAAGTAATATAAGGAACATAAGTAGTTGTTTACGTTTCGCTTATAATATTTAGTAAAAAAATATAGGTTGTTAAATAATTGAAAGAAATTGAAAATAAACTTTTGCGATAAAAATAAAATTTAAAAATTTTTGCTTCTTATGTCTTATTGTGTAGACATATTTTAGGTATGTTTAAAATTGTACGGAGTATGTACTGTTTTCTGTAATATAATACCATAAGTTTTCAATTGTTTTCTTTAAATTTTTCCCACTTATCAGCTTCATTTTTCCAAGCAGCTCTCTCCTTTTTAAAAATGAACCAGGCACCTAATTTGTTTATTTAAAAAGTGTTTTATAGAATCACTCTCAAAGGACACCGTGTGGGCGCCGGACGGGGAAATTAAACATTTTTGCCTCTCGATTAAGTCTTGCATGTGGTGACATCACCCTATTACGGCATAGATTAAAAATGGTTTTTTTTATTTGATGAAAATCTCTTTCAATATTTTTTTTTCTCTTTATTTTGAATTACTTACTTTTTATTAAATTTATGTTAAAAACATAAACACCTACATACCTTGTTTAAACTTTTTTTTTTCTTAATTATTTTAATGAAGAATGTGCATTATATTTTAATTCATTTGCATTGCATTATATTTTAATTTATGATAATAAATGATTTAAACCTTCTGTACGTTTAAAAAATAATATTCTTTGCACAATTTCCAACAAAAACAAAATAATTTAAGAAGTGTATTGGTAATTTGGTACTTTCGGATTAAGTATGTTAAAACACGCTAATAGTATAATTTATTCCAATTTAAGTCTTTAATTAAGTTGTAAATCTCTCTCAGGACTTAAAAATGTCCTTTTGATTTTTTCTTTTTATTTATTAACTGAGTACAAGATTTTAAGATAAAAGACATTTAAAATTAGACGTTATTATTTTCTTATTTAAATATTTATTCTGTTTTTACTTTTATTTAGGTTGTCTACAAGCCAGCAGTCAGCGGACCCAAGTCTGCAAATTTACTATATTGTCAGTTGTGTGTCGGCAGAGTGTCAATGAGAGCCTCAATGTCATTTTCTGTAACATTTAGTCTCAATCAGTATAAGCCGTTGTTTAGCAGAGTACCAAATGTGTCAAAAATACCATTGCCACTCTGCCAACACACAACTAAAGCTATTCGAAATAAGCAGACTTGGGCCCTTTGTAATACAAATTTTATAATGGCAATTTTGTAAAAAAATCTACAGCATGATTGCATAACTTACATTCTTTCAAAAAAGTCTTCACCACAAAAACATGTCGCAGCAAAACAGAAATAAAGAAAATAGTTTAGAGATAGCACACAGCTATTTTCTATCTAGTAAGTAACCAGTTTTCGGTCAAGTATCCAGTCGGTACAGTTTATCGGCTGCGCTCACAATAAAGATATAAATCAAGGTGAGCACTGAATAAGATCGCTTAAATCTCACTTTATCGCTTGATCGGTTGCTCCTTCATATTATACGCTCATACTTTCTATAGAGGATGATCTTGTATTTATAGACTGGTATCTGTACATGAAATTTTCGCCATATGAATGCATATTAATATTAATATGTCGCAACCTCTCTTAAAATATTGTTTTTAGTCGTGACGTTGTATTACAATAGAATTTGTATTTTATATTTAATTGATGTTTATTACTTTCCTCTTCTACCTTTAATTTCCTCTACTGTGTTACTAACGTCCCGAAGTGCCTTTTTAAAACCACCCCAAACGACGTCTTTAATCATAATCATGATCATATTTATTGCGCTTCCACTTTACAATAAAAAAAACAGTTTATTGACGAATCGATAAAAATAAGATACAAACTGTTACGTCCTATTGCTGGGTAAAGACTTCCCTCCTAGCTCTCCATCTAGTTCAGCTGTGCGCCAGGATTAGGTACCTAATCCTGGAATGCCAAAAACATAAGATAATCACATCTCGTAAAGTATAGAAAAAAATATTTTTAAAAGTATCTAGTTAGACACAAGACACAACTAGACTTTAAAATTAAAACTTACTATGAAAGAAGTTTTTAAAAACTTCCAAGTAAATAATCAGGCTGTATATTAAAAACCGCCCGCGGCGCCGTCAACGATCGCCGCTGCTATGCTTTAAGGTGCTATTTTTGACGTAATAACGTAGACTAGAACGTTATTTTTTATAAAAAATATACTTTAGAAAATGTGTAAACACGGGCTTTACTTCTGGGATGGGCACGGTTTCACAAACCGGTTTTACTAACAGTTTAGTTTTAATTAGGGTTAACCAGTCTTCTTTTAAAGGAAAACTTATTAAAAATAACATTAGTTAACCCTGTCGCTAAACTTGTTGATGAAAATAAAGGCGTAAAATCCAATTTTTTATAGTAGGTACCTAAGTGACAAAAAAATTGTTCAATAAGTTAAGTTACTTTTACTCAGTTATTAGAACTGATTGCAGAATATGGAAGGCTGAGGCTGAGGGTAGGCTGAAGGTAAGCTGAGGATAGGCAGACGAGGCTTAAGACCAAAATACGTGAAAAATGTAAAGCGATGCCTTTTCCCACCGTCAATAACGGCTAGATCAGATAAGAATCTAGGATCGCATATTTGAATGAGTCTGTATTTCAAAATTTCCATCAACTCGTTTATAAAAGTTTAATTTTTCACTACAGAGTTCAAGACTTTTATATTATTTATTTTCTTTACAAGGTAAGATATAACGTAAACGATGTACTACATATAAAACCAATAACAATAGTACTCGTGAAACTGTACAACTTTCCCTAAGGAACATAGAAATACTTATGTAGATCTCTACTGCCTCCGTTCCCAAATATTAGAAAGCCCGTCGGTCACTCATAAACTGAAAAAAATCCTATTCAAATAAAATACGACAGTCGTGAATATAAATAAGCCAAAATTTCATTACGACGATGTTTACTTACGCAAATATTAATAAACTTAGATATTGATTTAGCTATCTTCAAAAAAATTGGAAAATTAATGCGAATTCACAGTACAGTACAGTACAACAGCAACATTTCTTAAAAGTAGTATTTAAGTACACTTGTTGTTTTGTAATTTTTTTATCGATTTTATTCCAATCTTTATACGAAACACTATTATGACTGCGATTTCTTAAATTGGGAAATAAGTTTTAAAAAATCTAAAACTAAAATACTTGTTATACAATCAGTCATTTATGGACTTTCAAAAATAAGAAAATATGAGAACATTACATTAAAAAATAATAAAAAAACCTTCCAGTATCATACAATGTCAATATACAGGGTGTTGGTAATATACAGTGCCAATAAAACCACAGAATTCAGTTCATTTGTGGAATTTAAAAACGTGTGGGCAACAATAAAAGGCGCGACTCGCGGCCATCCTGCGTCAATATTTATACGTATATTTTTTTCGCTTTTGAGTTTTTTCCGCACAGTGCCGATGATAAAAAATATCTTTTCGCTTCTGGTTCGGCGAGTGTGAGGTTATTTTTTTTTTCGTTGGAATACAAACACACTCATTCGTCAGTGGAGTAACAATGCTTTCGGATCCATAAATAGAGATGGAACCGTTACGATTTTATATGAATAAAAACACAGGACTGAATTTTGTGAAGCGTATCGTCGTTTGTTAAAATCCGCGGACGTGACTTTTATTTTCGTGTTAGGTTGTGACAGGTGGATGATATACGCCCGTTATTAATAACCTATCCTGATCCGTTTTTTACCAAATCGAGATTGAAAAAACAAAACACAATTGTGTTCTTGACATGTTTTTGGTACACAAGTGACAATTGTGTTTTGTTTTTTCAATCTCGATTTGGTAAAAACGGATCAGGATAGGTTATTAATAACGGGCGTTAGTCATTTAGGTTTTTAGCTCATTGTCATTTAACTCTAAAAATCACTTTGTCTATGACTGAAAAATATTGTCACTTCTAGACACATTCTTTCATATACCTATTTCTAATTTATTCATTGGTAAGCTGTAACTGTAACCAAACAGATACAGTAAAGAGGTTCTAGTGTGTATGGGTGTCAGTTATCCTTTGATACGTGGCAAAAACCGATAAGTGTCGACTCGCTGCGAGCTGCTCGTATCACGTTATGATTATATCAAATTATGGAATTGCATTCATAATAATGTTTATTAAGATTGGAATGGAATAAATACAAACGTAAAAAAAGTAAATACTACTTTTAAAAATGTTACTGTTGTACTATAATGTGAAAAAGCACTAATTTTCAATTTTTTTTTAAGATAGCTAAACCACGTAACCTACACATTGTTTTTTTTACAGTGCGTGTAACGGTTACGGTTACAGCTCGCCAATAAATATGCGCCTATAAATGTATGGACAGCATAGGTACATTTATTATCCAAGAAAACTCCCGTCATCACAACCCAAACTGAACGTCGCGGAATGATTTTAAAATAATTTATCACGAAGGAAACCCTTAAGACCGTATTTACTTGTGTTTCGAATCGCAGTCCTTTGTGGAAGTTCGCTAATGGGGCCAAATCTGCTGAATCACGACTGTTATGTATCTCATGATGTGAGCTCCTGAATGGATGGTAATGAAAAATGGTAATCACTGTTTGATGGTGGGGTGGCTGGTGCATTTGGGAAACTTCAAATTGTTTTTTCTTCTACACGATAACTTGCTATAAGAACCTGGACAAGTAGGTAATAACAGGACAATATTTGAATTGTGTTACCAGTGTTTTGACTTAGCATATGTACCTACACATTGGTATAAATTTTTTTGACACATAGATGATAGTCCTGATGATACAAGAGAATGGTAATGACAACTGACTGATAAATTGTAGAAGTAGATGAAGTGAAAGAAGTAAGTTTGAATCGTTCGTAGCAAGTGGAGGGACATGGCCTCTGCCCTCCCCGATGTGAATGAGGCGTGACACATGTAGGCATATAAGAATAGGGATGATGACTACATTCAAAAATTCAAAAAATAATTAGTCCTTCTTTTAGGCTATTAAAAATATTTGAAACACATTTTTTACCGGATCAAATACATAAATAAATACAAAGATACAGAGCATCAAAGTGACGGAGTGGGGGGTATTGACGTCACTCCTATGTAAAAATCGTACCTAGGCTTCTTTGTCATTTTTAGTTTAGGAGAAAAAAGAAAAAATACGTGTTGAATATTTTAAAATAATCTATGTGATGGACTAAAAAATATGTTTAGTCATCATGCCTATTCTCAAAGTACCAACTTCATTCCGTTTAGAAAACTCTAAACCAAACCAACCTTCATTTCAAAGCAAAATTTAAATTCCCACACAACAAAATACCCACACATGACGATTCACCAGATCTCAGGCTCGTAATTTCTCAAAAAGACTTGAAGAGGCAGTTCGCACCGGACGGGTCATTCTCAAAGGAGTCCTCGGTCTGGTGTTTAACACCCTCATTGTGGTTATGGTAACAAAGCCTTAGCAACAAAGGCCCTTGCGATGTAAATCTTGACTGGATGTGTCATATAAATTTTGCACTGGGAAGTCTGTGTGCTGGAATAGACTTGACTTTTTTAGTTGTTCTGAGTCTGGATAAGGTTATGATTAGAATTTAGTTTATAGTTACTCTAGATATGAATAAGTAAATGTGGTTTTATTTTAAATGGCTTACCTACATGTTTTTTTGTGAAAAAAGTCGTACCTATTAATCGTATTAAGTATCATACCATATGCGGCAAATGCATTTAAAGATCTCTGGTGCTATCACAAATAGGCATTTACATTAGTTAGGTAGATTTACCGAGCTTACAGTTACAGAAAACTTCATTAAATTTTATATTAAATGAGAAACAAAGGAAGACACGACACAACACAAGCCATATCCAGTTTACCTATTTTTTCTTAACCTTTTGCCTTCGACAAAAGGCGTCCACATTATGCGACCCCCTTAAGAAGACCTTAAGGAGGCCTTATCCGGAAGCACCACTTGTAATGTAAATACGCTATTGTGCGTTTCTCACAAAACTGGTAGGTGTTACTGGACTTCTCTTGATGGTTTAATTACATTTTATTTATTTTGTTTTTGTGAAACTTGTGGCGTAGACTCCCCATACGAAAACATTGCTCATATAAAACAGATACAGGAACAGTTAGTCTAGCTATCCAGCCAGCAAAGCCCAAGTCTGCAAAACCATATTCTTAGTTAAATTGTGTGTCGGCAGAGTTGCAATGAGAGTGACAATGTCATTTTCGACACATTTGGTCGCAATCAGTGTAAGCCACTGATTATGTCAAACTTATGGATATGGAATACCGTCTGGATCTGCGTGCCTGGTCTGGCGCAAAATGGCTACTTTTTGTATCGTTTAACAGGTCATCTACCAAGAAAACTATGAGAAAACTTGGAGCAGCCTTAGCACGCTGTGATAAATTCATTTGTATATGAAAAAAATTGGAACTCTCCAGTCTATTCCTTTCTCATTGGTGTAAGCCATTGTTTAGCCGAATACCAAATGTGTCAAAAATGCCATTGATACTCTGCCCACACACAACTAAGGCTATTTTAAATTAGCAAACTTGGGGGCCTGTAGCCATGTTGTATTGCTAGGCAAAGGTCTCCTTGCTGTCCAACCTTGTTCTTATGATAAAATTAATGCACCTAAATTGAAATCGAACTTGCATCATTTGTACCAAAATTACTCGTAGCCGGTTGTATTAGCTCCGTCAGCTACTTTTATAAAAATATAACATAGGTACCTACATAAAATGGGCCCGTATTGCATATTCTGCTCATTGAACTTCCTAATAAGGAGCATAGTGTACGAGTAATAGTATAGCGTAATTGCACCTCCAATTATCGCTTCCTCCGTACTATTCCCAGCTCATACCTTTCCAAGAAAACAAATAAAAAGTCCCCTACCATTGTCTCGAGCCGTGCAAAATGGAGTTGTCTCCTAAAGTTATAGCTGCGTAAATCAAATACGACGGCTTTACTCATCTTGTGGATGACAGAAACGAGCCTATAGTAGGGGACTTTGATCTTCGTTTGTTTGTAATTTGATTCGTTTTGAAATTCGCCACGACTTTGTTAGAGTTACAATTGGTTAATTAGTTTCAGAGAGTTGCTAGTATTTCTGTCTTTTCTGTTTTGAGTTTTCATTTTCTTTGCCACGAGTTTATTAATTAGCAAAACTTTTCAACAAAAGTGTACTTTGATATTTGAAAACAAGTATTATTTAATTTTAAAAAGAAAAAAAGAATTCTTCAAAATATTTTCGAGTCATCGTACGTACCTTCATAAAATAAATTACTTTCAATGTATTTTCACCGAAGAGTCAATAGTGGTACTAAAATTGTTGTAAAAATGCATTTTTATGAAATGAAAATGAAATGTATACGTACAGGATGATATTTTTCCGTAAAGCATGTGGGATGCCAAAAAATTAACATTATTAACCTAAAGTAAAAAAGATAGCATTATATATCTATTTAAAACATTTTATTAGACACTAATTATTGTTAATAATTAAAAAATAAGTTGAAAATAGAAGACGACGAAGAAATTCACAATATGATATTGTGATGCCAAGTTTTTTACAAGAAGCTAAGCCGCCTAATATAATTCTCTGGTATAATCAAAGTATTATTTTAAATTATTTACTGTATGGACAAATCACCCTGTTTGTCCAGCGGCACACCCAAAAGCGTTATAAATATTTTTCGCTGACATCTTTATGTTTTGAAGACAATGAGTGACTCAAGTGACGATACCAACTTAACTTTACAACTCTTGAAACAGTAAATTACTCAGGAGGTAATGGAGAGTGAATTTTTTGCGCGGCAAATAAAATTTGTTTCCGAAATATGCACTGCAATGTTTAGGGCGACTTCTGAAGGCGTAATGTTGTTTATGGGATTAACACGGGATCTGTAATTTCTTTTTTTTATTTATTTTGTAAGTTCAAGTACATGAACAAGATACTTACAGCGTATATGTTGACAAGATTAAAAGCAGTACCAAAGGCATTTGTGAGTAATTTTATAACTCAAGGCGTAGATTTACGAGTAAGTACTTATATACCAAAATGGGCCAGGCTCTTGTCGGTAGAGAAATCGCCATTTTTACTTTTCTTGTGTCAAAAATTTACTTTTTTACTTCTTGATACGGACATGACGTTATAAAAGGTACAAAATAAATGTTTCTCTGTGCAATACTCTCAGAACGGTTACGAGCAGTCAATTGTTTCCACTTCACTTACAATTTTCTTCTAATCTAAAGGTACACCAAGTTACACGTGTCTACAATTCTAGTCTCAAACCACTCTTTTATAAAAAAAAACTTCAAAGTTCCACCTCTTTCCCTTATTTTTCCTTCATCTCATCGGTAAACACCTTCCGACCTTTGACTTGTCACCTGTCCCCTTCAAGACGGCCCTAAATCCTTCTTAATTCACCCCAAAGTCTCGATAATGCGTACTAATGAAAGGCCCTGTGATTAGAGAGTATCCATTATTGATAGAGTCTCTTGAAACCCTTTGTAATAAACCTTCTAATCTGGATTGGATTAGTTTTAACTGGGTTTTGATGTAGTTTTGAATTAGTTGGGGACTTTGTGGTGTTTATTTATAAACCTTGGTTAGAAATGACTGTGAGTTATAATGTAAAATCATCACTCTCGTATGAGGGCAGGCTCGTGCCTATGTAATAGGGACGTAAAAAGATAATGATATAAAAATTGAACTCAAAAGGTTACTCGTTGACATATATTGTATTTACTGTCAAAGGTGATAAAAATTGCCAAATTGCCACTATTGATAGTGCTGACATATTTTCATATAAAGATGCTCTACTCGGTAAGTCACATCTAGTATAATTCAATGTACAATAACAATTATTAAATTAGATATCCAGTTTTAAAAAGTAGGGATTCAGAAAAAAAATCACCTTTATTTTTATTAGCCTAAGCGAAATACTGTTCTGACTACCTCACCAACACAAAACTCCCTTTCATAAAACTAGACAGACATATTTGTATATTTTATTCTAAATATTTTCTTTTTTATTATATTTTGAATGTTTACTACTTAAATTATTATTACCAAATGTTTGAATCTCAGCAGCAAAGTGAAGTGGGCTCTGCCTACAATGATGGGAGAGAGGCGAAACTATATTGTATGTATGTATAACATCTACTTATTTACCCACCTGTTTTATACCCAATCAGAATTACTTATTTTAAACATATACAGGGTGTAACAGAAAGGGTATATAAAGCCGAAACACAACGATAGTCCTCATGAAACTGAACAACTTTTCCCACGGAACATGAGTCGTAACTCGAAAAAAATTTTTGGATCGCCTATACTTACTCGATCAGCTGATCGGGCATTTTGTAAGGGGAGGCGAAAATTTTTTTTCGAGTTACGACCCATGTTTCTTGGGGAAAGATGTTCAGTTTCATGAGGACTATCGCTGTGTTTCGGCTTTATATACACTTTCTGTTACACCCTGTATAGCAGCAACATTTCTGTCTTCAATCTACTCTGAGGACGTTCGTCGACTGTAAAATACTCCATAGACTATCCATCAATAGGCATCACGTCGTGCTAGGTCTTAACCTAGGGACCCCAATGTCCTATAGATATGTCTAGCCCACCCAAGATCTTTTTATAACACTGAAGGATAAATGATTAGACTGAAAAACGTATGTATTTCAAAGAAGTTTTCAGAATCAGGAAGATAGATGTAGGATGAGTGGGTTTCAGAACGAATGAAAGTATGAGAGTTTTCCTGAACGAAGATGAGAGAAAGAGTGAGAGGTTTGTTATTTTAAATATGGCGTTTTGCACTTCAAAATAAGACACACACGAAGGAAGATGTAGAAATTTATTTTCAAAACTAGAGCGGTTAAATTCATAATAAAAGAGTAATAAAATTAAGAAGAAGTTTCCTTCCATGCCCCAGTCCCCATATACATACCATATAGATAAATACTTTATTGCACACAAATAGATACAGACAAAACTATGACATTGTGCGCAAAGGATATTAAGAAAAATAACTAGGTATTTATTGATTATTACTTACTAAGTTAACATTATATAAAAAAGATGATAAAAAACTGACGGCAAAGTGAAAGCTGCAAAGCGGACGATCTTTACAAGGCGGTCGATTATAGGTAATTAATATTATATCTATTCTTTTATTCCATTTGCAGTATTCGAATAACAATATCCATTTGAAGTAAATAAAAAATACCAAATAATTCAGGGAAACGGCAAGAAATTTTAATACTTTCATTTAAAAGTAACGTACAGAGCTGGTTCTTTCATATCCACCCATTGCCCTTATGATAACCCATCCTTAAAGAGGAAGGGTTTATATTAGTATTCCTACCATGTTCTCGGACACGGTTAAGCTTAAATTACAAGCCAGTGTTGCCAGTTTATCCTACTTATTCTTTATTGCTACCTACATCATCTTTTATAGGTGAGTAGTGACCTTTATCTTTGGAATAATTAATTTGTAGACGGCTTTAGTGCTGCTTTTGTTTTCTGAATTTAAATTTGGAATAGAATGTCAGTAATTTGTTTTGTTTCAGAGCGGTATTCAATTTCAGTTATTTATTTTAAAGTAGTTCTATTTTTAAATTTAAATCAACGAAATTCGAATTAAGAAGTACAATTTGCGTGAAAACACTTACCATAAGCACTCTCTTAATCTTTGGTCGAATTACTTCTTTCAAGATCCAATTGCTTCAGATAAAGGCTTGTTAAATAGTTTAACCTATAAACAACCAATATTCCCCTAGTACTCTCAAACCAAGGAATTTCTCCGTAAGCCTGCTATCAGACTGTCAAAAGATAATCAATACCGGTTAAATCCAGATGCAACCGACCGATGTTTCAGAGTTATCTTTGTCAACCGTCAGTTTGCTTCTGCTATCGAGGGTGTAGCTACTAGAGGTTCATATCTTATAAGAGATAAAAGCTGTCTGCGACTTCGTACGCATTTATTGTCATATCTTGGAAAACTCACACAATATCTTAAATCAATACCTATAGCCAATTTTCATAAACATATTTTTATCAAAAATTGGCAATGAAAATATGTTTACTAGTTATTCCGTAAATGGGTAATCTACACTGTCACATCCATCCATCGGTAACAACCCTCTATAACCCATTTTTTAAATATATACTTGTCAATATCATAAGTTCCAAACGGCTAGCGTTAATTGTTTTTGAACTAGGAAAATATTGCCCCGGCTCAAAAAAATACAGTCTCTAATAATTTCTGATTCGAATACAAATGTATGTAATAAAACATGCAAATTCTATTGGATAAAATGTGTGGAATTAAACAATTTGATTACTAAGAAAAAAAATTGGATTTGGCTTTTCATCGTTCACTACTACTCACAATAAGAAAAACAGTTATTGAATTCACTTCTATAACCTACATAATCAATGTTATCATCCGTCAGTTGTTTCTACATACAAATGTCCGTTCGGATGCAAGCTCAATAATTTCCAGTCCATTTCGTTTGTTTGACAAATGACGATCACATAAATTCGGCGGCGTACGATGATGGGCCAATGTAAACAAGGTTTTGGGTTTGCTAACGCCTGATTCTGATGAATACGGTATTGCTAGCAAGGGTGGTGACTGTCACAACTGATGCAAGTATAGTTTAATACACGAGTAATAGATTTCCCAGGATTTTTGAGACTAGCGACGCGACGGCGGGCCACGACGATTTTAAAAACAAAAAAAAACTGATGTTGATTTTACAATCAAATCTTATATTATAGTCCCTTATTACAGGCTGGATTCGTCACACCGGTAATTTCAAATGTTTTCGTGGAATTGGCCAGCCTCGTCTAAAGCATTTGTAGACAATGAAGATGACGATGTGAATTAATAAAGCGAATGATGATTGTGGATGAAGCGAAAGAAGTGTGTTTGGATCGTAGCAAGTGGAGGGATGTGGTCTCTGATAACCTCGATGAGTGAGAGACGTGACAGATATGTATGTACTTGTAGACAATGTGAGTTCTGGAACAGTAAGCAGAATCATCCACCTGTAAGATATTGTTGCTGCGAATTTGATGCTGACGTAAACTAGAATGTATACATGTTACTTACTAGTAGTTGTTATAAATAGTACTATTTAAAAATAAAACAATAAAAAACTTTTTAATTCAAAAGAAATGTAAAATCACTTAATTACCTACTATTTGCAAATAGAATTGGAATCATTCAAAAACGAAAACCCAAAAACGAAAAAAAAAACATTTTTTCTTAGCGCAGACCATACGATACAAGTTTTATCCGAAGGCCATAGCGGCCTATATTTATGGGCCACAGTGTAGACAAAAGCCGACGCACGCTTACAATGTGTCATAAACTCTATAATAACGGATGTGCAAAAGATACTCGCAGTGTTTCATGCATTTGTCGATAATATTCCAGATTGCATATTAGCCTTCCTGTTTCCTGTTATTTATTGGAAATGCAAGGTTTAAGTGTTTTAAAGCTTGATAATAAACATTATGTTGATTAGAAGAGAATGAAGACGAGTATGGACATTTACGAAGTAGGTGAAAGGAGTGCCTTTGTGACTTGTCTGATCTATCACTATAATCATGTCGTAAAAAGTATTTATGCAATACTATCGTTCATTATATTTAATTCGTGAATTTATGTTTTCGTCCTTATGGTGTTTATTAAAATTCTACCGATATGTGTCGTAGATTTCCACGACGCGACGTCGTTTCGTGTTTATGTGTGGGAGTCCAAATGAGCAAAGAAGGTAATCATTAAAAATTTTCAGCTAAAGTTATTTGAAAACCAATTTTATGATTGCATATATAAAAGCAATTTTTTCACCATTGGAGCTCGTTGAATAAAGTTCAAAGCCCCGCCGTGATACGCAAACAATCCCCGATATTCAATTCACCCAATCCTATTTTTATTGCAGTATATTTTTCAATCCATCCTTTGTACTACGTTTTGTTTTATCAGTTGATAAAAACCCTTACAATGGAGCGTGAAATGTTGTTTTTGTTCAGCACTAACTTTTTCACGTTGCTTTGCTTGTTTGGAAATGATTAATAACAATAATAAAACATTACTTTTTGAACTTTCATTTGTCAAAGTTAGGTTTTTGAGAAAATATATTATATTTTTTTATATTTAAGTGTTTTACAAGGTAAGTAAATTATCAAAATCTGCATTTCGATATAAGATTAAGTAGAAGTAAGATTGACAGTTTTGTAGTTCAGTATATCTTGATATTGTTAGAAGAATCTTTTTTTAAGACATTCTATTCATTATCCTTATTGCAAACACTCTACAAACTTTCCACAACAATAAAAGTTTCTTGAAGTCAAGTCTTCAATCAAGTTCATACACAAACACGCAGAGCTACTTCCACATTCATGTCATTTATACGTATAATGCATGAATTTTTTTCAAGGACTGTTACCGTAAAATAACAAGCCAGTTTTTGAGGTGTCCACCGCTTTTTTGATGCAGTTTTTAAAAACAAAAGGTGAACAAATGAGTTGTTTTGCAGTGAAATGAGATCTTTGTTATGAGATAACAAAAAAGTTGCTAGTTTTTGCTCCTTGGAGTGGTCAATCTGAATTTATATGGCGTGAGACGGCCACTTCAAGGTACTTTCGTTTTTGTCTCTGTTACATTGTACGCTGTCGAACGAATAAGGAAAAGTTTCTGCTGTTGAATTAATGATTCTTGTGGTACTGTCTTGATAAAAGTTTTGTCGTATCAGGTCCTCGAACGGACGGCAGAAAATAGAGCAGAATGGCGAAGACTCTCACTGATAATAGATTTGTTGATGATACTTTTTTTAATTAGCCTATTTCGTCCCACTGCTGGGCAAAAGCTTCTCCCATGCCTCTCCAAAGACTCATGTTATTAGCTGCTTCCCACCAATCTTCCCTGATGATTGATGATGCTATACTGAGATTTTTTGGACATGGAAATCTTTTAGCTGCGTTATCAATGTTTTTTTTATTACTTTCATAAAAAAACTAACTAACTTTTTCTTTTTATTATTATTCTTTTTTGTTTTTATTTTTAACTTATTAGCATCTAATCGATAATTCAACAAGTGCGTCGTGTGTCAGAACACCAACCAATCCGATAAATGTGAACAGCTTCATATAAAACGCTCTGCCACAGAACTCTCCGATTAGAAACAAGAACTAACATACTACAAAATAGGAATGACACTTGTATGTGTAGGTTTATAGTTATATATTTATTGTTTATTGTAGATTAAGTGACTATTCTGCCTTCTTGCTTTCACTTCTCTCTTTGTGGGGTCTGCAGGAAGAAACTTTTAGAAATATGCTGTACCTTTTGTACTTCTCTTTTTTTTCTGTCTCTATGTACTATCATCCAATAAACTGTTAAATAAATAAATATGATAGTAAAACATTGACATATTGTATTTACAAGTCTTATAAGGATACAATGCCATCTTCACAATAATCCTACACAGAAATTAACCGCCAATAAACGTTCATACCAAGTTACTAATACAAAACTTTATGAGTCTGTTTATGAGTGAAATAAAAAGCAAGTTTAAGCAAAGTTGAGTGAATAAAGTGCGATTTCCGCCCACTAGCCGGTTGTTCTGTTGCGTGCAGACATTGCTGGGGTATTGGACTAGTGTGGGCGGGAGTGTGTGGTGGTAGTGTAGGAGTGTTTGTGAAAAGTGGATTTAATTCATTTTGGAATAATTAAAGAGCCCAAAAAGGGCATTAAAGAGCTAGGTCGTCACGATTTCGTCACGCTTTCCTCCCTGTCTGTTAGTTTGAATGTGATAAAGACGGCATGATACGAGATAACTGTCACCGTACATAAACTAAGCGTAAAATCCCCTAAAATCTAATTTAAAACCCAATCATTATAAATTATCGGCTGTCAGCGTCATTTTTATACCGCCAAAAGTATTTTGTATTTAGTCGGGTTACACATTTGAGTGGTTTCGGTGGTTTTGACAGATTATATGAATTACTTTCATGTGTATGTTACTTTGATTTGCAGTTGTGTTGTGACAGTAATTACAGTGACAGTGTTAAATGAAAATTGACCCGCTCGATGTATCGCCCGACCAATCGTCCAACTTCTTGGTATTACACTTCTTACCATGTTGGATATAGTGAAACATTTTATACACACGCAGATACAAAAATTATTTCCAATTGGACATTCAAGAAGTACTTCCTTATTTATTTTTATGTGAATGTGACTTTTAGTGATGAAAACTTTTTTTTTACGTCGCACATAATTTTACAGATATACAGATAGCCCATTCCGTCCCACTGCTGAACTTTTCCTCTTACAGCCGCTTGTAGACGCACCGGACATCCATCCGGCAAGAAACGGCTCCCATATTTTTATTTTGCCGGATGGATGTCCGGTGCGTGTGCACACGTCCATTATAAACCATACTTACACCACCGTGTAACAGATAACGGACAACGGCACGTTGTCCGGTGAAAAGAACGGACATCTACAATTGGTCTAGTATCCACCTAGAGTAGATTAATGTAATACTTCATTAACTTAACTGTTTAATTAGGGATTTCTGTAAAAATTACCAGTGACACTAGCATAATACAATGCCAATAAGTCTAGCCTCATTTGGTTAAAAATATTACTCTTGGCACACTAATGTCTATATTTTTCCCACTAATCGAAACAAAGCTCAATAAAAAGTAAAAGATACCTCAGTGTAGCACTGAAACTGCAATACAGGATGTAACAGAAAGGGGGTATAATGTTGAAACACAGCGATAGTCCTCATGAAACTAAACAACTTTTCCATACTTACTCGATCAGCTGATCGGGCATTCTGTCCATACAAAATAAATTTTAAAAAAATTGCCTCTATAGGGATTTTTTTTCGAGTTATGACCCAAGTTCCTTGGGGAAAGTTATTTAGTTTCATGAGGTCTATCGCTGTGTTTCAACATTATACCCCCTTTCTGTCACATCCTGTATAGTTGAAAACAACACATAACTTGTAATAGGACGAGAAATTATTACACTCTTGACTACGGGCAGAGTGACCAATGCTAACCAATTCCATTTTGTTTGTTACTGGGAACGTATAGAATCGGTAATTTAAGGAAATTTCTAGTATAAAAATGTTTTTAAAATTAAAACAATTGATGAAATGAAATGAAATGAAAATCATTTAATCCTGTAGGTTTTGACAACACTTAAGACGGGTCATTTTTTAAAGTTAATGCTAGATTCGCAAGAGTGCAGTTTCCCCAGAGAAGAACCTAGCAAGAAACTCTGTAGGGTTGCTCTTTTTAATTTAAGTTTGACAAATCTCAGGCATAAACACAGAAACATATAATCAAATTAATATTTCAAAACAGCTTTCCATAAATAAATAATAAAAATTTGACCCCACAATATCCAGGAAAAAGTAAGGCAAGCAAATTGAATGAACGAAACAAAATACATAATGATAAGACTATTTATTGAATTTAAAGTGTTGTTTAATTATTTTTTTAATACTTTGGTATTGTTGAACCTTTCAGTAGAGTATTTAAAAAAAAATTGCTAACATAAAAGAATTTAGATGAAAAATTATGTAATGGAGAATTTACAGTTTAGCTAAACTCATAATCAAATTTAAAAAATCAATCTACTTTTAATTTGTGGTAAGCATCAATAAATCTGTCCCATGATCTTGTCACCCGATAAATTCCCATAAGTATTAAGATATTTTCTTTCACTGTAAAACTTGGTCTTCAAAACCAATTTAGAAACTTCAAAAACATACCAAACTATCACACTCGCAGCTACATATCAATATACAAGCACTGTCACATAGTTTTCCTCGCCACCCTATAACATATATCTTGCCGAAGACAACACAAAGTGGCTCGTAAATATTTTTAAAGACAAGCTCGCTAATTGCCTGCTACGGAGATGCTATTTTAGGTATAAAGGTAGTGAGATATTGCAGGTACTGTAACGTTTAGTTTTATATTTTTAATTACTTCAATGTTATATGTCTGGATCTGTTGAGATCAGTTGAGACTTATTAAAATGATTAATATTATTTTTACCAGTTTTATCTACCTACAAACATTGACATTGATATTTTTATGTAATTTGTGATAATAAACGTTATTATGCAATATATACCCAAAATATGGACTACTTTTTCTACCTACTCCTTCTTTAACATGTCTATCAAATCCATACTAACTTTATCGCTATTACCAATTTTACAACCAATAAAATGCTCAAAATAACCCAACCAAAAAAGGAAATGTTATCTCGATTTTGAGAAAATTCGACTGCATTTCTTAAAAGACTTGTCAGATCACGTATTGACTTAAAAAAAAAACGTAACCTTAAATTACATAAATGTCAAACAACCATTCACAACTTCGAAATTCACAGACTTTAAAAAACCTATCTCAAACGAATAGCAAATTCAAAAGAAAATATAACTACAAAAATAACCCTACCATTTATAAAAGTGCCTGTATGGCTTGAGCTTAATTCAGCGAGCCATATATTAGAATGGTGCATGCAAATCACCAGCATAACCTACTGAATATTATTATTTAACACCTGTACTAAAATGCTTGCTCCATTCCACGAGGTGTTCGGTCCGAGGAAAATAGAGTTGAGCTGATTTTATTAAAATATCGATATCGATAGCTCTTTTGGTAGACTAGGAACTATTGAATTTTACAGAAATATACTGTTAATATTGAACGTTTATTCAGTTTTAGTATTTAAGTATTATGAAATTTTATAAAGTTACAAGAAAACACGAATAAAATAGATAAAACTTAGGAAGGTACTTTAATCTTTGCCAAATAAAATGTGTCTCAATTTATATTTAACAATTTTTGTAAATCAAACTATCTCAATCAATTACATTAATTTATAAATCACTGACTTTTCTTTTTTATTTTGCGCTCTACGAGGCTCTAAACTAATTAAATATCGATTCAAATCCATATGAATCTTCAAATCCATCATTCCCTTTAAAACCGAACTTCTAGCTTCTTATAAAAATTCATTGATAACACAAAATTCAGTTCCCATCCCTACTATCTCTCGAATACAATATTGTATTTGAATCACCTATTTTGCAAGTCCTTACACTTTTTCCGTAAGAACGGATTATCCTGCTTCTTATAGCGTTGTCGGAGGATATGGTAAGTACAACATATTTTATAAAGAAAGAGTTGTCAGACAGTATATTATGAATAGTTCTTAATTTTTATCATGTTATTGATGGTATTAAGGGATCTTACGCACTTGAATCCAATCTGGGGCCCAAGTATGCTAATTTAAAATGGCCAAGTTGTGTGTCAGCGGAGTATCGATTTAATTTTTGACACATTTTTCATTCTGCTAAACAGTGTCTTGATTTCGACCATTTTGACTTGGACCCCAAATTTGTGGGGCGATTTAAAGGGAATATAACAGGGTGATTGTGTTACAGAAAATCTCATGAATGATTGAAAAAAGAAAAGATCAGATTCGCGTTTTCATTATAAAACCGTACACGTCAGTGCGTAAGAGCCCTAATTTTATTAATAGTAATTAACCCTTATAGTAATTGAACCGCTTTAGAAGAACAGATAATTGCAAACTGAAATGTTATACAAATCTTTAGAAACTACTTAAGCTTGCGGATCCAACATGCGACTTGATTTCAATTCTTTTGTTAATTTTATTGCTGTTGTTTAGGTGTTGAATATCGGATCGTAAATACTAAAACAACTAACTGTCAAAGTATTCGCTTATTCTAAACACTTTTCCTTAACAACGTGCTTAAACTATTTTATGTTTCATTCTAAATTTAATTACCCATTTACAATTTTGTTTTATTATGTTATTAATAGGTGGTTTCATGGTTTCATTCTTTTTCATTATCATCAACTAGTTTCTTATAGGAAAAGCTGTTGGTATGTATAAAAGATTGTCTACTAACATTATGAAAGAATTTTGCACTAAAATAATGCTCACAAATCAGAACTTCTCAAAACACCGCAAACCTCAACGAAAACATCAACTCTTTTCTGTCTCAATCCAATTTGACCACAAATTGCTTTATCGCCGGTGATTAATCGAAATTGAACACAATTTGGGTCAGTTAAGTCATCAATTCATTAATAGTCTATTAAAATGATAGGTATGATGCCTTCGGGTATCACAACGCCGGCATCTCTCGGCCGAGTGCATTCACTCAATCCAGAACCTGCATACAAAACCCCTTGGTGCAGTCTCCCACCCCACCTGAACGCCGTCTCTCTCAATCCACTTAGATAAAGCATCCATCTCGGTCACACTTCAAAATTACATTCGGTCGTTTTCGTTTATTCTCGGATGCAATAGCCGGTGTGCCCCGCAGCAAACAATTTCAGTCAGTCTTCTCCCGGCCGTCGAAGGAGGTGTATCGCTGCCGGCCGGCCTAGCGCGCGAAAGATCGCACCGGCGACTTGTTTGTATAGGGATGTTTGTTCCCAGATAGTGCGTCCTACAAACCCTTTGACAACGAGGATAGTGACTGTGCTCGTGAGACCTACGTACCTTGAGTGAATGGAACAGATGATTTTTCATGTGAAAGTGTCCCTTCAGTGCTCGAATTAATGGTCAGTGTTGATGCAAGATCTGTTTTGTCCAAAGTAAACAAAAATGCATCAGATAATATTAGCAGCTGTACCAGCAGTTTAATGGATTAATACGTACAAATGGTAACATAGGAGCGGAAACATGAAATGATTTAGTAACACTGAAATGTTATGACTTTTAGAAACATTTACTGACTGTGGAATATGATATTACTGGGAAGCTGCAATGTGCTCGGCAAACATTACATTTAACGGTGATTAGTAGAAGAAACAGTCTGGAACAAATTTAGATTAGCATTAGCGGATTGTCTTACACTCACCACATGAATTTGTTTGTAAACCACTCAACACAGGATATATTAACGTTCAGATTGAGTTAATTGATTTGATTATTACAGCATTATTTTATAATTCAAAGCATGTAGGAGGAATAAAAGCCAACAATGAGGAGGCAGTTTTAGGATGAACACGTAACAAAACAATTCATTATAACAATAGCGTATTGTTTGTGATTGAGCTAGACCTTTTTGTCCGTAAATTACTTTTATTTGTGAACGAGTGTAGAGAACAATTTCCGTGGGCAGGAACATAAATTTGAACCTTTAGAGAATCAATTAAAGAAATGAGTAGGGAGTTTTTGAATTCAATAAAATAATAAAGTAAAACGAAAATATAGATGCAGCAGATATAAAATTAATATCGCTTTGTAGAAATAAAGTCTCCATTAATGTAGTTTTTATTAGAAATGTAAATAATGACATCATAAACGACAGAGACCTAGAAACTTTCTTTGGACTAAACAGATCAAATCGCAAAAGTCATCTAATGACACGACCAAAAGCCGACAGAAATAAAAAGAATACATAATTTACAGTTGGAGTAACCGCAACAATACTGACTTTGGAGAAACGATTCGGAAGATCCAAATATGATTTAATATAACGAAATTCATCACTTCAAAGAAATTTCTACGCGAGGAAATAATAAACCGGCAAGTAAGTTGATTCGCTGATTTTTTTCAAGCGTAACTTGTTTATTCTGTTGTTGGTAAAATTTGCTCTCTACCTAATTTCTGAAGTGAACGCTCGAAAAACTTTCTTTTGACTTTCGTCTCAACGTTTCCTGAAAATAAGATGCTTCTGGAATTGTTGTTTCTATTGACAATGATTTAATTTTACATTTCTACGTATAAACGGCATTTTGGCTTATATTTAAAGAAAATATGTATTTGATGTAACGTTTCCTTTGAAGGACGATTTTGTTCTTTAAGTATCTTATTATAAACAGGGAAAGGTTTCCTCGCCCACACTCCGTTAACGTTTCACCTTTCGAGATTCTAAACATTTCTTATTAGAAGTTTGTATTTTTACTTTGTCAACCTTTTTTCTAATGAAAGACTGCTTTATTTAACCAAATTAGATCAAAAGGAAGAATATTCAAATATCTCCTTTTTAATTTCAGTCTTCTTCCTTATTAAACTCGCTGCTCTTAGTAACAGAAATTTTAATATCTTTAACTGTTGAAAATACTTCATTAAACATTCCCGGGTTACTCACATCAGAAAAAAAATGTAACTAACCGTAAAAGCGTACAGAAGAAAGTACGCTTTTTTCATTCCTAAGAATTTTATCAGGCGCACCTGATAAAAGGATCTCAACATTCATCATTGGCATCCGTTCGGCTTTCACGCCGACCAATTCTTAACAAATGTTATACTTACCTAACATGTACTTGCCGACGTTCTGATGGATGTGCTACGAACACGAGCCAATGTATTCAATAATACACTTTCTTGTAGAGATTATGAATATTATTTGTTCTTTTTTCGTCCATTTGTCTTCTTTGTGAGACATCGTTGTTGAATTTTGTTTTAACGTTTTGTAGGTGTCGTCTACTTACTCTTTCATTTATGAATTCGTTTTTATCATAATATTTTTGATTTTTAAAAATTAAATTAATCATTTAAAAAAAAATTGAAATTAGATTTAATGTTGTATTCCTCAGAATTTTTCATTTAAAATCATTGAAAGGTTAAATAAAATTATAGAAAGAAAAAGTACCCAATAATAGATTTACTTTTTCTTACTTTAATTTTCATTTAGAGCCATTCAACTATGAATAATAAAGCAGTCACGTAGAAACGAAAAATCTTCACAAAGTACGAAGGCGAGATGGAAAAAATGGAAGCTGTATCGGCTTCTTTTCATTAAAGATCATTAGAGTTTTGGAGGATGAAAAATGAAAAATAAATAAAAGAAGCCTTCATTGTAGGCTTCTGAGGGAGTTCAAGTTTTTTTTTATAAAATAATTTAGTTGAGTCGTGTATTTAGCACCAAATATGATAAATACTGTGTTTGTGGTTCTTTGTGCAATGTGGAGTATTGAGTTGAACGATTATGGTGAAGAAAGGCCTTAAATATATTTGCTAATACTTTATATAATTCTTATGCTTTTTCTCATCCTTGTTCATAAGTTTATTCAAATTGCACTATCTAATTTCTTTTGAATCCAACAAGAATAGATACTGCAACCATTTCATTTATCATTATGGACTTTGAAAACCGCTTCAGTAATTCATTTAAAAGCTTCATTGCAAACCAATTATAAATAAAAGCATTTAGCTTGGGTAAATTGATAAGTGCTTTGGACCTCGCAATATTTTAACCTTCCTATCGGATTTGAATTCTCAGTGCGCTTTAATCTCGGATCTGACCAAGTTCAAAATGAGTTACTTAATGTTATTCAAAACGTGTCGCTACATTTATCCCGTCTCTAAGATCTGGCACGACTCTAACCGACAGCAAGCCAACTCCATATAAATCTCAACTCGAATATATTTTAACTTTGCAATAGAGAAATGGATCAGAGTTTCCGCAGGTAGAAAGTTGAAGACGGATTTGAGTGCGAAATTTTTGGTTTAAGGAAAAATGTGTTACACATAAAGATTAGGAGGTAATATTGTTGCTGAGTTACTTTTGAACACGTATATTTCTGAAACTGATCACAATTCATCACAACTTAACATAAAATAAGAAACACCTCAAATAGATAAATCTAGCAACAAATCGTAATGAAATCCAAATGAAATGACCAACACCAAACTCAATTTACCAAACCAAAGGATTAAATATCAAGCTACCAATTCAACTCGACAGTACAGGGATCGCAGAAGCTAGTAGCTACCAGTCTCTCGATAAAGGCGACATGTCCGCATCGCCTGAATAGATAATACCCGTCCGAGATAATGATGCGAAACTTGGATGTCCCACTCATTACGGAGATTCAAGGCCTGATTGCCCAAGGGTTAGGTAAGTTGCAAATGTGGGATAAATTAATGCTTTTATTCAGTTTAGGGTTACTTAATTTTGTTTGGAGGATTCGGAATTGACGTTTAAATTGCAAATTTAGATTTTGATGTTAGTGATACAGTTGTATTGACACTTTGTTTAGTTGAACGTAACGTTATAAAATTAATTTTAGAAGGGTTAATAGAGTTCGTTACGTATACATATTAAGACAATCTCGAAGTATCTTAAAAATTTTTTTTTTTTTGAATTGAATTGAATAGCTTGTCGGTGGAGCATCCGCCATTTAGATCTATCTTCTGCTAATGCTTAACTTGCTTGCTTGAGTTTATTTTTCATTTACATTGACCACGTGTTATTGCTCAAGTTTCACAATAGCAGTCAATATGTTTTGTAAGCTTCCTGTCGTTAAACAACAGAGCATATTCCGCGATGTTTATACACAATATCAAAAACGTTTACATAACACCATAAACTTTACTAAGCTTATTTTAGTACCGTTTGATCTCGAGGCTGATCATAGAGTTATTGGTAGAAAGGGAAGCGTGCCACCTTCGTTTATATTTATTTTTAAGGTGTTTTAGAATCAGGTCGTCTTATGGCGTGTTTATTAGGTACGAATTGACTTTATGTTTATGGCGCCTAGTTCGCGGTTTAGTTATATTTTTAAGTCTTTTATGTGATTATAGTAAATTTGAGTTGAAAGAGAATATTCAAAGTGCCATTTTATGCTTTCCACGGTTTTATTTTTGGTCTATTTCCAAAGAAGTCTATCAGTGTTTTATACTGCAGAACTATACAATCTTCTATTATCTACTGGACAAAGATTCTCTCAACGACTTTCATATTCTTGTCTTGTGCCAAATATGACCATTGCTATAAAATGTTAATATCCATGAACATTATAGTGTCTGCAATTTTTGTTTCATACTCGTATGTGTTTAGAAAATATTACCGATAGATTCGTATTCCACTGACCTACAGCATTAAATATTTTATTACTCCGTTCTAAAGACGTGTTTTAGTTCATTTTCTTAGCAGTAACAAACATCCGCTAAGGAGCTCCAAAAACAGATCATGCAAGTGATTTACGATACAAATATTGAACAAAATTTGTCGTAAAGCTCATTTTATGGGTCGTTGCCTCCATTCCAGTTTTCCCTTGTATTATATTTCAATCCTGATTAAATTATGAGGGCCATAAAGAAAGTAAAAGAGAAATCCTGACATAACTGTAGGCAATTATGGTTATAAATGAGTGATATACTAGAAAATTTGAAACAGAATTGATTTACCTTTATAGTCCCATTTTACTTGCCCGATTTTTATGACCACGTTCCAGGAATTGAATGAAAATAAATTCTGTTTGATGAATTTATAAAATATCGAGTAAAACTGTGATATGTGTGTTCAACTACGTAATATAATTTACAACCATTTAAATTAACTTCAATTCAAAGAATTTTCTCTATTTAAAAGCATATTACGAAAAGTAAAAATTATGTGCTAGTTTATCATGTAAATTAATTCGACTTGTTTTTGGTGCAAGAAAACAATTTCTGTATATCACCGCTTTGAGAAAAACAAAACATAAATCAACGGCTTTGTAACTTGTACCAAAATGGGGGATTACATGATACGATTATCACAAATTCGGCCCAGCAAACCCGGGAGACATCATAAAATACGGAGAGCTTTCCGCTCCTCCTCCCAGTACATATTTTATTAAAAAACTTTGCCCATCTTGTCACCAAAACGTTACAAGTTTGCTCGCCAATGCCAATCTCTCCTTATATTAAAACATTTTCGACACCAAATCTTTTTTCATCGTGTGCGACTCTACCTTCTCTTCGGACATCAGTGGAGCTAAAATTAGTGAAAAAATAAGTTATTATCTTCATCAAGAGAAACTTTGTGAGTTTAAAACTTTAGCTGTTGAAATCACTCTTCTATCGCCGTAATAAGATGGTCTGGACATTAAGTTCGATAGATACTTTGTAGCAGTCGAGTGTGGTAAATGTGATCACACAAAGTCGGTAAACTTTGAAGACATTTTACAAATACTTGGTCTGGCGGTTTGTGAATATGGTGTAAACTTGCGAGTAAATGTTTGCGAACTAGTTTCGTAAGTGACTGTAACTTGAGAATGTCTTTTTGGGATGTGAGCTGGGTAATGTATGCAAAAACGTAGCAGTTTCAAAGAGAAAGTTTCGTTCAATGTCCCTCCCTCTCGAAAACAGAACAATAAAGTTTCAAAATTATGTCACTGATTCTCCAAAAACTGATTATCACTTTGATTTTTTGATTGATCGTGTCGCTTTTTTATGATACTTTTGTACGTTTTGAGGACACTATAGTCAAACAAGTTTTGTTAACTTTTTATTGTTTCCAAATTAAAGCAATCCCAATAAACATTTCCTTGCCAACTAAGTATTCATTCAAGTTTTAGATAAAACCGCGACGTGCGACTGAGCAGCTATTTACATGCCTATTTAAGAGTGACCGTTCGAAAATAATATTCAAAACCTAACACAAAAGGAAACGGTAAGAGCACTTGAAACAAAACAGAAAATAGAGAATAGACACTTGAAGTGTCCTCTATTGTGCTCTTGCTTTGTTCAGCAATAAAATGTTAAAATCATTTAGCATTGAGCGGAGCTGTAAAACAATTTAGTACGGGATGCGTTCAGCTATTGAGGGATTCTTTGGAATTTTATTGAGTGGGTCTTTCATTAAACCTTGTGCTAATGAGGATGTGTTAATAGATATTTCCTTAGTCTAAGCTTGCTCGTGTTTGCTTTTGGCTTACGTTTATTTTGTGGTTGTTTGTATTTTTAATTAGACTTCTTCCGCAAAATTGTTGCTTTGTGGATGTAGAATTGTGATTATAAGGATAGGGTTTCTGTGGTCTGTAATAGCTTGTTACTTGTTAAAAATGTCTTTTAAAAAGTAAAGGATGCTTTGTTTCTTCGTCCATACGAATTGATATTATGATAGTATCATTTAAAGACTTATCATTGTTTAGCGTCATATAAAATTAAGCTAAACTCTCTCAGAATTTCTGTCAGAATCAATCTATAAGGAAATCAGTCTTAAGGTTACGGCTTTAATTAACATTATCGCTAGTTTATGACTTCGAAGACATAAAGATAGAAATACAAGAGATACATTACTTTTTATCACTCGAGTGTTAATAAGTATTGGATTGAAATGGATTGATCCATTGCCTAGACAAGGTATTGACAGTGAAATTGGATTAACGATTGATTGATGATCTAGCGGTACTTACATTGCGTGTGCGAGTAATATTGCTCTCAGAAACAAGACTTTAGTCTAAAACATGTTATTGTATTCGATTTTTGATTTAACACACTCTATACGAACAATTTGCATTATTTCCGTCTTGAACACAGAATTAAAAGGCATTAAGTGAAAAAAGGAAACAGAATAGATTTTAATGTTAGTGCCATTAGGCATAACCACTTCATTTCCATTAATAAAGCAATTACGCTTCACCAGAGATAGGGACCTACCTTCGGCCATAATTCTTAGGAGAAGCTAAAACTGGTCTAGACTTCTAGACTTATAAATTTTCCGCTCAGCTATCAGCAGAAGCTGCTGCTAATAAACGAGCACTCGACTTATATTGCAATTACGGAATGGAATTTGCATAATATGCATCGGTGGATGCGTTAGGAAATAGAAAACTGAATTGATAAGATGGGGAATAGAGAAAAGAGAGGGAGCCTTTTTGAGAAAAGAATTGCAAGAAACAAAATATGTGTCGTGTGATCATGTTGGTAAAAATTAAATGAGAGATGAAGAAGAATCAAAATAGAATACCGTTGAATATAAAGAACAAAAACTGCAAGATATAAAAGCAATTTGAATCCGCATAGAAACAATATACGAGATAATTTAAAATAAAATGTTGAAATAAATAACAGAAAAAGTAAAACAGATATATTTCTTCCTGCTAAAACAAGTAAATCAACAATCTTTTGCACCTTATCAAACTAGCAATCACGAATACCGAAACAGTATCAGAACATCGGAAGCGTACTAAATACGTTGTTCTACATTCTATGCTCCAAACTGTCTGATTTACTACCTGTCAATCAATAGATTTATCAGAAAAATATATGAGACTCATTCCAGCTAGGTATTTACTTCAACCAGTTTAAATAGGACTTTGACACATCATGATTCACCTTCTGCAACTTTATGGTGTCTACACACCATTAGCAAGATCTGACGTGGTGGTCATAACAGAAAACTGCTTTCGTACTACTTTCAATTGAAGTTTTTATCAACAAAATGTTGTATAATCTAAATATTCTTAAATTATTTTGTGAATGATATCCAGCGCCACAGTCCCGTCTAAAACATTCAGCAACTGTCTCTAACGGAACTTTATTTGCAAAGCCACTACCAATGTTAATTATCAATTTATAAACAAGAAAAATGTATAATATTCATTTTTCTTGTTTATAAATTGATTGCAGTTCGTTTTAAACTGAATTGACTACAAATCGGATGCTAATTGTTATTGATCAACCAAATTTCGCGTGATTTGGTTACGCGGCTAGCGGTTCAATTTGTCACGACCAAAATACTGAAATATTACCAATTGTATCCTATTTTAGTTCATAATTATTACTGTAATTCTGATTACCTAATAAAATGGTTTATTTGGTCATGGGTTTATTTATATAATGGCTTTTGCTGGTTAGAATTTCTATTGTCAACAATAATGTTGGTATTTATTTAAAATATTTCAACTGTATTCATTTCATTCATAACCTCATATTTATCTTTTGCCTTCTATTTTGCAGTTTCATCAATAACGTCTTATGCTATCTACACACTAAAGCCGCCGGCATGCCGCCGGGCTTGGCCGGCTGCTTTTCATCATACGAATGGCAGCTGTCAAAAAACCGGCGGCATGCCGGTGGCTTTGGTGTGTAGACAGCATTATGATTTTCACTTCTCATCCACCAGAGTTTCGTCTAAAACATTTCTTACTCTAAAACCAAGTTATCGTTCACTAAACATAGCTCATTCTTGTTGAACACTTTGTAAATCTGAGTTCTGTTCAGTTCATTCTGAGCATACAATGTTTTGATCACGAACTGCCGTGTTGGTTGCGCCTTGACGTAATTATTAAGGCTACGAATCGTGGTACAGTTTATTACCTTCTTGAATTTTACTTGTGTGAAGATTACATTGTAAATGTGAAGGGATTTTACGGATATTTTGGTCTTATGATATTAGCAGGGTATTTGAAGGAACGGTTATAACAAGTCTTGTTAATTTTACTTTTAATTTTATACGATTACTTACCAGCTTTGTTTTCTATTTTAATGGGTATTTATGATGCTGCTTTTTGTAGGAGGTATGATGGTATTCAAATATTAGGTCTTTTAATTATTAGGTCTTCTTAAGCGATGAATAAATACACATCATTGTTTTCTGAAAATTTGAGAATTTTTTTCAACGACGGTATTCTCTGAGCTGAAGTATCATTTAGTTCTCCAATACTGACGTTCAAACCAAAAAGTACTCAAATCAGAAAAGGGTACAGATCAATAAGCAGATAAACGCTGAAGACAGGATGAGTATCTCAATACTCTCGATAGTCAAACCCATCTTTATCACACTCGAACAGTCATTGATTTCGTATACGAAATAGAATTCCAATCAGTAAATAGAATAGGAACGTATTTACTAACGTGAGGACTTGCTAAGATGGAGGCCGTGGCTATAAACCTTCGAAGTACTAGGCCCTTTGGTGCTAGAGCTAGGAAGTTTATTTTTGGAGTGAGGAGTGGGACATATAATGTTTATACTTTACCTAGTGAACTTAAATGAGTTTTTGTTCAGCAGATTGATGGTATCACTCAGGTTGCTATATTATAAAATAAAATCAAAAGGCACTTAAAATATTGATAAAAAAGATGTCACAATTGGAACGGTTTATGTCAAAAATTGGAAAAATAATTAAAGTCTACAGTATCAAAAACTTATTAATTGATTCAATATTTAAAAGAACAAATAACCCCTTACCATTCCTTAGAAATTAAAAAAATAACAAAAGTTGTTTATTACTTAAAAAAAAATAGGTAAAAAAACTTTTTAAGTTAAACGGTTTTATGTTAAACATACATTGCTATGTTTAAGATAAATGTACTAAAAACCAAAAAATAATAAAATAGATACAGTCGTGGGAATTATAAACATATGCATAGACTAGACTAAAATAAAACCGTGGGGCACGTCAATTGTCTACAAATTATCGATTTAATGTGCGATAGAAGAATCGTTTAATTCGTCGTTAGGCAGTTGGCCCGCAGACGGTGAGGAAATTACTTACTATTTTCTTGCTCATGGAAATTCCAATAGTTATACACTCCATGTAAATAAAAGAGATGTTTCAACTAGTTTATCGTTGAACATTCACACTGCTGGCTGGCGAAGAATCGTTTCACTGCTCGTAGTTTGTCTTTAATCGACAAAACACATGATAAAAGTACTACTCGCTCAACACTATGAAACCCTAAAACTCGCTTATAATCGAGCTTGCTAGCTTGTTTCCACATTCTAGCCCTACTTATCACACGTCCATCGTTGTCGGTTGAACAACTGCCTAATTATAGTGTAACATTACAAAACAAACATTTTAATCAACGATTGTAGACAATTGACGTGCCCCACGGTTTTATTTTAGTCTAGTCTATGCATATGTTTATAATTCCCACGACTGTATCTATTTTATTATTTTTTGGTTTTTAGTACATTTATCTTAAACATAGCAATGTATGTTTAACATAAAACCGTTTAACTTAAAAAGTTTTTTTACCTATTTTTATTTTCTAGTTTTTAGTTTTTATTTCGCATTCTGTTTAATTCATTTAGTGCTTCATTATTGCAAGGTTTCTTGCCCGTTAGTTTATTGCAGTCCAACTCCTCTATACGTAGTCCCTGCAAAGCTCTTACTCTACAAAGAGCCACGTAGGCTTGACCTTCTTCAAACAGTTTCGCACCTAAGTATACGACTGCGTGATCCACAGTGCTGCCCTGCATAAATCTTGACTTGGGTGGTGGATTCAGGCTGGATTAATCAGATACCTAAATTACAGATTCAATTTCTAAATTTAAATCTTATTATTATACGCCATTTAGTGGCTGCGCCCATCTTAAATATTCAGGTTGTATAGTGCACTGTATTCTTCTTGGCAAGCCCTTTTATTTGATACCCATATTGGTGGGATTGATAAAAAATTGTTATCAGCCATTTGGTAGCGGCGGCCATCTTAGATTTCAATTTTGCATAGTGAATTGTATTCTACTTGTTGAGACCTTTCATTTGATACCCATATTGATGGGATTGATAAAACCTAATTATCCGCCATTTTGTGGCGGCCGCCATCTTGGATTTTAATTTTATATAGTACATTGTATTCTACTGGTTGAGCACTTTCATTTGATACCCATATTGATGGGATTGATAAAACCTAAGTTATCCGCCATTTTGTAGCGGCCGCCATCTTGGATTTTATTTTATATAGTACATTGTATTCTACTGGTTGAGCACTTTCATTTGATACCCATATTGATGGGATTGATAAAACCTACGTTATCCGCCATTTTGTAGCGGCCGCCATCTTGGATTTCAATATTTTATAGTATATTGTATTCTGCTTGTTGAGCCCTTTCATTTGATACCCATATTGATGGGATTAATAAAACCTAAATTATCCGCCATTTTGTAGCGGCGGCCATCTTGAATTTATAATGATAATGAATAAACATAATTGTATTGTCACCAAAATCCAAAGTGTATACAAAATTTCAGATTAATCGGTTGACAGGAAGAGGGTGAAATTTGAATTACTAAATTTGACCCAAGAATAAAAAATAAAACAAACGGGGTGAGCTAAATAAAACCGTTTAAAAAACATCAAACACAAGACATACACTCGTATTATCCCACTTAACTTGAACATTCTCAATTCAACCACTTGCCTTAAGTTGATAACCTTTTTCCAACCAACCCTGTTTTCCTCTTTGAATTTCCTCGAAACGTAAGTAAGTAAGTATAAAGTAAATTGCACACATCCTTATCTGAACCAATAAAGGGCCCTTCGCTAGCTAAGTTATGAATTTTCAATACCAACCCTAATGGTAACGAGTGAGATAAAATTTGAGATGCCTGCATTAACATTTATATAGGAACTCTCGCGTGCGTAAATTTTGTAAGGGTAATCCAATCATTTTGTTTGAGAGAGTTTCGGTGCGATGCGGGTTCCAATAAGTCAAAATTTTGATATGTTTTTGAAGCATTGTAACTTCCTAACAGGGCTATTGTGGGGACCATCACTGATATATAATTTAATTTATAGAATATATATTTATTTTTTATTGAAAGTTTTATTTATAAAACAATACAAACATAGAATAATATACATATTTACAAGAAGAATATGTCTTTCAACGCGTCTACTTATTGAGGTCTGCCAATAGGATGATGTATTCATCAGTCTTAAAATAAAAATCTATAGAAAAACAAAAGTATCTATGACTACAATACACCCAAAAACAGGCAAACACAACATTAAGTATAGTCATAATCATGTTTAATTACTCTGGATCAAGATTTTAAATACATAGGCTTATTTGTTTTCATCTAGTATTTAAATCTTCCATCACAAGAAAGATTATAAAAAGAACAATAAAGGCATCAATTAAAATTTATTTGAAACCAAAACATAAGTTTTAGCAACAAATAAAACATTATGCAAATAATACAACATTATAACCGAAAACAGTAAACGAATAGCATAAATAAAATGTTATTACGTTATAAATTACCAATTCTGGTGACAATTTATAAACTGATCATAAATTCTTTAATACTATTGTGGAATTTCATAAAAACTGAATATTCAAATAACTATCGGGTTTCAATCAAAGATTGGAACTATGTGATAATCATCTTTTGTTCATAACCAGTATAAGTTGAGACTTTACTGGTTTTATATAAATGTTTTTTATATTAATGGAGAAGAGTTATCCGTAGGTATCAAAAACTTTTTGGGCATAGTTTAGCTGAAACCTTTTATATTTTTATAGGTATTCCATACATACATATCCGTCACGCCTCTCTCCCACTGGGGTAGGCAGAGACCACTTCCTTCCACTTGCTTCGATCCAAACACACTTCTTTCGCTTCATCCACACTCATCAGTCGCCTCAAACATGCCCGTCGATATTCCAAAATATAACAATTTAGGCTTTTAAAAAGAAACTAACTTAGGTTCTATATTGGACGCAGTTTTGATAGATGTTTATTTACCCTAACGATCTATCAAATCCGAAATAAGTAGGTACTTAGTATTTATTTCGGATTTGATACATTTTTACTTAATTACTTATGTCAATATTTATTTTTTATTTTCAAGATTAATTTCACAATTTTATCTGTAATCTTCAAAATGATAAACGCCAAATAAAAGTTCGATGAACTAACAAGAGTTCTTGCTTAAATGGTTATTAAATGGTAATAATTGCTTTCCGAAACCAGTCGAATAACATTCATTAAATTATAATGTTTGTGGCAAATTTAGAAACACGTAGTTAATTATAAACGGTTTAGTCATTTATTGCATTATTATGTTAGAATACTCGGATAGCTAATAAAACTAATTATTTTGAACGTTTACTGGATTTTTGATCGGTTAGTAAAGAACTGGTTTTTGGAGTTAGAAGATTTATGATGTTGACCTAGTTGTTGTACAAATTGTATTACATATTTTCGTTTTGTATTATAGATATTTAAGACTTTTAAAGAATCCAAAAATGTATTGAAATACTTGGAATAAGTATATTGATTCTGAATAAAAAGTTTATAAACCCAAAACTTAGGTTAGGAATTCAGATCGTTTAATTTTTAAACGAACAGAATATTTTCACGTAAAATTGCCTAAAAATGTTGGTTAAGACATTGTTCGTTCAATTTACAAAGGTCTCACATTTTACATTTCCAACTCAACGGACTCAAAAAACTCCATAAACGAATTTTAACTAAACCACAATCAGACCACCTAGGTAACAATCACGATGACGTAACCCCAACAAGAAATCCCGCGCCGCAAGCGCAGAACATAGAAGTCTAGACCTAAACCAAGATGTCTAACCAACCTAGATGTGTCCTAAAATGGAAGTGCGGGTAGAAGCGAACGTGAATAATTTCATAGGCCATTACAAACACCGAAGTGAGCCGATCGCCGGCAGCGTGCGCGTTTTGTCACGATTTTACAAAGATCATCTTTGCTAGATGAGGCTTCGTGGCTTCTTAATCTGACTAAGTGCTTACTTATCTATTCCGTATATACGCTGTCGATGAGAGACTAATTATGTTTCTAATTATAGACTATGGTATTAGCATTTATATTACAATATGGTAAGTATCTACTTAAATACGATGAAGAACTTTTTCCCCTCATAAAAACAATTCAAATGAAATAAGTAATTTTTTATCAAATGTTCCTCTATAGACTCAGTCTTTTGAACATAAATAGTCATAAATCAATAGTCAAATGATATATCTGTAGGTACCTACTTATATTTTATAGATTCATTGAAATTCATCAATAATCTAGGGATGTAACATTTATTTATTATGTAATCGATATGAAAACTTTTTGACAGTTAAACTTAAAAAGATATAACTCTCTTGTCTCGATCATAGAATAGAAAAAAAATCAATATGAGACCTTTTTAACAAGTATTCTTAAAAAATAACCCTTTTTTCTAGATCATAGAAAAATATCACACTTCATTGGTTTTCCATAGAAATAATTTAGCCTGTATAAACTACGAGATAATGAATTATCCCCAAATGGCTAATAACTGAAGTAAGTACGGAAACTGCTCCGCATCCATCTTTGAGAAGCAATTAAGCTATTTTATTCCTTTCATTAGATCGCGATTCTGGCGTACAATTTATTTATTAAGGAGAAGTTTCGACGTCTTTTAGTACAGAAAGGGCTGGGAATATTTGTTGGATTATCTGTTAAGTGGATGAAAGTGAATCTATAGCTGTTCTTTTTGCTGTCGTATAAAAGAAAGAGACAGATGATTAAGTAGCTAATTAAAAGTTGAATAGAATAGAAAAAAGCTTTATTCGTTATCACATAAGGTACAATGTACAATATTTTGCTTTACTGGCCTTTTATGTAACTGGGTATGATATTTTTAAAATCACTTAATTACACGGTTTCACTGTTGGTAAAAGAATTATTAAAACCACTAACCTAAAAATAACTTAGAATTGTACAACCGTAAAACAACAGCTTACTCGTATTGTAAGAGAAAATTTGCATAATTTAACCCAAAGACAGTCTTAAGCAGTAGGAAACAATAAATAAAAGTCCAGCAATGCAAAAAATAGATACAGCCAAGCAAAAAGGAAGCGGAGTTTCTTCAGAAATTAAAAATTAATTTGAAACTTTATCCCGTTTCTACTCTTTCGTCTTTATGTTCTTGAATAGTTTCCTGAGAAAGGCGTTCGTCAGAAACTTTCTGCTATACAATGTTTTATAGCACTTTACCGTTGAGTGTTAATTCGATTAAGGAAACTGCTTTTACTACACTTTAGGAATTCTGATATGAAAGGATAGAGATTTCATGTAACAATGCTAAGTGCGAAGGTACTTATTTTTCAATTTTAATTCGTAATTTTAGCTGGTTGCTTTAAACCACTTATATAAAAATGAGCTTGTCCTATAAACAAGATTGAAAAAAAATCTCAATAATTAACTTTTTAATGGTATCCACACACCAAAGCCGCCGGCATTTTTGGCAGCTGCCATTCGTATGACGTAAAGCCGCCGGCCTAGCCCGGCTGCTTTGGTGTGTAGACAGCATAAAAGTCAATTTCGTGACATCACAAGTACCTACTGTATTTTTTGACACTTTTGTAGACTTTGCTGCATTTATTTTATTGTAACACAATGATCCTTTCTAATATTAGCATGTTTGTTATTGAGTAACGTTGTGACAACTAGGAATGTTACATGTTTAAAAATATTATTATGTACTAAAGAGAACGAAATATGTAATAAGCGAGAGAAGTAACCAATAGTGGAGTTTTAACGTAATAATTTGGAGTAAGCAGTAGAAACTATTTCGAACGAAACAAATGGAGAAGTACTTCAAAACTTGGATGCTGCGCTGCATAAGAAGTTACATATAAACCTTCTACAATTTCATGCGATTCTCACAGAACGTTAGTTCCGCTCGATGTAGAGATGTCCCTCGAATACTAATAAGTTAATCTTTTATATCACGTTTTTGTGAAACAAAGAGATGTGGACAACGATGAGATAAAACAAGCCAGTACACTTGACCTCTCACTAGATGCCCTTCTTCCGCTCTCGAGCCCAGTTTGAAGGACATGAAGGAAGCGAGGGGGCTCTTTCATCTGGTTTTGAATTGCCGGTGGTCGAGTGTGAGCCTGTATTAAGCAGCAGCGGAATTATGGAGCATATGCTCTTTGAATACTAAATGGCTATTTTGAAAGGTCGGTTTAGTTATAGCAAAACGCACACAGCAGCGGCGCTCACAAAGAACCGGGTGTGACTAATGCAGGCTCTTCTTTTCGAGAATATTCATATGATAATAAAGTGTTAATCGCATCGTTAAAAAAAATTGAATTGGAGCCAAATGATTGAATACGAACGGAGTCGATGACTTTTTAATAGCTTAATTTAGAAACAGAAACTATTATATTATAGACGAGTTTAATTGGCTCTGTCTAATTAGGAAACAGCTTGCCAATCATGTTTTGCTAGATTAAATTGCTGGGTTTACTAATGGTTACGGTTTTATCGGCAATCTTGGCGATAACCTGAGATTTTATCACCGTTTTGGACAAATCCCGGAGGTTGTATCAACAGGTTGATAAATAGCAAGGCTTCCTGACGAAATTGCGTGAACGAAGCTAAGGCAATGCAAATTCAGTTAACCTTTTTCAATTCAGCGAGCGTTAACTTCCAACACGAGCCAAACGAGCACTTATTGAGTTAGTATTTAAGCCGAAGATTTATTCAAAACAGTGCGACCGTTTACAGACGAAACGCCGTCCATACAAATGAAGACGGAACAAATTTTGTTCTCTGGAAACCTTTTCAACCGGAAAAATCAAAAGAACTTCCCTCAACTGTTTTGAACAGAATATTTTTTAATTAAACAAGAAATTAACAATAACTTGATAACGTTTTATGATTTTTAATCAGTTGTTATTTTTACCTACACGTGATATTATTAATAAGATCAAATTCGCTAGCTTATACAGACAAATCTAATTTAATTTAATGGAACAGAATGACTTGTATTCTACGTAAGAATCTGTATCAACATTTAACAAATCCCTTGGGCCAATTAGCAGATCGCGATACTTGCTTATTAGGCAGAATAACGGGTTTACTCTAGTATAAAGATAATAAACCTGTGTAACCAAGATTACTATTTAAACATTGAGTCATAATTTTGCAAAAGCATTTCTAATGAGTTTTTATAACACGATTTGAATTTGCGATTCAATAACAAGTTATGAGTAAAGCAAATGGTAGTCGTTGCGTCAGAATACATCAATTTTCACTTAAGCTCCATTAGCAAACCAAAATTTTGCTTTAACACTACCTACTATATTATAAAAGGAAATACCATCATGGTTTTATGACTGTGTCCACATGACCGAATACTAAATTCATTCACGGTCATTACTATTCGGTAAAACGCTGAGTCACACCAAACAATTACACCTAATGAATTGTCTAATTTCTTTTACTGTACATTGACGGCATATTAATAGGTTCAGAATGTTTGTATGGGATTCCATGCCACTTGACATGCATGTATTTTAAAATACAAGTATGCATTGATGGGTATGAAGATAGCTTTTGAATCCGGCTCCGTTACCGTCTTAGACATTTGAAACCGTCAGTTACATTATACTATTATTAAAATATCATTTCTTTTGCTTCAAAGCGAAGTTGTATGGCAGGTCTCTTAGCGACTCTCTAGCGGATTTTATAATTTGCTTAGAAAAGCTTTGAGTTTCTTGCTTTTTGTTCGTTTGTGTTTTACTTTTATTTCAAAAGAACGTTTTTCTCAGTGTTAAGGTGACGTTAGCGTGAACTTTGCTTGAATAACTAATGTGCGTACTTTGAGAAGCTGTTTTCTCACGTTCGCATAATACTTAACTTTTCATTTGTTATTCCGCAATATGAAAGATTGTATGATTTATGAATTTCCTCTCCTATACATTCACTAAAGGTTGATACAGGATCGACATACCTACTATCGGGCCCAAGTCTGCTAGTTTAAAATAGCCTCAGTTGTGTATCGACAGAGAGTCTGTGGAATTTTTTGAGACATTGAGTATTCTGCTAAACAATGGCTTACACAGATTTCGACCAAATGTGTCAAAAAAATTAGTTCTAAAAACTAAAACACGCCTACGGATAACTTGCGATCTTAAAAGTAAGAAATAAGAAATTATTATATTAACATACTGTAAAACATACATACATACATACATAGACTGCCAAACACATTACACTTTCTTTTGGCTTCGCCGTAGTCGTGTAAAAATGGCATTGATGACACTCTGCCGACATACAACTTAGAATATTGTAAGTTAGCAGTCTTGGGTCCCAAATCATAAACATACCTATTCATAAGTGACTATTAAGGTACCTAAATACCTGTGGCGTGTAAATACTTTTTATATGTAAATACATTCTATTTCGACTTTAAAAAAAGAAATTTCAAAGTTTTTGTTCTTGACGTTTTTGTTGTTTTTTGTTTCTTTTCTTGCTGTCATATTTTATATTTTGTGCTGTACATTTTTTTCTATATTAAAAAGAACATTGTTACCAAAAATCCTCGCCCTTTCGCTTTCCATAATTCTTCCCATATACCATTTATACTTTTTTGAGCTCTTAATTTTCATAAACATCTTTTAACAAAACACAATTACCAGAAAATATCAAAACAACTGGCTTCATTTTTATTAGTATTAACAAACTCTTCCACATAAAACTCTTTACTCCATAACTCAGCTATATCGTTACTGGTAGTCCTTCTCGCAATGAAACTACAAATAAAATACCACCGCATCATTCCATCGAATCAATTGGTCGGGGTAATGAAGACATTACTGTCTGTTTCGCCGACGATATCTATCTCTCTAGATAATCGCTTGCATCACGATGTGCGGTACTCTTCGCAGAATAAGGTTCTTTCTTTGCTTTTTCATTGCGAGTGCCTTTTTGTTGGTTGCGGGAGTGATATGATGTGTACTGTTTTATGGAGTTGCGACTTTTGAAGCGTTTTTTTTTGTTTCTTGGTTCTTGGTGTGGCAATTTTGAAATTGTTGCGTCTCGGCGTTCTCGTTGCAGTTTTAGTGTTCTGCTGGAAGATGTTTTATGACTTCGTGATTTATAAAAGGTTAAATTTTGAAGACTTGTGTTGTTTGTAAAGTTAAAGTTGGTCTAGTACGAGGATATTATTTATTATAATAATTAAAGTTGTATCAACACAAATTTTATTTTATTTCTCAGCGTATTTATTTCCAAACAACTCACGTTATCCAGCTCTTTGATCTAATCAATCTTTTTCATCCAGTATATCAAAATGAAACCCAAAAAGTATCAAATACACCGGTTAATAAATCTATTTACATTAGCCTGTACATAAAATCCATTAGTATATTCCAACTCGCTTTACCCCCTTGGGTTATTTGAAATTTTGCGTTATGAAGTGCTTGGCAGGTGAATTAGAATAAGAACATCAAAGAAAACCATGCAACCCTTCAACAGAATATATTTGTGTAAGGACTAAAGCCTGTGGCATCGATTTTTATTTACGTATTTTGGATTTTCGAAGCTGTAAAAGTATAAAACATGTTATTCGAGAGATTGGCAACTCTAGTAGACGAGTAAACCTTTGATAAAGTTAAATTATACCTTATGTAAAGAGCAGTCAGTTAGTTTTTAATTTTGTATGTTTTAAATAAATGAAGTCTTATATTTGATAACAAAGTAATAATTTAGGAATTCGAACAAAGAACAAGGAATTGGCTACATTAAATCGAAAAGTTTATGTTAAAAGATAGAAACATATTCAATACGTGTTTCGATTTGAAATGAATACATATCTGTAATAACCAAGTAACTCGAAACGAAACTTTGTCAATCCCGTACAATACTGAAAATAGAAAGTTAAACCGATTTCAACTCGTCAGTCCATAGCTACCCTGATAAAGATATCCTTTGAGGTCGAAACTTTCCCTTTCCATCGACTTATTAGTATTCGAAACAAACTTTTAGGGTCTTTGGTTTAGATTTGTATCTATTCGGTAATGTATGTAGCCGATACGTGCTCTGGGACCCATTTAATTTACCTGCGGTTTGCTCTTATCAGATTTCACCGTTTATTTATCGTTCACAATTTCGGCGATTAAAAATTCTGAATTAATTTTTTGGCTTTATCATTAATTTTAAATGCTAGACTAAAATAATGAGACCAATAAAATGATAAGTACCAAAAACAAAATAGCAAATGAAGACAGACCATGATAAATGCGACAAAAAGAAGAAAAGTAACTTTTTGTATTCGAACACTCAAACTTTTTCTGCGTATCGAAAAAAAGTACCCCCGTACACAATCCAAATTAACAGACAACTATGACAAGTTACAAGTGCTTTTAACAACATTGTTAATGCACTTGCCCAACTCATCGAACAAGATGTTTCAGTACTTAACACGAAAGAATAAAGGTCACTTTAGTGGAACTAGAAAAAAGTATTTCGGTAAATAAAAGCTGGTGATAGTTGAGGGCCATTGAAGGCTTTTGTGCTCGATGTTACAAAGACAATGAGAAAGACAAAGAACTCTCGGCGAGTGGTCAACATTTCTCAAGTCTTAGAGTTAAGTTTGCACCGTTATTCTATGGACGTGACGGATATTGGTTATTGACGTTGTGATAAATTTTGATGACTATGTTAAGACATTGCTCATTACGATAGAGTCGATAATACTTTTAAGTTTGTTTTACATATGTTATAGCGTGAGACAGAACAATTTCAAACAACTGACATTGTACATACACTTGGCTTCAAAAAAATCGCACCTTTTAAGAAATCTATTTTAAATATCTTTCAATCATATTTGTATTATGAAATATTGGTAATGTTCGGTATCATTTGAAAGGTAAGGAAACAGAGAATGCAAAAACAATAATTCATTCAATGTTTTTTATTGGAACTGAGAAAAATTTACAAAACAAGAAAAATCCTTAAAAAACCCTAATAAAATCTGATAATTTTTTCAAAACAAAGTTGCTTAAAACTAACCTAAAACCTAGTGTTACCCCCCCCCTAGCCCTAATGACGTCTTCCATGCGCTCCCTCATGGATCGCACCAACTTTAGGACCTCTTCTTGAGGGATTCTGTCCCATTCCTCAATAACGGCGTCTTGGAGCTCCTGAAGAGTCGCGGGAGCGGGATCACGGGATCTAACCTTGCGTTTCAGCTGGTCCCAGAGGTGCTCTATCGGGTTCAGATCTGGACTTCTCGCTGGCCACTGCATGACAGGGATCCCAACCTCTTGAAGGTAGCCCTGCACAATTCCAGCAGTGTGCGCGCGAGCGTTATCGTGCATTAATGTCAACCCGTCGCCAATAAATCCAGCATAGGGGACCACATGTTCTTCCAGGATCTCTGTGATGTACCGGTGAGCAGTCATCGACCCTTGCCCGCGAGCACCGCCGGTCCGAGAGACGCAAGAAAGTTCAGTTTTGCCGTCGGCAGATATGCCGCCCCAGAATATGCAGGAACCGCCCCCGTATTCTACCGTCTCTTGGATGCAGGCTTGGGCAAAACGTTCCCATTGTCTTCTGTATACTCTTTTGCGTCTATCGTTGCAGAAAAGGCACACTCTCGTTTCGTCAGAGAAGAGAACAGCTCTCCATTGGTCCAGGTTCCAATTGATGTGGGCGCGAGCAAATTGCAGGCGTGCTCGCCGATGCGCTGCGGTTAATTTTGGACCCGTGGCAGGTCTTCTAGCCACAATATTTCTCTCCTTTAGTCTTCTTCTAACTGTAGAGACACTCACGGCCCTTCTACGAACTGCTTAAAGCTGCTGTTGCAACTCAACAGCATTAGAGAACCAATTTCTCAAAGACTTCGATACGACGAATCGGTCATCTCTCGCAGAAGTGCAGCGATTTCTACCAGACCCACGCCTTCGGACAAAGCCACCGATCTGCAGGAACCGCTGGTACACTCTTCGAACAGAAAAGCGACTCAAGTGCAATTGCCGAGCAACATCACACTGACGTAGTCCTGATTGCAGTAGTGCGATAACTTGGGCGGCTTCAGCAGCAGTAGTGTCCATCTTCAAGGACGTTTTTCTGATGAAAGATATTCTTCTGTGTCTTCTTCGACTGTTGGTAGCAAATTTATCCCCCAATAAGCTGTATCGACCCCTTTATACCCCAAAAACAAAACAATACAAACAAAATTTGAAGAGGAGAATCAGTTCCATTGTCATTCACAGTGACTTAAAGTGTTTAAGCTTTTTCTTTAATCAAATGAAATGGATATTTTTTTAAAGAGTTTTTATAGGGCTCTCAAATGATACCAATATTGCTACGAATAACTGCTTGTCTTAAGGATTAACAGTGCATAAAGCCTATTTTTACGGACGTGCGATTTTTTTGAAGCCGAGTGTATTATTTTGAAAATGTTTTTGAAAAAATATTAGGTAATATATAGACCACCGATTCCATAAAATAGGTTACGAGAAATTGCGCAAAATTTTCTATTAAAAATGTTTCAAATATTTAAGAATGCACTGCTAATGACCATTTAAAATCCACAGAAATCATACAAAATGCAAATGCTGTTTGAAAATCACCAGCAAAAGCAGAAACAGGCGAACAGGTACGCTCGAATCATCACATCGGATTACACTTTACCACTGATAAAGCGATCAATACACCCAATAAATATTAACATAGTATTATCCGTTGATTTATTATGGAAGATCAGCTTAATCGTGACCAACCTACAGTTAGTTTATCACGAACACGAGGGTGGAAATACAATCGTGATCCAAAACCTCGTGGATTTGCTTCGTTACTGTATTTTGTCTAGTATGATTTATATGGACCAGTCACAGAGTAATGAATTCTAAACTTATTTGGGTTAGGTCTAATTTGATCTGGACTTACGTCCTGATTTGGTTACTGGAGAATTATGGGTGCTGATGATACTGGGGGTAATGAGTGGTGTTAATTAATTTGGTTTCTGCTTTGTCCATACGGTTTTCAACCTTAGTTTTAGGCTATATATTTATTCGTTCCTTTATATTTCTTTTTATTTGAGTCTGTTTGGCTCATTTCCTTCTCATACGATTATTGCTACAATATCCTGTTGAAGTTTTTTATGCACAGTTTTAAGTCGTTTTGGGACTTCTGTATTATTATTTTTTCCTCAAGATTATTCCTGCTTAATCGCTTGGTAACAACTTTATTTAATCCCCTAACAGCCGTTTTATGACTCAAAAAAATTAACATCAGACTCCAAAAGAGATTTTTCAAAAAAATAATCTACTTACAAATAAATTAACAGTATTATATCCCTAAAAAACTCTTTATCAAATACGAGTGTTTTTTACTAAACGCGTTTTGTGGCACAAGAAAATTCTTTTTTGTGCCTAAATCAAAGGGGTTTGGTTCGCAAACCGATTTAGCGTGAAAGCGAATTTAACCCTCAAACGAGTTCAAAAGACATGCCGCGCCTAAAAAAACTGTTAAGTGAGGTTACCTGAGATTCGGATAGGAAAGGGTATAAGAGTGTGTAAGAATTGCTTACTGAGGACCCTGCGTTAAGTTCTTCCTGAATTATATATTATGCAACTGAATAAACAAATATAATGCTAACTATTTCTATTTGCATTTTTATATAAATAATCCTACTATTATAATAAATGTCAATATTTGTGCCGATGGATGGATGTTGGTTACTCTTTCACGCAAACACTACTAAATAGATTTTGATGAAATTTGGCAATATTGTAGCTCATATATCAGAATTACACATAGGCTACATAGCCTGAAATAATATATTTTAAGATATCATAATTTTTTTCAAGATATTATGACGATAAAATGCGTACGAAGTCGCGGGCAGCAGAATAATAGAGTTTTTTTTTTATTAGCCATTAAGATCCCACTGCTGGGCAAAGGCCTCCCCCGCGACTTTCCATTTAACACGGTCTCCGGTAGTGTCCCGCCATTCCCTCATTCATTCATTCATTTTTCACGGGAATAATAAAGTTATTGATACATATTTCAACATGTACTTATCATGAAAATATTATATCTAGAACTAGTATGAAAACACGCATCCTTTGCCTTTAGTAGAAACTTCTTTATTATTGTATTTGTTTTCATTTCATTTTTATATTATTTGACATATACAATACGTCACCGTGATATATCATCTATATCAGTTTTTTTATCTTCTTGAGGATTATCTCAAAAAACTCTGGTTTAATCCTAAGGATTATGTTTTACAAAACTGTTTTTTGCTTCTGCTTCACACTGTATCGTTGGTAGTAAGGAGATCCTATTTTATTTTATATCTTTAGTATTTATGCAGTTTAGACCCTTATTCTTCATAATCTCTTTGTGTTTTTTTTTTATTCATACGTGGCAAGTAATGTGCATGAAGTTCAGTTGTTTATAATAATCCTACTAATATTATAAATGTCAATGTTTGTGCCGATGGATAGATGTTTGTTACTCATTCACGCAAAAACTACTAAATAGATTTTGATGAAATTTGGCAATATTGTAGCTTAATGTCAGAATAACACAAAGGCTATATCACAGAGCACCCCCTATAGAGCCCGAATCATTACAATTTTATTCGAAACAAAACTCACAACTTTAGGCGGCAAGAATGAAGTGCGGGGGACGTGACAACTATGCTGTGATTTGCTGAATCAAGGTCAACGCATCGCTTAGAGATGTGCCGTGACGACAGTTAGGTTTATCGATAAAACATTTACATAAGTGTGTTACATTTTTTATTGTTGAACAATTCGATGTTATAACAAAATTAAATAATTAGAGAGGTTAAGTTAAAATTGCATGACAATTGACGACACTTACCGGTAAAATTAATTTGAAAATAAATACATGCTTCCGAAAACTGAATTTCAGTGTCCCAAATAACCCAAAACTAGGTTATTATTTAGAAACTTCTAATAAATATGCTGTACTTTTTTTGCTCAGGACATTTAGGAAATCTTTAAAAGAAAACAAACACTAACTTTATTCTATTATTTGCGATGATAGGTAATAAAAAAATATCGAAGTACTGTTCTTTACATATTAATAATAATTATTAGTTATTTTTTATCTACATCTCATCTCAACAAAAAGTGTATATTATTATTGTATTTGATAAAATAAATCGATTACATTCAGTCGATAAATTTGTTACAACTCTAGTACTGAAATTTCGGAAACGAAAAAGGATAAACATAGTAATTAGCATAATGACAGAAAGGGATGTAGGCAAATCAAAATTTGTTGTCCAGTGTAACATGAACTCCGCGTAATATAAAACAAAAATTGTTTATACTTATCGGTGAAAAGATATTCCATTTTTCTTAAAGTAAGATGTCCCAGAATTTTTCCCGTACCATTTCACAAAACACACTGTCATTTTATTACGCTTTAAAGCAAAATAAGAGCCATGTAAATTGCGAAAAAGCTTGTGCGTACGGATGTGACAGCTGGTCAGTACTGACTTGAATGACATAGTTCGCTTTGCTACATCTGCCGAAAAAGACATATGTACGGTGCACGTCTATTGCCTTGCAAGTGCACTCTATTAGGGGGTGCTCTGTGGGCTATATTAATTTGAGATATCATGTTTTTTTTTCCAAGATATGATGATTAATGCGTACGAAGTCGCGCGCAGTCTAATATATTGCATAAAGACATCAAAAAAGTAGATTAAAATAAATGAGAAGCTATAATAAAACAGTAGACACAGTTACTTTCAAAACACCCAAAAAAAAAACAAAGTCTAGTTAAAATAAGGTGAATTGAAACGAGAAACAGGAAACCTCGAGGATTCCTTCCGTGTCCATAATGTGAATGTTTTATCACAGACCCATTGTGCCGAAATCCGTGTATTTTGGCCAACAAAAGCCTACATAGGCCGGGTAAACAAACATGATGATCCAAGTGTAGAGTTTCGGGTGTAACAGTGAAATTACATACCTAGGTGCTTTCTGACATTTCGGATGACTTCTTGAAATGTGGGCGTGAGAGCTCTTTTGCACTAGTGAATTGCTCATGAGGTTTGATGTTTCATAGTGGAACCCACACTATAACCTCATTGAAATACAAATGTCAAATCGAAGGCGATTTTACTGTTAGTGCATAGAAGGCCTATTTACCCGACTGCGCTAAAAGGAGAGTGATGTTTTATCTGATATCTGGTGATGTTTTATCCAGATTTTAAATAAAAATAATAATCTGATGATGTTTTTAACAAATTGTCTTCTTGTTACAGGTAAGTACAACGCTTCATCTTGCAACTTAAGTTTTCAAAACATTTGAGTGAAATGGTAAGTTTTATTAAAATAAATATTAACGACATAAAGCCCCTACGAATCTTAATACTACATTTATTGTTTTTGTAAGACCACTCTATTATTACATTTAAAAGTTTTCAGATACAAAACAACATCTAAACTTTTTAAAAAAGAATCTCTAAATGTAATAAAAACCCAAACTACTCCATTACACAACAAACGCAACTGAAAACAGACCCGATATCATTCAACGGTCAAATAAAATACTTAATAATAAAGATATTATGTATCAGAGCAAACAGGTTTAGTGAAATATGATCTCCGAGCTTCGGTTTTAGTCAAAACAAAATCAGACTGGTCTTTTGTTGGCAATCCACTCCTGCGGGTATCATGTTTAGAGGGGATGAAAGATACCGTTAGCAAAAACACGTGAAATGGAAAAAGTTATTTTTGTCAAAAGAATTTTTATCAAAACATTACTTTTATAGTCCAGGAAATGTCGACACAGTTTGAAAGTTAACTGAAGCCTTTGTGGTCAGTGGGTATTGCGTAGGATGTAAGGTTAGTGGTCAATCCAAAAATATTTGCTGAAAGTGGATATAAGTAGGGTTTATCTCGTTGCTGAAAACGTCAATAAAGTTAAGGGTTAATAATTTTTTTATTTTATTTATTTAACAGTTTATTGTAAGGTGATAGTACATAGAGACAGAAAAAAAGAGAAGTTATACAAAAGGTACAGCATATTTCTAAAAGAAATTTCTTCCTGCAGACCCCACAGAGAGAGAAGTGATAGCATGAAGGCATTTTACTGATATATTCATTGACAAAAATGAGAAATATAGGTATACAACAGATTTAAAAGCCTTTTCTGAAACTGATTGAATAATGTAGCTATCTATATTAATAAAACTGAAATAAAATTATCAAAATAGTAATAACCTATCACGAATGTACATTTAAGGATGCTTTAATGATAACCTTTGATAAAAACCTTTAGATTACTTTAACATCATAATTTTAAAGCGACATTTATGAAGCTTCGGGTATGAAGATAAGAATCAAAACTAAAATGCCGTCGCGTTCACTTATTTTTAAATGACAAAATATGTTGATCCTTTTTGCGCACTATACCGAAAATATTTTGCAGAAACGAGACAAAAGATAGTGCTTTACCCCCTCGACAAATAAACACGCATCATACTAAAGAATCGGGTTACATGTGTACTGTCATTTACAGCAATATCCCATTTTCTATAAGAACCCTTCTTAGGGGCTGAATAGGCTTACTTTTTGCTTGAAATGTTAATCTAGAAAGCATAATACAATAGGTATGAGGAAAAATTGGCGAGGAAAAGACGAAAAAGGTGTTTTTTCGGAAATAACCTAAGTTATTTAAGGGCTTGCCTTTTTGAGGCCGTTGAGTTCTTTTTTCTTAATGTTTAAGTACATGGTTTATATTTTTATTTAGTGTTGTTACCTGCCTATCGATATTATCGACAGCCTATTGATACTTTTGTTGTTTATGGTCATTGACATTCGAAATAGAATAATTTGGAAACACTATTTTGAATTGCAAGATTTACAAGAGATCATTTTTAGGCTCTATGCGATGCAGTATATAGTATCTATCAAAACTCTATAAAAAAAACTTTGCTTGACAAATGGAAATCGAATTCACCATACCGTCTTTCTATCAATGCCCGGTCACATTTATTATAAAGAATATCCTCTGCCTTGCGGTTGGTTACTTCCACGCAACTTTTGTAGCTATTATAATCGCCACAATAGTCCGGAAGTCCAAAAACTGTGATCCGAACATCTTACAAATGACAACAAATAACGTTTGTATCCATATTGTGTCCCATATTTTATTGACATAACTACAATAGACGCTTATGAATAGAAACTGAGCGAGCGATTCTGGTAACTGAACACCAATGGTTTCGGAACTAGCGCTAGTTGCGAGTACGTTTGTACACTGATTATTGACTGATTACACAAACGCTATGCGTTATGAAATCTGCTCCTTAAAAATAATAAGATTAGAAGTACACTTGTCACACACGATGCTGTCTCGCGTTGCTTAGGTACGTGGGTTGAGTCTGTTTCTAGCTTGAGTTATGATGCATGACTCGCAGAGCTATCGTAAAGTGAACAGAATTGGGAAACAAGACATGAACCCAAAAGATTGCATTGTAAATATCTTTGCTTCCGATGTCTTTTGATGCTTTGATTGTCAATCCCTTTGAATTTCTTTGATGGATTTGTTGCAATGGATTTATATTTTTTTCTGATATATATTTATTATAGTTTTTTATATAATCCGACTTTTTAAAATCCGTTGTTGTAATTTTGTCTGTAAAGTTAAAATATTTTTGTTTTTTATTCTTCACTTGTAACTAGCTACCGAGGTTATGATTTCTCTGGAAGCCATATTGATCATGTTCAGGTTTTTCTTCGAACCTACTTTAAAAGTCCATAAGTTCACTAACTGTAAAACAGCTCAGCTTTTATAACACTTCTCTACAAGCTATATAAACTTCAACTAAGCATCATTAAAGATTTTATATAAAGAACTTTGATAGTATCATCAATTTTCTAATATTTTACACGCCTATAAAATTGCCTATAAATTTCATTTTACCTTATTAATGTCTTCTAAAGTATCGGCTTTGGAATTCTTCAGATAGTTATTAGAGGCCTGAATGTTGCGATTCCTCGTGTTTTACGAGTAGAAAGTACTTGAAGTGCCTTGGATCTATTTAAGTAGCTATTATTTATGACTATGTTCTCAAGTGGTTTTTTAAAGATATCTGTAATCGTCTTGTTAGTTTTAAATTATGTCGGTAGCTTCAAAAGTTTTTTAGTGTTTGCTATTTTTAGTAGATCAGAGATCCTTCGTATATGCATTCTTTGGTTCTGTGTACAGAATAAACGGATTTGCTGCAGTATTTGGGTCCACAATATCGTAAAATTCAGTTTCCATATACCCATGAATATATTCCTTTATACAATGTACTAAGCGGGCCACACACGCTAGGTTATGCCTGACGGTTATTCTTGAACAGTTGAACTGTGCAAGCGTAACTGAACGTGTGTATGATATATTTTCTTGCCTGCGCAAGCAAAATTTAAATACACACGTTCAGTTATGCTTGCACAGTTCAACTGTTCAAGCATAACTGTCAGGCATAACCTAGCGTGTGTGGCCCGCTTTAGATTATGAATACGTATTTTTTTAGTACCTAGATGTGTTGTATTTATCGGTCATTGCTGTATTTGTGTTGACCAACGATAAAAAAGATCCGGTCATAGATAACATGCACTAGATTGGAAGTAAAATCGATTTTCGCAGAAACAGTTTTAATAGCTTTATACAAATAAATGCATTTTAGCTTCACAATAGCGAATAAGTTTATTACAATTACCGGAATGAATTTACCTTATACGTAAGTACTTCTGTCATAATGGCTAAAACTTTCGTACGAAAATTAACAAAGTTTTTACGCTCCAGAGATAGTCAACCATCAAAAGCATCTGCTAACAAAACTTATGACAGACCATTCGAAGCTTAACCTTGCGGAAACTGACACACATTCAGAGAATATTGTCCCGAATCGATTCCATACATCTTATACGTCATCCATTTTGACCGAAGCAAATTGTCAAGGCGGATGGGGTGTTATTTTTTTCTCTATTCAGTCCCTACTCTTGCCGACATCATGATGCATGAGGTAGTTTCTATGTATTTCCAGTTATGGATACTTTTTGTATCCAGGTAGATAAAGTGTCCACAATTCCACATTCTTGATGCTGTTTTGTTATTCAGATGTGCCATTGTTTTGAGAGCTTGTTTGTGGATTATGTGATGCGTATTTTTGATATTGTTGCTGGCAATTAGGTTTTTATATTTACCGTTGATGGCTACTAAATTTTAATATGAGAAAGCTTTATAATATGATCAAACATTAGGGTTCTTCTAAGCGATTTATAGGCCTATGTATACATAGACCGATGTGGGTAGACAGTCCCAAAATCAAATAAATATCTATAAGTTCATATAGTCAATCGCTCAGAGGCAAAATGTCATCACTATTTGATCAGGATTCCGGCTCCGTCACACAAATATTGGAACTCTACGTATTAACTAAATTCAAACAAATACCCGAATATTTCAAGCGTCCTTAAATTTTGAATTAAACAAATTTACTGTTTATAATTCTATCTTTGGGGGTTTTGTTAAAAAAATACAATTTTTGAAAGCAAATAGATATAATAGATTTAAATAAAATCTCTATGTAAGCGAATCTTATCAAATGGGCGGAAGACTTTCTTTCTCACAAAAGAGTAATCACAATATTTTTAGAAATCGTAAGATAGAATAAACAAGCAATTTAGAAAAACCTAAGCTAAAAATAAACCAAAATGGATATACAAGATTTCCTCTCCGGGCTCTTGAAAAACTGCCTATATGGCATTATCTGAAAAGCGTTCTTATTTTGGGAGTTTCCTCATTTCATCAGGCCACATTCCGTGCCAATGTTTCTTTTGTCTTCCTCGATGTTTTTGCGTTAGAACAATACCCTTTTTAGTCGCACTTTGTTACTTTTCTGATGGTGTAGCCAGATTTTTATCTTACAAACTCAATTTAAAGGTCTGAATTAATTTCGCATTGTGTATTTTTGCTAGTATACTTTCAGTATTACGGGCTCTTAGGGTCTTCGTTATCTAAAATATCTATTATATCTTTTAAAAGTGGTTTGATAAAGGATCGAGAAGCATTAATAACAATGATAACATTATTTATACTCTACGTTAAACTTATCAAATTCAAATTCTTTATTTTGCATACCGTAGGTCCATAGGTTTTACAGGATGTCATTATAATATTATCGTCAAACAAGAAAAGCTACTTAAATTTGAATATTTAATTTTTCAATTTTTGAAACTGTTTATACCTACACCTTCATAAACTTATACCTACACTACTTTTATAGATACTAAATAGGTATTTTTATCTCTGTAAATACAGAAAAAAACAAAATTCCAAATTCCATTCTGTATTCAAAGCTAACTCGATCGCGAATTCACAAAAAGCGCCTAGGGATGTGCAAAGAGCTCGATATACTTTTTATCGACGCGGCGTGTTCGCAAGACGAGCGTAGGACGGACCAAATGGATAATTCCAAGCGTTCACCCGCCACTTTATTTCAGTTAGATGCGTGACGATCGCCATTTTCCTTGCAATGGAGTTATAAGAAGTCTTAAGGGACACTCCAGTTAAGTTTAATTAACTGAGCGTGGGTTCTAGTGTCACTGTTCTTTTTTCTTGTTCGACTTTATTTACATTTCCTATCTGTTTTTAGTGTTTAAGTACTCGTATATAAGGTGACTTTAAATTAGTGAACGATAGAAAAGGATGTGCATGTACTCGTGATACACAAAAACAACTTTAATTATGGGACCGAGGTTGTAATCATTCAAAAATTTTGAACCTTCCCATAAAAAATTCATCACCTGATAGTACTGGAGGAACATTTTTTTTATGATTTCGTACTTGGTCCGATAGTAAAAGTAGTTTGTTATCACGAGTACATACATATCCTTTTCAATCGTTCACTAATTTAAAGTCACCCTATTGCGTGGTATTTATACGGTAAATGAAGTAATAACCTTCTTCCAAGATTTTTATTTTTTTCTTTTCATCTTGCTTCTGATTAGCTTGAATATTTATAAAAAAAAGTCTCATTAAAGTCGGCATTAAACTTAATGATAAAACTTCATAATACTTATCGCAAAATAGGCTTTTATAATAAGTTAAACAACACTTATTCTTGACTTAAGGTTCTATTTAAGCGGTGTAAAATGCTAAAAGCATTCATAAAGCGCATCAAAATAGAATTACATTAGTAAATAAGATAGGTTAAAGTTTTACAACTCATAATAACACAAGTAATGATTGTTTTATCATATAAAACTTAAGTCAAGTCAAGTCATTAAGTATGTCAAGTACTTAGTTTATAGAAATTCTAATTTTGAAAAATCATAGTTGAAAATCATCGCCTTTTTATAATTAAATGTATTTTTTAAAGTTTAAAGAGATAACAATAATAAAAGCCGACAAACAACCGCACTTCAACTAAACGACCATTAGTAACGAGAAGCTGTGCGCAGGCGCAACCAATTTATCGATATCAAACTTGTTAATAGGACAACACTGTGAATTTTAAATAGCATACAGTGTAATTATTGCAAGGAACGAGTTGAGCAAGATTCGCGCAATTCAATGAAGATGTAAGCCTAGCTGACTTAATTGCTCACTTGATTATACAGGGTGGTACTAAAAGTGTGGCTAAAGCACGTTTTGTGTTGGTTGCTTACTTTTTACACTTTAACCTGATTATTAATTCTAAATATTAGTTGTTGTGGTATGCTTGGTTAGTTAGTAGATTATGTTTTTTTGTTAAAGAAAATTATGTGCAATTTATTTGTGGTCGCTTGTAATTTACACATAAAAAATTATCTATCTTGTCAATTCTTTTACCAGTCCAAAATGTTTATTTTTTAAGTCGACAGTTCACTTTAATAACACATTTTAAAAACCCAATGACTCAATTTGTAAAAAAAAAAATATTTTACAAAATTACAGTCCGCACAAAGTCGTTGGCCTTTAAAATTAAATAACTTATTATAATGTTTGTAAAATAAACACGCTGTATATAGGAGGCTGTTGGCAATAATCACCCTGGCCGCACTTAATTTCCCGCCACGATAATTGAGTGAAATAACTACACTTGTTTATAGCAATTCGATTTGAGTTTGCCATTCTACAGGATGTTTAAAAAATATGGCGGCTTTTCGTATTCTTAATTTACAAAAGTGATAAAAAAACTTAAGAATGCAATTCAAGTAGTTTTAGTTCGTTTTAAAGTGCCTGATAAGGATCGTTTTGAAACTAACATGTAGTACATTTGAAATTTTAAAGGTTAAAAATTTATATACTTAAATATCTGTCACGTCTCTCTCCCATGGGGGTAGGCAGAGACCACTTCGTTCCATAGGCTACAATCCAAACATTATTTTATTTATAATTTATTTTTCTTCTTTAAAGACTGTGTTAATCTTTAGACAAAAAAGTAAGTAGTTTCTAAGAAAATGGTATTTAGTTAGCACTACAAATGTCAATTTACACTCAAATATAATTATATTTTTCGTTTTAGTTTACTCGTACTAATGAAGAAAGCTTTTAGACTTATTAATCTTGATAAAAAAGTAATTAAGACTGAAACGTCTGTCTCGGTTTACATTAGGTATTTTTTTTTCGTATTTCAGTCAATGTTTTTTGCAAAAAGTTGTTTGTTTTTATAATAAAACTAAAATTATGTAGGTATCTATTTAAAATAATTTAAAACTTTACTAAATAGGATATTTCCAAGTTTTCTCAAGAAAATTGGATCGACGATCGATCGAACGATCTATCTTTGAATGTCATTTATCCAAAAATTTCAATTAGCTGATAGCGCATTGAGTTAAAACGTTTGTTTTTGTTTTCCCATGTGTATAAAGAAAAGTTTTTTAAAATACTTTTTTTTTTTTTTTTATTATGTGTGGGTATGTTAGATTTGGTCTATGTAAGTCCTTCGTGGTCTCCCTCTCTTTCGTCTTCCTTCTACTTTTCCTTCCAAGATGTTTTTTATAAAGTCGTCGTGTCGTATCAGGTGACCCAGCATCTTTCCTCTCCTTTTCAAATTTCTACCAAATAAAAGAGGGAATAGAAGTTGTGTCGTATCAGGTGCTCAAACGGACGGCAGAGAATAGAGAAGAGTGGCGCAGACTACACCGACAAGAGCGACGCTCTTAAATTTATGATGATGGTGATGTTAGATTATCTCCTTTTTTATCGGTCCTGTATATACGAAAATACTGCAAATGAGAGTAGTAATTAACAATTACAAGTCGATTCGAATCGTGTTATTTAAGTTTAAATCTAAATAAGAGTTAAAACAAAGATCATTATTCAGTACTGCGAAGACTATAGAGTTTGAAATAAAGTTTCGTTATTAAAATTAAACTAGGTACTAATTTTAAGTTATTTAAAAGACTACTTACTTATATGCAGTTTTATTTGTAAAAATATGTCAAAGTGTGAGTATCTAGTTTAAATTTTTTTCACCAGTTTTAACCTACTTCAAAAAAAGGAGGAGGTTTCTCAATTCTCCGTATATTTTTTTTTGATTGCGTTTTTTTTTCTTTGGACTGAGAACCTGAATATCTATTTACATATCTGAATTTAAAACAAAATCAGTCTAATTGAGAATCTCCTTGTTTTCGTTCAATTGTTTTCAATTCGAAATCAGTTAATAAAGTAGCTTCCCAATCAAAACACAACTTCGAAATACAAATTGATAACAAACAAGCCATCGATCAACGACTATCATCCACGTGGCTTCGTCATCTAATCCATTACAACACACATCCTGCCAGTTAATAAAATCCTGTCGACCTTTATTTACAAATTGATAAATGAATGATAAACTAGCTACTGAGGTGACGAGTGATAAGATGATGTGAAAGTGACAAGTTTTTGATGGGTTTACATTGATATAAGTTGGGTAAGGTTCGTTAAGTTTGTTGACATTGCTATCGGATTGATAATGATGTGTTATGGTATCTACACACCAAAGCCGCCGGCTTTTTTGACAGCTGCCATTCGTATGACGTAAAGCCGCCGGCCTAACCTGGCGGCTTTGGTGTGTAGATAGCATTAGGTGCCTATACCTTCAGATAAATATTTTGCCATAAATATTTTACCTTGAAATCGTGGAAAAAAAGAGATAGACCTTTGCCCAGCAGTAGGACACAGATGGCTAAATAAGATAAAATTCGTATCGGTATGTCCTCTCATTATATTTTGATTGTATCTAGAGGTGGGCCGAGTACTCGGTTAATACTCGGTACTCGGCATACTCGGCAATTTTTTTACTACTCGTAATCGGCCGAATAACTCGGTTAAAATGCCGAGTACTCGGTGCAAATATATTACCTTGAGAGCATTGGTCTACTTAGTAAATCATAGTCTAATTCCTTCCTTGAGGCCTTCGCCCAGCTGGAGCAATGTAATAAGCTGCTAATATCGTAATTATTTAGGAGAAAATTTCATAAATTAGTAGTGTTTTTTTTTTTTTGCCAATTAATGCTTACGAATTATTTATTTATTTATTTTTTTATTGTTTTCATTACGAATAATTAGCGAAGTGCGGAGGGAGGGTGTTAACGCCATTAACACCACTCGCTCCCAAACTTATTTGCGTGCAATTCTACCTACTTCAAGTACACCGAGTAACTCGGCCGAGTACTCGGCTCGGTAAACTTTAAACCGAGTAATACTAGGTACTCGGTTACTCGGTAAAACTGGTACTCGGCCCATCACTAATTGTATCCTTAAACATCGTGTCGTTTTTGACTAATTTTTGATATTATTTATAATTTCGGCAAATTTGGTGTTTTTCTGAATATAGTTTTAATTCTGAATATATTTGTTTAAATCCGACAAAGTCATACCTAATGTATAAAAATAACGACTTTTTGATTTAAGATTTTAAAAACCGACAATTTTAAATTCCATTTTATATACAAACTCAGCGTACCATACAAAATAGACGACTCTCATAAAAAATAACAATTAACATACACGTATTATCTATACAACACAAAGGTGAAGTAGGAGTGAGCTTAATCATAGAATTTAAACAGAAATCCACGGACCATGACCCAATGGCTTTATCAGATGTATTTCGTGTTATTAACATAAATTTAATATGAGCCTCGTTGACAAGGAGAAACGCCTTTGTTGAATCTCCTTTTATTAGGGTTCTGTACTTGTTAAGTTATTAAAACATGCCTTTGTGATGAGTGAATTGAGTCATGAATGTGAATTTTAGTCGTTTATGTATATAAGGTATATGGAGGGACCTAGAATGGTGCCATGTGGTACTCATTTTATATGAAATTTTTTACACCTAAAACTGTTATTAGAACAGATGCAAGGAAGGAATATTTAGACGGTGCTGCAAAAGGCTTTATAAAATACAAATTACACTAATAAGGTATATAATTTCATTAGTTTAAAGCACAACTAAATAAAATCCAGCTGTAAAATGTTTGCTCTTTTAATTTTAATATGCCAAAGCGTCTTAAAATCATAAATTCGCGCAATAAAAATTTTCGCGACCCTAAAAAATAACGACATTAAATTAAGACGTTCAAAATTTTAATAACAAAGACTCTTCATGCATGAAGACAGTTCACACTTAGCTTTGTTTTTTAATTTTAACGTATTGTAGGAGGGATTATAATTTGAATAATACCGTCAAACACACCGTGAATGAAATAAAGAGATTACAGAGGAATGATGAAATAAACGACCGTTGAATGTTGCATTTTTTATGCCTCGATGATTTGTTACCTGGGTGTGAACATTAATATAAGCCTTAAATCTGCAGGAAGATCAAATTTCTACGTCCAAAATCTTTTTAATTTATTGGTGTTTGAAGCTGTGATTGTGTTTTATTAATAATTATAACATCTCAATTATTATACTATCGATAATATTGATATAGTTATTGTAAAGTTAAAATTATTATCATAACTTGTAGTGAGTCACTTTTTTTTCAGGATTGTCAAGAATTATGTTACTCAAACAAAATACAGTCTAAATATTAAGTTTATTTTATAAAACAATCTTACTACATAATTCTTCAACGTAATGTTTAAATGTGAAAAATATAGCACCCCGACTCCATAACAAATCAGTGCAAGGAATCTGACCAAAATCTGTCTTTCTATTATCCTAATAAAGTTGCTGTTCACGAAGGCAGAGCCTGAAAGCCTCAAATCACAGGCAATCTATCCGAGCACCGCGTTCTATAAAAATAATAATTCATCTCAGTCAGGAATCGCTTCAAGCATGAGATTTAAGCGGATATTTTTTTCTTTTATATATTCAAAATTTTGCTGAGTGACTTAAATTATTTTACTTATCTTATTTTATCTAGCCATCAGTGTCCCACTGCTAGGTAAAAACCTCTCACCTCCTCCATGATTCTCTATCCTGAGCCACCTTTGCCCAGTCATCATTAACATTGTCCAGCTCATGTCATACATAATTTACTTATTTATTTATTCAACGTGTAATATCTATTTCACTTTACTTCACTTATCTACGTAGAAACTTAGTAGATTTATGTGACACTTACTTAATTTGATCTACAATTAACTCCGTAGAGATTAAGACCTAGACAGTACCTTCATCAATCAATGTTCTGAACAATTAGTCCTTAGACTTATTCTAGGCGTCTGTCTTATTAGTGTGATTGTCGTGAGAATTGCCATAGGGATTTCGTTTAAGAAAAATAAATCTTAAGCAAATCGATGTTAGCATTTTTACTTTCATTATAAGAAAATTCTACACTATTACTACACCACGGTTGATTTTCTTGACCGACTGATTCATTTTAAAACATAACACTGTCTGTAGCTCTAGTTTTATTTCTTTGTTAGCCACTTTAAAACAGCTTAAAGCAGAAATACCTGTTAAAATTGACAGCTTAACACTTATCCCAAGCGTTAAAACGCGTTCGTGATCCGTAGACCAACCGGGTGGCGCGACCTAATATTCCTCTGAGACCACGCCGCTAGCTCTCAACACAGCTATATCGATAGGTGCTTCATTCCCACCCTGAATTGTAAGAAAAAATGGTACTGTCTACATTACACCTTAGGGCGCTTTGAGAATAAGTAAGTGCTTAACGTTGTTTCTTGTAACTGTTCCAGAGTATTCCCTTTTTGTTTGAGAGCTAAATTGATCCCGATACGCCTTTAAGCGATTTTGCTTTTGCTTATGGTTTTTGACTTGTTTTAAAGATAATATGCTCGTAAAGTTACCTATTATATCACATTTGTTAATAATCAACATAAATGTATGCCGCGCATGCGTGTTTGTCTTGCTATTTTAGGATAAATCTAATTCATCGTGTATTTTCGCCGTTTGTCGTATTCCAAATTCGACGTTAAAAGGAATGGTGGAAATGTAATAAATATGATGGAATTTACTGAATACACCAAAACCTAATGGAAAGAAGCAAATCACGTTAAGAGCGAGTCATTCCTAAAAACATTTCTCCCAAAGATTTCTCGCATAATCACTTCACACTCAAATCCGAAAACAAAACGGCGACAATCACGAAGCTTTTCTGTTGATGTATTTTCCCAAAGTCCATTACAGAAATTGCTCCTTCGATTCCTGACAAATAACGAGCTTGGAAAAAAGAATAAAGGGACGCTTCAAGAGGAACAAAATGAAGAAATTAACTTGAAATCGGTGAAACAGGCAAGATGGCTTAATCGCCTTCAAACCGGTATTTTTTCCGAGTTCCAACTCGAGGTCAGAGAGCTCAGTTCGTTTATAACGCCAACAATGTTGTTTTTGATGTATCTGGGATGTACTTAAGCCTTTTTTAGATCCATCTTCGTAATTTTACGTCATTATAAATAAGTGGACGTTGCAAGTTCAAATTAACTCATAATCAGTTGAGTGTGCATGTGTTATTTTTGTTTGTATTTTGACGCTTCTTTCTGCAGCTTGGCATAAATGTTCTCCATTTACTTCTTTATAACTTGCATTTTTTTTTACTATCGATAGTAAATACAGTTACTTCTGAGCTGTCCGCCATGTTTCTCTTTAAATTCCTCGCCTCCACCATTATTTTTATTATTAATAATCTCGAAGCGCCTTGACCTTGTCAGAAGCTTCCCTGACGTCCGAAGTTTGAATCTCGTCCCGTGTCATGACAGCTCAGATTGTGATAGTCAAGTGATATTCGTGAGTCAGATGTCATTTTGACGTTCTTATCTGTTAGACATTTCTAAGTCTTCGTGGCTTTGGAACTCTGTGCACTCGTGGTATTTGTTTCGATGCTCATTTTTTTGTATTTGTAGTTCGGGGTTATTGGAATCTTTCTTGTGGTAATCGGTAGTGGTTCTGTGTAACTTCACATTTAATTTTAGATTTCTTGTATAAAGGCGTATGTCCGGTCGTTGTTGTGATCCTTGGAGGAGGTTTTTGTCGAGTAGTGGACGTCCTTATGGACGTCCACGTAATAAGCTGACATTGTGTATTAATAATAATGGCATTGTGTATTGCCTTCTTATTCAACACTTAACATCAAATCAAATGCATTCTTTGTTACAGAGGAACCTTTGCAATTTCAATCCAAGACCTAAAAGGAAATCAAAAATTATATTCATAACAAGCAAGTCATTAAAACACTTTCTTAAAACACATCTTGAAATGACACATCGTGAAAGTAGGTAAGTAATTGTTCAGAGAGGTGAAACATCTTATTTATTTAACTTGCACCTAACCTTCGACCCGTTGGTAAGCTGATTCACTGCAAATAGAGACTCGGTTTACTGTTGTACAAACGACGAAGTAAATAAGTTTTAATCAGAAGTAAGGAACGATTATCTTTGCACCGTTACTTTCTACTATTCTTGTGAACCTATCCCTTTTCATAGAATAATGTTTGTGCATTTGGCACCGCAAATTCAAAGTAGACACTTTCAAGTAAATATTGTATTTTGACATGAGGTTTATTTGGATTAAAGCAGTTTTAGTGGTCTCTACCTTGAAGGGAAAGGGGAGTATTAGATTTGTATTTATGTAGGTATGTTTACATGAGTGAAGCAAAACTGCTACCTACTTCAAATATTAAGACATAAGACATTTATTTTCCAAAAACAGTACAAAGAAACACTGTGTGCGAAAAATGCTAGTAACAGCTAACTTACAAACTAAGAGTTAAGTAGGATCTTTTTTGAGGTCATTACAGCGATAAAAATATATATATATCTTTAAAAAATAACAATCACTTCAAAATCATTATTATTCGGGTTTTACTCTTATTATAAATCCATTCACATTTATCGCATCCAATTTAATGTAGGTTGAGGTCCATATAAAAAGATTTAACGATAAAATACGAGACTAGAGGGTAAACTTCAAAGAAATGCCTCTGACCAAAAGTCAAGTTCACAGATTGATTGACCTCCTACAATAATAATAAATAATATTATGAGTATTAGAAACCAATACGTTACGTTTCCGAAATGTAATGCCCGTGAAATTAATGTTATGCTCCGTCCTGTTTACAAAACCTTGACTTTGAGTTCGATTTGTTTATGTTTGGAACAAAATATACATTTTATTTATATAGAAAACAAGGAACTGCAAATATAATAAAAAGGGTTTTATTATAAAATGGTAAGTAACGCGGACTAACTTATACCGACTTTGTGCTAAAATGATTCTTTTCATTGATTTTACTATTTTAATGGAAATACCAATTTTGAGTTCAATGCTTTTAAAACTAATAATGTTAAATTCAAAAGAAAATAGTTGAAGCGAAGATAAACTATTAAATAAACATAAATCGACATTAAAATTTAAGTCCACAAAAAAATATTAATGAAACAATGCGACCCAACAAATTTTAATTTGAACTCTCAAAATTTATTGTTTAATATAAGACAAAGATTTGTTTCAAACTGTCTTAATAAAATGATAAACCATTATCGTAAGGACTAGGGCAACATAAAGATTCAAAGGTCTACTTAAATCTGTCAAATGTTACAATTGCTGAATCGAATTGGAATACTAAGATGTCATAAATAAATCTAAACTGAGCAATAGTAGATAGTGATAGAACATTTTAATGACATCCGATACCCCAATACTCTTATATTACTCACTAGGGTTGTATAAAGTAAAATACTAGCTTCGTAAAGTAACGGAAAGTCGGTTAGAGTTTTAGTGATCTGAATTTGTAGTATTTATTGTAACTGTAGAATTTAATTGCTTATATTATTTGTAATATATTTCTTTACTAAAAGTATGTAGGTATATGAAATTGACCAATCTACATCCATATCACTCACGCCTCTCTCCCATCGGGGTAGGCAGATACCACTTCCCTCCACTGGTTTATTAAACGAAAACTTACGAAGTGAGATGTAGTTGCAAACCTAATTTTTCAAGATCCAAATGTAAACACACCTTCTTCTTATACAATCTGCGATTCAAGGAAGTAAATCACAGATATCTTTCAGATAGCATCCCATCCCTAATAGAGACCGATCGTAAATTTGTTAGTGTAACCAACCAACAATACTGTTGAGTGCGGTCCATTTTGTTAATGCTATATTCCAAGACTTTTGTTTCGCCTCGTCGCTTTCCGTAATAAACGAGGTGGCACATCGTAAACTCAGCTTTATTGACATTTGTCCAAGATTGTTTATATCCCTATAGGATTACTGTTTGTGATTGATTCCCGTTCCTTTTGAATAAATTTCGGAGACTCAGAACTTTGTCAGCCTGTTTGTTTTATGTTTCAGCATTAAAATTTGAATTAAACTCAGTCAGATTTATGGCCGATCGTCTCAGATAAAGAAGCTCGGCTTATTAAAACAGAATTTATCTTTCCGACGGATTCATCGATTCAGATTTTACGATTCCATTAGGAGGTCTCAGGATTTTATAAGTTCATTAACCTTCAAATGGTAAAAACACAAAGAGAGTAATGTTTACTAAAAATAGTTTCTAATCAAATTTTCTCAGAGCAAATGGATATGACTTGCCGACAAAACACATGTAAAGTATCCAGTACCAATATACTCCCGACGATATCAAATACCGCTTTCCTTTCCACTATTTTGAAAACCGACTAATACATTAACGATGCATTTGGTTGAGCCGCAGTTCTCATAATACAGGCCACCCTCTCGCTTAGTTAATTAAGACATGGGATTATCAAACGTTTTGGAGTAGTAAATAAAAATGTAATCTTTTACCATAGAGTAAAGGCGTCTGCCCAACACGGTGTTATCTAACCGTGGTAAGCCGAAACGCATAACATTTCTTTGATCCCACACCTACGCACACATTTAAATAGTAATATCCTACCAATAATACTAATGCACTGTCAATTTTTAATGTAACAGATAGAGCAACAAGAAAGCTTAGATTTTTAACTAGAGTCCGTTTCATTCACATTTTGAGGCGCTGTGGTTTTTATTGTATTTAAAACGTCTGGGTATTAGAGGTTTTATTGTCAAATGAGTTATATTTTCGGTGACTATCATTTATTTTCTCGAAACAGCCATAATTCGTCTCAAATTTTAATAATTATGTCTAACGAAAACATCTTTTGTTTCAGGTGAGTATCATAATTTTATAATCTACAAGTTGGAGTAAATATTCGTGAGTATATCGTAATCTATTAGAAGCAACCAGATTGAATGACAATCAAATGAGCACGTCACTTGCAGTCTCTGTCTCGAGTTTCCACTTTAAACGATAATTTGTTTTCTCTTCCCTCTTCTTATTTTCTTACACTTAGAGTCTTCACAATTTAAACTTTAGTTCCGAAGATATAAGTCACGTCAAAAGTTTTCGTTAAGCGCTCGAGTATGCTAGAACAAACTGATTAAATACTTTAATCTTTATTTACTGGAACGTTTGTCTGTATTCTGTTTTACAATTTATCGTCCAAGTTTTAATGAGAGAACTCTAGAGTTTTGAGTGAGTGATCGTTATTAGTTATTACACTGCTCTGTTGCCGTCTGGTTTGTGATTTCTTGTACAACGTGTTTCATTGCTGATAGTACTCGTATTTTATTTAAAAGAATATCTGATTCTTTTGTTTTTACTACATTATTAAAAGAAAGAAAAATGTCGTACTTCCGTTTCATCAGTTCTCTCACCCGTCACGTTTTTACAAGTATGGTACCTACTGAATTACCTGTGACATCTCCAAAACCTCATACCTGTACATCATTTCTTTTATTTTCAATACCTTTTTTTACTAATGGATCAAGTAGCGTAACATCATTTTTTTAAATCACTTCATTGAATTCAAAATCATTCTTATGGCATTCGAAATAAGATGCAACGTTTTGTTTATTTGGTGGCAGATGTAAGTTTGTTTTAGTAAAGTGAAGAAGTCATTTGGTCGCTGTCACTGATGGGTTTTCAAATATTGACCGGGCGGCCATTATCTGTGGGAGCGTGTGGCCTAACGCAGCTTTGATAACCGATGTCGCCGCCAGTGTTGCCAGCACGAACGTTTTTGCTGAATTTGTGGTATTGCTTCAAAGGAAATTCTCTTGAAATGATCGTAGTGTAGATTCTTTAACTGTAGTTTTTGACATTTGAAAGCTAAAAGTTTATATTATTATTTTCAACCGTAAGTAAATAAAATTTTGCTAATAAATTTTAAGATATTGCTTTTAATTAAAACTGTTTAAACGGCTATTTTTTCCACCAGTATCCCCATTTAGTCAGAAATGTTGTTTGCATTGTCTGTCTATATTTGTTTTATTACGGATATTAAAAGGTGCGGGCGTTTGTAATCAAAAGTGGACAACGGCGATCGAATTGCAGTTAGGGTAGAATTTTGTTAGTTTACTAAGTTGTTGGCAAACATTGTCCCGGGTTCACCCTTTGAAACTTTGTGAATTCGTAGCGGTTATCACAGATATTTAAGGAACTACAATCGGGGTGTGTTTCGGTGTATGCTTTTTGTTGTCTGCTTTGAATAATGCTTTCTGTACACGCCACGTGTCTATTACATGTCTCTCTGTCATGCTTCTATCCCATTTTGGTGTAACTAAGCAGGATTTTCTTTCTTCCACTTCATCATCATCATTTCAGCTTATGGACGTCCACTGCTGGACAACGGCTTCCCCTAAAGATCTCCACACCGACCAGTCTTGCGCTGCCCACATCCATCGGCTTCCCGCAACTTTAGCCAAGTCATCAGTCCACCTTGTTTGAGGCCTTCCTCTTCCACTTGCTACCATCTAAATATAACTTTTAGGTTTTATCCAGATTCCATACTATTCTAAGCTAGTAGGTATCATTTCGTGTGTACAACTTTGCCTTTACACGTGATTTTTTCCAGTATTAATGAGTTTTATTTCAAAGTCTATTAAACCGAGAATCAGAAATATGACTAACATCTTTTATTCATAGTTGTTTACTCCTCACCCATTTAGCTCTGTCAAAATAAATACTTCAGCCATCCTCATATCCTTTTAAAAAAATCAACACATTTGTTCCCAATTAGGGCGTTGAAATATACACTGAGAATTCTTCTTCTCGAATGTCTGTCTGTCCATAATTAATAACTTCAAGCCCTCAACACATGCGTGTGCGTCTCTCGTTTCAGATTTATTGCATAATTATACTTTATTTTAGAGTCGGTTAAATTCGATAATGTGTTAAGTGGTTTGCGCTATTACAATTAGCATTTGGAGATAAAGTCGAGTGGATGGTTATTTGTTTGTGATTTACCACTTATTCGGGATCACCGACAGCGATAAACCTTATAAATTTCTTTCCGATGTCTTCATTTGGTATTCGTTTTTTAACTTATTTATCGATAGCAGTTTGATTGGTTTTAGTTTCATTATTAATAACAATAAATCAGTCTGAAGTCGGACTGCCTGTCGGTATTTTATTATTACCTTTATCTTTATAGTATTCCAAGAAATCGATTTGCATTTAAAACTTACAATTTGCGCAGACGCATCCATTATCATAAAACTGAGCCGGTCTATATTTATTTAAAGATTAAGTATAACTCGTTATACTTGCATTGCAATTTCTAGATGACATTTATGTGTGACTTATCCATATTGTAAATAAAGTCGTTTACACTTTAAAAATAAAAATGTTCTTTTAATAATAGTATTTAAATAAAGAACATTGCTCGTACATTAATCTCGAGGTATCCAATAAGAAGATACTTATCTCACTTCATCGGGTTTGTATCTCAATAAAAGATCTGATTAACATAACAATATGTGCTTAATTGCAGTGCGCGGTACATTCCGATGTATGCAGCTTAAGTTTGATTGTAGAGCTATTTTTAATCGACCATAGTTATATTAATTCAGTAGTCATTTATATCTTGCTTTTGTAAACTGGCTGTTTGTAGTGTTTGTTCTTCACAGGTTATTTTTCACTAAAAATATCAACTTTCCCAATTTATAAACTAATTTAAGTATCAAAAATAATATTATTAAATATTAAAAATTTAATGCAATTTATTAAAAGTTGTTAAAACTAAAAATACAGGGCTCTAAGAAAAACTGACTTAGGTACCTAGTTTTACCTAAGTACTTATAATGGTCTGTCTACACATATCCGGGCCGTGCCCGGGACGTGGCCGGGACGTGGCCGGGACGCGGCCGGGACGTGGCCGAGACGTGGCCGGAACGTGGCAGGGGCGTGACTGGGACGTGGCCGGGTCGTGGCCGGGCCGTGGCCCGTTAGGAGGGAAAACAATTCGTCGTCATGACAACCGGGCACGTGCCCGGTTATCATGTCATCACAACGTATACGTCCCGGAACTGTGTAGATAGACCTCAAAAATATCTAAATATATGGAAAAAAATATTTCCACGAAAACTAGCTCTACAATGTAATCAATTCAAAACGATTTGGATTAACACAATAAGAACGCTAAAAACCTACCAGTGTTCGATGCGTACTCTTGCACAGATTACAAGCTACCCTGCAGAGCAATCGGACGCAGACCACTATAATTACAAGAACCACTTTTTGAACACTTTTATATATGGGATGATAAATTATGTTTCTTTAAAATCGTTGAATTGATCACTTAACTGATGAAGTGTTTTTGGGACAAATGTTTGATAGGCTTTTGTTTTAGTAGCATTCAAATAAATACCCAAATACGAAACAAAAAAAATCTCTTCAAAATACTTTGAAATCATCTTAACTTATCAAGCCGTGTCTATCCCACTGCTTGACAAAGATATCTATTCTCTTTCTGTGCAAAGGGGTTTGAAGATTTTAGTATGGAGAGTGTCCTACCTACAACTTTTTTTTTTTTTTTCCTAAAGTGGCGGCAGTCAATGAAACCAAAGCCATTTAATAACACCAAAACACAGTTTTTCATGTTCCAATACTGGCGCCACTAGTCTATCTTTGACAACCTACGTTTATCTCGGAAACGTGACGCTTTATCAAATTTTTTTCATCTATACTTTCGATTTGTATTGACCTGAACAATCGATTAGTGAAGGTTTCATAGACTGCCGCCATTTTTGTCGAAAAAGGTACATACACAAGTTTAGGTAGGACATTATATTCAAACCCCTTTGATCCTGAGCCGCTATTATCTTTATCAAATATCTTCAAAACATTTTCTAAAGCAAAGTCATGCTAGAAGCAAAACACAAAGTGATTACGATCATGTTTATTAAATTCTAAATCCATTACTTGTAAATAACTACTTAACTCGACTCTGAATTTCAATTGAGTAACTTTACCAATCGAAAGCTGCTTCGGATCGTCTTAATTCACCACTTTAATATAAATTTCAATATCAACCGCAACTGGTATTTCTATTACGGATCTAGGTAGTTTTCTATTGCCTAGATTTGTCTAGACCGCCACAAGGTTATCGTCTTACTTGTCCTTGATGTAATATCATCCTACGTTTACCGACGTTCATGTACTTGGATTATTACTGCTTGGAGCATTTAGGTGTACATACTTATTATTTACTTAAGTATCATATTTTGATGTTACATGATAAGGAGATGCCACATTTTTTTCATAGACTAATGAGTTTATGACAGCGTGCCAAGGTTGACGCAAGTTTTTCATAGTTTTCTTGGTAGATGACCTGTCAAACGACAAGAAATTCCATACAAAAAGGTAGCCATTTTGCGCCAGATCAGGCACGCAGATCTAGACGGTATGGCACCTCCTCATGTATTTCGAAATCCTATCAAACTTCTCAGTATCAAATATTTCTATCACAACAACTACACGCTTCAACTATCTCATTAATAAGATCTATAAAAATCATCCATAAAACCGAACTTAAAACTATTTGCAAGTAAACGGCTAATAAATACAGCCATTATTTACTTTTTTACACTAGTTATGTATTGAACATATTTTGTCGTGTTTCTTTGTCATTGCAGGGATAAAGTTGCGTGAGTGAAACCGCTTGCAATTCATCACGTAACTTTTTTTTCTTCATTACTACCAAAGAGAATATTTAAAAACACCATGTGTACCTTTTCAATATGTTAATCAGGCACCGAGTTAAAACAACGTTCGACTTTGTAATTGTCTGGCTGTCTCTTTAATAAATTAGCGTTTTCTTAATTACTATTATCAATAATATCTTTAAAGAAAAATGTTTGGTGTTTATCTGTGAAATTGATTCTGTAATTTTTTTTTAATTGTTTTGTTTATCATAAAATTTTGGATTTGTTTATTTTAATAAACAATCGTTTAAGTTTCTAATATATTGATCAACAAGTGCATCTTATAAGTTGCTACATTCAGTCCAATTCGCAATCAAATTATATTCAGATATATTTTTCTATAAACTTATCTGTTTTTAATCTCACTACTCTCTTTCTTCTTTGCCACATTTATAAACACCAAACAAAGCATTCTTAAACTTGCATCCAAATGAAATAGTACCAGTTTCATTTCTCATCGTCGCTCCTGCACGCTCCCGAGTATCGTTTCCGAACGAGTTCTCAACAAAAACGGCCTTCTGGTCTGCATTCATGTTAGTTTTTGTCACCTGCCAAGAGACGGCTATTATATTCATATCTACAGCTGGTTCGCCAACTCCTGTTCGTAATACAATACCAATGTTATGGGAAGGGATACGATTATCGTATTTATTTGTATTGCTCTCGATTATGTCTGAGTTTTATTATTATTATTTTGTACTTTGTGGATGTGTGTTTTGTTATGTCGGGTATCTTTGCTAATTTGTTTCTTGCTATGTAGCACTTGTATGATGCTAGGACATTTGATACGACATGATTCCTTCATAAAAAACATCATAGAATGAAAAATTGAAGGGAAAAGGAAGAGAGGAAGACCTAGACGGACGTTCCTAGAACAGGTGAATGAAAAGGCGGGTGTCATGTCGTATCAAGATGTTAAAAAGAAGGCAGAGAAGGAAGGGGAATAGGGAGGGATGGAAGTGGCTCCACCGACAAGAGCTAAGCCCTTAAATTAGAACAAGAGCACTCGTATCTATCGTGAATCCTATAAATCTAACGAGCGTTTTTATTTGAGCTTCCTGTAAAATACTCTGCGACTAGAAGCCTTACTTTAAAACTAGATCTAATACACAGAAAGTTCTAAACTATGTATAGTTAGGTACTGTTATTTAAAATTAAACACAATAAATTCAATTTCTTGAGTAATTTAAAATGAATCATCAATCATTTGACTTTTTAATTACAAGCAATGATACTCTATTTGTAAGCTCAGTAATGCTATCTACACACCAAAGCCACCGGCTTGCCGCCGGGGTAGGCCGGCGGCTTTACGTCATACGAATAGCAGCTGTCAAAAAAGCCGGCGGCTTTGGTGTGTAGATACCATTTAACTTAAAACTAAAAATACTACAGAAGTTAGCATGAAAATTTTTAAATGGATTCCCGACGTTCCTTTAACTCAGTTTAAAGACGAAGTTAAGAAAACTTTGCTCATAACTCTACATACCGTGATGTCAGAAGCTTCAAAGACATACTTGTACCTTTCACTCTAAGTAAAAGAGTGAAGGCAAAACAAGAACTTGTGTCTTACTTGCTTTAAAGTATGTCTTAAAGTAAAACTTTTCTGTTTATTATTTCTATACAGGGTTTAACAAATAGGGTGCTTTTAAAAAACACACTATAGTTTTCGTAATTAGAGTTTTAAATAGTAAGTGTCTCAAATGATTTAAAAATTTGAGTGAAATGTGAGAATTGATCCAAGTTCCTTGAAATAAATAGTTCAGTTTCATGTACACTATCTTATTATGTTTTGACTATAGGTTTACTCTAAATGTTACAAGTAGTGTTTGCAACAAATCTTGAACAATGTCATAGATAAAATTGTACCTTTTTCGTATGTTTAAACGATGCACAAAATTTCCTAACGTCCCACTTCACTAAATGTTCAAAAAGTGCTGTGATTTATAAAGCCTCGTTAATACACAATTCAAATGGACAATGTAAACGTGCTGAGCTACCAAATTCAAGTTTCTTCAAAACTCTCCCTAACTAAGCATCGGTTTATTCTACAAACACAGTAATAACAACTTCTGACTGCGTACAACCGAAATCCGTTTCCTATTAATCTTCGGCAAGCACTGTGCCATCTGCAACCAAAACTTTAGTTTCACGATGTGGGTTACAATTCACAAACTTCACAAATTCAATAAGACGTTCTATAATCTAATTGATTAATTGTTTAACTTCTTATCTTTGTTTTGTTTTATACTACCTGAAACGAAAATTCTGTTCCAAACATTTTCTAAGAATATTTTTCCCACGATCCAAATATAACCTCACATGAAAGTTTACTTTCATTTCCAATTTTGTACTTAACAAGAGTTTTATTTCAATTTTTGCTCTCTTTTTCACTTAGAACCATTATAAATCATTGATTGATAGACAGATACATTTCTAACGGTCGCATTTCCTGTTTTGCAGCTAAAACAAAAAAGTGCATCAACAAGTTAATTTATCAATGCTTGCTCTTAAATAAAGTATGGTAAGACGACTTGACCTGTCGACCTTCACTCCCAAAACGTCAGAACTTTAATTATTATTCGTAACATCATAATCATTCCCATCGTGTCGTGAGTGTTCATTGAAAGCAAGTATTTCTACTTGTTAGCCAATTTAATGAGATCTCCCAATCATCTTGTTAAAGTCTTCTTAGTTCAATAAGGAGGTGTCTTGATATGCTGGTTCAGAGATACTTTGATTATTACGTTACCTTCTCTGTGAGATACTAGTTTACTTGTCCAAGCCACCCGCCGAGCTCGATGTGCGGCGTCTGTATCCCTCTCAACGCAAGTTTTAATATCAGATACAAAAGTTGTTCAACTGTTATCGACTGCACCATCTTCAGAGCTATCTTCAACTTTGGTTGCAGGTTGTATATCTCATGCCGTTTCATTACGATTCTTACATCATTAATCATACTTTACATTGTTATAATTTATTCGTAAGTTTTTTGTTTTATTTCATAAAGATTACTTTACGTCATGTTCTCATATTTGACAATACGTGATTTGGAACTTAATAATATGAAATTGTTTTGTTGAATTATTATAGTCTCCTTCTCGATAAAATAATTTTACACGTCGCCAACTGAAAGTTAACTTTGTTTTATTTTTGTTAAGGCTAAAGGTCGTGTAGGTATGCATTACAAATATTTATAAGGTTTTCTACATTCAATATCGTATTAATATGGTAGTGTATAATAAATGTAGTGCTCGCCTACGAAACTATTTAATTAAAAAGAGGGTTGTTTCTTCGATATATTACTCAAATTCTTCTTTTAAGTTTCGATTACCTTATTCTACTAAAATATATATATATTAATGACTTAATTTCTTCTTTCTTAATTAAATATTCTTAAATACTAATCGAACATTTTTAAACCTTTGGATATTTGCACTTCAAATTCTGAATTTAAAAATGCAATCCACGAAGGAGATCCAACATTTAGGTATTATTCTAAGTTCTTAAATTACTCTGAACAAAATAATACCTGCGGTAGGTACATTTATTAGCAACTCTTGATTAATTCTCAATAAATAATGCCGTTGGGCGCTGGACGCAGTCATTAATGTCTTGTAACATTAGCTACGAGCAACGTTTCGAGTGCTCATACTGTCTCGTTATAAGTCTTGTTATCTTTGAGTTTATTAAGATTTTAGATAAAGTTGAAATAGCTGACATATTTCGAATGTATTTTTTAGTTTACTACGAGTATATGAATTTAATGTATTTTGTATAAGAAGAATAATTTACAATTAGAAGTTCTGTTTAAATTTTAATATACGTGTGACTGCCCGTGACTTCGTACGCTTATTGTTATATCTTAAAAAATATATATCTACAAATAATATAGCCTATGTATTACTCTGATGTATAAGCTAACAATGTTGCGAAGTTTCATCAAAAGTTCAGTAGTTTTTATAAGAAAGAGTAACAAAACAAACGTCTATCATCCATCCATCGGCACAAACATTGACATTTATAATATTAGTAATATTGCAAAATATTCTTCATAATTTGATTTATTAAAGCCATATATGAAATCTCATTATCTCATCAAAATTATAAAGCAAACAACTAATTTAAACAAAAATACAGTTGAATCTTCAAACGAGGCCATAGTTAAAAGCACATAAATATGAGTAACTATATTTTCCTTGCAGCACTGCAATAAACACACGAAGAGCATTTCCATTATATAAAACTGTCTGCTATTTGAATGCACCTTAGCATTTATATTTCAAAGCTTCTTTAGAGGCCGGTAAATCTATTCCAGCTTGTTAAGCATTGAATACTCATCTTTACGAGGCCACACTGATAAGTTTTATGAAATTCCATTAACTTTTAACTGCAATAACAATAGTGTACTCTTGTCAGTATCCTATTTTGGCATCAAGTCATAATTTTACAATAATTTACTTAACAATAAGCTTGAGGTATTAAAAAGGTTAACGCTTCAAATTAAAATAGCGTTGATAGCGATTATTGTTTTCTTGATTTGTTTTATCCTACTTATTTTTAACTAACTAACTAATATTATATACATATGTCAATAGGTAAATGATCCGATACATGTGAGAAACAATGTATTTAAATTTCATTTAACAAACATACACATTAACTTAAAACTATTTAAATTAAATTAAAATATTTACAAACTTAAACCTACTATGTAAGAATGTTTTTAATCTTTTTTTAATAAAACTTAGCATACAATAACACATACAAAACATATGACGATCAAAATAAAAGGAGTGTTACTGGCAAAAGTACGAAGTCGTAGACAAAATGTTATATTATGTATGAAACAAGACTTTAGATATACTTTTGACATTCTTTTCATAATTATAACACATGAGTTACGACTTTTAATTTATTTCGCAAGATTCAAATTAATTAGCTCAAAAGCTGCTGAGTTTGCACAAATTCTTACAAAAAGAAAAACTTCTTGAGATTCAACATAAAAAAGTTAACAAAGTTCTTTCATCGGGGTAAAGTTTAAGCTTATTCCATTAGCGAGAGCAAACAAAAGTCTTATCTTTTTGTTTTAAGGGATCGAGATTAAAAAAATGTCCCGGTTGAACGAAAGAGGACCGTAAATATGATAATCCGGGGACACGAGACGCATAATGTATTACGCATAACAGAAGTACGCATAAACCGTAATATGTTACTCAATATTGTATGACAAGCTTAGGATGCAAAGAGTATGATTTTAAGATCAATAGAGGAATATATATTTTTGTGAAAAATATTAATAGAGGCTACCCGCGACTTCGAACGCATTTATTGTCTTGAAAAGAAAAGATGCTATCATAAAATTATATAGCCTATAAGCTACAATATTGCTAAGTTTCATCAAAAGTTCATTGGTTTTTACGTAATGATGTAACAAACATCCATCGGCACAAACATTGACATTTATAATATTAGTAGAATGACAAAGTTTTTACCGATGTTTTAATAAGTGGGTGGATACAAGGATGTTTCATGCAAACCTTCAAACATTTTTAAAGAAACTTTACTATATTGTAGTTTGCACATGAAAACAACACATTGGTACACTATAATATTTAAGGATATTGTGTAATGGTCTATCTACACAGACCCGGGCCGTGCCCGGAACGTGTCCGGCCCGTGGCCCGTCAGGAGGGAAAACAATACGTCGTCATGATAACGTGTGTGAACGAATCCATAGAAAATGTGTGGAATTATATTTTTTCCCTGACGAGTCCCGGACACGGCCCGGATGTGTGTATTTAGATAGAAAATAGACCTTAAATTCTCCAAGATATAACTATAATTTGTACGAACTTACGAGTAGCCTCTAGTCCACTATAAACGCATCGTCACGTTGGGAGTAATATGAAAGTAATAACCATGATCTTGAATAACACTGGGGAATAAATTTAATCGTATCTCATAAATAAGTCATAAAAAGTAGCACTAACTCTTATCAATCTAAGTTCTTCATGTAAAAGATTGTTGTAAGCTAATTCATTCAAATATGCGGAGACACGTATAGACGTATAAACTTTCTTTGCTTTTACGGCGTTGTAAAGAGCTTTCAAGAGTCACGCTACTGTGTAGCCTAAAATGGGATTCTTTATTTTGTGGTTGAATTTTTAAAATGTTTTTGATTAAAATTTGCTTGTTAAAAGTTAATACTTTGAGATAAATCTGCAATCTTTATTATCAGCTGTCTGGACATAGGCCTCTCTTAAAGATTTTATTGTCTTATGGTGGCTTGCATCCTCTGCATAACTGCTGCCTTCACTGAGTTGTCTACATCTCTTTATCAAGTATCTACATCTTATTGGTGTACGAGTATCCACAATGTCCATAATTCTCTCTCAGACTTATTTGCAGATTTGCAATTTTAACGACAAAACATACATCTCCAATATAGTATGTCATCATAATCATTCACACTTTCTTATTTTATTCATTTGATTAAACACAAAGCATAATAATATGCAAATGAAAGTAAGAACCTAACCCTCTTTGGTCATAAGACTCCAGCAAAAGCCTGGTGACGTAGAAAATTGTATTTCGTTCGCCGCCACCGTCGTCGTCAGCTTAGGGAGTACGGAACTGTTTATGTGTTCATATTTATACTTCGTAAATATGTATTAGGTTTTGTTATTTACGTCTGAAATATGTGTAATATCATGAGTTGTTGTAGTTTGTTGGAATTTTATTTGATTGTCAAAATTCGTTGTTGTTATCTTGGCCTAGGGGTTTGGACAGTTCAATTATGCTCTTGATATCTTTTTGATATGTATTTCTATTACGAATACTTTATTATTTAGCTTAATTAAATAAGATATTATTAAGATTAGTTTTGTCTTTACGAAAACTATTTTCGCAAAAATATTGACAGTATACGTATCATTTGCTAATGAACTTGTAAAATCACTAATGATACAATTTCGATGAAGTCCGTAGCCACATTAAAACTTAATTTCATTTGCCGCATTTTCATAATAACGTCGTTCTACCGAAAAATATTCATCACTAATTTGGTTAAACGACTATAGCACCGCGACTCAATTACCAAAACCCATTTCAACTGTCGTATTATACGAAATATAAAACATACTTATTGGCAATCATACGGAATTCGTTTTCGATGCCCCGATTAACACAGGTGTAAAATTGCTTCACCATTCACTATGCTCACATATTTCTTTTTGTTATTTATTATTAACATCAATTAACCCCTTGTCCGACGGCGGCATTAACATATTAATACATTTTAAAATCATAAATTAGAGTCGTTTGAATATCGTTTTTTATTCGACGTGGAAACTCGAGTCACTTTCAATTAATAATACTGACGTTGTATTTAGTTCCACCATTTTTTGTACTTTTAATGATAGGTCTTCCTCATTAGCAGCATCTTTACGGCTATTATCATTGTCTTCTTTATTCATAAAAGATCGTTGCTTTTGATTAAAATCTTTTTCTAGCGATAATGACCTATTAACCGGCGACCAAATGGAAACTTCGTTGATAATGTGGTTGAAGTTATTAGAAAGTAAAGAGAATTCAGATTTGAACGCGTTTCCGAATTTGTACTGGTTTCAGATAGAATTACTACAGTTTCCTACTATTACCAACTTTAAGAAAACAAAAACAAGCAACTCTAGTGGTTCCTGATTGAAATGTCCACGCCATGGATCAAAGTATTAATGGGTTTCGCTTCGGGGAGTCCAAAATGCATTAATTCATTAGATGCCAACTTTTGCATCACGTTGATAGCTTTTGCTTTTAGCATTTAAGACCCCTGCGTCGGGTCTCCTCCTAGCTTTTCTTATTTATGGTTATTGCGCTGTTCCTACTCGTAACCACGCTTAAGACAAGAGGGAATCGTTTTACGATATATGTGACACCCGTATTATCGTCTATGCTTTAGGTAGAAATTGTTTTCTTTCCCACTGTTTTTTTTTCGATTCAATCATCCTTTATCCCTTTAGGCTGTATTCCTTTAAAAAACTTATGAATGTGTATTAAGTGTCGAAATTGCCTCTTCAAATTCGTTCTTAGCTCTACATATCCGTACCAAAAATAACTTTGGAACAAAGCACCCGACGAATGTCTTAATTCCTCGAACCCAATACGGATGGCTAACAATTTGTCGGTCTCGTTGGTTTGATATCTAAATTAGTATGGAGACAGCTTTGCTTTTTTTATCCCTGCAAACTTGACGTCTCAATTAATGAAGTGTAATTTCAAAGATCTGAATCGTGGCGCGTCTGGCGAGTTGTTTGAAAACCAAATGGTCTCTTTAAATACAACCGTCTCGTGAGTATTAATAGTGTTACCAAGTCCTATAATTACAATGATACCGCATTTTTCGTCGATTTTTTTATATCAAAACCAGTTTAAGCGTTCCAGGTAGCTTTGCTTACCTTGTTTTAGTAGTTTTTTTTTCATAATTTAATCAAACTTTTTATGCCTCATTTTAGCTCTAAGCTTGCTGAAATTTCGCTGTAAAATTTGTAGTTTCTTTCAAACCTAAAACGTAAAAAAGTATCCCGGTAAAAAACGAGCTAAGTCACGTCCGCAGCCATCTAATTTTAAGTCATACCAACAAAAACTGCAAGCGAAACGCCGCCTAAAGCATACTTTGTCAAAAATGAATGCAAAATAATACAATTTGGTTGAGAGATCCAACGGGGCAGAGGTTGTAAAAACCCTCTTTCCTAGCCATTCAAACGGACTGTGTTTATTTTAGTGTCTAATTTAAATAAGACAGGGCTTAAGTTCTTTTGTGACTTTGTTGAGAATCGTAAACAAATTAGCTTGCACGAAAAGGATATTTTATTTACCGAGAGTTACATTAACATATTATTCTGATGGATCCACTTTACTGTTTCCTTTATCCTCATTACAATTGTGGAAGAGGATCTTGTTATTTGGATTCCGTAATCCATTGTCTTATTATTCTCTTCTTTGACAACAATTTAAATAATCTTCAATCAATTAGATACAGTTTGGGTTTGAGAAGAAAATCATATATTACAAGCTTTTATTTACTTTCACCTGTCCCGCTGTCGTTCTGTAATCAAATCTTGCAACTTAAATTTGATCCACTTCCCGGTTTCCGATTCAGCTGAAATTTTGCATGCTTATGTATATCGCGTGACAATGCAATATTATGGTAACATGGAGCTGATCTAATGATGGAGCTGGAAGGTGGCCATAGGAACTCCGTAATTAAATGATGCAACCCTATCGAGTTTGGGCTCATTAGATTCGTCTTGACAAGTACTTTGATACTATATGGTAACCAGGGTCTGATGATGGAGCCGGAAGGTGGCCATAGGAACTCCGTAATTAAACGATGCAACCCTATCGAGTTTGGGCTCATTGGATTAGTCTTGACGAGTACTTTGATACTATATGGTAACCAGGGTCTGATGATGGAACTGGAAGGTGGCCATAGGAACTCCGTAATTAAATGATGCAACCCTATCGAGTTTGGGCTCATTGGATTAGTCTTGACGAGTACTTTGATACTATATGGTAACCAGGGTCTGATGATGGAGCCGGAAGGTGGCCATAGGAACTCCGTAATTAAACGATGCAACCCTATCGAGTTTGGGCTCATTGGATTAGTCTTGACGAGTACTTTGATACTATATGGTAACCAGGGTCTGATGATGGAACTGGAAGGTGGCCATAGGAACTCCGTAATTAAACGATGCAACCCTATCGAGTTTGGGCTCATTGGATTAGTCTTGACGAGTACTTTGATACTATATGGTAACCAGGGTCTGATGATGGAACTGGAAGGTGGCCATAGGAACTCCGTAATTAAACGATGCAACCCTATCGAGTTTGGGCTCATTGGATTAGTCTTGACGAGTACTTTGATACTATATGGTAACCAGGGTCTGATGTTGGAGCCGGAAGGTGGCCATAGGAACTCCGTAATTAAACGACGCAACCTCAACTACGGACTTCATAACGGAATAACGCTGCTACGTGCTGCGAACTACGTCGTAGTAAATCTCGAATTAAAAATAGAGGTACTAAAAAGTTAAAAATAAAATTAAAGAAAAAAAAACCTTTTTTAAAACAAGCTTTTATTATTTGTTTATAAAATGAACTAAAAAGTTAAAAATAAATTAACTCTAAAAAGAAATATAACACTTTGTAACTTGATTGTAACCTTTAACGACAAATAAGCGTCTCCGTCTAGGACAAAATAATTCCATATTGTACAAATTTATTTAATTTTAACACTAAAACTTTTCACCATACATAATTATTCAATCTCGTCCCCCCTCTTTATCATAGTCCCCATTTATAAATGAAAGCGTGTTACATTGTGATAGCCTGAGGAAAATGTTGTGATGTATTAATTAAATACAACTTATATGTTGTATTTAACAAATTAAAAAGAAAAATGTTGTGTTGTATTAATTAAATACTCATTTTCCTCAAGCTATCACAATGTAACACGCTTTCATTTATAAATGGGGACTATGATAAAGAGGGGGGACGAGATTGAATAATTATGTATGGTGAAAAGTTTTAGTGTTAAAATTAAATAAATTTGTACAATATGGAATTATTTTGTCCTAGACGGCGACGCTTATTTGTCGTTAAAGGTTACAATCAAGTTACAAAGTGTTATATTTCTTTTTAGAGTTAATTTATTTTTAACTTTTTAGTTCATTTTATAAACAAATAATAAAAGCTTGTTTTAAAAAAGGTTTTTTTTTCTTTAATTTTATTTTTATTTATTCATGATGTTATGTTTTAAATTTTAATGCCAGTAGCTGGTTACGTGTGCTTTAAATTATGTTGATTAGCAAAGCAAGTATATAGAATAAACTCACCAACTTTAAATTAATGTCTGAATTTTATATTGTTTTCATAAAATTATAATCTGCTGAAGTTGTTGCAGTTTCAAACTCATTAAAACCAAATCTAATTGAAAAATATATACTTAATTATCGTTCTAATGACATAAACAATTATAAAGACCTCAAACTCTGTAATTTAGACAAGAAACCCCTTGAAGCGTTTTAAAAAGTTAAAAAAGCAGTCGGTGAGAAAATACTCACAAAAACCGAACAATTCATCATAATAGTGCCAAGCAATTACTGTTAGGAGCGTTAATGACTGACGGCCATTATTAATCTGTGGAAACTTGTTTTGGGCTTACAAGACTTATAGTGATTTCGATAATAATCTCGTTTTAATAATTACTCACTTATTTTTCTTCCCACAATCTTGATTTAACTATTTGTATGTTATTTTTCTTGTCCACCCCGTTAGACTTAATTTGGTTGCTTGACAACTCTTTTAGGAATGCTTAATTTGTGTGATTTTTCTTGGCTACTGTTATCTGGCAAGGAATCTGAAGGATTCCACGAAACACGGTTTTGTTTTTTAGGGTTCCGGACTACATTTTTATAAGATTGCTCTATTCGTGGCTTTTTTGTGTCAATCGTCACGTCCTCCCTGAACCATTTAGTTGGAAAGAAGTGGTAGCAAGATTTTTTTAAGAAACAGATTTTGATGATTTTGAACAATTATATTCGTCACAAATTTCCTGGTCCAGAGTAAACATAATTTAGGATTGATTTAATTAAAAGGAATCTCGATTCATGTTTGATAATCTATCGAAGCAATAAAATTCTAGTTAAATTCAAATTTTCCAAATAAACATCGTACATATGTAAGGAACCCAAGTCATATTTAACTATTCTTATTCGTTTTTTCCTTACTGTCTCTTTTGTCCATGTTATCTGTTTTCGAAGCCGTTTACGAGATGTAGTAGTTGGTGTGCTTCCAAGATCTTTTTTGTGTAAATGAAACGTACGTTTAAGTTCCGACTGACACATTTTCTTAAATATTCCTTTTGTAATGCTGTGGAAGATGCAGCGAGAATTTTGCATATTTTCTTTTCTTGATTTTTAATGTATGTATTTTTACTAGAGTTTGGTATAAGTTTTATTATTATATATATAGTAAATATTTATCATGAATTTTGACCAACATTTAGGTCAAATGATTCTTTTAGTTTACATAAGATACAATCCGCAATACCTCACTTATTTCATATAACTGTATCGTACATAGGATTGTATTTCGAAACACAAATACATAATCTCCGTTGCATTTGTAAACTCAATTAGTTTCCCCTATTAATCACCACCTTTCCGTTGTTACCGTAACATAATTAATTCACAAAATTTCCATTTGATATTCAGATTGTTCAAGCTCATTTTAAATTAGAGAAATGGCTTACTGTACTTAGTTCTCTAATAAATATTAATCATTCACTAACTCATACTTAAATGTTTCCTGCTACTGTTATAATATTACGAATGCCCAAGTTATTTAATTCAAAGACTTCATTATCATATAGCAGGGACTTGGGTGTGGGTTTGGTATTTTCTTTCGTTTATTTTTGGTATCAAATTATCGCTGTTTTTGTAACAGTTTTTGTTATAAGACCTAGGTACCTAGATTGTGTATTTCTTTGGTATTGTTTTTATTTATATTTTTAATAATAATGCAGCTTTATTCTTATTCAAATTGCTTATTTTTGAAATATTTCCACTTTATGCCTATTTTATGTGGCAACTTATTTCTCTCAGTAGGTTAACAGTAGGTCAGTAGGTCTATTCAGACTGAATTTTATTTTTAATTGGATGGTAACCTAGTTTTCTCTTAATTCTGTTTTCATTTTTATTCTTGTTTATTTATATTATAAATATTTCATCCATCTCAAAATCATTACAAAACAGTTACGGCTATACTTTTCCAAGCTGTGTATAATACTTTTATATTATAATTTTACTCCATTTAATCCCACTTATTCCTTTTTGTAACCGTCAAACTCATTACATATAATGGCTTAATTCCAGTGGCAGCCGTCAAAAACCTGTAATTTTAGTACTCAATCTATTTTTTCATTTAAATTGTTAGCGATACGTATTATAAACGGGATCTCGATCGCTTTATCTTTATATTCAAAGCAGGAGGCGAAAATTAGCGTCAGTTTGCCCGTCTCATGCTGTCTTCATGTTGGAAGGTATATTATCTTCGAGCTCCATCATTTAAGCGTCACCTTATTAAACATACACCTTCGTATAAACAAAATTAACTGTCGGCCATTTTGTTTTAGCTTGTTACAGCTCGGCGCACGCCACTGGGCCTCGTAATTATGATGTTGGGCTTTGACGTGTGTGTGTTCCCGCCCTAACGCGCGAATAAAGTGTTTCTCTGTGTGGGTGAGGCACGACTTGCGTACGCGCATAGTGATGCCAGGGTTGGACGGTATTTTCAACTAGGGGCGTTTCTTCTGGTCTATTAAAAGTCTGTAATATGAGATAGGATGTGTGAGTTTAAATTGAGATAGTTGTGATAAATTTGCATTTACTTGCAGATGTCTAGTTTGTTAGATATCTTAATGTCGTTCTATTTTCCACGGAGAATTTACACTTTAGATGGCGACTGATGAATGTAGATAAATCTAAAGAAGTGAGTTTGGATCGTAGCACGTGGAGGGAAGTGGCTCTCCTACCCCGATGTAAAAGAGGGGTAACAGTTATGTATGCGTCTACCTATCATCAAAAACATTATAACGTAAATAAAAAGAACGGAAAAAACTCATACCATAACATTTTGACTAGCACGGCTACTATTCCAAAATCAAACCTAATCATCAAAATTCTCAACGCTGGCAACATATTGAAGGAGGAATTTATTAACAACCAACTCAGTGTTAGATTGTCGGCCTTTTTGAGTCGTTCCCGCTAGTCTAACAATAATTACTATATACCTTACACCCGCAGGCTTCACGCCCCTCGACGTAAACTTTTTTTTTATCAAGTTTTTTTTTTATGTCTTAATCACAAGCAGTGAACAGCACGCGCTGGGCTGAGGCCAAATTCGTTGTTTAATAGTTAATCACGATTTTTATTAAGTTTCGATAACGTGGGTGTGTTGTTGCATGAATTTTGTTGAATAGATTTCTGCTGCACGTAAAATTATTGATAAATTTATTGATCGACGTTTCTTTTTTAATTCGTAAAGGCATCAACTAACGTTGAACTTGAATGATTCCATTAAAATACTATACTACTAGGTATTATTACTTGGCTTTCATAGCTTAATTGTGCATTTCTTTAAATAATGTTAGGTAGGTATATAGTAGATACCTAGGTTAATATAGATTGCAACAAAGATAATATTCTTGGTTTGGGCCGTGATTTGAATAATCCTTACATTTTAGCTTCTATTTATCTCTCTCATACTTTCGCCTCCAGCAACTAATTCATAGAAAACATCAAAACTCGTTAGAACCCCTCAAACGTCAATACCCACTCGAAAATCCTATTCGTCTTGAAGCACTAGACGCCACTTTTCGAAAAACAAACAAAGGCACAATAGTTTTTCAAGCGAACGGTAGCACAGCACGACAACGTAGCGTTTTGTTCTATTTCCATTCGTTTTTTGTCGTTTTTTTTCTACTTTACTTGTTGGTTTTGTCAAGAATGTGAATTGACGACTCCATCGCGATTCGTCACGCTTTACCGTCGGATGACGGTGCGATTTTTTATGCTTTTGATTGTGAGGTGTGGTTGTGGTGTTAGCGGGGAGCGTTTTAGGCCTTATTTATTTATTTTTATCGGTGTAATTCAGTTTATAGACTTGAAATTCAACTTGATAAAAATCACTGTCAAAACACTCAACTTTAGAATACAACTTTTTGAATAAACGCCTCTTACGCTTCTATCAAATATTATTTTATTTCTATCATCATTTTAAGAGCCAGTACATAAGTGCTTAATTCTGTATAAAAAAGTGACCAACTATGATACTTAAAGCATTTAATTGTACAGCTTACTTACAAAATTGCATATCTGCCTTTAATTTATAAAGCCCGCATTTCCTATGCACTTAACTGCGACCCTACCTCACCAATCACCATCGCGTCTTATTCAAAAAGAACTTTTATTTTCAGATCCTTAAAACTCAGTTTACTTTGCTATTAAAATGTGCATTAAAAGGAACTAGTATAAAGGCAAGTGAGACATGATGACTTAATTTCAGACTTTCATTTGTTACGCCCGTAGCATTCGCATATCCTAGTTTATTACATTTTTTGCTGCCACATTATTAAACTTTATTTTTTTACTATAATCATCATCTGACGATGAAAAATGCAAAAGCAAATAGTAGAGGAGATACTTGTTCTGATGAGGGCATTTATTAAACTTGAGAAAACACTATCATTATAATGTAGCTTCCTGCTAGTTTTACGCAGTAAGTATTTATTTTTGTTCAAGAATGACATTCTGTCTGAATTATCTTGAATGTTTTTGTTGCCGCAGAATTGATGGTCTTTTGATATAAAATTAATAAAAAATATTGGGGGACATTTCACACACGGTCACCTGACCCCAAACTAGGCAAATCCTGTACTATGGGTATCAGGGACTGATAAACATACATAGATAAATTAACACCCAGACACGGAACAAACATGTATGCTCATCACACAAATGTTTGTTAACCGGCGGGGATCGAACCCGCGACTACTACTATGAGGCAGACTCAATACCGATTACGCTAGCTGGCCTGTCGTTATATATCAACCTACTGAATATTAAGAATGATATTTCTTGTCATTATCCACGCCTTATTTAATATACAAAAACACATCACTAGTTGATTCCGATTAATGTAACTAAGTGCCTAATTTCATCACCTACAGATAAAAAGTTACTGACAGATAAACCTATGTCTATTTCATTAAACATGATAGAGACAGGTATAAAATATCTATCTTATCTTATTTAGCCACTCGTGTCCCACTGCTGGGCAAAGGCCTCTCTCCTCATACGCCAAGACTTTCTGTCTCGAGCTTCCTCCGCCCAGGTACCCAAGAAGGTATCCAGCTCGTCCCGCCACCTTTTCCGCGGTCTGCCGCGACGCCGTTTGGCAGTTGGTAGCCATTGGGTAGCTGTTTAAAATATCTATCAGATCAATTTTATCCATACATGGTGAAACGAGCCATAAGTTTTATTCTAAAGGTGTGAGAGATTAAAATAGAAAATCAAAAACATAACCCAAGAAGCGTGTTAACTAAAGGTAACTTTTATATACGAAAAGTTTGTTTCATGGTAAAGCCAGTTTTCATAAATTTCATCGCGATGTGTTTCCTAAACATTTTCCTAAACGAAACCCACGAAAACAACTCTAGGTATATATTTTAAAAAAACCATCTCATCGCACTAATGTAGGGTAGCACGTTCCAAAAAGCTTGGTAAAGCCGGCAGTAGGCAATCCCTTTGACAACTCCAGTTTCTTAAGATATTCAGAGGAAATTACGTGAGAAGTGCAAAATAGGTGTAGGGTAAAGCACTCGGTTTCCCATACGCGTGTGTTTGCGTAGAGGTGGGTGATGGTTAGAGGAGTGAGCAGATGATATGATGACAAATCTTACTGCCTGTTGCAGATAAAATTCAAGTGACCGATAAACATTATGTCTATTTCATAAACCATGAAGTTTTAGACAGAGACATGTATAAAATATCTGTCAGATAAATTTTATCAGTTAGTGAAACAGGCCTCTAGTTCAGCAATTTGTTGTCCTAATGTTAGTCAAATGGCTCTCTCTTCTTTAGCCGCGTCCGAAAAACCGAAAGCGGTTTTCATCCTGTTTAAACATAGTCTTCTAAAGATCAATTAGTGTTTAATCTACTAAACTAATATATACGTAGAGATATGTTTGGAGCGAAGTTGTGGAAAGTATCTCTGCCTATCCGGTTGGGAATGAGGCGTGAAAGATGTTAATGTACTAAGTAATACAAATAAAAAGAAACTTAATTAAGTTTATTTTTTATCTCAGCTTCCAAGAACAAAGAAATAAAGCTCAGAACATTCGGTAACCAATGTTAAAATAAAATTCATAGAAACAAATGAAACGCAGAAGCAAAATCGCATTTTTTTCCAAGACAAATCTAAAGGCGCTCCAATAAGGTACCTCATACCCTAAATTTGCGGGGGATTCAAGTAGATTACATCTGTAGCCTACGCACATAAATTACTTTACGTATTGTAGCTCGACCGACAGTGCAAAGGTTTAAAAAAAAAAAACAATTTCGCGGTTGAAACGTGTGAGGCAACCCTTGGAGGTAAATGACGATATAAATGCAGATTTGGCGCTTTCGTCTCTACTTATGTCTTTTTTCTCGTAATATTTGAATTGATGTGTCTTATTTATGTGTTGAAATGCGTTTTAAAGTCGGTCGTTATTGTAAAAATATTTGTGCTATAGTTGCCTAGAAATAAAAATTTTTTGTTTTGTTGGGTTAAAATTATATTTAGTGAGGTATAATCAAGCTATGCTAAGCTATAAATTAGGTCAAGCTTTGTTGAAACTTTTTGTCTAAAGCTGACTGTTTGTCTTTCTGTTTGTCTTTTTGGACTTCATTTAGAAAATTGAATAAGTATAACCTTTAATTTCTCAAAATTTCACGTATTTTTATTTACTAGTACAATTACTTTTCTCTTTACGTCAGTTGTTTTGTCTTCATCAAGCTATCCTAATTCTTTTAAAAAACTAATAATTCATCGCAAACTAGCTGTAAAATACTTAACCGGATGCACTTAATATCAATTCCATAGCAAATGGTACCCAAAGACAGTGCTTAGATCAAATTCATAGATCATTCGCAAACGCATCTGTATCGTATTATAGTGACATTTATGATAGTGTCTGTTACCAATTTGTGCTTGCTATGTATTTGTGATGCAAATTGTAGTACTATTAGCCTTAGTTTGGGAGTAGGGAAATGAAAATCATTTATAAGTGAATGTCATTATAAGCATCATGTTTAAAAGTCGCTTTTAACGTGGATTTGAAGACTATGTCATGACGATCTAAAATCAACTATCTATGTATTAAATTAAAGCAAAACTACGCAAATAAGATTGCCTTAAAAGACTCAGGTATATTACAAAAAAAAGTTATTTGTAGGTATCATTTGGTTCGATTTTCCGTGATAAAATCACAATTATTTTAATTAATTGCACATATTGCATCTACGACTAATCCAAAAAGAAACACGTCTAATGACACTTTTAAAACAATTAACATCCATTGCTGCTCTAAGTTGACATCCTCTTAAAAGCTACCTTTATAATGCTGATATACAGTCACAAGCTCCTCTCCTACCTCTATTAGGTACAGTCAGCCGATAACTGTCATTAATGATTTATGGAATTCCGCTGTAGGCTTGAATAGTTGAGCTATGATATCTAATGTGTGTCTAGATAATGTTAGAACCGACGGTTATTTATTAGTGTTTGATATTATTGTGAGACTTGTGTTAAGATGTTGGTTTTGGGTTGATTTTACTTTGTGTTATTTAAGTACTTAGTTTAATTTAAGTAATAGCTTAATGTACCTAAGTACTCACTTTTAGTAGTATGTCGTGACTCGTAGTAATGCAATTTAGGTTAGGAGGGAAGTGTTTTGCAAGTTCATTCCATCAATTCTTCTTTTTTTATGTTTTTATCTTCAAAATTCGATAGGTGCGTTATGTAAGAGTTGACCTCTTTGGACTATTGTTGAATTAAAAAAATATAAGTAATTCGAAGGTGTATGTGAAATCCGCCTACCCGCACTTGGCTATCGTGGTGGATTACAGGCTAATCGCTCACTGTTTGAGAGTAGGTTCGTGCCCCTCGGTGGGGACATATAGGTATGGGCTTTCAACAACAACATTGTCCTAGTAATATAAGGTACGAGTATGTGCTGCTTTCTTGCGTTTACTTTCTACATGAATATGATATTCACTACAAACTAATAAACAGCCAAATGATAAAATTAGATAAGAAACTAAAATAATGTCATTAATAGATTCGTAAAATAAGATATCCTTCTTCAACCCTACATACTCCCAAAGAACCGCATTACCAAAATAAGCAACACAAATTCCAAAACTCCAATAGGAATTCGCTATCCTAATATTGGTATAATTATAAGTACAGAAATGGAGCCTTATATACAGCCAATATACTCGCAACTAATATACCTCGCTATCAGAATTTGCATACCAAATACATAGTTTCCCTAAAGACTCAATACTGGTCTAATGTTAGGTGAGAGAGAGATGGATTGAATATTAGATAGTAGGACTAATCTGAGTTTAGTACCGTACAGCTTATTAACCTGGTACCAGATATCTTCTTTTAAACTACTTTGTAATACCTATGGGTGTGATGATACCTAAACATTTGAATTTCAATTTAACCAAACTTGTAGAATTTTTATAAGTAGGTAGTTCAGAAGAGATGAGGAAACAGATGAACATCACGGACAAAAGCCTATACTCTACTTTTGTCTTTGCTGTAGTCATAGCTTGTTAAAATACCTCTCTTAAAAAGATTTACAATCCTGTGTATTTGTTATAATTCAAACTGCTGTATTTTTAAAGAATTCATTTTAAATCGATGTATCAAAACAACTTGTCACTATAAAATAAAACATAAGTACTTCAAAAATGCCTATAGAAGCAACAACAAGGTTATTTGCTTTTCCTTTACAATCTTTCTAAATTCATTCGGATTCATATTTATTAACTCATTTTTTACGCTATTGTAGTTATAACTAGTTTAATAATGAAAGTAAGAGTAAGGATAAAGACGAGAAAGAGACAGAACGTGTATTAGAAGTCTCGCAACGTTTAGTTTAGTTAAGGGTACTGAAATACGAACTTATGCGGGTTGAATTTTGGTTGAATCTTGCTGTTTTGCTACTCAGCAACAAAGTTTCTATTCAATTTAGTTTTAGTTTAGGAGGGAAACTGTTTCGCAACTTGATTTCGTCTAATCTGCTTTGTTTTGGATTTCTATCTTTGAAATTCGTTTGGTAGGTTTAATCGTTCAAGAACTGCTAGCTGTTGAACTGCTGTTGTATTTTAATAAATAGAAATCAAATCTGACCTTTATTTTTGATTTATTTTGATCTGTAAATATAGTTTTTAATTTATCATTTAGGAAAATATCATGGAAGGAAAAGTAGAAGGAAAACGGATGAGAGGTAGACTACAGAGGACTTACATAGATCAAATAGAGTAAGAGAGAATAGAAGTTGTGTTGTATCAGGTGCTCAAGAGAGGACAGCACAGAATAGAGCCGAGTAGCGAAGACTCCACTGACAAGAGCGACGCTCTAATATGATGAAAATGCTCAACAGTATACGTCTTTTGTAATTTCTAAGGTTTTGTCTATAAAACCAGCATAACTCCCATAACTTAAACCACACAAAGTACTCGTAAACAGCAAGCTCTAGACGATAATTCATCAAGACGTGATAAGGTACAGTGCTGTGACACGACATGTATTATATTACACCCACAGTCTTCCTTGAGTGTCACTAGTTGTTATTATCATATACGTAGCGCAATGCGTGACGGTAGGGTGCTTTCGGAATGAGAGTGTTAGAGATCATTTTTGCAGGCTTTGGCTTTTGAACAAGATCTATTAATATGTTTATGAACCTCAAAGCGGCACAAAAAGTAATTAAGTAGGTATTTAGGTAGTGTGATAAAAATAGTTGTCGTTATCTGATGAAATAATGGTTATCTTTATTTATACATTTCTAATTGAGTTTCTAAATAGAGTCTTAGGGCACTTACGCACCCGCAGTTTTTTCATGCTTAACGTTTAATGTCATACTGCAAATGCACTGCAATTGTAAGTGCGTTAAAGTCTTTACACATTTTTAAGTCTTGTATTTAAAACCTACGAGTTTTATTTTTATGTTAATTTTATAGACTCTGAACTAGGTATTTAATTAGTTTTATGCCAGTAAAACTTTATAACTTAATTTTAAATCAGTAGCTGCTTAACCCGCATCCTGTACATAAATTAAAACAAACACGGACATTCCAATCTCAAAACAGTATAAACTAAAAAAGTAAACTCTATTTTCACATATTAAAACATTTTTTTTCGTAATTAAAACTTTTTAAAGAGTTCCTCTAACATTTACGCGCCGGAAACCTTGCTGGTTTGTGACGCGATAATAATCTATGCTTTTAATTACGCCTATAAGCCCCGCCTCGTGTTTTAATTTATATGAAAACGTCCAATCATATTAGGGAACGATGACGTCGAGTGTCATTCGAGCGGGCCCGAAGAATATTAATCACGAATTTAAATTTAGAACGCGCGGCCGTTAGTGTTAATATTTCTTTTTCAAATGCAATGTTCCAATTTCGAATATGATTCGATTTGACAAGTTGGTTTCGTTTAAAAAATGTGATTGATAGGTCGCGTCAGTTCTCGTTTTGTTATTTGCGTTTCTGAATCTTTTTAACTGGAATTTTTAATTTCGATTTCTGTTAACGAAGTTTTTGTTTTCTTTCGTAGTCAGGTAAGTTTTAGTTTATTTTTTTTTATCGATAAACTTTAAATACATATACTAGTAATTTATGAGACTTATTTTAAGTCACTATAATTATGGTCTTGAAATGAAAATGACATACTATATGGTGACAGATGAACAGCCTAACGACATACTCCGTTATGTAATTTTCTACGTGTCATCTCCCAGTTTTTTCTTAAGAAATTATACATCAGTCTTTATGATAGGTGCCTTTAAATACACTTCTTAGGTTTTATAGAGCATAGTTATAAGCCACAATCTACTAAAAACATACAACAATTTCTTCAATCTAATCTAAATTATGAAACCTTAAACATACCTACAGGCTATCAAGTATCAAAACCAATCGCAGTACTAGACTAAAAGCTAGTAAAAACGAACAATTTTGATAGTTTCCTTCCAACATTAGCGCAAGCATTTATCGTTTGGTCTACGCCTCCATCGATTCTCACGTTCGAAACTCATCTTGCAAATAACGGTTTGAATATTATAGTGTTTATTGGTACGCACCAGCAAATAGTTCCCAAACTGCTTGAGCACTTTATCTGATGGTCTTTCAACGCTTTATAGAGCTGGGTTTGTTACTGGACTATACTATAGTCCAGTTATGTTAGTATACAACGAGATACTTTTTAGAAATGTATGTATATTATTTTTTGTTTTATTTTAATAAAAATGTATAACTACAATCACACTATAGTAATTTACGTAGCTTATGCGGCTAAAAAGGAAATAATTTATGTGTTAACATCATGGTTAAGACTTTTAAATTCCAATAATATGTACTGTGCTGCGTTCCAATACTGGAATCGCAGATGTTGGACGAAAAGCCGCCAAATTGAAGTTCGACTGGGCTGGCCATGTAAGTCGCATGCATTCGAAGCGCTGGGCAAGAATAGCCACAAATTGGGTGCCAGACGGCCAACGTCGCCGAGGTAGGCCCAAGAAACGATGGAGCGACGACCTACGCTCATTCAGGGAAGATTGGTGGGAAGCAGCTAATAACAGGAGTGTTTGGAGAGGCATGGGAGAGGCTTTTGCCCAGCAGTGGGACGAAATAGGCTAAAAAAAAAAAAATATGTAAATACGTGTCACATTTTAAAAAACAATGAAGAAAAACAGAAAGCAGTCATCATCATAAGGAATCAGACAGTTAAAAAAACATATTATGCGGATTTAATAGACTAGATACTAGAATATTAGTACCAAAAAGTAACAATATCGATACTCTAACAAAGTATACAGGGTGTAATTTACAGCTGCTCTGGCGGATGCCTTCTCACAAATTATGATTCAAAATAACACATTTCTCGCCGACACGACTCCAACTCTACCATAATATGGGGAGACTCGAAATTAACCATAATTGCTTAATTCGGAACGCATGCGTTGTTTGCCCAGATCTCGATGCCGCAAAGGGTTTTACGAGTGAAAGAAACGTAAGATACAAAATATGTTTAGTTAAAAAGAGAGACCGATACTCTAGAAATTGGCCGCGCCCGCGCCTTCCAGGTAATGGAAATAACGTGTGAAGGGAATGAAAGTGGAATCATTAGAAGTTAGTTTTTTCTCGGTTAAAGTTGTGTTTGGTTAAAACGCTTTGTCACTCTAAATAAGTTCTTGTTAGACATCGAATCAATTGGCTTTTTAACGGTACTCTCACTGAAATTAGAGTAAGGTAACAATCGATTTGTAAGGAAAAAATAAATTGTTGATTTTAAATTTCTGATTTACAATAGGCTACGAAAATAGGAATGGCATTCACGCACCTAATGCGTCACGGTAGGCGCCACGTTTCCAGCTCTAAGCATGGAAGAAGGGCGAAAGCGCTTTTGAGTAGGCACTTTACATAATTCTATCGATTTTTATACTCTATATCGTTGAAGGATAGTTAGAAGAAAAATAAACCGAGGAAGGCCTCGTGGATCGTAGATAAAGCAAGGAAGGAGAGAGCCGGGGTCATTTCATATCAAGAAGATAATGGAGGACGGAACAGAAAAGAAGTTCCACCGACAAGAGCGTGTCTCTTAAATGATTGGTGATAAATGTCGTCTATGAGAGAATACATCCATGACCATACATAAACATCCTATAACACTATAGAATAGGTAATACCTACATCGTAGCTCTCTTGAGAAAATAATATCTTGTCGCCTTGTATACTCCCTTTGGAACATTAATGATTTCGAAGATACCTTTTGAATCATAATTTAAAATGAAGACGTTATCCCACTGTAAAAGCAAGTGATTATAAAATCAAGGCTGTAAATAGTTTAAGCGTTTTATAGTTGCAAATAAGGGCTATAAAGTTTTTACTTGGAGTAAAGGCTTGGGTTAATAATGTAAGGCTTTGATGCAACCTTGTAGCGAGAACGATCTTTATTGTATGAAGAGAAAATTGAGATAGTATGAATTGAAGGATGAAGATGACTTGTATGTCAATGTTGTTTTTATTAAATTGGTTAGTTTCATTTACTGATCAGTACATAATTTTGGTGCAACCTCTAACTAAGGTACCTTATAATATCAAACAGTATTCCTTATAATTCTGATTCAAGGAAAGTGCTAATTAATATTTGAAAATGATTATTACTGACAATTTTATTAATGTTAATCTTGCTCTTGTTTCAGATGAAATTGCGACACTGGCGTAGAAATTAAAAAGGTATTTATTCATTAGGTATATTATAGTTTTAGTTAGAATACTAGGTTAAATAACAAACCTCCTAGTTTTTTATTAGGTGTAGAGTACAAGATAATATCCAATATAAAATTAAAATGAATATAAATAATAGAGATGCGCCGAATATGGCTTTTGCCGAATAACGAATAACGAATACTATTCGGTTTGAAACCCTACCGAAACGAATAGTTCGGCCGAACTATTCGGTTGTTCTTTCACACTAATTTTGATACAGCAAATAAGTAAAGTTTATAAAGAAAAGCACCTTTGTCTGTCACTAGACACAGCAGAATGTCTAGGTTTCTAAATTCTATCTGTGTCACTTATTAACTTATCTTTATTTTATCATCTCCTAATAACTCATGTAATACCTAGATGTGAAAATGAGGATATAAGATTGACTGCTCCTTGGTTTAAAATAATTGAATATGAGTTTAAAATCTTGTTTTATCAAGCAAATTATTACTAAATAAAATAAACGAATAAAATGGTAATTTTAACCGAATATTCGGCCGAATACGAATATTCGGTTGAGGTGCCGAATATTCGGCGCATTTCTAATAAATAACGTTTATATTTGCAGTTATTATTTATCGTTTTATTTATGCAACTTTTATTAGACCAGAGAATTTTATCAAGTGCAATTTTTACGATCTCTCTCAACCAAATGTCTACATCAATTTATATTACAACCATTTCTTGTTCAAACCTATGCGCCATAAATGCGTTGTCATATATTTTTTTTTGACGTTAGCATAATTTGGAATAGCATTTTGTTTTTATATCGAAAATAAATAGACCGTAAAATGGAGTCGTAATCGCGATAAACACAATCGAAAGTCATTTTTATAGCTGTATTTTATTGCCTTAGGTTATGTTAGTTTATTTCAAATACAATAATTCCGTTTTGTACGAAATTGGTACTTTTTGCGTAGCGTTTTGACTATAACATTCAGAATTAACACAGATCTCGTAAAATCTTTAGTACCTAACGTACTTGTAGACGATGACTTAATAAACAGCTTTTTAAAATATCTAATTACCTCCTATGATATGGCTTTTTCGATATAAAAATGTTTAAGTTATAGATACTGATATTTGATAACACTTTAAAATATATTGTGTCATAAAACTCTACCGTGGCGTATTTAAATATCATCTATTCAAATTAGTAACTAGTTAACCTACCTTGTCTTCATAATATTAAAACCAAAATAGTTATAAAAATATCAATTTAAATTTAAATTTAAATATATTCAATAATTACTCCAGTAGGTATGTAGAATACTATCAAGGTAAAACTAAGCTATATTTCTAAACCCCACTCTAAAACACCGCGTCACTAAAACATCAAGTAGCCCGGATTTCTCAAACTATTTCAAGGGACAGAACTATTATAACAATCTTCGCCACAGCAATCTCGGAATGCCTACTCCCCACAATGTTGCCAGCACTAATAAATACAAGGATCACGGCGATCGTCCGACAAAACCACCGTTGTAAACAAGCCTGACTGATGTACAATCAGTGTTGCCAAGTTTCGGTAGCCGACGGAAATTGCGAGCCTGAGGCGGTGCCCATTATGATCATTATATTAACTTCTCAGCTTATTTTGCTTTTTTTATCGAATGACGCTGTTTAAATGACGGACTATGGTTTAATCAGCTTCGCTGTAACGAACCTGTGTAACATGATATTTTTGATAGTAGAATACAATTATAATAGTGATATATAGGCCTTCAATTGAATTACCTAATGCTAAAGCCAAACAAAATATGAATCAATTAATAAAATATCAATCCAGTACTCCCTAGAGCCCATCAAATACAGTTAACTACGTAAATTAAGCACGCTGACATATCCTGACAAAAAAGCAAATTAGAAAACTGTCAGCTTGACAAAACAATTAAAATTTAAACAAGTCGCGAGTGAAATTCTCAAAAACGCGGGAACTGCCTTAAAAGTTTTAAATCAACGTCATGTTAAATCTCACATTCTTAGAAGAATTTTTGTTTCTGTTTTCATAGAATTAACAAATCCTGACGAAGTGAACTGCTGAAGAAAAAAAAAACTTGTCGACAACACGCAAATTTATTTTCTTTTAAAAGTCGAATCTTTACGATTCTCAGTTTGAAACGGGATGGCTTTATTAACTGCCAGGCTGACATGTTAAAACAGATGTTCCACCTTCATGCTTGATGGATGTGAATAACTTCGGTTGGGACGTTTTGCTTTTTATAACAGATTTTTCCGTGAAAGTTAAGTTAACGTTGCAATTTCCTGAAATTTTAATAAGATAAAGGTAGGTATTTAAAAAAGTTTTGAAAATAGTATCCTTGAAATATTATATTTATTAACAGATGCAAATGAGCAGGTAACTTAACAAGATGATTCTTTTTGCAAAAGTGTGTACTGTTTAAATAAAATACAAAGTATAAATACAGACATAAGGCTTGGCACACAAACCTTATGGATGGAAGAAGAGACCAATGTTTGTTTGACGTATTTCAACCGAAGTTATTTTAACCTAACTGATATAGCCATACCTGTACAATAAAAACACTAAAAAAGCAACGACATACTAACAAGCATGTAGTTGTTCTGAAGTTCTACCCCTCAAAAGGGTCAGCGGAGGTCGGTCGCCATCTTGCGAGATTCCCGCCAATAGGCGCCACTCCTCGGGGTGCCTGTCAACAGCGAAACAATTAGCTGAATGATCTTTGTAACTGTATAAACAATTCAGGACAAAACAGACTATGTAATTAGATAGCTAGTATGTAAATGCTGGATTGAGTTTCAAAGGCGCTGCTCAAAATGTGAACGTTTACAATTTTAGGAGGAGAAAGGCGGGAATTCAATTCGTTGCAGAAAAAGTCATTAACACGTTTCATTAAATCTATAGACGATAAAGGCGTTAAAGACGACATCATACTTTAATGGGTATTTTATTGACATTTCTTGCAACTAGCAATTAGAGTCTTTAAGCTTATGAACACCTCAATCGATACCTCACCTTCAATAATACCTTCATCATCATCGTTATACCTCTATTTAAGAGCGTCGACTTGTCAAGAACAATTTCAAGAATTTAAATTGGCCTAAAGATTATAAATTGACAATAATCTCAATAACCCAAAAACTAGATATCTGATTACTCACCGCTGATCAATCAATGTTTTATAGCGACCGAATGATTCTCAAATTTCTATCGCAATAAACGATAATGACATGATATGAAATCGATACTTCGACAAACAAGTCATTAGTACGCACGTTACAATTAGCCAGTCGGTCAGAGTGGCAGCTTCCAATCATTTCCAACGCACCTGTTGTAGACCCTCGTTTATAATGAAGACGTTTTAGTTCTCCATCTCGCAGGTGTCCGACCCCATCCCAAATCGACGACTCATTATGTTGTTTAATTCATTATGCGCTTTGTTTTCTTCAACCTCTTTTTTGTACCCGCAAAATAACTTTATTGTCTCTGTTACAATTTATTGCGGTACAAAGGTGCATTATAAATCGTGTCAGTCCGACCGCTTTAACAGATGTACGTAATTAAGTTGTAAAGTTTCGTACAAAGTTTTTATGTGTATCAAGGGAAATGCTGAAAAAATGCTTTTGCATTGATTTAAACAAACGTACCTCGCAGTTCGGTGAAGTATTCCAGTTTGATTGTAACGCAAAATAAAAGTGTACTATATATGTTCCAAGTAACTCGTATTGCTCGCATCGGCATCTCAGTCTATTTTTTCGTCTGACAACTTTTCGAACGTTGATGTTCCCGACAACTCGAGAAACAACGTTTTGCGTTTCGAATACTCATTGACGTTTTCCACATTTAATCCACTTTAAAAACGTTGTACATTTGCTCGATGTTGCTCTTCAAATGAAACCTTAAGTAAATATGCTTAAGCATTATATTAAATTGTTTCCTTCGTATCACCATTGACTTTACGAGTCTGAAAGACGTTCGACTTTAAGATAATACGCGAGATTTAGTCTGTCAACTCATGCAGAGTACTATAGTCTTTATTCACGGTACATTACGGGCTTACATGCTTTGAATTGTAAAGTCCCGATAGGTTTCTCTGTTCGGAATAAAAGTTATTGAATGATCTCTGATTAGATGATTATCAAAGCGAAGTTGCGTTCGATGGAGACTCTTGTAGATACATTTTATATGGTAATTGAAATGTAATATAAGCATTCGCTTTCGAGAGGTTCATTATCAATGGTTTACGACGTACAGTGTCAGTAACACGAGTAAGGTGCGAGACTAACATGAACTTTTAACTCGCGTGTCAGAATTAACCACGGGGAATAATTACGATAAACTTTGTATCGATTACATGAATTTTAATGAGCGAATCTGATCTTCGAGCCACTTTACATGCAGAGGAATTTGTGGAGCTATAAAATAAAAATCCAGTTCTATTTGCTGTCATCTTTACAAACAAGCGGAGGTCTTCAAAAAAAAGGACAATAGGAGCGGCAGATGCGTCCAAAGGTCTGCACAATTAATTTTATACTTGTATAATAACGTCTCTATCTGGAGGAAACCATTTCTCTGAAGATTTGACGCGTTATAAATTTTTGTGTGAATGGTTTTTGTGGGGTTCGTTTCGGTCACCATATGCTGGGCTGGGCGATGTTTTATTCAGTGTCGGTGCCGTGTTGTGTGTGGACGAGTAGTGTGCCGTCAGTGCCGCCGCTGGGTCCGCCGGCGATCCAAGTACTGTGTCGCGGTGTGTTGTGATCTTTATGCTTAAAATATTTATGTGATTTATATTTTTTTGAGAATTTTATAAAGTTGAGGTTTTAATTCAATCGTCAGTGTTGTTAATGGTATTGAAGTTATATGCACTACCGGATTTTGATACGAAGATGTTGGTATGTTTTTGACAATATTTTAACGTGTAAAAAATAGGGTATAAATCTCCAACAAAACTAATTAATATACCTACCTGGTATATATGAGTTATTCAAACATTCTTTCAGCACAATATTAATTTAAAAATAACACTTCCGCCCCAACCCCAAAACTGACCAAAAATTCCACTCGAATCAAATTAACAATTTTTCGAAATAAACATTAATTATTGGTTTCCTTTTGTCAGAAAAATGTCATTAGTATGCAATTGTTACCAAAAATGCAATAGAAGTCATTTCATAATGCAACAGATGGTAAAATGCACCCCACAACAAATATTTTCATTATGCGGCTATAGATTTTTTTTTATTCCATTATATCGTTAAACCAACAAATATAATCGACGACAATGGTTTTCGAATGGGCGAATTCAATGTTCTTAATAACGTTTTTGTACCTCAATCTCTGTATATCGTATAAATTCTATAAACGCTTGGATTTACAATAATTTTATTATATTCGCTTCAACGTTAAGGATTATATTTGAAAATTAAATATAAAAGCAAGTTTAAAATATTTCAGTATTTCTTACTTTATTTGGCTACGAATACCCTGCTACATACCTATTCATAGCCGAAATCCTACTTCACGAGTACATCAAACATATTTGATCAACAAATTTTCATTTGAATTCAATAAACAACTTGTGTTGTCCGATAAATTGATCAATTAAGCAAACAATAATGAATTCAAACATTTACATTAAAGATAAACACATAAAATATTAATCTTATTTTCTGCAAATCATTCACACATGGGTTTATATTAGATCAGATGGCGTTTTGTTGCTAAAGTTATGGGTCCCATGGCGCCAAACATATGGCGCTAAATTCATCCCAAAACGTTACAATAAAAACTGTTTTTATTGTTCTTGGTGATAGTGATGTGCGTGAGTTGTAAATAAGTATCCGTTTGTTTATACATACTTGCGTTGTTAGGAAGGTGAAGCAGTAAATAATTAAGTTTTTCTCTCTTTTACGGTAGTTAGTAATTTTCTTTATCTATTTATTACAAATATTACGTTTGTAATCCACAATTTTGTGTTTTAGCATTGATTTATTATCTTTAGAATATTTAAAGTATCCAATTCTAATCTGAATTTTTATACCATTGAAATTTAATTACTGAGTACCTACATAGGTGGTGAACATAATATCTGCTTTCTATGTATACCGACTCGTAATACCAAATAAATATATATCAGCATGTACCAATTATATTTTTTTATTCATTCGCCCCACATATTCATGTACTTACCTATACTTATTAACGGCAACAAGCCTATTATTATGTTAAACGGATATTACAATAACCGTGTCAGTCACATCCCTAAAACTCAGAATCATAAAGTTTGTTTACCACTTGTCAGGATGACTAGGATAGTTCGGCTACCCGTTCTTTTGTGATTTTTTCCCCTCTGTTTTTAAAGGACGCTCTTTAGGGGCTTAGTTTTATATTATGTCTCTTTTAAGTAGCAAATTATGTCATCATTCTTATTGTGCTTGACGATTCTAATCTTATTTCGGACACTTTTGACAGTTTAAGCCATAAAAATATGATTCCAAGTAAAATATTTAGACAATGTCAACTTAACACTACTAACACTTTTACTATAACAAATGCAAGAGTATGTATGTGTATGTTTGTTTGCGACTAAAAAACGAACAACGAATTGACGTGTTTTTGTAAGCTTTCCATTTAACTTAATTAATTAATTTAATTAAGTTAATAAATTTAAATTTATTTTCTTTCTTACGTTCGTAAATAATTATTTCTCCAGTGACAATCATTTATCACAAAAAACAATTGAAGTTTGAGTAGAAAACTTTTTAGTATTTATGACAAAAGTATCAGCTTCATAAATGTAAGAGAAAATGTTTTATGTCAAGTCAGAAGAGTAAAAATCCACTACTGTAAACACAAATGTCCAAACAGGCGTTAACTTGCACACAAGAACAATGAACACTTATTTCGTAACTGTCGACTAGTTTTCTACAAAAACATATTTAAAACTCATAAATTTAACAATGAGAAAGAAAGTCTGCAGGCTAAAATGTTACGCATAACTTGCATATTTTTGTATACGGACTAGTTACTAGTTCTAACTGTAGAACCGAATAAACGTCACGTCCTTTTTATAATAAACCTGTTTGAATCATGTTATTAAAGACCACGTGCTGAAGCAATTAAAGAAACCAATCATGAGATTCGTTTATAAAGTTTTTGTCTACTAAGATCTACTCTCCTTTACCAATAACGACTTCATCGTCTCCTAATCCCCCGTGACGCGTATCATATTTAAATACATCATCAACACCTTCGCCTTCGTTTTTTATAGCCGAACCATCGATGCGTTTATCCTACACTAATTTAAAGGCTCATCAATCACTTGTATAAGAAACGCAATCTTCTTAGCCATATGCCGATACTTTTCTTTACCTGAATCGAGTGAAAAAAAAGGTGACAATAACCCTGACATACCAAACAAACTACAAGACATCTTTATTGATTCCAAAGTTACTATTGCCTCCTGTTGTCGGAGATAGCCACTAAAGCGATCAATTTGTTCTCGGAACTCGACGATTTGGCGACAAAAGTTTGCGACTCAATTATTCGGACTTTGCCTATTTTATGTCTTCATTTCATCGAATACTTTGATAAATATTTTAGGAATTTAAGCGGGAGCTTCAAAGTTACTCAATGATGAAATTGTGCAGGTTTAATAACGCCAAGGTTTGAAACCGTTTTGACTCGTGTTTCAGAAATAGCAAACAACTTGATTAATTGATCTATATTATTTAAAAAACAAAACTGGCCGTGACTACCAAACTTGAATCCGGTGGATAGATCGGATTTCTTGATTCTATCGCGACGGCTCATTGGCCACCAGTCCTCCTTGTCTCTAGCTCACATTCTTGCATTCAAATAAGGCTATAATTCACCAACTGACGGCATCTGATAAACTATCTAGACAGGCTTCAAGAGCAACAAACTTGACAACTCATTCTAAACCAAATTTCCGAGTTCACACAGTGTGAACAGTTTAAAGATAAATTACCCGGTAAAGACAAAAATTTTCATCAGTTTTTGGGGGACCAAGAATTGTGACTTCTAAGAAATTATAGATGCTTATCGGCTTTTTCGCTTTGAGTTTCGGAACCGCTAACGAAGGTCGGTTTGGTACCTGTTTGGTTTTTTTTTGAGGCGCGTATCCTCCGAAGCGAGCACCCACATGGTGTCGTGATGTGTGAGAGAGATAGCGGATTATCGATGGCCACCGATTCCTGTCAACAGAAGTTTGAGTGCCGAAATAAATTTTCAATTGTCGACATTAAATCTTAAGTTACGTCGGCAGCAAGGTTCAATTTCCGATCTGACATCAGAATGCGAGTATTGTCCATGCAACTTTATGTTCGAAGACGTTTGTATCGATTCATCTTTATTGCATATGAGATGCGATGAAAGATATCAAGTCTCAGTAAAATACTTTATTTGAACTGAGATATTTTATATGACAAATATTTGATAAGGGTTTCGTGGCGCCCTGGCGACTTACTTTGTGTGCATTTTGTTTCTTTATCAGTCACGGTCACTTTGGAAGTAGCAAAGGTAACCAATGTTCTCTATTGGTTATAAAAAAAAAGCTGAAGATAAACGCTATCTGTATAATCCTCTACTGACCGTTGTTAAGCGTCGCCCTAACACATATGTCGCACGAGTTAACGCTCTTTTGTAAACCGTATCAAAATTAAGATAATGGATAATGTCCGTCGAAATTTCTACTTTATTATTAGACCTCGTTCTTCCTACACCAGCTGCCGTGTTTTGTTATTATTTTTTGTCTACGAGTGGGCAGTGACCGGCCGTTATAGATTGGTGCGGTCCCATAAAAGCGAACAGGTAATGAGCTTGGAAATTGGTAATGGCTATATAAAGTTTGATAGCAACGCTAGGTTTGATATCACAATTTCGATCGACAACTTCATATCCTGTAGTCCATGATGCATATCGTCCTAATAGGACGACTCTTTATTACCAGTTGATGGTGTTCTCATTTATATAATCGTAATCACATACCTAATGTATTTTGCTGGCATTGCAATTACGTACGTGTGTAATTTTATATGCTGCATCAATGAGGGCTGTAGGTAGCAACTGTGCTGTAGTTTAAAATTACTTATAATAGTCCTTCTGAACTTTATGACATCGTACTGGTTTGTTAACACACCTGCCGATATCTGTTCTGCAAGAAGCTTTTTTTTAAAAGTATAAAATCTTTTAAAGTTTTTCTCCATGGATAATGTTAACTGTTTTTGTGATTCAGAACACAATTTTACTGTTTGTTTTTTATCCATTGTCAATTTGGGAATAACGAAAACAAGCTTAGCTCACATTGTTATTGTTAAATAAAGAACGTTTCGCAATGCACACAGACAGATGTCAAAACATCCCCGTTTTCGTTGGTGCTTGTTTTCTTTCCATATTTTGATTCCATTCGTCATTTCCCCCAAAATTCGCGTGCAAGTGTCGTACCACATCGACATCGAATTTCATTTGTTTAATTGGGCAGCCAAATATTTGGACCGATTCCGTCGATGTCGTTAGTTGTTCGCGTTCTGTCAATACGTCCGCTAATAAAGGACAACATGGCGTTGGGGCGGGATGATTCCGTACAATTTTGGAACTTGCACCATGGATTTAGCGAAGTATTTGCCAACACGTGTTTCATTCTGGCCGAATACGAATGCGCAATTATTAGGTCGCAATCAATTTGGGCTAGAGAACTGGTAATGTTGCTAATTTTCAACGTCACGCAATTTCATTATGAGTTGTCTTTGTTCTGTTTTGTTTACGCCTAAACAAGAATGATTTTCATAGCATAATTGGCAAATAATTTGAAGAATTCATCATGTCCCTAAATTAAGCATTGAATGAGTAGAAATTTTGTAGAGATTCCAAACAGCTTTTAACTCGATTAAATTGTTCAACTGATTCCTCGGAGGTTTATTGTGGAATTTGCCCCAACCTATAGGTTTAAACGCCTTTGATGTTTCACCAGTTGTAAAAACTTTACGGTTCAGTTTTATGTTTGACATGGTGCGTGGCAAAGTTTATTGTCCATTATTTTATGCGGACGATGTCTTCTGACCGATGACCACCACAACCTCACGTAAGTAATTACTAGTCTCGCTTACCTTTCGATCACGATCCATTACGCAAAGAAGCATCTTTATCCATAAACGTCACTCGAATCAATTTATCACTCTTTAAATATAGCTATAAAGTTCACTGTGCATCGCTTTTGTCGTTCCCATATTAAACACAAATTGCTTCCTTATGTTTTGTTGTTTAAACTAAAGTTTTGTCCGTAAACTTTCTTATGTTTGACATTTCAAAGTTCCAGCGTTTCCTCAAATACGTGATTCCCCGACAATAAATCGTCTGTAAATGGACGAGTAGTTTCACAATAAATATCTGATCTAACACCGTCTTCCTGCCCACGCCCATAATTCAGAGAGAGTTATTGGTATAAATTAAATAAACATTTCAAGTGAGACATTTACAACGAATGTCCGAGTCACCGCGAAAATTATTTATAGAAATTGTCATGTACTAGAACCAAGTTCGCTTAATTGGGTGTATGAATCTGTGTAGTCGCCTACGCGCAGTGGGTTTTATTTTGCCGAAACCAATATAAACCTTATTAAAATTTAAATAATATACCCAGCCACTTGTCGAACAGTGTAGTTGTACTTATAGTCGTAGTGGTCTTGTTTGACTATAGCCGCTGTAAACCACTTGATAGTAACTTTTGAGTGGGTGTTAAATCTTTGTCTGATTCTCTTACGCCTAAACGAGCTTGGATACGATAAAAGCAAGATTTTATGATACGGGAATCTCTAAAACATTGTACATCTTGGGTGGTCAAACATCAGACTCGTCGTGATTTCTTAGTCTAATAAACACTCAACGCGTTTGCGCCAGCCGGTTCCTTTTTAATGTTTGTTTTCGAATCATACAAAGAAAAACCTCATCATGGTTAGAACGACGAATTTAGAAACTCTTATCTCTGAGTATTCAACCGTCATTCATTCAGAAATATAAAGAGCTACTCGGTTGACTCGGCTACTGTTATTTTTATTTCAATGGCGTTCAAGTGAAGCGAGATCTTCAGAATGTAGACTGTCTACTTTTGCCGATGTAAGTACGAGTATACTGGTCTAATACCTCACGGGAATTCACATCGAGCTTCTTGGCTTAGTACATAACCATCCGTTACAATACATTCATTGGAACTTTTAATGCCTTATTTATTTTTTAGGACAACTTGTATCTTGTATTTTATAACCTACACGAGTTAACTTGTCTCAATTTTCATTCGGACAATATTGTAGTTTCAAATCTTGCCGATAGAAATATTAAGTTAGTTAGCCGAAACAATATTTCATCTGACGACAAAATGTCGGAAGGAACACGAACAACTTTGTCGCTAGCTTTGGTATTAATTTTCTCGGCCAACGTTTATTGCCTGCGATTGGATTATTTCCGTGGCAACTTTTCTTCATCTTAAAATAACATTTTTAACGTTCGAAATTTATTTTCTGGTCAGATTCCTTTAAACCACTGCCATTTTTTTTCTTTTAATAAAACCAATTTGTTTTATATTACTGAATGGGCTCAGCTGTTATTTAGAACTAATTGTTCAATACTAGTTAGATTCTATACATATCAATTCAATTGTTAGTAGTGTTGTTGATGTATTCTTTGAAGATAAAATATCGACACGAGCTATTTGTTCTTTGGCTTCACTATTTGTAACTGTACGAGTCATTTGTCACGATTGATGGACTAGAAGCATTTTGATTCTGATAACAATTATAAGCAATGGCACAGAATACTTATTCATTCATAACCAAACATTGCTTTATCATGTTATTCTACTTGTACCACGCCTTAGAAAGTATCTTAATGGAAACAATAACTTGTTAAGAACGCTGCAAACATAAAACAATGTCATGTTCTGAGATAAAACTTTGCCATCAGAAGAAGTGAAGATAGCGTAACAATTAAGTCCTCAACGAAAAACTTTTCGCGAACTCTGCAGACTGAATACGATGAAAATCACTTAAGACCCTAAGACTAAGCATTACAATCCCTCTGAGTTTTTATACAAGAACAAAAAGAAGGAGCGGCGGTGGTTGAGTGTCATACATTTTGATTCTACCGTTTTTGCCTCAACAATAACAAGAGGGGCAAAAACAACTGTTGTTCGCTTGTCCAACGTTTTTGCTCCCTTGACAAGTTACTCGACATCCTTTAATTTGTCGTGAATAATTATTTCATTGTTTTCCGTTGCTAAAGTTATTAAGTAATTAAGTATCGATGTTCATTCAATGAGCCCCAAACCGCAAAGTTAAAAGTTAAATTAGAATCAAAAGTAAATTGGATGAATCTCGAACTTAAGCGTTTGTCCCCGCCCGAAATTAGATCGTAAATCTGCCTCTTAAAATTGCGTTGCACCTAACTTTGTTAAAAAGAACAAAGTTGTGCCTGTAATTGGCTCTTATCCAAATTAAGGGAAGGTCTCCGGGAATAATAACTTTCATAATCTTAACGGAACATGTCAGGGGGTGGAATAACGAAATGAACTGTCAACTTGGACGTCCAAATCCAATTACTCTTTGACTAACAAACGCTGAGATTCAAATTAACCTTTCCTGTCGTTCTTTTTACGAGCTATCATTGGGTTCCGCGAGTCAGCCGGCTTAGCTGTTATGATATTCGTGATTAAAATTTGTTTTTATTCTATTTTGTGAGAATTACAAAGGCTTTTGAGTTGAGTATTCTTTGTCTGTTTATTTTGTTTGAATTTTGAAATGCTGAGGTTTATTGTTGTTTATATTACTAGCTAATAAAGATACTTATTTGGTTTCTGTATTTCTACGAAGAGTTACAATCGGTCGTTCTTACTTTACCGTTTTATTTTAATGTCGTATTCGTGATAAGTTTCTTACTATAACTAAAGCATATTTATGGCTACTAATGAACCGTAGAAATGTAAAAAGGCCATATTTTCAGGAAAGAACCACATTAAACTATTATTTTCATTAGTGTACTTCGAAAAAAAGTTTCTTTACATGCAACATTTCAAGAGGTTTCTTGGAAAAATGTTGTGTAATGTTTTAGTAGTTGAGTTTATTGCAGTGAAGTTTTATGTGCGCCTTTATTAAGTGTTTATGCGTCCGAATGAGTAATTACGTATACAGTTTTACCTTTTAATTGAGTTTTACGACTTGAGCTATTTAGTATTCATTTCGTGTTTAGATCTCACGGTTCCATCGAAATTATTTTGTTTTGGGGTTTCGTTTTAGTAATCATCTTCATCGAATATTAACTTTGATGTTTTCGATTATTTACTATCTATTTGTATTTATCAACCTATTAAGGATTTGTAAATAAGCAGATACTATCTTTCAGAAGAAAACATATAAATAAGAAACAGTCTAACTACTTCTAAATAAATTGAGGCTCTATTTTGTAAAGCGAGTTGAACTTCATCAAAAATTCCAAGATATGCTAATTACAAAATGTTATGTCTATAAAAATATCTTTAACAAGACTTCCAGGTCCTTAATCTTGTTAGAAGATAGTCTAAACATCAGAAAAGAAGGTACTTAAGAACTCAATCAATCAATATTAAGCCGCGAAGAAATCAAAAGCCTGATAGACGAGAAAACGGTGACATATCACACGGTAATTGCACTGGATTTGAAGGGAAACGTTTTTTAGAAGAATCAGGCTTTGCCAAATAACTGGCTATACGATTGATGAGCTAGTGCCGAAGACAAATGAAAAACGAATGTCTCTGGCCTTGATTACTGCAGAGTAGTGGATCACAGAGAGTGTCAAATGGAAGGAAAGAAGAGTATTTTTAACGTGAAGAATTGTGCAAATTTGGCTCAAAATTTAAAATCTGAGAAAAGTGTAAAGTTATGAGTCAACAAATATAAAAATTTAGCAAAATGATTACCAAAATATAAAGTTAATTAAGAAATAAATCGCTCAATGTGCTTAAAAAGTGTAACGTTTTATTGACAAGCATTTTCATGGCACATCACAAGATTAACAATTTTACAGAATTTTAAGATGGTTTAAAGTTTAAAAATTCACGCATTACTCTGAGCCAGGTGCAACGAGGTACGTGTATTCAAACACGAGCCTCAAGCCTCAATCCGCGACCCAGTAACACTGAGAAAAACCGAAGATTTATGACTAGCTATACTTCACCAGAGGAAAAACTTCCTACCTCTTGAATGGGAGACAAACCAGAGACAAAGAATGTTGATGGACGGTTTTTGTTATGCAACAAAGTTGGTGTCAACTTAGCCACACAATTGGCTTTGTTTTTAAGGACAATAACGGTCTTGTGTTTGGTCCTTCGGTATTTAAAAGCCAGTGCGATATTCTGCGTTGATATTATAATTACTTTGTCTTGAGTTTTGGTGGCTTTAGTGTCTTAGAATTTTCCGTAATTTTTGAAGTTTGAAATATTAATTTTGCAAAATTTGTCACAGCGGATCATTTTACAAATTACTTTAATTTTCCAGTTTGTCTTTTCTGCAGATACGTAAAAGTTTCTTTCAATACTTCGAATATATAAATAATATAGTAATACGAAGATAATCTTGCCTGACATTTTTTTTTTGTATCAAATACGTATTTGCCTCTAATAACAGAAAAGCAGGAAGTAAATACAAGGAATATAAATAATTATTCCTATGCATTTTATATGAAACCATTCGAAGATAATCGTTGAGGTTATTTATCGTAATCTGCTTATTGGTAATAGATATTTGGGAAAAATATTTACCAAATATTATATGAAATACAGAATGTTATTATCCTCTATGACTAAACTTTCCCCAAGAAACATAGTTCGATATAAGAAGAAAAAAATCTAACATGTTATAGGTACAAGACGGTCATCAGGTCGCCATTAGTATGAAATTATTTAAAAAAGTCGGTTTTATGTAAACGATTGGTTTAGATGGGGCAAATTGCGCTACTTGATTTTGTCGTACAGTGACAACACATCCTTTATGTACCTTTAAACCCATACGGGATACAGGTAATGTTGCACAAAGCAATTTACTTACAACAAAACAGTACAATCTTAAGAGAAATCACTTGAAAATAGAAGCAACGGTTGCATAGACGATTGATGACAGGGTGCGACACGAAAGAGGTGTTTCAAGATTGAGATAAGTTGCCCCTCCTTTAACTACCCCTTTGGGGTACACCGTTCAAATGTATCGTGAAGATACAGGAGCCCTTTTTCAGAAAGTTTTGTTTTGTTTTTGAGACATTCTTCATGGTGAATCTAAGGTTCATTGAACCCTTGAAAGTATTGGTCAATGCCGAGTCAAAGGCAGATAATGGGACAATAATGCTTTGATATTTTATTCACATAACTGAAAAACAGGTTTTTGAAAACTCAGCTGTTCTTTTTGAAGTGCAATCGTTTTTTTCGATTTCAATAAAATCCTAGGCCCAAGTTAAATTTCAGAAACAAGCGAAATGAAATTTCTTTTGTCTGCATATTATCGATAGTGCTCCGAAAATGCTTAACAATGCTTACGATATCAAAATAAAATTCCCAAGTCCTCTCAAAAACAGATTTATTAGCAAATTCAAATTTTAATCTCGCAAATTTTGCTCTCTCAAAAAATCGATTGAAACTCAATGACTTCGAAAACGCTCCCTTTCTTTTCTCACCACAACGTAAATTCGATTTTGAAGTTCAGAAAAAAGGGGAGCCTTACTGAAATTTATAGCCCATTCAGGCGGGGGTTTGTTTTTACCGAGACCGACCACCGCCAGTTTAACTGGGAAATCTGTACGCATGTTTGGGGTAAAAACTTTGCTGTTGCCTTTTGGATTGAGTTACGAGAAAACGCGGAAATATTTTCGAGCTAGTAGTTTATCTTCATTGGCCTAATTAAAGGGTATTATTAAGCGTTATTAATCGTAAAAAGTAATTAAAATGATACCTTAACAAGGCCTATTTTCAGGTTGGGTACCTACATAAAGTGTTACTACAACCCCAGTTCCAGAGAAGAACTTTCAATTAAAAATATAAAAATATCTTTATTTCCACAACATGTACAATTTAGTTTACAAAGGATTTGATCTTAAACCTTTGATTTGAGCTCGTAATACTAAAAGAATTAAAGTTTTGATAGTTCCTGGTCCCCAAACTAGGATTCCCTGTACTAAGGGTAACCAAGTCTTTCAATCCAGACATTTGTTAATTAATTTAAAACTCGTAGCTTGTAGTTTAAAACTTTTATTAATTTATGTATTTAACTATCGGTGGTGCTATCTTATTATGATTTTAACAATAACAGCAATATTTTTTATTGGAATGTTAGCTTTTTCTGCAACTGTATGATAGAATGATTAAAGGGGACTGTGCCGCTTGGACGAGTTTATTGAATGTACAAAGCGCCCGCGAATTAAACAATTGGTCGGACATTGCATATAGAGAATGTAGCTTGTCTTATGTATAGAGATGTATAGCTTGTCTTGTGTATAGATTCATAATTTACTATATAATGTTATAACTGTCAAAAATATTTACTCACATTAAAAAACAAAATAGGAAATTGTTTTCGGTACTTCGGGAAATGACTACTGCCACTTCAAAACCACGTAACTATTAACTTTTTTTTTTTTTGTTAAAAGCTGATTCTATGTCCTACAACTTACACCACAAAATGCTCCTTTTCAATTTTGTATCCAAAGTTTCGGCGCAAGCATGAGTTATTACCCTCATAATGATGTAACAAACTGTTTTGTGATTCAAAAAACAAATATGGGACTATTCATAATATATTTTGTACTTGGCAAAGAAAATGAAACTTTGTATTATGATGCGTGAATGCTGAATCACTTTTTATGGAATATTGTGGATTTGTTTCTGATATTATTTAGATTGATTGTGATTTTCAGCAGCAAGTACTACTATAATTTGATATTAGGTACATGTTACTGCAAGTTAATTCCATTACATAAAAAGTATAAACTACTTCATTTTGTAAACAACTTTTACGTGATCTATGTAATTCTTATTATTATGAAATATATTAGATGCCAAAAGTATATATTTTTTAAACTAAAACTACCTAGATACGCCAAGTTTTCTTCTATTGCTCCTGTAATAACACTTTTTAAGACGTGGCAGCTACTTAATCACTTCCATCACGATTAAATTGTAAACTCAAATACTCAATATATTTTTTCATAACCTATCTTCAGCCCCGAAAAACTAATAGATGTGCAACCATTGTCACAGAACTCACTTTTTTATCGCGATCACGAACTCGACGGACGTACGTGCGTTGAAAATCCGTTGAGATTCGAACAGGCGATGTGGATGATGTCGTAATTTAGTACGGGTCAAAAAAGTACAGTTTTTGTCACTGTCCTGTATTGGTATTTCTCGGGAACAAAAAGTTTGTTTACCCATTTTTTTCTTACTTCTTTGTTGGCACGTGTATAATATTTTAATCGGGAGTTGGAATTGCGATCAGTGAACTTTGAAACTCGCTGGGGTACACTTCTTACTTTCAATTTGTCAACTTTAAAATGTTATTGTTACTCTTGGGTTTACCCATCGTAACTGTCCACGATGTCTTCAGTTCTGAGTTGAGCACATTCCACGCGCTTTATTACTAAATTGTATCACATCAATCAGATATAGGTACCTACGTAAGCTTACTATTCCTACAAGAAAGAAAACGGCGATAATGATCGGTGCGACCAATATTGATTGAAAAAAATCTATTTTCTCAATAGCAGTTAACCTTATCTTATAAATCACATCGCTATTTGCCATCCTTTTACTGCTCAATTTCTGAAGAAAATGCACGTTAAACAGAAAAACCGAAATCTAGGTACTTCCTCAAAATAGGTCTTGCATTTCACCTGAAAACAAAAACCGTCGAGCATCCACTTACTTACGTAATTCTCTAACATCGTAATTAACTCAAAAGTTACTCTTGAACTCATTTAATTACAAAGATGTGTTCACCGAAATGGAAAGCAACCTTGTTCTTACGTTCACAAGTAAATATTTTAATTAAAATTGGAGTACGGAGACAAAATAAAGTAAATTATAAGTACGGGGTTTGTTTTCTAATTTTATAATTAGGTACTTTTACTTATTTGTTCTTTCTTGCTATTTTGTTCTTGTTTTACTCCAAAGACTCCAAAGTCTTCAATGTTAAACGCCAGGTTCTACATTTAAAAATCTAAAAGGTATTTGAATGAGCAATAAATGTACATTTTGTAAAGTAAACAATATCTATCGTAATTATTATCATATTAGGATGTCTTCTAGTGTTTTATTGGATATCGTGACGTCACACAAATCTTTAAAACTGGAATCCAAAAATTATTTTGAGCTGATTACCTATTCAATATGAACTACCTGTTGTGTGTTCTTCCATTTTTACAAAATCTGACATTTAAAACGGGCCCACAGGCCTTAAGTAAGCAGAAATAAAACGTAATTTAGTTTACGAAATGTTTTTCCTATTTCTAAAAATAGTACGGAATTATCTCATTAATTTTGTTCAATAAACAAATTAATATCAAGAAATTGAGTTTCAGTGTGGGCGATTTCGTAACGAGTTTCAATTGTTACTTTATCAGTAGATTTTACATTAATTGTTATAATGTGTTATTAAAATTTTCATTCAAATTTTCTTAATATGATTTACCCCTAATTTCAAAAAAAGGTCGAGCTATTTATCCATTAATAATCTTGGCTTCTTCTTCTGAGTTTTGAAGAATATAGTGTTCTTTGCAATTTTAATGAATAACGATTCATTTAAACTGCCAAATTTAATGCTAACGAGCCTTTAATTGAGCTTTTCTGCAACAGACTTTCGCTTTTTTATCAAAAACATATTTTTGTAAAAATATAGATAATTATCATCTCAAAAAAGTATTTATTTCAATGATTTCTTTTTTTCTTTTCAGATCCGTATGCGACTTATCTCGTGATAGGAGCTGCCGACAACTAATTGGTAAGTTATGTTAGAAAATGTTATCTAGGTACTTTTAAACTTCATTTCAGTTATAAATTTACTATTATAATTACACTATCATCCCATTTACTGAGTATTATGTCTACGTTAACTATTCTGTATCGCATATATGCCATAATCCGAGGCCATAATATACATATTTGTGAGAAATATGAATAAAATATTATTACGAAGCAAAATATTATAATACTTGCGCCTAGATCGAATTCCTTTGAATTAAAAAAATGGTAGATGAAAAGGTTGAATAACAAAAGATTGAAATTGTACAGATCAACCTGTTGGAAAAGCCTTTACAGTGAAACTCTATTTTATTTTAATATAATGCTCTTTTGAAATGCTATTTGAATTAATTAAATTAAAAGCGTATTCATAAAACATACTCGAATGCAAAATATTTATTAAAATAATTAGGTACTTTCAGGGTCTTTACGCGAAATTGAACCTATCGTGGTTTAACATTTGATATGTAAAATAACATCTGCGTTGGACGATTTATCCGGAGATTTGTCGCAATTTTATATGAAACGTCAAACCGCATCGATTGACCGCTTTCTAGACACGCATATTTGAAAACGACTTAGTTTTAGTATCTTAAGTCTTTATTTATTTATTATCTTAAATCTTTCGCCATTTACAGATAAAATTTATCTGACAGATATTTTATACCTATCTCTGTCTAAAACGTCATGTTTTATGAAATAGACATAGGTTTATCTGTCAGTTAAATATTATCCGTAAGTAGTGACACAAGCCCTAACTGTCACAAAAGCACTTGAAACAGTTTAGTTACGGGTTTCATTTGTTTTAAGATATCAAAGGACAGCGTGTCTTTTATTGTTTGTTCTCTGTCTTTTCTTGTTACAAAATAAAAGTAAAATACTTACAAATGCAAGCAATGATTTGTGGCGTTAAACTAGAAGTGTGACTTTGTTTAATTATGTTCTTTGCATTTGACTTAGACTTATCTTCAAAGTTCTAACTTGGGTATAAGTAGCTAGTTGTTATTCGCCAGTAACAAAAAAAGACAAAGATTTTTATAAACGCCCTGATGGCATTTTATATACCTGCTTATAAGGTCAAGAAGAGAGTATTATGATAGTTATGGTACTTTAGTTTCAGAAAAGTTTTCAAAATTATATTTTACACACTTCAAATTACTACACCAGTCAATTACAAGATAAAAAGCCTTACCCATTTAGTTGTAAAAATAAATCAATCGTAAATCAAAAAAATTGACGATCGCCTATCACCCACTCAAACTACGCCAATTACATTAAACGTTTCATCCAATTGACGATGAAAATTAAAGGGGAATACTAAAACACACCTCGGAGCGCCAATTCTCATCTGTCCAACTATAAATATTGCGAGGCATTTGCACGTCCGTGTCTTGTTTTGTTTTTACCACCGGCATTTGTTTTGATATCTCGTTAAGTTAACATGTCTATGGTTTATTTGTTAAAAGTAATATATTATGAGTTATATTGATAGCCAATGTATTAACAGAAGCCTAAGACCCAGAACACACGGGGAAACGCAACTGCAACGAAACTGCAACTGCTAGTTACTTTTGAGTTGCATCTAAGATTATGCTATAGGCTCCTTTAGAAAACCACACATGACGCAACTGAAACGAAACTGCAACTGCTAGTTACTTTTGAGTTGCATCTAAGTTTCTGCTATAGGCTCTTTTAGAAAACAACACATAATGGAACTGAAACGAAACTGCAACTGCTAGTTACTTTTGAGTTGCATCTAAGATTCTGCTATAGGCTCCTTTAGAAAACCACACATGACGCAACTGAAACGAAACTGCAACTGCTAGTTACTTTTGAGTTGCATCTAAGTTTCTGCTATAGGCTCCTTTAGAAAACCACACTCGACGCAACTAAAAAGTAACTAGTAGTTGCAGTTGCGTTTCCCCGTGTGTTCTGGGCCTAACTCTTAAATATGGTGATGATGTTTTGTATAGGTGACCTATTTTTTGTGATTTGAAAACTGCTTTTAATAACGGATTTGAGTCATCATCACGTCAGCTCATGGACGTCCACTGCTGGACTAAAGCCTCCCCCAAGGATCTCCACAACGACCGATCTTGTGCTGCCCACATGCAACGGCTTCCAGTGACTTTAACCAAGTCGTCAGTCCCCTTGTTGGACGCCTTCCCACACTGCGTCGCCAGATTTGATTTGAGTACTCAATACATAATGCATCATTTTCCGTCATTTTACGATGTCGATATAAAAATGCAAGGAAAAAAAGGTTGGCTTTTCATTACGGACCTATGTGGGCTATGTGGGCTTACATTTTCTCTATAATTTTGTGGACAACCTCACTGTACCCTAAAATAAGGTTTAGCGGTAATAACCCATGAATTTTGCAGGCCTAATAACATTACATTTTTTATGAGATGTAAGTAATAGGGTCTCTTTTGTTGTTTCTTAGAAAACTCTGAACGGGACCGGCCTATTTAATTTTTACATTATTTACTGGGTTTATGATTTCTTTTTTTATGTAGCTTTCTGACCGGAGGACATTTTATGCAAGAAGAATGAAACGTTTTTCTTTTTTTTTCCCTAAAAAAAACACATTAACCCACACATAAAATACATTTTTTATTTATTTTATTTTTTCTCGCTCACACTCTCCTACTCGCACTAAAAATACCTGAACTAACTAAAATACATACATACCTATCAATGATCAATTGTTTTTAAATCTGGCTCAACAATATGTAATGGAAATAATATTAAATTAATTAATAAATACTGGATAGTTACAAGTTATACTTAATTGGCTAAGTTAACATTGTATTGTTTCGATAGACAGTTTTGATTTTCCTTGAACTTTCCGTTAATACACGTGTATTAGTTTAGGTAAGTTTGTATTTTAGATATTATACGTATATTTAATGTCTATGTTTTACACATAATTTAGGTACCTATATATGATGACTTTAAATTAGTGAACGATAGAAAAGGATATGCATGTACTTGTGATTACAAACAACGTATACTATGGGACCAAGGACGAAATCATTAAAAAATTTTGAACTCGCCATACAAAATGCACCAGCTGATAGTATGGGGGACCAATTTTTTTTTTATTATTTCAAACTTGGCCCCATAGTAAAAGTTGTTTGTTATCACGAGTACGTGCATATCCTTTTCTATCGTTCACTAATTTAAAGTCACCTTGTATTTATCTCTTTTCTTTGTACATACATACATACATACCTATCTGTTACGCCTTCCCTTCATTTTCTTTTTATGATTTTAAATTGATTTTTCTAACTCTCCTTTTTCTTGTTATTTTGTGTGTTATAGTGACGTCACATGTCTCTTCCCGAAACAGTACCATATGCTAACAGCGGTCTTAATTTAAACTCTATATTATACTTAATATAGTACAGAAGATATAACAATTTTGATAATTCATGGCATAATCTAGAGAACAAAATGTCAAAATGCACTGACCATAAATTATACATTTTTAGCGAATCCCATAAAGACGCGAACAAGCGAATCACTCATAAAGTAACATCATTCAAGCTCAAAATAGTTCTAAATAAACATTTCACAATTTATTTTCAACGGGACGATCATATATTACGTGAATAGATGAGGTAGGTTGTCGTACTGAATCTTCAAGTAAGTTTTCTTGGAGTAAAGAAAGAGATCCGTGGAATCTCGTTTTTATTTTCGAAAAGAAACAATATTTACTAAAAAAGGTAGATATTAGCCTGTAAAAAACAACATGAAAAGCATACCTATTTTGAAAAGGCCTCAAAAACGATCTACCACAAACTTTAAAAAAACGTACTTACGAATAAAAGTTAGTTTTTACTAAAAATCTTTATAAATTTAACTCAAGCTAAATATAGATATCTAATAAGGGTCCGTTTCAATATTTACAGATAAAATTTATCTAACAGATATTTTATACTTGTCTCTGTCTAAAACGTGATATTTTATGAAATAGACATAGGTTTGTCCGTCAGTTAAATTTTAAACAGTAAAACGGGCACTAAATTGGGTAAAATCTCATCAACGGATAGAAAAGGCAAGCCAAATCGAGTCGACACAATTTATGTACGCCCCTTAACTTTGCTGTCATATTTCGCATAGAGGCGATAAAGACTTCACAGTATGTGCTTTACTGCTTTACACGCCCATCTAGACTCAACTTTATATTATAGTGATGTGTTGTAACTATTAAAGTAGTTTCAAGTACTAGATGAATAGAATTAGTTGGTAAGTATCAGGGAATATACGATCAAAAGATTCGCAAATATTTATTTAAAATATTTTTGTTGTTGTTTTTAAAGTTTCGGGACAGTTGTTACTAAAAGTTTGTTAGTATTCTGGATTAGCTATATTAGTGTTCCAATTCAAGACTGGCCAAATTAAAGGATACTTGATCTTGTACACTCGACAAAGTTGTCAGGGTATCACCCAACATAAGCAAATATTGAACTATCTATAAGTCTAAACTTAGCTGAGCATTTCTATTCGTCAAGCGGTAGTGTGTGTGCGCTAATCGTTTACGCCTCCTCGTTTGCAAAAAGTTTTCTGATCTGTGGCAAAACGTATTCTTTGTTGTTTATTGCTTCAAGACAGATTCATATAGATAATTTCGCCCAGACAATTAGACAAAAGTATTTCTGCATCGTTTAAATTGTTTTACCATCAAAACAAGAGAGTGGTTTGTGCCTACCCTGATGGGAAACAGATGTGACAAGTATTTATTTATTTAGATATTTAGTATGTTGATGAATATTCATCCTCCGTTGTACCTATGTACCCTCAGTTTTACCTATGTTATGTATGAAAACAGCATTGAATTTTCAACCTACCTCAAAGTAACTCCAAAAATAAAATCTAAACACTTGCAACATAAAATCTACTCATTATAACAGTTCAGGCGCCGCCATGCCTCTTGCGTCCCGTTATCCTTTTGGGAACAACTGCACTGTACTGTCTCGAACGCTTGCATACTTGCAACAAGCTATTAAAAGCTGTAGCCCATCCATCTAGCACAAAAACTGAAGCTGGACTATAACTGAGCTATTTCCATTCATGTTTATGTCAGGACTCCCGTGCGACGCGCTGAGTTTTATTGGCCACATAAATATTCGTGCAAGAGCCTGTATAGACTGTTATACATGTAGACACGGCAAATAAAGGAATTTAAAAAATATACACCGTGCCAGATGAATAAATTCACCGGTTGGCGCATGCAAGCGTAGGTGCTGCAGTTATGTTTTTGTTCTATTATTTTTGTTCGTTTTGTTTGCTGTTTTAGTGTGACTATTTTCGTTAATTATTATTATCTCGGCCACAGAGGTAGACGTCGGCCTGAGAGGAGATGGCTCGACGATCTAGATGCATATACTTGCTAAGCTGGCCAGAAGTAGCCGGGAATAGGGAAAGATTGAAAGGATGCGTTGAACCCTTTTCCTAGCAGTGGAATATGACAGGCTATTAAAAAAAATGTTTAAATAAATTGAAGAACTTTAATAATTCATTTATTTTCGTTTAATACCCATATTCTCTGAATCCCAATGAAAATCGTTAAGCAAACTCGTATCCATTTTCTTGGAAACGTTGGTTTCGTATTCGAATGGATCCAATTCCTAGTTAAATGCATGCACGTACTGAATATCTTCTATAAGCTTCCAACCACGTACAGGCAATTATTAGAGTACGCCTACTTTCGCGAGATATAACTGGATTCCTATTTCATATAAGTACTACTATCATATTACGTAGGTATATACATATAAAGGATTTTGCTATAAATGTAATGGTAACTGAGCATTTCGTTATTTTGAGTACGACTGATGAGTGTGGATGAAGCGAAAGAGGTGTGTTTGGATCGAAGCAAGTAGAAGGAAGTGGTCTCTGCCTACCTCAATGGGAGAGAGGCGTGACGGATATGTATGTATGTATGTATGTATGTATGAGAGTATCTTCATATTTGTATCTACGAAGCTTTGATGGTATCAAAGTAAATCCTGAAACTAATTCAATTGGATTTTTTCATAGAATAATATTTATTCAACACTATTCATTCATGGATGACTGGGCAGAGGCGGCTCAGAATATAGAACCGTGGAGAAGGAGGAGAGAGACATTTGCCCAGCAGTGGGACACCGATGGCTAGATAAGATGAGATAAGATTAGACTATTCTTATAATCTTATTCTTATAATATCTTTGCTTAAAATGACAGTGTTGTCATATCGAAAAACATATTCGCAAGACTGTTTACACATAAATACACCAAACACATACCTTATCGACCTTTACGTCCCCACTATAGGGCCACGAGTCTACTCTCATACGATAGTGATTAGGCCGTAATCCATCCAACACATTTTCACACAAAAGTTATCACAAATAAGTACTTTTCGATATATTTTTTTCACAAACGCAATCACACTAGCAAAATAACCTCCAAGAAAATGACATCCGGGTAAATTAGCGAGCGAAATCTGAATAGCGCTCCAGATTCTTGGCTTTAATAAAGGAGATGTCTAATAGCTCGTAGCTCTACGATCACGTACTCGGTTTCTTGTAAATTGGCCTCGTTTGAGATCTTAATTAAGTCTCTCCAGTTTTTAGACTGTCTCCAGTGGGGCCGGATTTGATGCGACATCTGTGAGGAGGATTTTGTTCGGTGTTTATAAATGAATGAAAGCTGATTCTAAAAATATTTTTTATTACTTAATTATCTTGTTATTATTTCACTAATTCAATTGGTAATTCTTTAATTGCGACGACTTAGTTAAGTACTTGTCCACTTTTTCGTAAATGATTTAAGTTTAGTTACATTATGAAAGTTGTCTCTTTACATGTTTGCTATGTGTCTATTAAAATAAAAATAATAATTAATAGAAGTAATTTTGTTTGAAAAATCTAATGAACAAACATATTTACACACTTATTAAAAATATTATTTTTTATTATTTTGTGTCTACTTCAAAATAGCTATTTTGAATTCTGAGTGCTTTTGTCTAAAACTTTAAAAATCAAGTAAATCATAATATAAACAGAAATAAAAAATAACAATTATTAATCCCCTATTAACTAAAGTAACACATTAGTTCAAAATCCGTTAAATCCTCAAAAAAATCTTTTAGCAAAAACCTCTATATCACAGAACTAACTTTTTCAATTCCGAGAACCTCCCTCGGATGGCGCACTACATTCAGCAACATAAAGTTTCTATTTAGACGAAGCCAATGCTTTGTATGTGTAGTATGTGTCCTCGCTAATGAATACTTTGCATTGCCGCTAGTACATCAATGTAAATTGTTTCCTTAGACTGTGACAGAGATTCGTATGTCACAAGAAATGGCTCTATTTACCCGCTTTTTTACTTAACATACGTTTGGGATTTACGACTTTATTAAAATAAAGATGTTCTATGTTTAGCGTAGGAGTTGATTCAAGGAATGCTTTACTTATTGTCGCTAAATAGCTATACATATAATAGCGTAGATAATTTGTAATAGACGACACTAATTATTAGTTTAAATTTCAAATTGAATTTGCAATGATAATAAATAAATAGTAATTATTTGCAATAAAAATATTAATATCGTATTAGCTATTTTGCAACAGTAAGTTACTTAGGATGCTTTCGTTCACAAACTGAAGGAAAAATTATTTTAAAGATAGCAGTAAAACTAGTCTAAAAATAAGGAAGCCAAACACAAAACCGACAATTTTCAAGAAGAAAGCTTGAAATTGAATCTATAGTAGAGTTCTAGGTAGGCAATTCAATTTTGTCAGATATCAGAAATCAATTTATCCGGCAAGCGCTGTATGATGCAGCGATACAAAAGATTTATCGACAAATTGTCTTCGGAAATAAAAAGGGTAAAGACGTGTACCCCTTGTTTTCTGCAGTTCCACTATAAATTACACAGTTTCAAGATTGAAAATTCGCAAATGTCACTACCATGCTAGAAAATTTACGTCCAAATGTTATAGTTCGAAACACAAATGTCGAGAACGACTGATTATTTTGTACTTTTAAACGGACGTGTTTCAAATAAATCGAGTTGTATTTGCTGTTAGTTAAGCTTTATTTATGTTATTAGTTACAATAATTAGACACAAACATAATTAAATAGCAAAATAAACTTATAGAATTTCAAACAATATTTTTATAACAAATTTAGGTAAGTTCGAGCGTACAATTCTAGCGTAAAAATAAAAATGTAAATACGTAAATACACACATTTAATTAAAAGATGCGAATTTCTGTAGGTATACCTCATCGAAGGCCTATACAGCGGACCAGCAACTAAATATTGTTCTAAATGAAGAACAAATGAAGTACTCTAGTAGAATACTCCGAGCCTTATTCCAATAACTAATCAAACATTACCAAATACGCCACTTTGGTAATAACAAAGATACGAAACGTCCGAGCCGGGTTATAACCGGTACAGTTTACCTTGATACTTTGCTGGGAGAGTTGAATATGAGAGTGAGGTGCCGAGTTGGCTTGCTGAGGTTGTACCGGCTAAAACGTTTTAGCTCTTAAGAGGGTAATGCTTGTTTACATGTTTGTTTTGGTGTTAGCTGAGCTGAGGCTACTCTAATGGGACCAGTGGCGGCTTTGCCTTGTTTTGAGCTTTGACGTTAGGGAACTGTAAGCTGATTTTCTATATTATTTTTGTTAGGTATATTATCTATTTAAGGCCCGTATCACCATTTATAGATAAAAAAAATCTGACAGATGTGTTATACCTGTCTTTGTCTAAAACATCATGTTTTATGAAATAGACATTGGTTTTTCTGTTGTATGTTTATCTGTCACTTAAATTTTATCTGAAATGTGAAACAGGCAATTAGCACTTTTTTAATTTTTTGTCAAAACAAGAATTTTACTTTATTTTAAGTATTTTTTAATTGGATTTTTCTACTTATTGTAATCTTCTTAATTTTTATAAACAGCTTTATTTTTAATATTTTGGCTAGTATTTATCGGGTTTACGACATCCTTTTTTTTTTCGATTTTCCTTATTTGTTCTTTTTAAAGCCTTGGGAAAGTATGTGTAATATTACCAACAATAAGTTACACAGCTTAACTCTAAAGCAAACTATGTGTATGACTAATAACACTCAAGTAAATGTGCGGCTCCTAGTAGCTTGGTAAATGTAATGGTCAATATACTTTTGTTCCTTTTTTGGACCACACCGAGGCCTCAAGGACGAGACTAATTTGTTTACTGGCTCTTAGACTAGCAGTAGGGGTGCTCAAACTTTTTGAATAAGGGAGTTAAAGTCGTATTAGATGCAAAGTAGCATTTCCTCTGCGGAAATTATCATCTTCTTTTAGATTTATACGATTATGTTGGCAATTCCTTCAAAAAATTTATTTTGGCAGAATTTTGTACCTAAGTCACTTAAAAAAGAGCTAGGTATGTTCCTTATTATAAAAAAATGTATCTTATGTAGACGATAAAGAGTAGGAAATTACAGAAAGACTGACATTGGAGTTAGTACATTACATATTGTGTCCAAATACAATATTTCACTAGACTCTATGTTTTTAAGTTTAAGCCATTTTTTTAAACAGCAATTTATTTACCTTATAACATTTCACATGCGGTTGCAGTTGACGTCACTGCGGTAACTTTGAGAACCTTTTGTCTAAAGGCAGCCTTTATTTTAGTCTCCTCAGTTCATTAAGAAATCGCCTGTCTTCAGGCTAAAGTAAAGTAGCGCTATAAGTTTTAAAATCGTTCTCATTATTCTGCCACTGACGGCGAAAATGAGTTTATTTTACGCCGCTTTATTATTTTATAGCTTTAACGTCGTAATTGAATTTTACTTCAAAAGTGTTGAAAATATGTAATTTAAATCTCGAATATTTTGCGTAACGGGTAAAAGTTATTTTTTATAGTTTCCATAAATAAATAATAGGTAGGTACACCCCATTTCAGATCATTAAGGGACGACGTATTGTTTTCCCTCGTGACGGGTCACGGCCCGAATCTGTGTACATAGACCTTGATTAATAGGTACCTAAAGGGTGACTATTTTTACCAGACTATAAGTCTGTAGGTGCCTACCAATCAAAATACGTTCCCACGTATTTCCATTTATAGGTAATTTATTCCTAAGATATTTTTCAATCTAAGTATATTTTCTTTCTAGGTCATTTGGTAGGTAGTACAATCCTATTAGTATTATTAAAACATTTTATTTTTCCTAAGAAAAAGTCGAATAAGTATTTTTATTGAATAAAATAGAAAAACTGTTTCGACAGAATCCTTACTTCGAAATCAGCTTATTTTCCTTTGAATTAGAAAGACGATCCATTTCTTATACATATATTGACTTCAAAGAAATTATAATCGGATTCTATCTATTATTTTTTTCTGATGACTAAAGAAGTTCCTTTTAAAAAGTATTTATTAAGAAATATTGAAATCAAAATGAGGTATTACGTATGTAGGTTATATTTTGTACATCTCTACCACAAAACATTAAAGAGCGAAGCCAATTTCTTAAACAAACAATAAACCATAACATACAAAGCATCTCCAACTCGTAACCTAATTTCATCTCATTCATAACATAACAAAATTTAGGGTAAAGTTACAAGAATATGGACGGTTCCAAATATACGAAAGGATCGCGCTCGTATTGCCAAACGTGCCAAGAGGTTTGCCAAGCTGAATACTCGAGGGTGTTTCTTAGCATTTCTTTTCTGGTTTGAGGAAAATGTTTATTCTTAAAAACATACTGTGCCTCTACAATTAGGTACCTACATTGTTATCAGAGCTTAACGTTGCCACCGATGGCTTATAAAAAGAAATCATTAAAGACATTTATGTAGGTATTTCAAGACATTTGATACTACCCCAAATCGCTGCTACTGGCACATTTCCCATGTTTTCTTACTTTCATGAGTTCATTCTTTACAGATTTGCTGCCAGTAATTGCCGACACGATTGATAATATTTATAAATAGCAAAGATAAGGTCTTTAGCTTAGCGGTGACTTGGGCTACTGGTACTTACTTGTAATTTTGATTTCCGAATTTTCATTGCGAAAGAATCTCACTGAATCTCACTCAATCTCACTATTTCTAATAGTTATTTGAAATTCTCAGATACACCCGTATTCGTTACCAATGGCATGCCTCTTCGCGTACCTAAAAAGGGGGTACTTGGGGGGACAAGACTTGGCAACTATTCCGGAAGCTCGCATATTGAGTTCAACTTTTGTTTGAGCTGAGATGAGTGGCGCTCGCCAAATATATCGGTGTCTTTCTAGTTTTTAAATTTCTCAACTGATTTTGTGTTATTTTTTGTTGTATTAAGATATCTTTTTAGTTTGGTTGATTGTCTTATAAGTGAAGTTTTTGCTATACATATCCATCCTGAGTAGGTACCGCGCCGAAGGGGTCATTATAAAAAAATACAATTTTTCAGTATTAAGTTAGTACGTGTTGGTAGGTACTCGTCTCTACATCTAACCTACATAATAACTTATATGATATTCAACATAGAAAAAATAACGATTTATTCACAATATTTTTCCTACAACATAAGTCACTATAACATTTCGCTACTCTACATATCCGCCACGTGATATCATCCTTCATCTTTCCAAACTAACCAATAATATCAAAACAACAAACCTACTCGCTACGTAACAAAATTTCCTCCACGCTCACAATTACGTATGTCGAAAACAAATCTTCATAAGTGCGAACTAATTAACTGATCGCTAACACGCTACGGATTAATGTTATTACGCCTCTAGACAAACATTGCAAGAAATACCGAATACTAGTAAAACATATTGAGGTACTAGTTTAACTCGCTCGGTTCTCGATACGATGTCGTTACTTCGAAAATATTTCAGTTTGTGAATGTATTTTAAGATTTGATAGTATTCTAATGTTTTTTTGAAACAAATTAAGAGCTTTTAATGATTAGTGCTATTTGAAAAAATAATGAGAATATTTTATTAACTAAAAGCAATCAAAACCTAAAGAACTAGGAAGTTTTCAATTCGGTAGTTTGGTTTACAAACCTTAGAAGACCAATAAACTGAGTTGTCATATTTTGATAAAGTCCGTCGTGTTTTTCACGCTCAAAAATAGTTAGATAATAGTTGTTACTTAATAGATAGATAGAGAGCTCAAAAATATAAATTAGGTCCCAACTTTATCAATCTAAAAGCCAAAAACAACTAACATAATCACTTTTATTCATATTATCTAAGAAAAATAGAGCAGGACATAAAATAGTCGAACCATTTCCCATATTCCAAGGAATCAATTAAGGATGTGACAACATGTCAACACCACAGACTAAACAAGATCTTTTACTAATAATTCTTAGGGTTGGTGTGAGTCAAGCAATCGTTGGTGGTCTGTGACTAATCGATACACAGTAGACTACAAAATACAGCAAAAATAACTCTTATTGTAAAGAAAGAAAGTCTATCAAGACTGTCGTTATTGTCGCAAGTTATGGCGAGATAAAATAGTTACTACACTCATGTTGACTCATGTATGAGGCGATAAATAAGTGCATTTTACATGAAGTTTTTTGCAATAAGCAAAAGTGTTTAGCTCTATAAAATTGTTTTCTAAGTTGCCTTTAATTGTAATCAGATTGCCACCAGAGACGTTGTACAGCCACTATCAGCTGGGCTGCAAATTAACACTGCAACAATCATCTGTCAAGATGTCGTGGCCAATGATGATGATGACAATGGTTAATTCTAATCTTAAATAGAAACATTATCATTTTAAAACTTATATCTTTGTAAAGCAGTTTTTAAACTTAGTTCATCTAGTAATTAACAATGAATTACGAACCTCTTATGACATTTGAAAAAACTACGCTAAAACCAAAGGTTTACGCCTACCATGGTTGCCTTTTTAACCAACTTCAAACTAAAAACAACTAAGAAAAATGGTTCTCAATTCGGGTAAATACTTTTTTCGAGTTAAACTTTTGAAACCAAAGTAGGGGTAACTGTAATGTAAAATTCTTACAGGAATTGAATACTAGTTTCATCGGACTCAGCAAATAAGTTTCCGATAGAGCGTAATTCATTTCTAGTGATTAATTGCTAAGATAACTACTACCTGCTCTTTTAGTATTTTGAAATCAATTTTACGATTTAAAGAAGAGTTATGTAAAGTTAGTAATGGAAGAAAAGAAACGGTCATTGTGGAAAAGTTCTTTAAAATAAACGGTCAAATTATGAATATAGCTATTCTATCATTTGTTAAAATATTGAAAAACGCTCAGTTTAAAAAGGTTATTATGAATCAGACTTCATTAATTGGCAATAAATGTGACAGATATCGGCTATGTACTTATATAACGAGCAAGTGATCCTAATTGCTCGTTAATATTCTCCTATAATTAAAAAAAAATTAAAACCGCTTCTTAGCCCCCTTTTTCAGACACTTAAGTTGCTACTCTCTCTCTCTCTCTCACACACGTGTGAAAGAATGACTCAGGCAAATCGAGAAAGCTTAACAGAACATTGAAAGTCAGGTTCACAAGACAATCCAACCTCAATAGATTTGACCTTAGATCTCAAATGAGACTTGAATTAACATTTCATACAAAGGTGGCAAGCATAAACGATATGCCTGTTACGATAACAAAGCAACGTCCACTCGTAGTAATAAAATTATCAAAATCAATGCAAATTATTATTGTTCGTATAATTTTATTGCGTTGTATGAAATATTTATGAACATTATCAAATCTTTAGAAGAGATATAATAAGGTTTAGACAATACTGGAAAAACCTTTGTGTTTTAAATAGTGTTGTTTCTTAATAATACCACGGAATACCAATTAGTATAAGTATAATATGTATAATGTCGCTTTTAACTTGTTGTTAAATCCGCCAGTGGAGGTGCGAGCGAGCCGGGAAATCATTAAACGTTGAACCATCTTAGGCTTAAGACTCACGAAGCGGTTTTCAGGGGTTGGTGTACTTTAATTTTTTACATAAATATATGTATTCTACAAAAAGATGCGGGCCCGCAAACGCGGCGGGCGCCGGTGAATACCGCTTCGTGAGCCCTTAGCCTTACCAGCTCACCAGTTGGGACCTAAAACTTCACTCTTCGAGGAACGAAAACTACGACTTGGTCTTCATATTTACCTCATTTTGCAAATAGTTATTTACAAATAGAAAGTCGTAATACATACAGAGTTGTTATATGCGAGAATGGGACACAGTCTGATAAAGTGTAGCCTGAAGCTAAATAGAAGGGAAATAGTAAGTTCTTAGTAAAAGCTACATGCAGCGAATAGGTATTTACATCTTTGAGATGACTGTAAGAGTGATTACGCACCTGCATTTTCAACGAGGCGATTTTCTGCCGGCTACCTGCCGCTTGCCGCGGTTCGCGTTTTTTTATACTTCTAACCGCAACCGCACAGCAACGGTAAAAGCTAGAATAGGGTAAAATACGAAAATCGATATTACCGATGATACGACTTGTAGGTAATTAGAAATAAATATATGTGAGATACTCACTACGCATATAGCGATAGCATTTAAAGATTAGGTACGAGTAGGTATAGGTACATTTATTATCAACATGTCAAGAAAGAATAGAATATTTAAAAAAATCAGTATCAAATATTATGGTACAATATTATACTGAATACTAAAGAAGTTAGAATTGGTACAAGAGCAATAGATTTACCTATCAAAATAATTTGACATTGAATTTAATACTTTCTTACGCCGGTAACCAAATGAAACGTCGTCGGCGGCATCAGCACACAAACCGCTTAAATCAAACTGCAAAATATCCCACAACACTCGTGTCATGTCATGACAGTGCCTGCAATAATTCACGTGAGAAAATCAACAGAATAGGTTCGTTAAGAGGCTGGAGAGCCCTTGCTTTTGTGCTGATGTCAGCTCATCCGTGACAGCCTTCGAGTGGACGCCAAAATGTTAACGAGGGGCCATCGACCTATCGATGAGACGTGTTAATTAATGAGTTGTGTTTGATATTTGCGGATGTCTGAGATTTGTCTTGGGTTTTGCACACTTGTGATTGGTATAGTAAGTTTAGAACTACCTTTTGATCATAAACATTGACGGTCAGTCTCAAGTCATTTTATCGTTGAGCAGTGTACACATAAGCTTTTCACATACACTTAATTCATGATATAATAGCGACTATCGCAAAGTAATCAATTTCAGATTTTGAGATTCGCGATACTTTGATAAATGAAATCAAAATTAAGTGGGTATTGTAAAACATACAAAAACTCATAAATGTTACAAGGTTACAACAGTATTGTAAAAATATCAACTTGCTAAATAAGTGCGTTGGTAGTCCAGTCGTTAAAAAGGTTTCATTTCAACAACCATTAAAAGAAAAACTTTTCGGAATTGTTGCGCAAGAAAAATTTGTTGCTGTTGAAACTTTTATAAGAGTACGTAAAGTAGCTAAACAAAATTTAGGCAACGAAGTATTTTTCTGATTTCTAAGCTACGTAGTTGCTCCTTTTGAATCAGGTTTTATCAGTGTAATGTACAATGATAGCTACAATCTTATTGAAACTACACAAACCGATATTGCTATAGGTACCTACCTAATTATAATTGCAAGCGTGGCAATGCTGCTAGCATTCTCGGCACTTTTCCACCAAATTTGACTCGAGATGGGGATATTTTTTACGATTGTGTGGCCTGATTTTGTATTTTTTCTCTAGTTACAATATATAATGTAAGTTTTTTCTTATATAAATCGTAAATATGAGGAAATATTAGTGACATTGTATAACGTATGTAAGAAGTCAGCTTTTCACTAATGCACTTTTCACGACGACAATGCCAAAGCCTATGTCTTTTATAGCTTAACTGCTATACATGTACACATTTATAGTCATATCTCGAAATAATTACACAATATCCTAAAACATATTATATAATCCTCAATGTTATAATAATGTACAAGCTACAATATTGTAAAGTTTAATAGAAATATGTTCAGAAGTTTTGCGTAAAAGATTAACAAACATCCTCAAATTCATCCATCCATTCGTCCATCCATTGCCTCAAACATCGACAGTTAGAATATCGCATAAGTTTCGAGGTATTTACATACAGACTGACAGAGAAAAACAAGATGAAAGTACCTACTTGTTAAATACATTCGTAAAGGTACATCCACAAGAACTCTTCGCTACTTGACCCACGACCTTACAATCTCATGCCGCACAAACGCCTTACGCATGCATAATTGCGTACTCAAAACCACATCTCAATTCTCAACATTCCACTGGGAAAGTCGTGAAGTCTGTAGGTCTACTACAAGTTTAAGATACAGGGTGTAACTGATGCTCATTAACCATGTGTTACATACGCTAAGTGAGAACACAGTGATAGTTCTTCAGAAACTGAATCACTTTTACCAGAAACAGGAGTCGCAGTAGGTTTGACAAAAACCGGCAAAAAATACTTTTGTTGTTCATATTTTTTTCTTAATTTTTACTATTACAGTGGTCACAAAAATAATACATAAGCTATGAAAATCTCAATTATATAGCTAAGATGCAGTCGAGTGACGGAGGGTTAGAAATCTGGCGCCTTCTGGAACTCTAAAAAGACTTCATAGGAATCGTTCAATCAGCAAATAAGCTGACACAATCACAAGAACTAGTCAGTTTCAACTTATCGTTGTGTTTACTGTCTTAGAGTAGAGATACAGCATCGTGTATTTAATAATAATAATAACACATTTTATTACGGATGGTTTGAAATAAGCTGCTGTTGGATAAGTGTAAAATTGTTAGAGGTTTTCTAATGATAGGCCTGGATTTTAACTTATGGTAATTCACTTTAAAAATAAGAGATTTGCTCTCGGTCGTAGGAAAGTTAAAATTGAATGCGCCTTTAAAATTGTATCGGATACTTTTATTGACAGCATTTTACAAAAACTCCTACAACGTCTTTAGGAATTAAAATACTTACATTATTATAAGATCGACAACACACTAATGTCATACCGAAAAATATAACCTTTCAAGATCAACATACAAAAATGAACTTTAAACTTTCAAAACAGTCCATCGTGATAGACAAAATGCCGGAGCGAAGTTACCAAGCCGTCTGTACAATTTGAAGCGATAAAAAATAAATTAAAAAGGCCAGTCGCTGATGATACCGATACCATCCTAAACATCCATTGTGCTTCAAACGTGGTAGACCATAATTGCGGCTTCTTTGTTATACAAAATGAGGTGTTAGCTCTTCTATTAAATAATAAGTAGTTTGATGTTGGAATCGATACGTATGAAGCAGACGGAATTGGTTTGCATAGACATGATAAGCGAAGATTAAATAAACGGGTACTAGTTTGTACAGTTGTTGATTCGGTACTAAGTTTGTAGGACAGTCGATGAACTGATTTAACAATATAATGGTGTGTTGATGTTTCGCGAGCGTTAATACTTTTTTGTTATCGTTATTTTATAACTTTAGATTGCGTAGTTTTTTTTTCAATGATACTAATTTGAATAATCTCTTTTTTACAGATTAAAGTAAGAAGATCGCGTATGGCCGATAGATACGACGATAGTCCAGCTAAAGCGTCACCATACGCTTTTTGGACATTACAAAATGTATGGCACAAAAACTTCAGTAACAAAAAAACGCCAAAACATGAAGTAAATCTTGCAACTAAGAAAAACCAAGATGGTCTCAAAGATACAGGAGAAGTCAATAAAGATTTTAATTCTAGAGACAACAATGAACGCCTTATAGCCCAAGAAGTCAATTCATTAGAAACGGATAATGAGGAAGAAATCAGAAGAAACGTATGGAGTGACGTCGACGACGAACTTTACATAGCAAATCTAATTAAAGAAAGAACTACAGATGCAGTGAAGCGTGGTAAACGTGATATTAGTGATAGTGGTAGTGCAAGTGAGGTTGTGAGTAGTGTTAAGTTAGAATACGAGATGTGGGAATTGGAGCCCACGGATCTGACGGAGTGCGACTGTCTTGGGCCACCACCAGAGTTCCTGCTGCCTCCACCGCCGCGACCTCCATTCCTTCAAGCGGAATATTACTGCGGAGACGACCCTATTCCTGATTTGGAGACATGCGATAATGAACCAGTAAGTTTTGCATGTTTATTTTGTTCAAAATCTTTTTGCCAGTATAATTTGCAAATAGCTGTATCAATTTATAGAACTACTATAAAACGCATTAATACCAGAACACCTGAGATACATTAAGGAGTCTTAAAGCTTCAACTTCTTAATCAAAATGAGAGTCTCATAGGTCACAGGCCAAATGACAATCGAGAAGGTTTTTACGAGATAACAGTAAAATTCAACTCACTACCTGGATTTCTATTTGTTTAGGTCATAGCCATAATTGTGCATCTTGAGAAGGCACTTAGATTCATTTACTAGTTTATCGCTGTTTTTATTTACGATTGAGTGTAAATAACGTAAATAAACGACTGTTCGTGAACATTCCTTAAAAAGTCTTATCATATAAAATTAAACAGAGAATCCATTCTTTATAATCTAAAATGTAAATTCTTTCGTATGATAATGTATATCAAAACAATAAGCAAAGAGCTTAATCTAAAATATAAACAGACGCAAACTCTCTCACTTTCCCAAATTAAAAAGTCTGGGCGCGTCAAAATATTCAAAAAGCCGACCATAGCTTGATGAATCGTCTACAAAACATCTTATCTGCGGAAACCGTGCCGTGTTTTGTTCTAAAAATGGTAATGAATACTCGCTTATCGTACTTAGTAAATATTTGACGTATGCGGGCCTTAATGAACCCGTGTTAGTGACAGTGCAACGTTTATCGTCCCATCTTTCTACATTTTACGGTCTAGAGGTTTATGAGGCAACTCTTTTGGTACATTTTCGTCGAGTAACTTGATTACGAGTCCAAACCCACTACTGTTTTGTTGTAGCTAATTAAAATGTTGAACTTTTTAGTGTGGAAAGCGCTCTTTTGGTGCTGTTGTTTTATGTGCACATCTTTTATTTTGTCCCAGACACTTTGCGTGTTTTTTAGTATTTCGTTTTCCGGGCGCATACCACATTCGCATACTTCGGCGAGTATTTAGTAGTTTCAAATTTTAAGCCTCTTAAATTTTGCTTTGAATCAAATCTGAGTGAAAAAATGCGAGTTTTGGTTAATTTAACGGTTGAGTAACATCATAATCTTCTTTAATGTTACGACATTAGTCTAAACGCGACACTTTTTAAGCGTTCACTCGAACATCGTAATTAATTACATTTAATTATGAAATCAAGCCTCATACATCTCCATTACTGAGTTAATCTATATAATCTCCGGGATATGAAGTTTCCGTTTTCGTAACTTCTGTTAAGTTAACATTGATACTGCGTCGCGACTCTCTATTTACGTTTGTAGTTTACTTGCCTCCAAGAATGTGGATACTTGGTGTAAGATTAGCCGCTATAAGAACGCTATCATTGCATGATTCACTGTTTGACTGTACTTCGTAACAGAATGTAGTGTTTGTTCGTTACTTTGTACTAAACGGTTATAGTCACGTCCCACCTAAAAGACAGTTTCTTATAAATTGTTGTTTGCAACTAAGTATGTCAATGGCCTTATAAATTATGCATTTGCTTTAAAATTTAAGTGACATGATGAATAGGTTATAGTGACAGGTGATCAGCCAAAACTTAATGCAAATTATAAACATATACCGCATTTTTCCATATTTGACTTTTATGATGAAGCCAAACACTTTAGTTTTAACAATATTACGTTTGTTTCCATATTTTATCGACACATTATGTTTTAGAATATCACAGCGTTAGTCATTGTGGAATCCCGTTTGTCCATTTGGCGAGAAACATGTTAATCGACTTGAAATTTATGAGTACTACATTTGCAATGGGTAATATCGACCACCCATCGATTCTAGGAAACGTGAATAATCGAGAATCTTCGAACACCTATAGTGTTTTTCCTGAGAAAAGGTGTCCGATATTAACTTGATGTCTCAATCTATAAGGATCCCAACCGCAAAATTGTTCAGCAAATAAAACGCGGTAGGTAGAAACTTAAACCGCAGAATTTCAAAACAAAACACGAATTTTACGGCCAATTTTGTTCAGAGATTGTGTTCGAAACTTTTGTATATCCTAATTTCTTAGTAGCGTTTTTATTATAACACTAACGAGCAGCTTCACGGTCGTAAAAGGAAATTTATTAAGGTTTGAATTAAGTGGAAATGAATTAGGTATCGATTAGAGTTGGCAAGTTTATAGTGTGCGAATACCTACCAGTACTAGTGAGCAACTCCACGCGGTAGGTTTGTTTTGAAATGTCTTAATTAAATGATAAATAGTGTGGTTTCGATTTGCAAACCACATCCGTTTTGGTTGTCTCATTGAAACATAATTAAAATACAGCAAATGGTATTAGATCCAGATTCGATTTATCAAAATAGATACACAATCTACTGAACTACACTAAGAATCATACGTATACAGTGTTCTCTTTTATAATTAACAGCGCTCTTACGTACTAGCGATTGAAAGTATTACCTACTTTTGATATGAAAAACGCAAACCTCTGTGTTATGTATGCGACTAACCCGCGGTTTAGTATTAACCGACAAGCTGCAACCGCACCGCAACTGACTCAAGTGCGTAAGGTACCAATAGGTTACTTTCTATGCTTCAATCATTAAATAACTTGACATATTTCATAATTGAAAACTTAATGCATAAATGTGACATTAGTCTGAATTGCATTTCTGTTCTATTTGAGCATATCAATAATTAACTTGCGGTTATATGCTTTTGTCACGTTACAACCATTATAATTTAAATTCAAAATATACGGAACCTACTCAAACATTATAGACAATGTCCAACGTATTTTGTTTGTTTAATTGTTGAGAATGATTGTGCAAGTTACACTAATAAATATGTACATATTCGGATGAGTTAGCTATTGTCCCTTTTTGTTTAGGCCAACTGTCCTATGTAGATTAGTACACGTCTAAAGTTATAGAGCGACCTTTTTGAGTTTGGCTTCGGAGCCTTTTTTAGAGGCCTTCATTGTTTTCGAGGCAGGTAGGTTGTTACAAAATGAGGTTTTTTTGTATGGTTTTTATTTGAGAGTAGTTTTAAAATCTTTTATGTTGATATTTTACTAAAAACATAAATCTATTTCAAATGAGAAGCTTGGCTTAATTTATTTACCTACTTGAAGTTAAAGTAGATTGGTATTCTAAATTATACTACTTACTTATATTATTTTGTTTTAGAATATGCCTAAAAAGATGTATAAACTCTAAAATAAACTGTCAAAACCGCTTAAAATTCTCCTTGAAAATGCCGAAAAAAAACCAATCGCTCTATAATTTAAAAAACGAATTTCCTTGTACTAAATGAACGCATTCAGTTCCGGTCTCCCGAATATTTATTCAATTAAATTAAATTCGCGTAAAATCTTACTTCCTCAGCAAACTTAAGGGAACGATAATCATAATTTACCAAAAAGAAGTTCAGAGCGCGAAGCCCAAATTAATTAAGGTTTTATTCATTTTTTTTTAAACGAAAGGCTTTTTTATTAATTAAAGAAGGGGCATTGACAAATCGGCTACCGTCTTGAGATGGACAGCTTGATAGACGAAGCCGGGGGACCGAATATAGTATACGAGCCCTCTGTTTTAAACTTTTTTTTTCATAACCTGATTCTTATCGGTGTCGCTTTTTGGGAATATTAATTGGAAGTTCGTAAATAGATGGAGGCTGTGTTGACTTATTCAAATAATGTTTGCTTTGTCGTGTCTAGTTATACATACATACCTACATATCTGTCACGCACGCCTCTCTCCCATTGGGGTAGGCAGAGACCATTTCCTTCGATCCAAACACACTTCTTTCGCTTCATTCACATTCATCAATCGTCTCATACATGCTCGTCAGTTTAGGGTAGGTACTTTTGACCGTTGGATGTGAGCAGCGCAAGACCGGGCGTTGAGGAGATCCTTGGGGGAGGCTTTTGTCCAGCAGTGGACGTCCATAAGCTGACATGATGATGATGACTTTTGTCTTGGCTTAGTTATACAATTGACAAAAGTGCTAAACCACATCAAAGCTAAATTCGCCATATACGACCTATAGTTTCAGGTGATAGTCAACTTGGAGCTTGCCATAGCCTAGGGCAAATAAAACAAGCCCTTTTCCGTCAATTACCTCCTTCTCACAGTTGTAGAAAAGGGCATACAACTGACTCTGATATATATGAAATTATGAATAACATTGACAATCTTTCTGAATGTACGCCCAAACTCTTTAGGTTCAATCTAGAAAATCAATCAGATACCTATTGCTAAATTGTGTCTTAGATGTTATTCATTTAGGGTTAAGAATTGAAATCACCTAAAAATGCCTACTACTTAAAATACATATAGGTAATACACATATTGCTAGAACCTCAGGAGGCTCTGCAAGTAATAAAAGCCTTTTGAATATTGTTTGTAGTGAGAATCTTGATATTATTTGTTTCCAAGATTACGAGATATGCTTCGATAAATCGTTTGGGCCGATGACGGATCTTCTTTCCGATAGTGCCATCGTTTGACAAATTGACGTACCTTTTTCAGGCTTAATGCTCTTGGGGTTTGTTCCTTACTTTACTTTATTCTTTTATGCATGGAAAATGTTTTTAATATTCACAATTACTATAATAGTTACTATAACGTGCTGTAAAGTATATTTTTTTTAGCCTATTTCGTCCCACTGCTGGGCAAAAGCCTCTCCCATGCCTATAATAACTATAAAATAATAGTGACTATAAACAGAAATACAAAAAAAAAACAGACACGTTTTTTGTGTAACAGAAATAAATGAAAGATGAAATTACATTTTGAAATATATAACGCATATATTGCTAAAATAAAGTTTCATTAAGTAATTTAAAACTTAAGATAAAAAAGCATTTAATAATTAAGATATTTAAGTTTGCCCTGTTTATGAAATATAATTTGAAATTGGAATATCCCTCTTAATTTGTCATTATTGGAAAACAGTCGAAGTGATTCAAAGTTTAAAAAACAAGTTTAATAGGAATAACCCGTACTGGGCCATGCGCTTAGATTTTTATCTCATATAAAAAAGTTAAGGCAATGACCGTTTAGGGAGTTCCACGGATGAGTTTATCTTGGCCATTTATAATGCCACCCAAATCAATAGTTTATCTTTTACTTACTGTAAATATGGCGGAGCAACCTTCAAGCTTCTAACGATAAGATAAGGTAGGAAATAAATTAATACAAAGTGTTATTTGTTTTATTTTTATGCAAATTTTAATGTTTGTTTTCGGTGTTATGCGCTTTGAGATGATGTTTTTGTTTTTGCGTTTTTTTTACAACTTTTAGCGTACCCTTTACAAGTTTACGTAAGTGACTAAATAGATGGAAATTATGTACACCTGTAAATACCTAAATTAAATGTTATCTATATGAGAATAAAACATAAATTCATTTCATTAAATCAACCAATCCGCCCACAGGTCAACTAAATACATAACCATCAAACATAATACCAACCGTTGAAATATCGCCCTAAAAACGAACGCAATCCCTCAAAATGAAAAACGTACAAACAACACGCCCTAATTCGATAAAATCTATCCAATTAACACAAATAATTCCATTTCCCTCCGTCCACTAATTGTTCACCCCATGTTTAAATGTTTTTATTACTGAAAAACATTATTTTTGCCCTTAAATAGATCTTGCTGATATGCACGACCAATTAACTTTGACCTTTTAAAACCCTCCTGTGACTTATGAGTTACATCAAAAGGGTAATGGTTTATTTTGCTGCTTAGGTCAGTGTATACTGGACATTTTGTATAATAAACGGTCAGACTAAGTGATAGAATGAACCATATTGTAGCGTAGCGTGCCTTGTAATTTGAGTGTTTTGAGCTATGCTGTTTCTAAGCGGAACTTTTTGGGAAGTAAATTATAGACTAGATAAATTAATTACTTAATAGATACATGTTTTGAAACGTGAAAATAAGTATGTACTTTCATTTGGTTAAATTAGCTTTTACAGATTTTAAAAACATAGTGGCCAAAACGACAAATCACAGATTTTTCGAATAGTTGTCATAAAAACAACATTGTTTAAAAATTCCACCCATTATGAAATAGATAAGCTAAAGAGTATTTTCTATGTTCATAAAAGAAAAAATATGTTTTAACAAGAATAAAATTTTGTTAAAGGTTTATAATATAAAAGCTGGCAACAATATGACTAGAAATTAAAAACATTTTTGCTGTTAACGTCAGTTTTATTACTTCGTAACTTAACACATGCGCACCGTGTTGTTATAATTGCCTAAGTTCTGGAACAAGGTGTGTTTAAACGTGTTTATGTTATTAATTTCGTATAATAATTATACGAAGATGTTAATTTGGAATAATACTCGTGAAATTATATTTTATCGTGTTTGAATGCAATTCATAAATGACAAAATAATGGCGGATATAAAATTATGGACTCTGCTAAAAACTTATGCTGCAAATTTTTATATAAATATTGACTGTATTTTTATTATACAAACATAGCAGTGCTTTTTCCTTTGATGTCCGCAACCAACATTTCGTCAGCCATTGCAACCAATAAATCTACCTTCGCAATGATGTTAGTACCAAAACTGGCTTAGCGATACGTGAGCCTTTCACCTTTATTCCATTGGACGAGGAAAATAAAAATAATGCAGCCACTTAGAGGACCGAACGAAGGGGAAGCAGACGGAACAAAAAACACTACCTTTGTATCAAAATGACCTTTTTTTCTTTCACCTTCCATCTTGCGTGACGCCTAATGTACAAAAATAATAAACTGCCTGAATTTTTATACATGCCCTTCGTATAATTTTATACTTATTTATACCAATGTGTTAAATGGTTTCATTTCCAATATTTGCTTACAACTAGTTGAATTGATTTTTATTTACACACGTGTTTGCCAAACAATTCATGGAAATTCATTTAACAGGATGAATTTTATTTACCTCCGAATATTTACATAAAACGTATTGTGTAGATGTAGGTACTCTGTAAATTCATTTGAGTATTCACTCGGAGAAATAAATATTCGAAATTCGAATGAATTCTGTCCAAAATTCGATCCAACAATAATAGGAAAAGTAAGTAATATACAATTTTATTTACCTTTCTGAACGAATATTGGCATAGAAACCTCAAGGGACTTTGCTATCGGTTTAGTTATAGTTCGGGAGCCCGCCATCATAATCTACTGTCAAAAGTTCCCTCCACGGGGACTTTTCGCTAAGTTGATTCGGATATAATTGACGACTGTCCAAGTAGGTCGTCGAATTGTTGTAATTATGTTAGTCTATTGTCTTCAGCAGTTATAAAAGCAAATCTGAAATACAATCTGCACTAAGTAAATTATGAATCAAATAATGCATCTGCGCGGAGCAATTTTAATTAGAATCCTGCCAATTCCACATTCAATTACATTTTAACTCAACAATGCAAAGAAATGAGCCATCAAATCTTTAAGTATCCACTCCAATTGCCCAACAGATTTGGCAAAGAACCATGTTTTTACTTACAAAACAAATTAGCGATTGTTTCGCGTTTCCTTTGGACTTCTTCCAAGATATTGAATTTCATGTTTACTCTACTTAGCCCGATTAAATTCATGATATAACTTCTTCTTGAATTTTGCTGACGGCCCGTATAAATATTATACGAGCTGAATTTATATTAAGTGAGCTGAACAACTTAAGAGCAGATTGTATAATGAATGCTGATTGTATGATTTTGATGTTTTAGCAATTTAGCTCTTCTTTATTCTACTTTATCAGCCCATATATGTCCCCACCGAGGGGCACGAGCCTACTCTCATACAGAGAGTGATTAGCCCGTAATCCAATTTAGCTCAATTTTTATTAAATAAAGTGTGAGTAGGTACAGGTTGTTTAGCATCCTATTTGAGTGATTTTACTATATTGGTTGACGATCAAAGTATACTTATAGATAGTTAGTCTAGCAACCAACATAGACGCTGTTATTCTTGCTTTATCTATATTGGCGAACAGATAAAACAATATGCTGCTTCTATCTTTCCTTTGACGATTCTTCTAACTCTTCTATTTTATATCAAAGAATTTCTTGTCTTGTAAAGTCAAGACGTATTTATAGAATTAATGAAAATATTAAAATGAAAAACCCTCTCTCATGACAGAATGCTAAAACTATCCCTCTCTTTCTATTTCCAGAAGATAGACGCGTACAACCACAGCAGCCCGTCGCTCCAGACTTCGGCAGTCATCGGCCTCTGCTCCATCGTGCTCGTGATCGGCATTCTCATCGGCGCCATTCTTGTTTGGAAGTAAGTATTCTTTGATTAATTTAATTTGTTTCGGATCATCGTTTTAAGGAGTTGGCTTCAGTGATGAAGGAGCCAGTGTCTCTTGCTTTATTTCTAACTGTACTAAAAGTACTATAAAAGGTACTATAAAAAAAACTGTACCAGGATAAGGAATAGTTAAATATGTAGTTGCTTTGAATTATGGTCATTGGTCAAAATTGACATAATACGGCACTTATAGTTTTACTCTTTCTATTCAAACTATTTCACTGAAATCGACTACAATAATCTTAATAGATGGCAATTATCCCGTTTGAAATAATTATGTCACGCAAAATTGCCTCGGAAAAGCTTAATACGTTAGCACGCTCGATTAAGACTGGTTCCAATAATACTTCCTCTTATATAACTTCTTTTGAATCCAATTTAACACAATATATTTATACTGCAGACAGCTACTTATCACGCGTAACATATCCAGTTATATCCAGTTCCTAAATCTGTTGTCAAAGTGTCCGTGACGCGATGACATGAATATTGTGACACGTCTAATTACACTACCAGTTTGGTGTAATTTTGGGATTGAGGCGGAAAATTTTAAGTAGAATTATTGAACTTCGGCTCTTCTACTATTTGAATTAGCTAAATTGTTTAAAAAAATATCGGCTGAATTACCAGGGTTCACACTGATTCATTTGGTTCCAGGCACTTTAGAAATTAGTTACAGAAATCTTCCAATTATTCTTGATATTTATTACGTGCCCAATGTTCAGAAATAACCTTGTAAAAATTTTCTTGACATCATTACAAATGAAAAAGATATTATCAACTATTTTTAAATCACACAATATTGAAATCATTTAAGCTAATTAAGAATAATGCAAGTCCTATATTCCATTAGCTTCAAAAATCGCTAAAGCTCATAACTCAACCACAAAATCCTCGAACTTCGGGATTAAATCTCGAATAGGTGACAGAACTCTAATCAACTTTCCCGGTCCATTTCCAGTGTGACGACGGCTTAACGACGATTAAACTGTCACAAAAGCATTGTAGACGCGCCTTTAGAAAATTATTGTAGAGATAACACTGCCTAATAAGACGGAATTAATTTTAATGTTGGTTGATTATAAAGGTAGTTGTATGGCTTTAGAGAATATGTCTGTGGATTTATTTGTCGAGGAGTTGGAATGGTAAATAGAATATCAATTTTGAGACAACGAATTTGGGAGAACATATAAGGACTATAGATGTAGGTACTTACATTATGGAAGATCTTAATTCAAGTACTAAATCTATAAACCTAGGACCAGTCTAAGTACAATTTGAAGTTGGAAACTTGAATCTCAATTCAAAGTTTGATAACTTCGTAGATAATTCCAGATATGATAGGACGCTTGGCTAGTTTCGTGAAACAGTCTCCCCTAGTTAGGTAGTTGGCTATTCAAATCGTGATTAAGTTAACCACCTAAATACCTGGTGAATTTCCACAGATACTTTGAATCTGGTAAGTGCTTCCGCTATGGTCACGAGGGTCCTAATAAGTTGAAATTATGAAAATTGTCTTGCAAACATCTACACGGATTTAAATGTAATTGGAACAATAACTTGCAGAAGAAAAAGTGTCTAATTGTAGATAATATGAGTTGCTTACGAAATTTTTTCTGACCAAGGTAGGCAGAGACCACTAACCTCCACTTGCTACGATCGAATACACTTCTTTCGCTTCATTCATATTTTTCAGTCGCCTCAACATGGATTCTAAATATGAACTATCATTTTAGCTTCCAACTCAAGGTCTATGTCCTTTCTTTGTCCGGAAGCCACGATACCGCGGATGCGCCGGTTTTAGGTCCGTCCACGTATTGACGTTTGCTATGATTTATGAACAATAAACACGCTACGGATTGTTGTTCCGGAGTAGCTCGAAATAGCTCCAATTCCAGCAACCGGACGGGTTTCGGTTTCCAATAGTTTCCATTCCCTAAATGCTTCCGGCTATTTCGATGTTAGTATTGATGGAAAATTAAAAAGTTTTGTATCTGAAGTTGTTTGGGGATGATTTCGACCGTGTTGGATAATTGGAAAAGACTTGAAGTAGAATGGAAGGTAATGAATTCGATTTCACAGATACTTCGTTTTCCCTTTGAGTTTTCATTACAGGACCTCGAATAAAAATCGATAAAACCAAAAGAAATCAACGTCTCCTCTCCCGTCTAAAATATAAAAACAGACGCTTAAACAGCAATAAAAAATAAACTCAGCCCTTTGAAATCACCCCGCTGGCACGAATAAAAAAACAACGTTAAAAAATCGCAAATAAAAGCCAGGCGTGCACTCGACAGCGTGCTTGTACCTGAGGGTTAGACTCATAAAAAGTACTCTCGTAGTTAAGACAAAGCCACCCGGTAAATAGTCCATTGTATTTGTTCCAGTGGTGTCAAAGTACGCAACTAGCGGGGCTCTGAACGAGTTTACGCCAGCAATACGCTTTGGAGTACGAAATACTTTGTAAAGGGCTAAGGGGCTGTTCTGCCTCTAACTTGGTTTTGCTGTTAACGGTTTTTTTAATGCTGAAAAGCGGAGTGTATTTTTTTTTTGTTGGTGAGAATTCTTGTTCAATTAAAAACTATGCTGTGTAAGTGCACTTTTGAGTACTAAAAAGCTGGCTATACTTAATTCAGTAGCATGTCAGTAACATAAAATTGTGAATTTAATGAAGACACGGTAACCTATCATTTGGGACGTCATTTAACATAACATTCATGAAACAGTTACCACATTGGTATTTACCGCAAATGGTAAACTGTATTTGCCATAGTGGTTCCGTATATTGGAGATCTGTACAAACTACAAATTGTTGATCGTTTGAGTAATGTCTTCCGAAATTCGTAATCACAATCATACAGCAAAATATTCCCTTATTTTAAGGATTCCAGTGAATCATTCAATATTAGACACACAAAGATGTTGCATTAATGAATCACAAAATTCCCTTTTAATTCCAACTAAACCAAAACAATGGAACCTGAATATTCATACAGAATCAACATTATACGCGAGGCTAGACTTGCGCACGAGTGCCCGCCCTCCGTGCTGATTGGTCGGCCAATTTCGAATCAACCAATAGCAAACGAACAGGAAACCGTCAGTATAATTTTGGCATAATTAGTTACGCTTCAATATGATGAAGTGCGGATGAGAAAAAAATTGAGTTCCTATCAAAGTTTTTGTTTACGTCGATAAGGGTTATATTTGTCTGTTGTTTTGTGATTTTGACGAATGTTTTAACAGTTGCATTGTATGTTATAGGGGAAATAGTTTTTGTGAGTGATGTGGTCTGGTGAATATTTAACATTTTATTGAAGTATTTTAACTTGCTTGAATAAATGTTGACATTGTAATTGCTTTTATATATACAGTGTTTTTTTACACAATCTCAATTAGTACATCTTTGGTTCTGTTAAAGGCTTCTAAAATTATAATTTGTAGCAGCTTCCAGTTCATAAAATGTTTCCCAAAATTATAAGCTTAGCAAAAAACATTTCGAATGATTTCAAATTGCCAACGAAAATGTCTAGCTTTATGATTTTTACAATACCTACCTACACGACATGATCCATGCAATAACAAGCTCGGCACAGAACTATTCCAAAGGGATTTCATATGAAAAATACTTTGCCATGACGTTTTCAGTTCTAGTTGTAAAGTTGGGGTTCTCAAACTTATTCTGTAGCTAAGTAGTTACTGAGAAAATCGTTTAAATATTTATTTTTCGAGACAAGGTTAATCTGAGAAAAGTTTTTTTTAAACAAGGCACTTCAGATAATGTTCAAATCAGTTTTTTATAAAGAGTCGATAAAAGTATGTTCTTCATTGTGCCAGTCTTATCGTTTTATTTCTATTCATGTCGCCTTTTTTCTCTGGCCTTTTATGTATTCCTGGATTTGAAAAAGGCCAAGATTTTTAAAATAATTTGAGAAACACAGACCTAAAGCTCGCTCGTTTACTGGCGCATAAAGAAGTAGCAGTTAGATGCAAAATGGTTCTATTCACATAACAATACTGCCTTTTAGCAAAGTATTTGGAATTTAAATATTGAAGTTCCAACAAAAGAATTTGTGAAGTATCCAGTACTAAAGTAAATTGGAATTTGGGAAATATGTGCAATATATTTTATTTTCTATTTATTAAAAACCTACATCTTGATATTTTTATCGTCATAGATTTAGTCCAAGTCCACTAAGTGCTAATTGTCTTGCTGTTTTATATTTGGACACAAATATTAAATTCAAGAGCTCGCATGTTATGAAATAACTTCCTGTGTCGTTTTGCTCTCTGTTTGTCTATTTTTAGATCTAATGTAGCTTGCAGGAGAGAAAACAGAACACATATAATAGAACTTGACTACACTAACTCCAATTCAGCCTTTCAATACAACCTAAGTAGGAATAGAAAGTCAAATAGCTCCAATTTGCATATTCCATGTCCCGACGTTTTTGCTGTAATATCTACAACAATATTCCATGCAAAAACATTAATTGTTTCCCTAATATGAAATGCAGAATTCCATATCCGATATCAATAACGAATGTGCCACGTATCGCTGGAGCTTGTTTTAAGGGTTCGCGTTTACTGCGACTTGTATCTTTGAGATATTTCTATTTGCTGGTCGTGCATTGTGTAAGTCCAATTGGAGTGATTCTTTTGTTTTTGAATTGGTTATTTGCTTCTTTTAATGAATAGCCACGACCGTTAAAATGTATGTATTGCTTCTGTTTGATCGGTCATTTAGACTCTGCGTTTTGCAAATATAAAAATACGAAGATCAAATCATCAAAATTTTTTCAAATCCTATTTTCTGATTTATAGCCAAAATATATTTCCAAAATGTCACTTTAAATGACACTTGCTTTAAACACCCACATTTACAGCTAAGCATTTCCTAAAAGAAGTGAATTAAAATTTAAACATTGTTCTTCCTCTTGATTCTCGCCTGAAAATCTTCACCCCTTAAACTAACAGAAAGTCCCCGCTGAACGCGAAACAGAATCTTATCTAAAGATCTGACTTCTATTTATGGGCGAATGTCTTTATTAAGGCTCTATTGTCTCGTTCTCATTATGGTAAACGAATCGAACCGCGTTGATTTCGAGAGCACGTACCAGCGCAATGCTTATTATCTGTATCTGCATACAATCAGATATTACCATAATATCTCAATTCGTTCTTACCGTGAGCACTGATTTGAATAGCCACAAACATTTCACGCATGGCGGATTTGAGGGGACATACGGGCTTTTGGTTTGGTGAGCCATGGTGTTCTCGAACTGCTTAAAGTTTAATGTTAAAGTAAAAGAAGTTAGAATTTATTTTTGGTTGATTGGCTACAAGCATCAAGCTATAAAGATCACTATAAAATGGCTGTCTAACAACGTATAGAGGTATCAATACATGGTGATGTATTGTTAACCTCTAATATTGTTCCGATAAATAATATTATGTATTTTATGGATTGAGTATTATAATATTATGTAGTTCCAACAATTATAGCGGTCTAAAAATACCATTAGACACTTCTAGATGCGCGTCTTTTGATATATCGGAATTTTGAAATCGACTCTTAAAAATGCTTCCTAATTTTCCAAACTGTATGTCCACATAAGAATCTTAGTCTTTGTGTTCAAAACAATCAAAATTGATAGTTATTGTATTGTAAATAAGGGTCTTTGATTACTGACCCTGTGGTTTCGACACCATCATAAAATATTGTTCACTTGTTTTCGATCCTGTTTCTGATTCTATCTCTTGTATTTATTCCACGGTAGCTTTAACTAGCGAATTGATTGTATTACAATCATTTATTGTTGTTGTAGGAATTCATTTATCTTTTATGGCAGGTAGAGTTTCTATTCCAAAGTTAGCAGGGGGTTACACATAAAATATTACAATAATGACACCTACACGGTTGTTTATATTATGCCTATACTTTTTGGAGGTGGCGTGCTACATTGTGGAGTCATCTAGAAAATCGAACTTAGCAAGTAGGTACCTATCTAAGTACCGTAACTAAAACCAAATGGTCATCGGATCTATGACCGAGCATAGAAAAATCATCAACAAACGAAACGACAAACATTTTTAGACTGTGCCTCGCTAAATCGACGTTGACACGATATTTTGTCGATGACCACAACTTGGTACGGTGTCGAGTTACTCTTTATCGATAGTTAGTGGCGCGTCACTAATGTTGGTCGACGTGTTGTGCGATTGATTGGCGTTTAGTAGTATGAGAGTGGACATCTAGTGTTAATGAGCTGTGCTCGTGATAGTTTGTAACACATTTTTTGTAATTCTATTTTGGTACTGGGGGTGATTAAACCTGGTATTATTTTTCGGAGTAGGTGTGATATCTGAGATTTTTTTGGTCGGTGACGTAGATACTTTTTGGCCCCTTTTATCCATTTGCGATATATCGCTTGACATTGTTTCTGCTAGATGCTTCTACGAGTATAGGCACATTAAACTTTCAGTTCTTAACCTATTCTTAATTGTTTGGATTAGAAGAGGTTATATGCAAATGAAATCAATAAAATTTCGACCTCTTTGTGAAATTCATAAAAAGAAGACGTAGGTATTACTTTACACAAAAGCAACCGCTCGCCATGGAATTCACACCGAAATACAAACATAAAGAACCTACTGAAGGAGTCAATGCGAAAGTCACACACACGAAGGCAGAAGTGTAAAAACGCGTCAGACATGGGACCCCCATAAACTTCCTTCCTTCACCTGTCAGTATCACGAAAGTAATTTAATCCTCTTTGTGGAGATGCGAGGCTGTCAGTTTAACGCCTCACCCGGTTTGTGCCTTGACACCTTCCGTTATACATTACGTGTGGCCATTGGGATTGGAAGCGATTGCTTTCGTGGAGTTCGGTGGCTATTTGACCTGTGAAATTTTATGTCTATTTTTTTCGTTTGCTTTTCGATTATTTTCTAAACATTCCTATTTGTATTAAGTTTTGTTGGTGTAACTTAGATGTGGATAAGGTGTCTTATAAGTATCTGGATGGACCATTGTAATGGCAACTTTGAATTTGAAGATATAAAACCCAAAATTGCATAAGCTATAGCTATAAAGCATGACAAACTAAAACATAAAGGACTCTGTTGCAAAATTCTCTATAGCGTTAAACAAGAACTAAACCGAAATCTGTAACAGCACTATCTTTATAACCCACCAGAAATACACCACCCCGAAAATCTCTATCAATCTGTCATCTGTCAACACGTAATTAGGCAATATTTCGTGGCATTCTTACACTTGAAGGCGCCACCCGAGTCGTGTTCATTCATCCGTGTTGTATTAGTAGATGCTTTACTAATTAGACCACCGTCTAGGAACAATATCTCGTGGTTTGCGCTGAAGTTTCCAACTTCTTGTATGGAGATGTAGCTATTGCTTTGTGGAAAGCTTGTCTTATTGTTTTCGCTGTGTCTGGAGCTCTTAAAGTATTGTATTCGGATGTGTAGGACTTGTTTTAGTATATAGGATTAGGGATGAAGGCTGACCATACTGTAAATGAAATTGATATAACATTAATGATGGTGGTGAATGTTGAAAAAAAGACACAGGTGTCTCTTACTTTAGATAGTTTATTGACAGCTTTTGAATCATTACACGGTTTAATAAATTTGTCTTATTAAGTACCTAGCTTACTATAAACAGAACTGAGTTTTAATTTATGTGTCAAAGATGAGTACCAACACCGCATAATAATCAAAATATCTCTTTTTAAATGTTGATACCCAATTTAATTAGCCATCCGAATCATCTACATAATAAGTATAAGGTTCCCAAAATTGAAACTGAAATACGAATTAATATATTCAAATACAGGGTATTCAAACAGAGGGCCTGTAACTAAACGTTTTGTGATCCTAATTTGGTTCTAAGCCGCCGGAAATTGATTAAAGGCTTTGCCCCAGCGAAGTTATAATTGAAACTTAAGATCCCTTTACATTATCTTGCTGTTACGGAGAGTAACCACAAGGTGTGCCCATTGTTTCATTAAATATTGATTGTGTGGTAGTATTTGATGTAACTATGGAATCCGTGGGAAGGTGGATAACCACTACTTAAGCGAAAAGACTTGAGTTTCAATGTATTTGTTAGAGATGTACTAAGAGAGATAAGCGATTACCAAGTTACGTATTCAGCAAGTTAGTTATATTGTCTTATGTGCTCGCAATGGACTTGTACTAGTACATTCTAGAATAGATGTATATGTTATACACATGTTATATAAATCTTAATGCCTAATTACTTGTGGGTGGAATATGTCGGTATCATAGTCTATTCAGTTAAATGAATAGATTAATGGCGCAATGCATAGCATACATATTTAGTTCATATTAATACAAGTTTATCTGACTATTTTGATTGAATATCAAAAGCCGATATCAAATAATTTAGTGTACAAGAGCTTTTCTCTTTAAGCTTTTAATAAAATGTAAAAGAAGCCTTTTCCAAACGAAATTTTGTAAGACATAGGTAATTAAAAAATAAGATTAAAAAACAATAGAGGTATATTCACAGCCCAATAAAACTCGTAGTTAGATAAATATGAAACTGTTATTGAATCAATGTCGATATTAAATAAAATAGATGAGGACTCAGCACAATGTTGTCCAGCCTTCTACGACAAAACAAACAAATTCAATTATTCCCACACAAGAAAACTACCAGTAATAAACTAAAATTCCTATCTATGACATCGATTTATCCAACATCTACCGGTCTAAGCAATGTTTTGGTTCCGACGGCCATGAATGGCTTTATCTTTGAAAAATTAGATAAAAGATAGTACTTAGCTCGCGTAAACAGCATCCGACATTTATTGTGGTGGGGTCACTGAACATTGGATCCTCGGGCTAAGAGATTATTTACAATAGAGACCGATATTTTTGTGTGATGCCACGATGTTTTTGTGAATCTTGATTGTAATGAATTATGACTGATTTTTAGTTAAAATGTTTATGATTTTATTGTTTGGTTTTTAGAAGTTTCGAATCAGATTATGATGGTTTTTGAGGTTTAGATCTTCTACAATAGAGTTACTGTTTTGTGTTTTACTTGTTTTCAAAGATAAATAAATAATAATATCCGATTCTCTTTTTTCCAACATAAACAAAAGAAACCTATCTAGCCATTTGAGTCTCACTACTGGACATAGCAACTTAACGAAAACAAATTCTTACTACATCTTATTTTTAATAATTATTAACTCTTAATATTCAACTAGCCAGCCCAAACAAGTAGCACTGTACCCGGACCAAAGGTCAGACAAGGACCGTGGGTGGTCGTTCATACAATGTCGCTTGCAGCTTTTATGTTACTCTTTTACTTCTAACTCTTTGAGACATTATATGAAAAGGACTTCCCTTAACACTTCGTCTTTAGAAAATCTTGGAAGAACGGTTTTTTTGTGCGTCTTTAAGATTTAGAATAAGTATATTAGGTACCGATGTGGTGTTTTTGATATTTTAATTTGGAATTATTAGGAATATGTATTAGAAATCTACTTTACTAACTAAAATTATGGCTTGACTTGAGACTTGTCTTTTGTTTATTTTAATTAAGTACAGATTGAAAGCTTTTTAATAAAATTTTGGTAACGAAAGAACTTAAATCAGTTGGCTAGTTAGCTTGTTCTACTTTTTTATCTGTTTCCCTTATTTACTTTTTTACCGTCTAGCGCCTAATGTCTCGTCTAGTGCCTAATACATATATAAACTCATAACCTCATTTACTCCTAGAACAACGAAATATTAGGAAGTAAAATTACAACCAATGGCTTTATTAGTTACAACCACAACATTTCAGTTTGACAAAGGGTCTCACCGACCCCTAGAATTACGCCGTCAAAATTTAATAAAATTATCACGCCATGTGCCACTTCGAACCTTTTTTTTTAATAACAATTACTACCAAAACATCTGTCGAATAATTTCGTAAATAATATTACTATTACCATCTCTTGTACTCCTTATTTTATCGTATCTTTCATCCCGGTTGCTCAGTAGGTAACTACCTGATCGCAATACGGTGAAATTAGCGTGTCTAATATGTTTTTAATAAATCCATAAATTCTTTTTTGCTATAGAATTGATCTGGGGGTAGCATTGAGTGGATTCGTTTTTGGAATGTATGTACACTATTGATCTTTGATTTAACAATACAACCTCAGAATCTCTGGTAGTACTTGTAAGAGATAATTTATTATTGAATTACTTATCTTTTTTGTAAAGCGCTTATAAGCGTATGTTTGGATTAAAAGTGGGAGTAGGTTCAGCTCTCAACGCCTCTCGTTTTTTGTATAAAACTCTTTTTATTATTGTGTACTTGTATCTGATATTACGAATAATTAGTTCTAGGAATCTTTCCATCGCTACGGTATTACCTACGTAAACATTATGTAATACCTATTATTATTTTCATATTATACCTATTTAAGTATTTGCCACGGAATCAAAAAGGACGTACATTTGTGCAAAAGACTTATCATTTATTTTTAAAGCATATATCGTAAATAGTATCAATTTATAATTATCAATTGCCACAATCACTTAAAAATCAAATCCGACAAAGAAACGACCAACATCAACCACACACACAAGCCCAAATTCGCCAAAATTGGCCAAATTTCGAAACAAAAGACGCTCGCTCGAAGATTGAGCTATATAAACGCAAACAGGCAACACTGGCGTAGAGCGGCACCATCAGTCGACCTCACAAGCTAAATGACACGTAGGTTATATCCATAATTTACAGCTTTTCGTATTTCATCACGAGAGATACGGTGTACGTCCGCCACGAGTGCGAAAATTAAAGCAATCTGTCTCTTTTGTAGATGAGGGAACGTTAAGACTTCTTGAGTGTGATTTTGAGGGAATTATTTGATAATGTTTTGCGCTTTGTTTAACAAAAATGTATCAAAGGTATAAGTCCATTCTTTTTGCGGGTTGAAAGAGCTATTTATATTACATTCGTTTTTCAGTTAGATTTGATGCATCATTGCTACAACTTTTAACAGCGAGAACTTGTTGCCACATATTGTGTGTGACATCTATTATAAAAGGGAACTCTAAAAGAGGATCGCAGTATATTCATACTTGTTTAGTTTTGTATCCACGATCTTTCGATTAGGACCGAATATAAATGCGACAAGTTGTTGCAAAATAAAAAGCAAAGTATCATCTCACCATAATGTCACTGGTTACCCAAAAACATGACGCTGATTTTCAGTAAAGAGTCTAAACCCGTTTCACAATCTAGAGAAAAAAATTAACTGACAGATAAACCTATGTCTGTTTCATAAATACGATGTTTTATACAGTGACAGGTATAAAATATCTAACAGTAAAATTTTATCTGTTAACGGATCCTTAATGTTTTATCGTCTATGGCTTTCTTGAGTGATAGTGAGAAGCCAAATTTCATAAAAGCAACGTAACAGGATAAAGACGGCGAATTAACATAATGTTTTATCTTATTACAAGAGAAATTATTATTTATAGAATAACGAATAGGGTTCTATATTAAAATATATTTTCGGTGATGTTTTTCGTTAAGCATTTAATCCTGGTTCTGAAGTAAATACTTAGATATAATCATCATCATCATCATGTCGTCCACACCGTGTCCGGCGACGGCGACTCCAGTATAAGTAGGAAAATATACCTCTTTCTGGTTCTACTCCAGAACCCATAATTTATTTAGAATTTATTGGATTTTTCAGCAACAATGTGATTTGAAACAAAATTCAAAGTTTATTTTCTTTGTTTCAAGGTCAATTTACTGTGTTATTTTTAATACCAATAGAATTTGTCTTGTGTCAAACAGTATTTTAATGCGATATCAATTGTATAGTTATATCCTCAAAAATAGTTTTTAGATACATAGGTACGTACATACATACATATCCGTCTCGCCTATCCGTCACCACTTCACTTGTGCTACGATACAAACACATTTCTTTTGCTTCTAAGATATTTGTTGTTAGTATACTTATAAATATATTTTCCGAGCAAAAATAAATAAACGAAAACCTTGTTATAGTTAAGAGGCTTACAAACAGAGCTTCCTTCCAATAAATGAAACGCTAGTTTTATTTGAGATACTTCTCTTAATAAATGGTACGTCTTTAGGCTTTTCCTGGTAATTTTTTTTCGTTCAAATCACTGTTAAAAGCACTCAACGGTATAAGTTTTTTTTCAACCGATGTTACTAAAATTATAATAAAACAAAACTAGTGTTTGTAGTGACTTTAATTATACGTTTGTTGGGAGTTGAGATAAATGCGATAAAATTTCCTAGATATACTATGATATACATACATACATATCTGTCACGCCTCTTTCCCGGGGTCGAAGAGACTACTTCCCTCCACTTGCTACGATTCAAACAAACTTCTTTCGCTTCATCCACATTCATCAGTCGCTTGCACATGCACGTCGGTTTAGGGTACCCCTGATTTGGCCGTTACTATAATAATAATACATATTTAAATCAATTCATAACTGTAGTCCTCCCGTTAAACTACAGAACTCAATAATTGTACCATCTTACTAAATATTCCTTTCTTTCTCTTACAGACATAAAAGGAAAGTGACGAACCTCCTGCCATCGAAGTCTTCGGCCCCCCACGGCGGGTCCCAAAGGCGGGCCCCACCACCAGCTCCACTGTATGAGGACCTTCAGGACTTGCCCCGGCGACCACCGTTGCCTCATCGACCTGACCTTGAACCGCAACTTGAGGTAATTTTGATTTTAAAAGCTTTTAGTTAACTTGTATGTAAGTTAATCTTGCAACTCAATTTTGTATTATTCATTAAAATATGTGGTTTGATTATCTTTAGCCTTAATGGAAATTAAGTACCTATGTTGCAGAAAACAGTATTAAATTTAATTATCTGTTAAATATAACAAACTGGTGCTATTACATGACTCAATCAGGTGCATTATACGTACTAACACATAGTTTTATTTCTAAACAAAGTTCAAAACAAAATTGAATTGAGTATCTAAATATTTCTTAATAAAAGTTGTTAAGTCTGAAAGCTTCTACTAATTTTAATAACATTCCAAGTAAATGATGTTTAAAGTTGTCTTGACTTACAACTTGTTACCGAATATTAACTAGTACACTAAACTTATTAATTACAAATTATGAAAATTAATGAAAGTTTTAAGACTGCTCTAGACACTAATATTTATAACTTTCTGCTAGTTTTAATTAACAGAATTAAAATGGAGTATTCGTCTAAACAATTATAATATACAGCTAAAACTTCTCTTAATAACTTCGCTATAAAATTCAGGAATGTAGTAATTAGAAATATAATATTTCGTAGCTTAATTAGAAAACTCTACAAATGTTCTAAATATTGTCCACAGATGGTAGAAGCAAAACGGCCAGGATGTCAAGGACGAGTCTTCGTCTGCGGCTCAGGAGGCACTTGGAGAGGTGGAAACTCATGTGGAGGTGACACCTGTGGGGCACCATTGTACGAAGAGCTGCCCCATCGATCTGATGACTCCCTCCACAGCGACGATCACTTCGCAGAAGACGAACTGAGTTTAGTCGGAGAAGCAGCGCCTTGCAGGACCTGCTTGCGACCCCCAGCGCCACAGTCCCTACCCCACCGCCCTAGACAACAACGCATAGATCGACGGCCAAAAAGCCTCGACAGACGACAAAGACAGCACCGAATGCCCAGACACATCCACCCTCCAGACCCCTCGGAATTTCATGAAGGAGTCCTTCTAGATGCTCTACTCAGACTATACCCTCAAGTTGGAACGGTTGGAGCCAGACCACAAGGTCCTAGTCCTGTAAGCGCTGGAGGTGCGTGGCCTGGAGGTGATCTCCCAGGAATGGGATGCTGGAGAGGACCAAGAGCGTCTCCAAAACCCCCAAGTGGAGACTCCTCATTTGGTTCCGATTCAGGATACAGTAATAATACGTGTGGAACGTGCGGTACTCGAGCTTCTTCAAGACATAGGTTGTCGGCTGAAATCCCAATGTCATGAATTCGAAGCAGTGCATGGTCTTTGTGCCATAATGGATTATTTTCAAGTGATACATGATTATAGACTTTCATAACAGGTATTATAGAGTAATGCATTTAGTACACTTTACTTTATAAGGGCCTAAAGCTTCGGCCTCTAATCACTCATGCGTTCTTTAGAACTGTGTTAAATTGAAATGCCATTGCCAGAAATTCGAAGACTGATAAACGTGACCTATACTCGGAATTTTGTTTGTGAAGTGAGTTGTAAAGAACGCAGAAACAATTCAATTACTGTTCGAATTTCGTCCTCGTTACTTTTGTGATTGAACGGGTACGTCGAAGAGTTTCGGCAAAGGCGTTACAAGTTCGTAAGACAAATAGACTTTAGGGACGTTCTACACGCATGTACAAAAACTTATTGTTAAGTCATCATGTTGTCCCTATTTGTAAGAGCCCAGGGTTGTGCACCTGGTATTTCCATGAAACATGAAATTGTTTCAATTAGTTACATAGCAGTAATTATTTTGTACAAATTCATGTGACCATATTTTAGGTAGGTAGTGCTAGCAGTTTCGTCCTAGTAAGTTATTTGGAACTAGTCTTAAACTATCACAATTATGAATTATCAAATTAAAATGTTAACACGATTAGTTTTTATGTAATATAATAAAAAGTTGTAAATCGATTCCCTGGATTTGTAGATAATGTACAAAATTTTAGGTAAAACGAATTACTTATTGTAAGTTGAATTTTATAATCATATCACGTTAATAGTGTCCATTGGAATATTTCTTGCGTTTCTGATCTTCGTTTGTTTCGTCACTGGTGCTAAACTTATCCTTCAATCGTCTTGCCTTTTTGTAGCTTAAATGAATTCTATGTAGTGGTATTTAAGTAATAAACTTTAGTAGGTACACATTACAATCTGAATATCCACGAATTATTTAACTTTTGAAATTTCTTTATGCTTCCTACATAGAACTTCAGCCATTTTTTATATTTTTGCAGCAGTGTAGTTTTTAATAAAACTTTGTGTATACTATCTTCTTTTTCCGAAAAAGTTTGAGAAAACTCTTTTTAGTGTAAAAATTGTCAAGTTGTAATTAGTAATTTGGTAGTCGAAAAAAATGTTATTTTGTTTTCTGTTTTGCTTTACTTAATTTAAGCGATATTTATTTTTATATTATGTTCCATTTTGTATAATATCAAGAGACGTCACTAATGTAAAATTAAACTTCCGGACAAAGGTCCAGTTTATAAATATGAAAAGCACAATAAAATGAAAAATAAAATACATTTTTAAGAAATCAATTGTTTTCTTTCGAAATATCCTTCCTTTCTTCGAAAACAATGTGTAGGTAACTCTACATTTTTTAAAAATATAATAATTTATGAGTGAAGCCCTCAAACTAAAGTCAACAGAACCTTTAATAAGACGCTTTACTATTTAATTACATAAAAATAGGCATAAAATAGCAATTTTCTAAATCATAAAATATATTGCTAATTCATTCAATAAATATTTTCAGTAGTATTTGTTAAAGAATACAAACAAAATCTGGCTAAATAAGTATAAAGCTTATATATATATATATTCATCGTAAATAAATATTACAACCGAAAAGATCTGGAGAAAATAACGTAAAATTCTATACGAATAAAGTAAAAGTGGGCAGTGTCTACCCTATAGAAAATATTATCTTTACCTAAAATTAAACATTTCTTAGGTTAAAACAGCCACATAAAAATCCCAAAATGGAAATAAATTTAAGTTATACGCTTTTCTTTAGGGGAGAAAACGAAAGGCGTTGAATTTTATCTTTATTGCCAATAGAACAATAGGGTGCCAAACTTAATTTAGAAAGTAAATTACGTCGTGAAAGCTTTCATTAAATGACAAATAGGTCATAAAAACTCAAACTGAGTTATAACCCTTTTGTCTCGGAAACATTTTAGATATTAAATTTTTAGAAATACTACATACCTAAGTACCAGGGTGTCAGAAAGCTATGTAGGTATCACACGTAAAAAGCAAATAGACGACCTCAAGATCTATTAAAAGTGCCATATGTACTATGTTATGTCTAGCGCTCAATAAACAATAGTTTTAAGAGTGGTTTTTGTCCAGTCCAGATGAAATTTTGAGTTATTTACGATTTCTGAGTCTCAAACTTCGAAACATACCATAGAAAGTGTTGTTCTAGTCACCCTATGAAGTACATTCCAAAAATATGCAAATCTGCTTTTTAAACTAATTTACCTTTAGTTACCTATAGATTTTCAAATTTCTTCTTTCTCGTAAAAATCACGTCATAAAACATAAAACGCGAAGAAAATTTCTTCACAAACTCTAAATAAAGAAGTAAAATATGGAGAAACTATAGTCGTATAAATAGGAAGGAACAAGAAAGCCAATCTTGAAGTTTCCGTCAAAAGATGAAGTTTTAATAGCGACTCGTCTTTGTCGGGAAGACAAACATGGAAAGATGTAGGTGTCTATTACGTACATGTAGATGTATCTAACAATCTTTTAGATAGTCTCCTATCTAGAACCACTAGTAACCAGGGGCCCAAGTCTGTAAGTAAAAACACAATAAAATAAGTAGGTACCAACTTAAGTTTTTACGAAATCAACGTATGGCCCTGTGCAGTTAAACTTCTTGTCGTTTCTTCCTCACCGCTACTTAAACCTATAGATACAGTACAGGTAGCGAAGCGGTAGTTGTTTTTAACAAAAATTACGTCAGAAAATGTACAAAACGTACCTACTTTGTGTAAAACATGTTATTTTGTTTTTATTTCCTATTTTATTCAAGCAAGATATAAATTGGCCATTACGTCCTATGTATTTATATAAAAATATACAACAAATAACTAAAGAATACTTATATATAAATTGGAACTAAATTACTTAAGCAATCTTTTTGTATAAACTTGCTGTTGGATATTTTGAATAAATAAATAAACTACATATTTCAATCTCCGAATACTCAAACCGTAAAACTTTACCTTGCCGCTGTTCCATGCTTACAGTATTTTGTTAGTAAGCAAATATCGTATTTTGAACACGAGTGAGCATAACATGAAATCTTGTCTCCTCGTCAATCGCCTCGCTAGATACGATCTTACTTATACCAGTATTATGAATACGGAATATCTTGTTTCAAGAAGAGGTACGTTGCTTTAAAATGAACAGACATTTTCAGACATTATGTCTCTTCAAACAAGACTTTATGTAGGTGTACCTATAGGTAGTCTTTTGTTATGAAATCTGGAATATTTGAAGGAAAAATATACGAAGTTTATTTATTTTTGAAATTTTAGTTATTCAGTTTTAATTCTATGTATATATGTGTTTTTTCAGCATCATCGTATTAAATGACGTTAAAAACTATTTTTGATTTTTTTGTATTTTAGGAACGAGTTATGAAATAAAAATAAGTAGGTAGGTGTGTAAGCTTTTCAAAAACTTTTGACATAATTACAAACAAAACAAGCCAGACCTAGTCAGTCCATAAGCAGAGAACATCTAAAATATAACAGTCACTTGCTATATCTCAACCTGACCATAAAGCGAAGTACTCTAATTCTAACCATCCCCTGACCAACAAATCGCCTTGACACTAAATAACGAACGCAACAAATCACAGCCAGCAATTTAGCAATTTTAACATTTCCAGTTCTACCCGCGTGAACTTTTAACGCATCCAGACACAAGAAAATCTTTGCACAGCAAATATTAATAAGCCGCCCAAGGCACTGTTGATTTATACGCTTAGACTCGAGTTTGCAGGATGAATATATTTTAACAACACACGAGCACAAACAGTGAGGCATAGGGTGTCGTGTCACCAGCAATATTGTCGTCTCTAACTAAATGAGGATATTATTTATTACACGACTGTTTTGTGGTTTTCTTTCTGATGATGGATTTAGAACGTGATTTTGTTTTATTTTTATGTGTTCTTGGTGTTTAACACGCAGGTAAATAAACTGTAAAAGCTATGATTGTACCTATATAGGCTTCTACGGATAAGCAGTTGGCGTTTCTAATAATGCAAACCGCAAACCGTGGAATAGACACAACCGCTACTGCATTTAAGTCCTAAAAACCTCTCCTACCGATATCATTTCTCAGATTGGTTAACTTCTCAGAATAATGAATATTTTATATTTTATTTAAGAATTTAGTGATACATATAGGCATATAAAAATCATATATTATTAGGTATTACCCAGAGTACCAACTTCATCAAAATCCACTATACATAATTTTAAGTTTACTGCTAATAGTGATCGTTAACTATGCAGTTTGTAGCTGAAACTGACGACGTCTTAATTGAATGGAGAATCTTTCGACTCAAGTTTTAGCGGAGTAGGACTTAACTACTTCTACGAACTACTTACCTATCTACTTATTTAGTACTTGGATATAGACAATTCTTTGAAAAATTTACCTGAAAAAAGACTACCTTTGTAGTAACCACGTAGTAACATAATAGTTGATAGCAATGTAAATTTATCAATCAAATTGGCAACATCATGACCGCGTTACTTTTTTTAAAAATTAAGAAAAAGAAAAACGCTTCAATTTTGTAAATCGAAGACTCCATTTTTAAATAAAGAAGTGCTATTAAACAAATGAAGATAAATACAGCATTCATCGACAGCAAGATATTACTCAGATAATACATATTTGGGTAAATGTTGTAAAAATAACAAAAGAAGCAGTTACTTTGTAAATGCGGTGTACCGCACTTAGCTTCAAACCGCACTACCCTGAAGGTAATTGCAATGAATGTATGAAATAAGTAGGTGGGTTCTACGAATAATATTTAAAATATTATGTCTGTTTGTTTCAAATACTAAACTTCAGAATCAGTGTTTTATAATTATTATTTTTATTAGCCTATTTCGTCCCACTGCTGGGTAATAATTATTATAGGAAATTGACTTTCATTTTTTTATGATGCTTTTTCACCGATGTACGATCTAAATTAATCAGAGAGCATTTTCTCGTGTAATTTTACCAACAAATACTTACTTATTTACTTGCATTTTGACGTCTCGATATACCAAAATCGATTTCGGAGCAATAAATTAATGATTTACGTAACGCTACTCAGTTTTACGACAATCTTGATCACCATTATTTCCAAGCAGAGCCGAGTACAACAACGAGTAACAGTTTAATTTATAATATTGGTAAGTGTTGTGTTGTTTGCTTCGGGCGGTAGTTTGACGTCTTCATCGCAAAGATTGGAGCCAAAGGCGCCTCGAACCTGGCAATTTTTCAATGTAACTCGATATTGCTTGAAAACAGTATTTTGTGACGGGTTTCAAGAAATTGCTCTCCCGGGAACGCGTCAGTTGAACTGTTAAAAAGCTTTGGAACGAGGTAATTTTGTATTGTTGACGGTTCTTACTTTGGTGTTTACCGCGTTTTGTTAGTGATTTAATGAGCTCACGAATGTAAGAAGTTTCTTCAATTTAGAATATTTGGAAGATACTTAGGTAAGTACCTACATGTTGTTGTTTTGATAGCAATAAATATGTATTAGTAAAGAAATAACGTCATGTCATGTAATCCCTATAATATTAGGTATACAATGTCAGGATTTGTGCCTACAGATGGATGAGCGGATACGAGGATGTTTGTTACTCTAACGCAAAAACCACTAAACAGATTCTGATTAAACTTAAAAATATTGTAGCTTGCACATCAGAAAAACACATAGGCAATTTTATTTATTTAATAACATAAAAGCTATTTTAAGGTATTACGTAAGTTTTTCTACCTATAACGATAAATGTGTAAGAAATCAGAGACAGCCTCTACTTAGTTTTACATTTAAAAGCCGCTTAAAATCTGAAATGCCATTTATGTGTGTGATAGGTATTATTTAAACAGACTTCACACAAATCTAAGACGTGGGCGAACGTCTTTGAAGTCAGACCTAAATTCACTTTAGTTAAATGAAAAGCTGTTTAGGTATCTACCTACTTGTAGTACCTTATAACACTACTTACTTGAGTTAATTATGGAGGTTATATCTAGTCTTGTAATCTAATTTGTAGGTTACATTTTCTGTTGCTTTAAGCAAAATTATGCCTTTTATTGTTTGGTCGCGTTTGTATTTCTAGGGCAGCGTTTTTTATTTAGATATTTTGTAATCTAATGGTGTCTACACAACAAAGTCGCCGCCGGCCCGGTGGCTTATGCCGCCTCGTCATTTGTTCGATAATGTTTGAAAATGAGTCCTTATTATTGTTGTGTAGAAACCATTAAGATGCGTCCTCACCTGATTAATGCATTCTGCAATAGTCACCAGTAAAACTAGACTATCAAGCAAACACGAATGTTTTGCTCAGTAAACTAGGATCCATTAAGTCTGCTAATTTAAAAAATAGCCTCAATTGTGTGTCGGCAGAGTGTCAATGGCATTTTTTGACACATTTGGTATTCTGTTAAACAATGGCTTACTTTGATTAAGACCAAATGTGCCAAAAAATACATTGACACTCTACCGACACACAACTGAGAATTTCAAAAGAGAATTTAGCAGACCCCTGATTGCAAGTTCTAAATTCAAAAACAAAATCCAGCTACCGAATCTTCAAAAGCAAACAAAATAACGGCCAGTAATTCAGTTCAAGCCACCTGGAGAACAATTCTCATGCTTCAGGAAATTAACTAAAAATAATATCAAAGGGACGTGCGCCGGCGCAATGTTGATACGACGCGAGACAAAGAGGTGACAAAGATCGTTAACGCCCGTTCTAAATTTAAATTAAGAAGTACTTTGTAAATTACGGTAAAAGGGGAGTTAAGTCGTTTAATTTTTTAGTTTATATTCGGATTCTTAACTTATATTTGTAAGATAATTAACTTGTTGGGATGTTTGATTGACAACAATTAGTAATTAGGGTGCTTATGCACCTGCGAATGCGGCGTTGATGCTATATATTTAGATTTGTCGTGTGACGGTGCTCATATAATAATTGTCGATTGATAAAAAAAACTGAACAGACAAACGACAAGTGGGAACAAGGCCTGAATCGACTTATTCAATAAAGACTGGTAAATCCAGTTGCATTATGAAACTGAATGAACAATTTATGCATTTACATCAAAGCTGTTTGTTTTCATTGTAGATTTAATGAGCTCTGTACTTTTATGACCTTTTCTGCAACGACTCGTTACCTAACAGTATAAATGTACTACTCTAGACTCAACTTAACTCATACGAGTTATAGTTATATAGTACCAAGAATTTCTTTGAACAAAGCTTCCGAGAATTCAAATTTTCTTTTTATTCAAATTCCGTCTAGCCTATGTCTTTATTCTGGAAACAGTCGGGCACGTCAAAACAATGTTGTTAACATGTAGTTCCCATATCGTGGAACTGGCAGTGGGCTTGTCACGTTGCTTGGACAAATTGTGGCAGCTGCGCGGGAGACGGGAGACGGAAATATACGGTCTAGAGATGGGATGGATATATCGAGGTTTGAAATTGTCGATAGCTATAACCAGAAAAAAAGTTTTTTGGAATTTCAATTTCATTACATTCACCTGATTTATCATGTAGAATCGAAGTACATACGAGTAATATAATTTTATAAATGATTTCTAGAATTTGCACTGATGGAGAACTTATCTATCTATGTAATGAACTTTATTACAAGTAATTACAAAAACGATTATAAATTATGCATTTTAAAATGTAGAGGTAATTCTTTAGCGCCACTGATTCATGTATTTTGTCGCCAGCAATCCATAGTATTTGAGATTCGTGACGCATAACAGATTTTAATGTGCTAGTTCGTAGGTCATAAAGAAAAAAGTATTTGCTTGTCACCCTCAAAGTACACTTACGATATTCTTACATCGGTAATTAAAATCAACTTTGTTCCCATCCCTATCAATGAACTGAAAACTAGAGATTATAACATCGCCATAATCATAACTCAATTAAATCTTATAAGTTTATTTATGTGTGTCGTTAAATCAACACAAGTTAGTAATAATTTAACTAGTGTTACGGTTTCGCTAAACTCCGGTTTAAGTAGACCGCATATTTTAACTGCGATTTTCTTGTAAATCATAGTTTTGAAATAGGTTACGGATAAAAAGAAACAGACGTTTTTTTTTATCTTATTAGCCATTAAGATCCCACTGCTGGGCAAAGGCCTCCTCTGCGACTTTCCATTTAACTCGGTCTCCGGTAGCGTCCCGCCATTCCCGTGAAAATGCATCCAGATCGTCTCTCCATCTTTTTCGGGGTCTACCTCGGCGTCTGTGACCATCTAGTGGCGCCCATTCCGTTGTTATTTTCACCCAATGATCTGGATGCATTCTACAAACATGACCGGCCCAACTCCATTTTAATTTGGCGTTATTTGAGCTTATTTTAGTAGGGTTGTAATACTACTCAGAACCCGTAATAGAAGGATGTAATAAGCAGAAACAATAAGACAGTAATACTTACTGATCATTTTTCTCCAAGAAACATGTGTCGACATGTGATTTTTCTTTTCTTTTCTTTTCATACTAAATTGTTCTATCGTCTCGGATTCGGAGATTCCAAAATTCTTTTTCGTATTTCAATCTATGTCCCATATGAAAAGTTGTTTAGTTTCAGGTCTACTATCGTAGTATTTCGGTTTTAAAATAATAAATAATTTTCAATGAGGCTTAAATTATTACTTTCCTGCCAATTTCATCGCATAGCAACTACCTATTAACTACCTTAAACCTACAGCAAAATCGATTCCGTAAAATATAAATTAGATAATAAAACTCTCTTTTATTATAAAATTTATGAATTAATCATAAAATCTAGGCAATAACTTTGGCCAAGACAAGAAGGTAAGTCATAAAAAAATATAATAAGCCTTATAACAATTTAATTTCACGGTTTGTTTCTTCCTGAATGGAAGGTCTTTCTCCTCAGTTAAATATTTGAATTAGTGTAATACGAAATAAAGGTAAAGGACTGTATAATTTTACTTTGCCGGCTTTTTTGTACTGCTCATGAATAATTGTGAAAGTACCTAGTAGCTAATATTTAGGTTAAAATGCTGCAGCGGTTACTGCAAAAACAAAAGATAAGTACTAAGAAGCGATTAGAACCAAAAAGCAGGTACGGAATTAGCAATACCTGCTCAAGACAATACCTACTCTATGATTAATCCAATAAACAAAAAAAAAATACTTCATGTTTAAGACTAGAGTTTTCTTGATTTTACACGGACACTTATATTACGGACTAGCAAAGTAAAACAAGGCCTCAAATTGTTTGTTTATGGGTTCTGTTAGGACAACAGTTTAGTCAGTACCCGAGAACTATCCAAAATTTGGTATCAAAGCCGATAAATAAAGATGTACATGCACATGGATATAACCGACCACTTTATACGCTAGCTAAAATCTTAACTCAATTCTATTTTCAACTGCAAAATTCTCATTCATTTGAATCATAATAGCAGAGTCGGTAAGCGAAAATAAATGAGAAAAAATCATGAAAGGGCTTGAAACTAGTGAACGGTAAAGGTGACCGAATATAAAATCTGACTAGTCCACTGTGCAGAGCCTTTTGTCTGAGTACTAGGTACGTGATTCGAATCTAACCGAGTCTAGCCTAAAAGTTATTATAGCTCAAAGATTTCGTTTTTTATTGGATATTGATGCGTGGTAGCTGTAAATGTCATTTCTATTATTTTTTCTGTTGTCAAAACCACATTATTTTTATTTTATGGTGACCAATTCGGATAAGTATGTTTTATAGAGAAAAGAAAAGAAAGGCTAGTCTTCTTTTGTTTCTCTGCAAAGCATAACCATATCTGCAAAACAGTCTGCAGAAGAAGTTGACAGTTCGAAATCGCAAAAATAACAAAAGAATTAGGTACCTACTTCGTTTTTTATCAATAGGAAGCTATAATCATTATGCTATCTACACACCGAAGCCGCCGGCATGCCGCCGGGCTCAGCCAGCGGCTTTACGTCATACGAATGGCAGCTGTCAAAAAAGCCGGTGGCTTTGGTGTGTAGATACCATTTAACAACAAAAATACAGTAAAATACCAACAAAACGACATAAGAAGCTAACCAAACAAGATTTCAGTAAGCTATACAAGCAAATAAAAGGACCTCCTCATTTTCGACTCATAACATCAGGTTTCAAACATAAAAGTCCACGCCACGGTCGTATCATGTGCAAACCCGTAAATGGGTAACAAAATGTTTATTATTCGCCTATAAAACCCGGACTCGACTTCATGTTATGGCATAAAATATTCTGGACAATTCATAAATGTTATAATTTTTAGGAAAGGCGCGCTTTTTACGTAATCCTTGATGTTAATGGAATCCTTGTAGATAAGTAGGTACGTTAAAATTATTTAAATACACGTGTAAATACATAGACTACTGCTGCTTGAAAATAGTTAGGTAATTTTGTGTACAAAATACACTTTTTCAGCATGCTAAATAGTCGTACCTTTTCTTAGCAATGCCAAAGCTGCCAGAAGGTAAAATAACTACTTTTATGTTCACATTTTACAGGAAAAGCAATCACTGTATTTCCTTACTTCAAGCTATCAGCGCTAATCATCATTAGACACGATTTATTACCCAAAATCGTAATATTTTCCGTAATATCCTTCGCTAATAAGCCATAGAATTTAATGGCACATTTCGAAAAGATCCTCTCAAATGATTTATTGAAATTAACTTCAGCCAATTCGATTCTTACGACGCACTTGGATGATGGAATTATTATTTTATTAAAAACGTTATTGGATCTAAACTAGACTGTAATAACTTTGAGTAATAAAGAAATTGTGAGGGTTTAATAAATTGGATAAAGCCAAATTAAATATTGATCTTTTTGTAATTAAATGGTGAAAGCGATATCAGTACATTGAATTTCTATTTTGGAAATAGTAGATATTAATCAATGTATTATTATCGTAATATTAATGGCGATTACACCATTTATAGGTGGATGGATATTATCATCATCATCATGTCCTTCACCTACAGTTGTCCATTTATCTAAATACCTGAAATGACGTGATGTGAAATAACTTTGTGCCATAACTTGACTGAATTAAATAGCTTTTTTGGAAATCTTGAAAAAAGAACTCTGAATAAAAGCATTTCAGACATGTATTCTCAAGATTATCTATTCATAAGTAAGACCCAGAACACTCGATGAAACGCAACTGCAACGCAACCGAAACTGCTAGTTACTTTTGAGTTGCATCGAAGTTTCTGCTTCCTTAGATTTCCTTAGATAACCACATACGGAACCACATACGACGCAACTGAAACGAAACGTTTCAAACTAGTTGCGTCGTTTTAGTTGCGTTGCAGTTGCGTTTCACCGCGTGTTTTAGCGCTAAGAGGTATAAACACGTCTTCACTTAACAACTCTAAAGATAATGCACTAAACTCATAAAATCCACACTCCAAAAACAGCTGAATATCAAAAACAGACTCATTTCAGAATAACGTGGTAATGGCAAGTTTTCCGCAGCCACAAATCTGTGTGGATTTGATCCAGTAAAGCGTCGACACGTCTCACGTCACGGTACCCGCGCTAAAATAGCTCGGCGTGTCAGCATCACATATTCTCATGATAATTATTTACTCTTGTCAACAGGTTAGGGGTAAGACACATTTTAGGTTGATAAATAGATGGATTTTTGGGTTTATATCAAGCTTTTTGGTGTGATACGGTTATAATAGGTAAACTTATCTCGTATTATAATACGAGTATAACTCTTTTATACCTAACCAGGTCAAAATGTATTTCGCAATCAGATATTCTTATGATAGGTATTATGTGTTTGTTTTGTTTTTTCGATATATTGTTCAGATGTTATTTTGTTTCTTTTTTCTTCAAAACTACATACAGCCCTCTTAGGTATAACGAGTTTTAAAGATAGTTCTAGGGCTAATGTCATTTTTTGGACAAAGTTCTAGGACTAGTCCAGTCCTGGAACTATCTTTAAAACTCATTGTAATGAGGGGGCAGTTGTTTTATCTTATTTTATTTACACTGCCATTTTCTCAAAGACAATAAGTATCTATTAAAAAGCTGCATTCGCGTAAATTATCCCCTTTGAATTAAGTACACCATTCTATCACTTAAGATCGTATATATACAACCAAATCATCTCATATACGCCCCTTTAAGTACAACCCTGATGTAGTGTAGCTTAATTAAGACAACGTTGTGAAGATAACAGTAATCAAAAGCGCTTTCAGAATTCTCCACACGAGATAAACTAATACCGGAATATAATAGCAGTTCGTCTGTTTATGTTGCTGCTTCAGGTTGTCGATACTTCTCTACTACAGGTTAAAATAGCCTCAGTTGTGTTTCGGCAGAGTATCAATGGCATTATTTGACACATTTGGCATTCTGCTAAAGCTAAACAAGGGTTTACACTGATTGCGACCAAATATGCAAAAAAATGCTATTGACACTCTGCCAACACACAACTGAAAATATAGTAAATGAACAAATCTGGGCCCCAGTTCATCAGTTTATGTTAGTGCTTCAGGTGGCCGATATCTTGCTCTATTGGTTGTGTAGTTAGGAGAGGTAAATAGAGTTTTTCAATGTACATGCATGGAAATCAAGTACCTCTAAAGCTCTAAAGCTGAAAGCTGAAAGCACTTTAAATTAAATAACCTTATTATTTTTGACTAAAATTAGTTCATCGGTGGTTTCGTTTCATTCATTATGAAAAGTACAGCGTTCACCACGGGAAAAATGTCATATAATCCGTCATGAACCTAAACTGTCATGTGCTAAGCATCTCGGGACATAAATGACATATTTTTTTACCCATAATAAAACAGCTACAGATAGTCGCATGTCCCGCTGTTGGGTACCGGCCATCATGCTTGTTCTTCAATGTTCCATTAATTTTCTTTAAAAACTTTGCGACCCCACAACAATATTTTCAGAATATTATAACTTAGCTCTTCACTAATATCACTAAAATTAAAAAAAAAATTATTCACTTAAAAACTAAAAACTTGAAAAACATTGTTTTAAATAGTTTCTACGAGAAGATAATTTTGTGTCTAGACTAAAAGGAGACTAAAAGAACAAAGAATGCTCTGAACAAAGCAAACGAAACGCAAAACAAGCTTAAAACTAAAGCATGAAAACCATTTATTTGAATATTTAATTTCTAGTACAGTTTACCCAATTAAACCGAACAAATAGAACAAAGAGAAATCAGATCCGTTTAGCAACTCTGCGTGATTGTAATCCTATTAATATTATTAAATATCAATGTTTATGCCAATGTGTGGATGTTTGTTACTCTTTCACGAAAAAACTACTGAATAGATTTTCATATTTCGCAATATTGTAGCTTATAGTATATCAGAAAAAAGGATGCACGTTACAAAAATAGGGGTTTTAAGTGTAGGTATTTTAATTTTAGGGCTTGTAATATGTACCCCAGAAAAACACATAGGCTATATTATTTTGAGATCATGATCTTTTTTCAAGTTATGACGATAAATGCGTACTTACGAAGTCGCGGGCAGCCTCTAGTAATTTATAAATATCAGTTTATTGAAACTAATTTGCTTAACGAGCTCATGACATAGATACCGAGTATCTTATATCGGGTATTCGTGATATTTCACCCTCTGTTTATGCTAAGCTTCCTTCAGTTTGAATGAATTGATTTACACTGACGCGTATCATTGGACGGGATTGTTATGTAAAACTTTCTGTCAGAAACATTATCACAAGTACATAAATATTCGTCAATAAATACATATTTGTCACGTCTCTCTCTCATTGGAATAGGCGTCTGCCTATACACTTCCCTTCACTTCTCTCCACTTGCTACGATCGAAACATACTTCCCTCGCTTTATCTACATTCAACAGTCGCCTCACACATGCATATCTGTTTAGAGTACTCACTTTCTAAGCAAAACAGTGTTTTCTGATCTGTGGAAAACTCATTTCTGATCAATGATTCATCTCAAGACATTAATAGTTATTCGTCTAATGCTTACCTAAATAATTTCTCTAATAAATTAAACATTCTACATTGTACATATGTTCGTATCTGTGTAACACCCAGCCACCTAAATTAAAGCAAGGGTATACTTGTTTGTTTGTGTTCAACCATACTTTAAAAGCTGTTTATAGTCAATAAGTATTTAAGTTGAAAGCAATAAGTGTTTAGCCCAATAACAATTATTCATTCTGTTTCCCTTGTTTACGTTTTGATTTCCTCCCGTTTCCGCTTATTTCCGGTTTGAGCTGGTTTTATATTTAGAATAATGTTTGATAAAAAAATGACCAGTTATACTTGATGGAATGAATGAGGTATTTTGAGCTTATGATAGACTTTAACGTATTTATTCTTAAGGTTTATTTTTAAATCAAAATGATAACAAATTTGTTAAGTTATGTGACTCTTCTATTCACGCAGAACGTCCATCCTTTCGGTTTTTGTTTATAGAATTGATGTTTTGAGCATTTGATATGTTTTTTTTAACGCCGCTTTCCCAAAAATACATTGACAGTATGGATATAGATGTACTGCAAATCTTCTATCTATAACTCTTTTAACAATCTGCTCATTATACCTTCATTACCATCCCTTAGTTTCATTTCTTCAAAAACGAACCCAAATTAGAGTCAAGAAAAGGTTTCACGTCGGAACTGAATAAGCTAATCAGGTGATTAGTATTCTTGCCTCTCTTTCCTATCTGATGACTGTAGGTGAGACGGAAAAGGGTGTAATGAGGGCAGGTGGAATCTGTTACCGATTACCGTTCTATTCTAATAATTAGGTGCAGAAATTGCGGGATTTTGGCGCCTTTTTACGTGGGTTTAAGTTATAGACTTTTCTGTCCATTAAATACATTTAGACATTTAGATTTATAGAGATATAGACATTTTTTGTATTGTGTTATATATGTATAAGATGGGTTTAAGTTATAGACTTTTCTGTCTATAACTTAGATATTATAATATACTTAACACAATACAAAAAATGTCTTCAGACAAAGTGACATATCATCGAAGGGTTTGTTGACTTACACAATCCGCACCGAAAGCACTTTTTATTATTTACGTTTTATATGTATGTAAGTACCTACCTAACATAATTGATTAGGCAATCATCATCGTAATTATGTTTCGTCCCTTAATATTTGCTAGTAGGTATTTATTTATTAAACTTTTTGGTTAAGTAAATATTTTAGAAGACAAATATTGAGATTTACTTTAAAATTAAAAAAAAATCTATAAGATTATCTTACCTACCACCTACTTCGAACGTTGTTTTCAACCACGATGCCATATTATAATTTCCGATCGATTTCTTTCTGAGTAAAGTTTGTTTTTTAAAGAAAAGCGCCATCTCCTAACTTAACCCTTCATGTGCCACCGTCTGCTGCATTATAAGAGCACGTGTCCTGAATTTTATGGATGCGCAAATGGAGCTGAGCTGCTTTTTTTCGTAACATCTGTTTAATTATACCCAGTGTCTTTGGGGAATGGATTTTTAATGAAAACGTATTGCGTTCTACATATCTCTTGCTTTTCTCGAATTTATGGTTATGGACGATTTTGTTTTTTCTTAGACTTATAAAATAATAGTTTTATTTGCGTGGTTTGTGGGCGTTGAAGAAGAGACACAGTGCCTTTCTGACAAGTTTGCGTTTCGATTTTCTCTCTTGAAAAAGTTTTGCGGTAATAAAACTGTCAGGCGTTTGATGCATTTTCCATAAACGTAGGTAGGTATTAAAATGTGTGTTTTTTTAGTTTACGTACTATGTTGATATAGAAATCCATAATGTGTTCATGTCATGAATATTGACAGATTTTTGAATATAGGTACATTGGCTATTGAGCCAGTTAGTAGAGTTAACGCTCTATTAGGTAATATACTTAAAAACTGATAAGTACTTATTAATTAACCAATCTACAAAATCAGCATAACAATGTTGAACTGATAAATAAATTGAATGGTCCTTTTTCTCTTACAATCAGAAGACTTTAGGTATCAGCATAAAGCCACAAGTTTAAAAATAATTACCGACTAATTATTGTTTAAAACACCGAGACGTTATCTAAACAAGTAAATCTGAAATAGACAACAAATTGAAGCACCAATCAAGTTTAAAGCCCCGAAGTTTGAAACGTCTCGCTATAATTCATTTTGAGGTATCAACAAATTACGAGACGGCCGGCTTAGCTCCCTGCGATATTTCTACACTGATATAGATTAAATTGAAATGGCCAATGTGATGTTCATTAAGTAAGTAAAGTAAGTGCAGATGTAGGTACCTACTTACTTACCTATATGTACCTATCAAGTCATCATCGTGTGGAAATTTGGAACTTAAGATGGGTGTTTGTAAACTTACATAAATTCGACAATGTGAACAAAATGATATCCCCGGTATCCATATAGTTTTTTTATAAACTTATCGATGGTACGGCAGCATTTTGATAAACTTAAACCCACTTATTACAAAACGAGGTTTAAAGTTCGTTTATTTTGACGTTTCGGCTATGGACAAAACGTCAAAAGAAACGAACTAACGTCGGACTATCTTTAAAACTAGTTTTGTAATAAGGGGGTAAGTATATGTTTATTTACACTACCTAAACTAAACACTTTTTCATATAATTTTTCTCTAAGGTAGGTTACAGTAGGTAATACCTGCTGTACCTACAGCAGGTATATTGCAACACTTAATTCAATACGATCATTCAATAAAGTTTTAAAAGCATAATTTAAAATTGTCAGACGTCTGGAAAAGGAGAGAAAGTTTAAAAAGTTTTAAGATTTCTTCTGACGCCATCAAGAGTAGCGTCAAAAGTAAGTTTGGAATTTCCAGGCACTTCCAGTAGGTACGAGCAAAATTTCACGTCACCAACTAAGTTTTAATTAGTTCTTCATTAAGCCCCAGGCTCTATCTTCAGTGTTGTTTTATTTGCAAAATGGTTTTTATAATGCCTGCCTTTGGAACACTGGAGAAAATTCATTATTTTTTCCATTCTACGCTTTTCATCCGTTCTTAATAGCGCTAATTTCACAACTTCTTAGAAAATCAAGGTTTTTTCAATTATTTATTAAGTACTTTTAAGTAAATTCATTTGTTTGTTGTTGAACGATACATTGCCTATAAAATATTTTGACTAAAGTAATTGCATAGCACATTTTAGATAATCTAGCTAGTCAGGCATTTACTTGCATTCATTTTACTCTTTTAAGAACCTACTGCAAGAAGTACGTGATAAACTTTCACCATCCTATTATATAGCCAATATAGACCAATCAAATTAATCTGTAACACCTAATCATTACCGAACAAGCCCAAAATTAAAGGTACATAACCAACCGTTTTGTCGCAATAACAAAATTAAGTCTTATTCACAATTTAGTACGTTGTTGCGGCTCTAAATGGCTAGCAATTTTGTAACCCACATACCGGACTAATGGGACACGGTAAAACGTATGTTAGCTTGTTAATCCATACTAAATAATTGGATATAAACATTCTACCGAAGCCTACTAAGCTGATTAACGAACGCCTTTGAATTTTTTTTAAGCAATATTGTTTGTTAGTTAATTGCTCTAATATTAACATCAGGCACTTAGCATCTGTAGTCAAATCGATTGCCGCATTGGATTCGACTGACAAATAAACAGAATTATGGACACAAAAGGGATACGAGTAATAAATAATTCGTTAAAATACACACGTGTCATATTTATTACTCGTGTTCCACCATGGTTATCCTTGACCTTAAATGAATGAAAGAAAAATCTTATTTATTTTATTATATCTATACCTACTAATTTACTATGTAACATACATCATCATGTTTTTCATCTTCAAATGAGGATATTCATATATTATTATGTAATATTATGAAAATGTACGAGCAAATATCGAGTTAACAAATAAGGAGGCTGTCTTACCTTTACCTTCTTAGTTTGAATGACAGAGGTTAATTAAGTAAGTAAGTAGGTGGATCAAAGAAGATTGTTTTAATAAACAAGCTTGAAATTAATCAGAATTTATTTATTTTACTGACTTCGCTAGGTGATAAAATTAAAATAGTAAAGGAATTGGAATAATCAAGAACATAGTTAAGTGCTGTTTTTCATTAGTCTTTAAAAATATTTCTGTGTAAAAATTACGCTATTAATTTTATTTTCAGACATAATTATTGTAGCAAAATAAACTACTAAGTTATTTTACATCTCTAACAAGACAATTCATTAAAAGCGTACACCGTAACGTATTTCATAAGTTAGCTTTGCCGGGAGAGCAATATTCACAATATTCAGGAGAAGTTCCCGCTGTGCAAATATTATGTGCTACCGCGTAAGTTCTTTAAATATTTGACTGCTAATGTTTACTGTTGCTTGCTTTTCGTAGGGATGTGATGTCTCGCCCATAAAATATCTAATGCTTGTCTTTTTCCGGCTACGGCTGCTGCTTTTAGAAGTAGTGAGTAAGTACTTTCTTATACCTACGAATGTTCTTGCGTCTAGGTGTTATAAGTATAAGGTAATAAGCAAAAATACATACATTACATACATACATATCCGTCGCGCCTCTCTCCCATTGGGGTAGGCAGAGACCACTTGCTTCGATCTAAACACACCTCTTTCGCTTCATCCACACTCATCAGTCGCCTCATACATGCCTGAAAGCAAAAATACACATTCATATTTATAATGAGCTCTGCTCTAAGCTTTCTTATAATTTTACTGAAACACGTCCATTTCACGTATCAAGTAAGTAAACGCTCTTCTTCGCCTATAGGTGATCCGCAGCCAACGGCTAAACATGAATAATATTCGTAGTTAGTAACAGCAGCGCTGCAGCAATCGAAAGAGCGGGATCGAGTAAAAATGTAAAATGTTTTCGAGTTCGCTTTCTTTGTCTTGCTATTCTTGTGGAAATTACAGGTAGGTATTTAGAGACTGTCAAATATTATGTTTTTCGCAGTTGGTATCGTAGTTAAGGTATACCTTTAATGCTGCAGTGATTCCAACTTTAATTCAAAGCTTTACCAATAATTTGGATATCGGTATCAAGAAATTTTGTTGCGTGTAAAGTTAGTAGGTACTTACTCAAGTATATTTAAGGCTAAAAGTTCTTCTTGTAAGTATTTGAGTTTGTATTAAGTAAACAGAGCGACGGAAAAAATGATCAGAATAGGGACATCTAAATAAGAATGTAAAACTCATGTGATTTAGTTGGAAAGTAATAAATTAAGTGGGTAGGTAGCTAGGTACTTAACTTCACAATAAAGAAATGATTCATTTTGACAGAAAATAATATTCATCTTCATGACATGACAGATTCTAAGTTGCAAGTAGATACCAATGAAACTAACGCATCTCTGTTATGCTATCTACACAACAAAGCCGCCGGCTTTTTTGACAACTGCCATTCCTATGAAGTAAAGCCGCCGCAGGCTTTGGTGTGTAGACAGCATTACACACGACAATGTCCCTCGAGTGGAAATCGAATTCACGACATACGGCATGGCAAGCACGTTCCCCAACCATGTCAATTAGCTTCAGTTTGTAGACACACGAATTAAAATTTTAAATTCCATCAAAACTTGCCGCGACAAATAACTAAAACAAGGAAACTTAAAACTGTAGAATTTTTTAAGGCGAAACCCACAAACAAGTTTGTAACTAGTTAATCCGAAGTATTCTTTACTTGTTCAACTATAAACTGCAACTAGTTTTGAACAAAGTATCCCCTAGACGGAACTGTACTGTGCGCAATTTGGTTGTTGCCGTTTCAGGAGAAAAACCGACACTGGAAGAATATGGAAGATGGTTTGTATTGGCTATAGTTTTGGTGTTTAACCTTTAAAAGCTGTTTTGTGTTAATTGAACTGGGAAATACTGAGAATAAATGACAACTGCACATTTTTTATAAGCATGTTATGTTGCACTGCTGGGAAAGTGTGTTAAGGCCCCACTTGCTTCGATCTTTCTCTATTCTATACGCAAAGGTCTCCCCCGAATTCCACCTTTCTCTGTCTCGGGCAACTTCTGGCCAGTTTGTCAAGTAGGTACGCATCCAAATATATTAGTTCAATTTCGTCAAAAGCTAACAAGTAGCCGAAATAATTGTAAAAGCATTAACTTAACCAAAAATAGCATCAAAAATCATAAGATTAAGATTATTTTTCGTGTAAAGACATCGAATAACACGATGCTTGCAAGGATGGCGCAAGATCTAAGGGTCTGACCCTCTAATAACGCCATCAATCAGAGCAGCCCCTTCCAAAGCTAAACTCCGAAATGTTAAAGTCTTTATTAAGTGAAACATTTCTTTTGTTTTTTTTCTCTGTCTTCCTGGACGTTACACGTGTATCTAATCAGCGTGAAAAAACTTGAGAAAACAAAAAGAAAGTGATTTTAGCCTTTAAAACATAAATAAGCTTATTAAGCTTAAAATAAAATCTACAACGGGTTCTAATGGTCAAAATAATTAGGTATTTAGGTACTAATATAACAAAAAACGGATGAATGTTTGGATCTTTGCACGAGGAGGTACCTATCACGTGAAGCCGCAGGCAAAATCTAGTCAATTATGATAAATTAAGGAAATTCTTATATATTTGTTTATCAACTGTTTTGTTTTTTATACCATTTCTATAAGGGTTTTCCCTATCTTTATTTAATATCCTAACATTTTATTCGTATAGTTACCAGCTTTTTCTTCACCGTAGATTAATAAATATTAAAAAAAACCAACCCCTTATTTAAAAAAACTGCATAACCTAACGACATCGCAATTTAGCCACCACATGGCACTAACGTCGCCACTAATTACCATGAAAGTCTCGTTTTTAAATCAAAATACAAAAGCCGTAACTCCCCGAGGGCTAATTCCATTAAATTTTATGTAACACAGCTGAATTATGGAGGCTAATCTCTTAATACCATTTACGGAAAAAATGGTGAAGTCTTCGAGATTTGGGTTGGGTTCTTGTTATTTTTGTAGATTTTACAACGTAATTCTATAACAGCTGTGAAGTAGTAGATACTCGTAGCTATTCGTTTAATGTGAGTACTATTGGTGCAAGGACTTTCTGTTATTAATTAGATAAATACTTTCTTAATACATGAAACTTAGTATACCTACGCAAATTAACAACCATTATGCAACGTACGAAATCTCAAGACTATTATTTGTGGCTTTATTAGTACCTAAATAAGGTCCAATGATCTTTATAATTTAGGTAGTAGTAGTATAAAGATCAACTTAATTTACACCAAGTTCGGGTTGTCTCGCCGATTGTTATATTTTCAAAGTTTAAAAGACGAATCCTAAACAAATGACAATCGAAGCCACCTTGCTTTTTATCTCGATAACTACCCATTAATCCAAACCGAACCTTGCGGAACCCTGAACGCGTAAAATACTTTCATAAGGCCACATAATCCTGAACGGATGCAAACTATGGGATTTTGTGGGCAAAGGAAACGCAATAAGTTTTTACGGGTTATACATAAAAACGTATGATCGTTGCCTTCGGATCTTGTTCATAGAGAGGGTTCGCATTAAGGCACTTCAATTTTGCTTTATAGAGGCATCTCTTTGAAATTTCGTTTACCTCCCACTTGTTTATGTTTGGACGGAATCGCTTAGATTTATCGTCCTGTAGTTTGGGACTAGGTTGATAGTAGATATTCTATAGATAAAGGTAGTTTATGTTTTATGTTTGGGTGAAGTTTCTTTGTATTTGGATTGGGTACCTACTTACCTAAAATTACTTAAAGAAAAAGGTCACAAAGTTAGGACTATTTTTGACAGCATATAGGTGTACCTACGTGTAATGATATCGAGCCAATCTCTTAATAACAAAACTATTAATATTTCCCAACATAGGTACGAAAGGCAAAAAGGCAGAAAAGGCAGAAATCAATCTTTTCCGCATATGCCTCATCTATTTTTTTTTGTCTATTGTAAAAAAAGGGGTTTTATCGCACATCTTAATTTATGAAAGGAAGAATATTTAAAAGGAAGAATATTTAAGAATATTTACCCATCTAATTTCTCTTAGATTCCCTCGCAAACAACGTAACAAATTATGTCTAAGCTAAGCAAATTTTTTTTTTAACACTACATAAAATTCAAATAAGTACTTACTCCCGAATTAACTCTTTAATATTCTACGTGAAGCAATTAGAATCTCGACAGTCATAAATACCTTATAAAAGACCTTTGCCGCTAGAATACAAACGTAGACTATAAAAAACCTAAACTCGCCAAATTCTAATTTCGAAAGCTCCCTACAGTCGTAAAGACGAGTACAGACGGTACCAAAGTATTGGTAGAGTTGGTATAAAATGTAGCTACGAAATATCTGTTATTTACTTAATTATTTTAACTAATCCCTACGTAACCATACAAACAAACGTCAACTAATTACTGTACGAATTATTTGTTGTTTCTTACACCACAGAATACATAATATATACAAAAAAATGTGTAGTTTTTTCAATTTATTTATGACCAACCAGTATTGATGTAAAAAGGCCTAAAAGCGAACGCCATTAATTTCAATGCCATTGTGTTCCTATGTCCAATACTAGTTACAAAAATAAGTAACAGGTTTGTAAGGAACTTGTCTTCTTAATAGTAAAACACTCATCCCATCACTAGCGTATTAAACGTTTTATGAATTTTGCCTAAAACACAAATGTCGCCTTATTAAATTTTGACGTAGTTTTAGTTGCGTGTATGTTCCTAATGGACAATATTTTTGGCGTAATTTTATTAGGGTCTCTTATTGGAGTAACCGCAAGACTTAATCAAATGTAGTATTTTATTGGAGACATTGCGGGCAGCTTATTTCAGTTAATTTGAATATTTGGCGTAAGCGATAGCAACCTAGTTATTTATGATTATACGGATTTTATTTTGTTTTTTCTTTAGAATTAGAGAAAAGTGTAAAATCTACCGTTGATAGAATATTTGAATTTGATTTTGGAATCTTTTTTCATTTATCCATAAATGATGACCAGTTACACAACTTAAAGTGTTTTATTATGTGACATTGCTACAAAATTCAAAATTGCCTCAAATCATCATTTCATCGCACCATACTTCATCAACATTTACCTAACGTTCTATAAAGAAAACAATACTAAATATATATATAGGTAAGGCACCAAAGAAAGCTACATTAATAAAGTGCTTCCATCAATTTGGCAAAGGAAATTGAATTTTCGAGTCTCCGAACGCATTTAATTGTCTTGATTTTACTCGCTTTGATTCAGACGTTACTTATATCTTGGCTATTAGGAGAAAAGTCCCATTAACAAGGCAGTTTATTTTTGTTACGTTCCAGATTGTTTTTTCTTTTGTATTCTTATCTTTTCAAGGTCGATAAAGGCAAGTGAATGGCATTTTGAGTGGCAGAATCATGAGTTGTTTATCATGAGTTTAATTACCTAGTTATGAAAATGAAAAGCGTTTATTCAAAAATAGGCAAAATTCATTACACTTTTTGATGTCACTTTTTTGATCTAAAACTACTGCCGATTCGCTACCTGTATAGCCGAGAGGAAGAAAACGGCAAGAAACCTTCAGCACAGGGCCCTACGTTATGTCCAATATATCTTTTTAAAAAATGAACAGAGAGAACAGAGAGAGAACAGATTGAACAGAGAGAACAGAGCAGAGAGCAGAGCAGCAGAGAGCAGAGCAGCAGAGCAGAGAACAGATGAAATGAACAGTTACATGTTGGTACTTAATTTGTTATCACAGTAATTTACATCAATATCACAGTATGAGTAGTTTTAGTTTTACATAAATTTTTAACTCTGCAGAATTTTAAATAAACCAAAAGATGTTAATAGGCACTTTAAAAGTAAAAAGCTTAGCTTGATAAAAACCGCATAACATGACCAAAGTTAGAAAGTTTATTTTACGTTTTAGGGCGTTTTCTTGGAAGAGCTATTGGTCTATGAAGGAATATCTAAAAGGCGACCTTCCTTTAACGCTCAAGCGTAAACTCGTGGACATGTGCATTCTTCCCATATTAACATACGGTGCTCAAACTTGGTCTTTGACTGAAGCACAAAGGTCTCGACTCGGGGTTTGCCAACGCGCCATGGAGCGCAGTATGCTTGGTGTAAAGCTTACTGATAAAGTAAGAAACACCATACTGCGCTCCAGGACACGTATTGCTGATGTGGTAAAGACAGCTGCCAAGCTAAAGTGGGATTGGGCCGGTCACGTCTGCCGCATGCCAAACGATCTCTGGGCAATCACAACAACCCAATGGCAACCAAACGCCAAAAGACCTCGCGGCAGACCACGGAAAAGGTGGCGAGATGAGCTGGACGCCTTCACGAACGACTGGGCAGAGGCGGCGCGGGATAGAAAATCATGGAGAAGGAGGAGAGAGGCCTTTGCCCAGCAGTGGGACAACAACGGCTAGATAAGATAAGATAAGATAAGGGCGTTTTCAGTATACGCATGTAAATAGGTAAGTACGCGCTTGAAAAAACCGAACGCGCGTATACCGACGTATAACACGTAGGAAATATCTGCGGACCTGGCTTGATGACGGCACGCAACTCGTACGTACTCGTCACGGTACTGGATAGGCGAAAACGGGGGAAGCGCGGGTGAAAGCGCATTCCAGCGAGGTCCGCAGATATTTTCGACGTGTTATATACGCTCGAAACGGTAGTGTCGTGTCGTCATTATCAACATGGACTATGCACGTATTAAACCCTACTCTAACAACGTTATCTATTTTTTTGAACTACCTATAGTAGGAATCTATTTTTCAGAGTTAATTTATAAATAAATCTAAGTTTTACAGATTAAAGAATAGGTCAGCATTATACATAATGTGCATAATTATCTTCTTACATAACCGTGCGCAAAGGATTTTGCCCTTTCTTTTACACATATAGGTACAATATATATCTAACAATATATAGATAACCTCATTGAAATGCGAAACTTCATTTCTAAATTAAGATAGAAGTTTCTAGTTCGAGTACTTCAAATACTTAGAACCCTTCATCTCATAGCAATCGTGAGGCACTCTATTCGCTTGCCTAAATTAACTCTATGCAAAGATACTCGCTTTGCATAGGTAAGTATCTTGACGAATCTGTCTACTAATATTTAGTATACAGGCTGTATCTTTTTACTTTAAAGTGATTTACAATATTTTCAGTTGTATGTCGACAGAGTGTCAATGAGAGTGTCAATGGCATTTTTGACAGATTCGGTCGCAATCAGTCTTTAAGTATAGAATATATAAGGAGATGCCATACCGTCTGGATCTGCGTGCCTGGTCTGGCGCAAAATGGCTACCTTTTTGTATGGAATTTCTTATCGTTTGACAGGTCATCTACTAAGAAAACTATGAAAAACTCATTTGTATATGAAAAAAAAATGTGGCTCTTATATATTCTATACTCAAAGGCTATAAGGATCTATTGGCACTTGAGTGACATTGTCAGGAGGGCGTGGGTGGTAAATACATAAGTCAAGATAAAGACAATTTACAATACGCTATCGTTTGTTCCTATTTCTGCCACGCGCTAAAAGATCTTTGTAGCACTTTAAGACATTGTTTAGCAGAATACCAAATGTGTCAAAAAATCCACTGACACTGCCAACACACAACTGAGGCTATTTTAAATTAGCAGACTTGGGCCCCCGTTAGTGAAATGAAATATTATTATTGGTGTAAATGTGGTTATAGGAAGGTAATTGAAGTTTTAAAAAGTAGAAAAGCTTACAATATTTTTTCTATGTCCTATAGTTTTTCAAAGTTCGTAAATACTTTGTTAAAATAATTGGTAGACTATGCTTAGTTTTTTTTTTCATGTAGGTACATATAAAAGTAACTAATACATTCGTGATATGTGTGATATATCGGGTCATAAAACTACCAGAAAATTACATTAGATAAATGCTAATTTTGTTATTAAAAAAGTAACAAAACGTTTGTACGTTGTTTAATTTAAATTCTTCAATAAATAAACGTTAACCGACTTCCTGCGATGTTTCTGTGTCGTATCAAGACTTTGAGAGAAAAATAGAGAGAACGGAATAGAAAATTCTTAAATAAATTAAAGAATTTTATCATGTAAATTTTTTTGACGTGCCTTTTTTAAATATGACAATACAAAAGACGGGGTTTGGCTAAGGACATATCGTTATTACTCAATTTTTTTGCATAAACAAAGGACGATCATTGGAATCTAAGCGCACCTAATAAGAACACAACCTGTACAAGACCTCCGCCAGACACCCTAATAGCACCAAAGTGGAATACCCACCTGTTTGTAATTACACTGCAACCCTACAAATTAGCATAGGGACTCCTTTTGTAACTCGACGACGAATCATAAAGTTACCCTTTGGCCCTCTGTCCTCTGTCCCTCAACCGAAGTTACATTTGCGTTTCTCTGAAGCTAAAGTTACATTCGGATAATTTAGGGTGAATTTAATTTAATGGGATGAACACCTGTTATAGTTTGTGTTAATGTTTCATGGGGTAGAATTGTGTAAGGAGCATTGATGTTCTCTTTGCATGGTCTTATGTCATAATGGTAAGGCCAATAGCTACTTACCTTGTAAAATGTAAGTAGGTAATTGCAAGAAAGTGCAACAGACGAATTGCTTGAAAGTTTTCACTTGCAGCTGTTATTTGTGTACCTACAGTATGACGAACTACAAAAAACACTCAAATCTATTCTAATACTTTCTTGATAAAAAGCGGACAAAGAAGATGAAGTTTTATTTAGTTACCTACTTACATAACGCGTATCCAGTTTTTAAAGCAAAATATAGTATGTACTAACCTACTTTGTATGATATCATAAGCCAACTCATATTTTCTGAACTATATCGTCCTATTTTATTATAATTCCTTACAAAAATACCGATAAACAGAAATCTATTTTAAGACTGAATGAAATAGAAAACTTTTCTTAAATATTTGTACGTAATTTTCGAAGAAATGTAATATGTTTACGCCAGAAATCTATTACATAAAGAGTTGTATATAGTGTACTTATTGAAAGCAAGTTTTATTCAGTTGTCGACCCAAAAACTGTTCCAATAGACACGTTTACTTATAGAAATATACAGGGTCTAAAAATATACGTTCGACCCGTGTAGGTCGCGACGATAAATTACAGGATTTTTTTTGAGGAAAATCTTTTCTCTAAGATTTCTAGATACCTATTTTTAAAACAAGTGTACAACAGATTAAGGTGTTACTATTTTTACTTGATTTGCTGAAAGCAATACTTTTTAATCTGCGTCTAAAATTCTGAGAATTAGAACAATGTGCAGTACACACTGCGCCCGATATACTCGTAAGATATTTGTAGGTAAGTATTGGCCCAGCAGTGGAATCTAAAAAAAAACTTCTAAAAAGGTAAATGGCGAATCAGTCTCACAAGATTACTCATCTTTGCACCACTGACAGACACATAACGAAACACGATCAAACAAATGACACTTTAATTTAAACCAGATTTTATCTGGAAAAGAGTGATAGTATAGGGTAAGTCTGGTCTTGTTCTAGTTTAAAAAAATGTTCGCGGGGTTATGTCTTGACTATTAATATAAAGCTGGCCACGCTAGACGAACCGAGCTCGAGCGCGCTTCCAAAAGTTGTTCGTGCTGACGGCTCGGCTCTTGCTCGGTTCATATAGCGTAGACGCAGCTTTATATTTTTTCAGTCCCTTACACCCTGTATATTCTCACAAATCCAATCGTTTCGACAAAAACTCGATCGTACTCGAACCTTTCAACTCTCGTTTATTTACCGACTCCTCCTCTTTCGAAGCACTATGGAGGTCAACATTGTGTAACTTTATTCTAGTGCCTCTATCAACGCCCAGTATAAGTTGATCTCTTTGAAATGGTAGTAATAGAGTATGTTAAGATTTAAGAATAAAGATAAATTATTGAGACCATTTTATTGATAGTTTTTAGTTGTCAGAAAAGAGATCTAGATAAAAAGATTATCTACTTAATTATTTCTATTGAAGAAAACTAATCTGATAAAGGTAATGTTTCAGGTACAATTCTGTTACTTGCAAAACAACATTAAATATAAATTGATTTCGTGGTTCGTGTAAGTACCTTCTCCAAATTAGGGCTTGGATGTTTTTTTTTTTTAAGAAATTGCAAAAAGATCATAAAATAAAATAGGTTAATAAAATAGGGTAACCAACTGAAATCGTGACCAGAAATTATAAACTTGTAACGAAATTAAGATTGAATTCATTTAGAACTCACGCGACTTGCGCTGAGCTCAACTCCTAAAAAGTACTTTCTACGAGAGCTGTTTAATATTAGCATCAAAACCAACATCAAAAATTCAAGGTTCAAGTTACAATAGTAACGTAATATTGAACTGTATAGTGAAAGGAATCTAATGGAAAACTCTGATCGTACGCCCCAAATGTAAACAATGATTAATTCTGACTCTTTCATACTCGCGCGTAGCTTTTTGAAAGTGTTTGCTGAATCTTGGTAGAAGTTTGTTTGGGACTTCGTGTTCTGTGTTTAACAGGGGCTAAAATATCTGTTTAAGTACGTAATTTACTGTTAATGTGTTTCGGTTGATTTATCTTTTAAATAAATCAGAAGGGAACGACAGGTAGCCTCTGATTTTAATTCGATAACCAATGATAGCGTAAAATTATTAGAGTTGCTCGTCAGGAAACTGATAATGCAAAGACTGATGAATAAGGATTAAGTAAAAACGGTATGTCCAAATCGTAGCAAACAATAGTAATGCCTATTTGCACGCAAGTGAGAAGTATATCTTGTAATGATGGAAAAAGAGGATAAAGAAACTTGTAAGCTTTGACATTTTGAATTCCGATAAAGATAACAAGATACTCAGTTTATTGAACACGAAATTATTTCTCATTCTTCTCTGTTTAAACTTGAAGAAGTATAAAGTATGTTTCCAACTAAAGATGTTCGCAAACATTGTAAACTTGTTTATCAACTAGTAAAGTTGAGAAGTCTTTGAATCGACTTACGCCCGTTATTAATAACCTATCCTGATCCGTTTTTACCAAATCGAGATTGAAAAAACAAAACACAATTGTGTTCTTGACATGTTTTTGACATAGCAATCCATGGGAGGTACTGTGGGGAGGTCTTTTTCAGAGTACGGATTGGTCCTCTGTCCTCCTAATTCAAATTTTCAAATATAGCGATGACTTTACTGACAAGTGTAAAATATTACCGAATTTCTATTCTGAGTCACAGAGTAACTAATCACTACGTTTGTTCTGAGTTCTGAGTTAAGATTCTGAGGATTTCTCTCATAAAAATGGATACAAGCAGCGATAGTGACTGTGAGGATCTGATTCTGCTTACGAGCGACGAGGAAGAGGTTCCAAGACGCCGTCGATCTCGTAACAGAATCAGACGCCTGAACTATATGCAAAGTCTTGACGAAGCAGATTTTGCAAATAGGTTTAGGTTGACAAAACCTGCAGTTCAACTGCTTTTAGATGAAATAATGCCTTTCATGCGGGTAAGATCTTCAAGGTAAGAAGAAACGCTTTGCCTACCTAGGTACCGTTGTCGATTTGTTCATTAATTATCTCATATTCTTTGTAGAAACAATGGAGTTTCACCGCTTCATCAACTCCTATTATCTCTGCGGTTTTTCGCATTAGGCATAATGCTTATATCAGTAGCTGACTTCGTCGGAGTGTCTGCATCCACCGCAGGGAGGATAGTGAGTGATGTTGCGTCAGCAATAGCCAGATTGTATGACAAATACATTTTTGTCCACCAAAACGCTGCTGTGAAATTTTTTAAGATATCAAGATTTCCTCGTGTTTTGGGAGCAATCGACTGCACGCATATTCGAATACAATCACCTTGTAAGTAACACTCAATATTTATATTATGGTGATCAAATTATATGTTTAATGAACTCATTAGTACGTATTTATTTTAGGTCACATGATTGGTGAAGAATTTAGGAATAGAAAAGGTAACTTTTCTCTCAATATTCAAGGGGTCTGTGATGCAGATTTGAGGCTGATGAATGTTGTGGCTCGATGGCCGGGATCTGCACATGATGCCACTGTCTTTAATAATTCCATGTTAAGAGGTAAGATTTAGGTACATACGTAGATGGTAGATACCTACATTATTGTCTCTTTCTAAATTCCATTGTCGACATAATACCTTTACACTTTCACTTTTTATATAAGAAAACAGTTGGTAACTGGAATTAACTGTAAATACATTTTCTAGCTCAATGTGATGCTGGTCAATTTGGGAACCGCTGGATGCTGGGAGACAGTGCCTATCCCAACAGACCTTATCTTTTAACACCTGTCTTAAATCCTACCACAGCTGCTGAGAACAGTTACAATGAAGCTCATATTAAGACTAAAAATACCATTGAGAGATAATAATTTTATAAAATATTTAATTGTTAATAAAACAAAGGTCAAACATGTTTGATTATAGAACAATAACGTTGCTTTAATTTCATTTTAGGACATTTGGAGTTTGGAAACGTCGATTCCCGGTAATAAGTCTCACCTTGCGCTTGGCTCTGCCCACTGTGCAAGCTGTAATCATAGCAACGGCGCTCGTAAGCAGAATCAGATCCTCACAGTGACTATCGCTGCTTGTATCCATTTTTATGAGAGAAAGGAAATTTATCACACGGCAGAAATCCTCAGAAGAAGAGATAGAAATTGCCGGAAGAGCACAACTTATTCATAATTATTTCGGTTAAAAGATTTAATAAAACATTTTTATGTACATATTTATTATTGCATTTTTATTGAGATTTACATACTAAGTATATAACACCATAAAAACTAGGGCTGCGCTCACTTTGGCCACGTTTTCGTACGAATTTCACTCGTGCGTAGGTATATGTTACCATTTTATCCACTTCCCTGTCCATTGCGAATTGAATTTATTTATTGTAATTCACAACCAGTTCACAGAAATAAACAAAACATAGGTATATATAAATACCTAAGGTAAAGGTAAATGAATGAAGTCAAAAGACAATTTAAATTCATTTTGACATTGTCAGTAATTTCATTTTTGATGGTCATTTTCTTTTTTATATTTCGTTCCTTTCATTTGTTGAATACACAGAGGCGTATAAAAACTCTTCTGTGGTTTAATCAAGATTTTGAAATAAAATACGACAACAATCATAATTTGCGTCGTAATAACGTCGTAATATATATTTTAACTATAAAAAATATTTTATAGTTTTAAGAATTGTTTATTTTATTTTGGCTATTGAAATGATATTTAAATTTCAAACATGTCATTTTGCGTAAAACAGAACATGCGGGAGGGAAAAAATTGAGGGCGGGGCGATCCTAATCCAAAAAAATTTGGATAGTTTATTGAGACCGAGATTAGAGTAGGTACACAAGTGACAATATATGTCAAAGTTCAATCCGGATTTAGGCACGGATAGGTTATTAATAATGGGCGTTAGGGTATTAATCTATTCTACTCAAGTACAAATATAAGTTACGAGTAATATCTATTTACGAGAATTTCTAGGTAAAATAAACTTTTATTGAAGGTAAAAAGAACACTCATAAATCCAGTAATAATGTGTATAGACGTTATGAAGCTTCATCTTTCGTCAGATTGAGATGACTCAAGGATCTCGACGTCTTTTGATTCTTGTTTCGGTCGTTGATTTTAACTCTCATATTGTTTATTTCGACTTGTTTTTGCAAAGGACTTGCGATATGAATTGTCTATGATTGACTGTGATTAATAGGTACTTAAAAAATGGTTTAATACTTTATTTATATAAAGTTAACGTCATGTCGTATCAAGAAGTTAAAGCACTGGCAGAGGATAGACCTAGATGGCGACCACTCCACCGACAAGAGTCTAACTCTTAAATTAAATGATGATAAACCATTTACATGACTTAATGTTACAAAAAAGATTACTTTAATGGTGACGTAGCCGGTCAGTCACTGAATATGGTCATATCAGATTTGTCTAATGCTGGTGATCTGATGTATGTTTTAAGCTAAAGTCGTCTAAAGTAACCAAGACTCAAAATCATCAGTCAAATTCCAATCCAAGATTTCCGTAAGTATTTTATTTTTTTAAACCTTTTAATTTTTGTTGTATGACTATCAAATCACATTACCGCACCCGGAACATGATCGCGACGCGTCCCATTTTTCCCACATCGCGCTCCGTTGCCCGCATTTTTTGGGAAAAACTAATTTTGTGCTTTGTTGACTTCCCTTGTGTTATATTTTCATTTCGATTCCTTTACTTGGTGCCAGTTCGTGTGTGCCGAGCCAAACGGGTGCGGTCTTCGATAAGAGTCCTATAAAAACTTTGGATTGTTTTTGTTCGTCACTTGTTTTTCTTGACCTTGGCCGATTCTGTTGTCCTTCAACTTTGATGTTTTCATGTTTTATTTACTATTTCTTTTGTACACTAGTTTATACACGCAAGAGCTGTAGGCACATGTTTTTTTGCAAAGTCTGCCATTTGCAGCATTTGATAGCTACGCCAGCAAAGTAACACCCAACTTTTCCATCCGAAAAATTCTCCCCGTTTTTGGGGTTAAATAAAATTTGTTAGTCATAAATAGTGTATGCGGCTGCATAAATACCATAAGGAAACCGCAATATTGGGCTCGCTTGTGACTTATATCGTTGGCGCGAATTTTGCCAAGTTTAACCACTTTAATCTCAACATAGTACGGAGTTACGAATGCTTTTGGACTGGATTTTTATCATTATTTAGATGCTTTAGGGTAGCTGTTGTAATAGTGATAAAGAGTAAACTTATTTTTATATTTCTTTACTGAATTTATTTATGCTGAAAGGTGTATCTTTGTAGTTTAAACACACCAGATGCTGGTATGCGGATTGTACGTACACATAACTGTCACCGCTTGCGTCTACGTCTACGTTACGCAAGCGGTGACAGTTTCATACATTAAAACTCAGAGGTACGCATAAGCACAGATTACCTAATAGTTACTACGTAAGCATAAGTCTACGCATACACAACGCAAACGCATCCGGTGTGTTTTGGCCTTAAACGTATCATTTTGTTAAGTGATTTAGGGGATTTTATAAATTATTTATTTCACTACTATACTATTACTCTACTATACTATTTCTACTATTTTTTTTAAAGCCATTTGCATTTATATTTATGGAAGATTTACAGCAAAATAAAGTCCTTAAATAGATTTCTATGTCCAACAATGCCAATTACAAATCTTCACCTACCTTCATACCTTCATATACGAAATAAAACTGTAATGATTTTTAAAGCGTAGAAACCTAGTTCAAAACTTGCCTTAAACACATTCAAGCAATTTCCTAGCTCCACGAAACCAAAGTTCCTGAAGTCGCACCCGTAACTGACGTGAAGGATTTATGTACGAATTCCCGTAATGTAGTGTACAGGCCTGATTTTATTACACCAACGTCTTACCTACTACAGATTAACTTCGCTATCCGTCATACGATTTCCTTCTACTCCTGCGAACTCCTGCTCTATGATATTTAATTAGATTTTTTTTTTTTTTTTTTAATTTATTACCTTTGACATAATTAATTTTGACATTTATTGTTTTTGTTTATGATTTGATTATGTTTTGTGGAATTATTTTGTATTTTTTTTTTTATTTAAACATGTAAAATAGTTATTGATTGTATTTAAGATTATTTGATATGCTTTTATTGTTAACTTATTTTATTTGGGGATTTTTGGTGGGATGAGTAGCCCAGTCAGGTCATCGTGTCCGCATTGCCCGGGCTCCTCCCGTACTTATGTAGTCCCTCGTGGGTTAAATGTGCACATTTCGCACATGCACAGGGATGTCGTCGCAGCTCAGCCAGCGCCACCTCCGTCTTTGCCAGCGGCCGTTGAAGTTAGGTCCTTGAACGATCTTAGAGATTTCAAGGCCAAAATACCGGTGTTGAAGCACATTCCCAAGGGTGCTAGGAATTTAGCCGCAGGTAGGCTTTGCTCATTAATTGGGCAGTGTATTGCTTCTAATGGGCTCATGGAATGGCATACTCTCCTTAGTTTTGCTTACACGGCGTTAAGGATACCGGATCCAAGTGACCGTCGTTCTCTGACGGTTAAGGTGAAGGAGAATATACAGAAGGATTCCTTCCTTCCTTCTTTCCTTTCCCTAGATGCTTGTGGGTTACCGACAAGGTCGCGTTTGGCCGTTAGGTTAATTGAGGCGAAGGTACATGATGGTGACCTGAGGGGCGCCGTTCGTCTTTTGGTGTCGGATGATTCTCTTGCCCCTAACAACGCCGATACGCTGTCTGCTTTGCAAGCCAAGCATCCTTCGCCCTCGCGGCCTTTGCTGTGGCCTGCTCCCCCTGATTCAGGTGATCTCTATCTGACTGTGACGTCGAACGAAGTCGCTGCTGCCGTGGATTCTTTCTTTAGTGGCTCAGCAGCTGGCTTGGATGGTTTACGTCCAGATCACCTGAAGGAATTAATTTCGCCTTCAGCGGGTGATAATGGTGTGCGTCTGTTGGGCGCATTGACTGACTTGTGTAATTTTATGTTGCGGGGTATGGTCAATGTCGAGGTCTGCCCTTTTATTTATGGTGGAAGTTTGTGTGCTTTAACCAAGAAGGATGGGGGAATACGCCCGATCGCGGTAGGGAGTGTTTTGCGTCGGCTTGTTGGCAAGCTCGGTTGTCGTTCAGTGAAGGGTGAGATGGCGAGTTATTTGCAGCCACACCAGCTTGGTTTCGGCACTGCACTGGGTTGCGAGGCGGCGATACACGCCACGCGGTCCTTTGCCAGTGATCCTGAGAATGACGGCTGTATTGTTGTCAAATTGGACATAAAAAATGCGTTCAATAGTTTAGAGAGGGATGTTATTCTGCAGAGGGTTAAGGAGAGGGTACCAACTTTATACCCATTTTTACATCAATGTTACTATACCTCGGGTAACCTCTTCTATAGGGATAACGCGATCCTTTCGCGGGTAGGTGCACAGCAGGGCGATCCGTTGGGTCCGCTTATTTTTTGCCTGGGTATTCAGGGCGCTGTTGAGTCTTTGGTATCACCTCTGAACGTCTGGTATCTTGACGACGGGACTATAGGTGGGCCTTCCGATACGGTGATGTCTGATTTACGGACTTTGTTCCCAATGTTGGCGGAGCTGGGTTTGGAGGTGAATACCAGTAAATGCGAGGTGTTGTTTCTTGGTGCTCAATCGCCAGATACGCTGGCGGACCTTGAGGCGTTAATTCCTGGCGTGAACGTTGTTGGTAGGCCCGATTTTTGCTTACTGGGTTCGCCTGTGTTTGCAGAGGGTTTGCCTCAGTCCCTTGAGGCTAAGAGATTATCTTTGTCCGCTTTACATGATAAACTTTTAAGTTTGTCATCTCATGTTGCTTTGGTCCTTCTGCGGTGCTGTTTTTCTATGCCAAGGCTAACGTATTTGGTGCGCACCTGCCCCTCTTGGTGTTATCCGCTTGGTGTGGCCAGGCTTGATGATACTCTAAAAAGTACTATAGAGAAAATTTTAAATGTCCACTTAGACGACAAACAATGGTGTCAGGCCACATTGCCCGTGAGGCACGGTGGTCTCGGTATTCGCCGGATTGAGGGTACTGGTCTCGCTGCGTTCTTGGCCTCTGCTCATGGTGTTTCTGACTTGGTCACTCGTATTCTGAATCGTAATGGTGACTGGTCAGGGATTCCTTACGTAGGGGAGGCCCTTGCGGCTTGGGGCCTTTTGTGTCCTGTCGAGGCTTTACCGGATGATCGGTCTTCGCAGCGTTGCTGGGATGACGTCCTTTCGAGGGTGTTGTTGCGTGGTTTGCACGAGGGGGCGTCTTGCAGAGACCTTGCTCGTCTAAAGGCAGCTTCTTGTCCCGAGTCGGGGGCGTGGTTGCATGCATTGCCGTCACCTCAGCTTGGTACTTTGTTGGATGACAACACGTTGAGGGTGGCTTCTGCGTTGCGTCTGGGGTGCGATATTTGTGTGCCGCATCTTTGTGTTTGTGGTGCTTCCGTGGACGCTAGTGGTGTGCATGGGCTGAGCTGCGTTAGATCTGCAGGTCGTTTGTCGAGGCATATTGCGCTGAACGACATTATCTATCGTGCTCTGGTTTCGGCAAATGTGCCTTGTTCTTTGGAACCTCCGGGTTTGAGTAGGTCGGATGGTAAGCGACCCGATGGCCTGACATTAATTCCGTGGGAGAGGGGGCGCTCTTTGTTATGGGATGCAACTTGTTGTTGCACTTTTGCTCCCAGCCATTTGTCTGGCAGTGTACAGTGCGCAGGTTCTGCGGCGGAGGCGTCGGCCAAGTTGAAGCATGCCAAGTATGCGGCCCTGAAGTCTTCGTATCTGTTTGTCCCGGTGGCAGTGGAGACGGCAGGTGCGTGGGGTTCGGAGGCGAAGAAGTTTATTTTGGAGATTGGCCGGCGCCTCCGGGATAGGGGCTTGGACCGTCGCTCCGGGTCGTTTCTTGCCCAGAGGTTGTCGTTGGCTATTCAGCGCGGCAATGCCGCCAGTGTAATGGGTACCTTTGGGCGGGGGGCGATCCGTGGTGGTCTTTTCGACTAGTGGTTTGACGATGCTTGTTGCTGATACTTTCCTTGTTATTAGCTATATTTTTGACGAAGCCTGTTGCTGATTTATTTTGTTGTTTCTTAGGTTTATTTTGACGAAGCCTGTTGCGGATTGTCGTTTCTGTAAGTACTTTTATCTTTATTTAACTATATCATGCTGCATTTTGTAGAATAATCCATAAATAAATGAATGATATATCTAGGTTTTGCTTTATTAAAACTGTCTGGTGATAGAATAATTTATTGTTTCGCAGGAGAGACTCGTTGGAGAGACTTGACTTGTATTTGTTCGAAATTAATTAATTTGTTGTGCATTTTGAATTGTTGGTACCTACTACCTCATTCATAAAATTTAAGAAAACAGTGCAGAATGGCGTAGACTCCACCTACTTACTATTCTTATAAGAGTAATTTTAAAGTTACATAAGTCGTTGTCCCAACTGACTGTTAATATAAGTACGTTGGCTTTTTCATATTTTGAATAAAGCTATGAAAAATCTATATCATTTTAAACAAAGGCACCTAACGCATAGTTTCTCCTAATAAACCTACTTTATAAAAACTCTTTGACAATTTACAGTATTTATTTTTGTAAATGAATTGAATCCTTCCTAATTTTCATTGAATTACATATATATTTCGAACCAATGAATACACGAGCTAAAAACTAAAGCGCCCTCGCAATTTGCACCGGTTAAAATTCCGCAAGTGTCGCCGCCATTAATTTTGTTTGAGCATCCACAGAGAAATACAGACGCAGTATTGTGTTGTATACTTAAACGAACGTGTTTACTGGTTCACACGCACGAGTGGTTCATGTTATAAGGTTTTGGCACATTATTTGCAGGTCCAATAATGAGACATGTAATCATACAATACAGTTTTGTGAATGGAGTCCTCACGTGTTGCCAGTGCTCCAAAACATTCACGGCAAAAATAGGATACATCAGCCCTGTGAGGTCCCACATCCGTGACTGACAAATTGATATGGTCGTCGTTGCCGAAATCGGCATGGAATGAATATAATGAGACATGTAACTTAGATGTCGTTCTTTCCTGTCGTAAGTCGAACCCGGTTATTAAACGGAGAATTAAGTGGCAGAACACTAATATGAAGCTATTCACAATTGACAGGCCTAGCTTTGTGTGGTCTTCAGATACATAACCGTATACGACAACGTATACGACAACGAGCAGGTATTGTTAGTGCTAGGTGTTAGACGTTTATATAAAATTAAAGAAAAATAAACCCATCAGCTACTAAAAGGTCTCTGAAGATATTTACGTATGACAAATGACTGTCATAATCACATATTAACAGTATCAGTCGATTTTCAAGACAAAATCATCCAATGATATATGTAATGAATCGGTAGCATGAATCAAACCGCACTCCAAAGTTCCTGTCGTATTTCTCGACGTCTTTTATCACTTGGACCACATCAAAAAGGGCGAAGCGCCCAACATAATTAAAGGATATTTTGTGTAGACAATAGGTAAATGCTTTGCGTACGGAATTTTAATTTTAAATCCTCAGCCATTTAGATTTGTCGCGAGCCCCTACGTGGTCGGAATAAAGGGAACCTTTCGGGAAACTCTCTCCATCTGCCCGCTGAAATTAAGTTTTTAAATTTATTTCTGTGGGTCATGTCATTCATTAAGCTTCGCAACATATTTTACATCAAAGAATGATGGCAAATTGGCTCATTAAAAGTACCTTTGTGGAAGTCGTTTAATAAAATCTGTTTTCCGAAGAAGTTATTTTATGTACCTACGCGACAATATTTAAACAGACTTTGCTAGCAATGTAAATATTGTAAACGAGGATAGAAACTCGTCTTTTATTGATTTTGGATAGTTGGATGAATGTGAGAATGTTTCTTACTTTTTCACGCAAAAACCACTCAACAGATTTTAATGAAACTTTACAATATTGTAGCTTACACATCAGAAAAACACAAAGCTACATAATCGTAATTGTTGCTGTTAGTTTTCCAATAAAAAATATATAGTGTAAGTCATCCAAAATATGACTATAAAAGCGTGTAAAGACGCGGGCTTACTCTAGTACCTAATAAGTAGATAGTTTGTGAGTACCTTCATTTAGTTAAAGTACAGCCTATTAAATTTTACAACAGTAACCTTGTTTAAACGTAAAATGTGCGGATATCACATCAGTGGTCCAAATGACGCTATTAATGTTATCTTTTGGGTCTTTTTGTTCTAATAGCAGTTTAGAAAGGTTCCAATTAAGGGTCATAGTGCGTAATCTTACATTATACCTAGTACCTACTTAGGGATTAGTACAATAAGTAGTACTTATTTAACGCGGTTTTGTAATGATTATACTTTTATGAGTAAGTATTAAAAAGAAATTCAGTTTTCAAGTATTCTTTTTTGCCAATATAATGAAACACTTTCAAGAGTGATTTGGTATAATTTACAGTACAGTGCGGAGTGGTTTTTCATAGATAGATATTGCTGTTGCCGTCTTACACACATAAGAAATGTGAAATACAGAGATGAAAATACTTGTTTATATGTATGTGTACCGAGAACTGTATATTTGGCGCTTTCAGTTAATGACGATAAACGATCCCTTCTTTTTGTATTTTTTTTATCATGACCATTTTCTAACCAAACAAAAGAGCATCAATACCTGAAAACTTTTGACCGAGTGCCACATGACACACGTACCCACTTTGTCGTTGAGTCCGAAGTCCCCCAAAGATTCTAGATGACCATCTGTCGGCAAATACGTGATTATATTGAGTCGAGAAGGTCCAGCCTGCAAAAACTTGGCTAGGTTTGGTTACAATTTAAGCTGTTGTATGATACGACAAAAATGGTAGTAGGGAGGTATTAGCTATCTTGATGAATAAAATGTTTGGAGGTTTTTACGCATCAATTGTTTGGTATCTTAGTGGTTTGACGTTTCATATGAAACAGTGCCCTATTCGCAGGTTAAACCGCCTAGCGCGGTTGACGTTTTGTGTCACGGAGACGGTCCAATTGCTACGAAAACGTCATCTAGCTACGCTACTCTCCAACTTCGCGTAAACGTCATTTCAGAAGCCAAAATTCTGCGACTTTCTTTTTTTTCTACTTACTGATAAGTACTTTAAAAACAAGTACTTCATGAAACCTATTATATCTTCATAAACACTGCAATTCCAATTTTCGGTGCAAATGCCAAATAGCTAAGTACGATACTATAGTAGGCCTTTTCATAAGCTCATACAACACATAATAATGAGAATAAACTTGCTCTACTAAAACATCGCATCTTCCAAAGCGCAAAACAAGGATCTGCATTTAAAACCGCTATCGACCGCACAGAAACGCAATTTGAGGATGCAATAGCCTTATTAAGAGCAATTTTCGTTCCGCCTGCATCTGACGCGTCCATTTGCATCGGGCGCAACGGATTCACGTCGTCTCCAATTTATATCTCCTATCCGCTATGATTAATCTCCTTCGGTTCGTTCAAGTGGTTTTATTTGATGTTTGTTGCTTGCTGTGGGAAATTAAATATTCATAATATAGACATATACCTACATAGATAGGTATATAATAAGCTAAAGAGCACTATATTTCCTTATCATAGAGAATACAATATATATTTATATAAATTATAATATTTATGTATGTGTATTTATCGAATATATATATATGTGTAGGTTTATACTTATATATTTATTGTTTATTGTAGTGACTATCCTGCCTTCATGCTATCACTTCTCTCTCTGTGGGGTCTGCAGGAAGAAATTTCTTTTAGAAATATGCTGTACCTTTTGTATAACTTCTCTTTTTTTCTGTATCTTTGTACTATCATCTTACAATAAACTGTTAAATAAATAATATGTTATAAGGATATAGGTACTTACCTATGATGTGTGTCTATGTCTTGCTTGGCCTGTGGTTGGTCCAGGGGCCAAGTCTACTAATGTACAATATTTTCATTTGTGTGTCGGCAGAGTGTCAATGGCATTTTTGTTTGGCACACTCGTAGGCAATCAGATAAGCCATTGTTCAGCAGCTAGCTTAGCATGGCACTCTGTGACAAGACGTTGTCGTGCGTTTGTCACGCTTACGTCTCTGTCTATAGTATTAAATGTGATAAGGACAGCATACGTGAGATAATTGTCGCGGCTCGCCATGCTAAGCCCCCAGAATACCAAATGTGTCAAAAAATTCCATTGACACTCTGCCGACACACAACTGAGGCTGGTTAAAATTAGCAGACTTGGGCCCGTTCCATTACATAATTTACAAGTAATTTATTAGTATATAAGGTACTTGGGCTATCAACTTGTTTACGCATCTACGTCTACACAGAAGCTTCCCAATATAATATTATGTTCGAAGGTCTCACCACATAAAAACAGCAAATTACTCAAATTTCTCTGACGGTAAACAAACAAAGAATATTGGTTGGGACGGGAGAGTGGACAAACAAAAGCCTATAATAAATAGCGGAAGTTCACTCGATTGATGGATGCGACAGTCGCAATAATCTGGCCGCTTTTACATTGATATATTGGCTATTTTATGTTGCTAATTGATGTCCAGATTAATTTAAAATGGAGGATATAATAGGGTTTCACTGAAACAAGTCTTCAAATTCCAAATATCAAACGAAAGCTCCAATAGCATTTGATACGAAATTAATCACTTGTTAGTTTATCTGATGTACTCAGGGCTGCATGTTAATTTCGGTTTTATGTCATCAAACCACGTCTCGAATCTTATTTCATATCAAAACAATTATTTAATAAGCTTAAGTAGGTACAAAACAATAATAATAAATGAATGTAGATGAAGCGAAAGATGTGTGTTTGCATCGTAGCAAATGGAGGGTACTGGTCTCTGTCTATCCCGATGAAAAAGAGGCGTGACGAATACATATTAGTCAGGCCTCTTTCCCATCCAGTCCAGTCAGACTTAGATACATTAGGTATGTACCTATGTACAAAATGTATAAAAAAATAAAAACCTATTAACTTTTCTAACTCAAAACATAATTAAATTACCAATTAAATCTATGTCCGTTTTCCACCAAAACAGCATTCAGTACCATCTTGATTGCTCCGTGTACAGTCACGCCCGCTCGGAACCGCCTTTTGCTCATTTTCCCGACGACGTAGCGACACCTCGAATAGGTATTTGTGACAGCCCTTAATTAACTCCCCTGTACTGTATCTGGCACAATCTCAGATTGGAAATGTTACTGAGGAGGCAGGTAAATGAGTGTGGGAATGTGGGAAAGGAAGGTGTGTGAGGTATTATGTAGTTTTTGGTTGTTTTTCGTTTTTCGAGATTTTGAACTGAAAAAGCGTGTTAAAAAATCAACTAGTTAGGTACTACTTATGTTAGTGGTTTATAGCTGAATATTTTTGTCGATTTAAAAATTAAACCTCAGAACTCAAAAATGAACGATTCCTAAATTTTTAAAAATTGCTGATTTAGGAGAAAAATAAGAAATTATATACAACCTCACGTTCTTTTATCTTTTCGATTTAAAAAACATTACGTTACACTTTGAACTCTATGAACTACCAGATACCAGTTTAATTTACAGAAATTTTAATAACAAGCAACAAAGTGCGTTGATTTGAAAACAAACTGTTAATTTACGCACCCTCACCTATAAGAATATAACAACATTTTCACACCAAATCTAAAATCCGCTCATTGGCTTTCACACCGAGCAATAACAATAATCACGGCAATTATACGTCGATCGCTATTCGACTCGTGTCCCTACTTACATTAGGTAGAACTATTCTATGTAATTACTACCTCTATGTGCGGTGTCCCTTGTTTCCCTGTCTTTGTAAGGTGATGTGTAAGTGTTTGTAGGTTATGTTACACGCTTGTGTAATGAAAGACGAAATAATTTTGAAGATTTATTAGAAAAGTGTTGATGGATTATTTTATAACATGTATGGATGTAAAATATACTCGTACCGAAGAAAATTTTATTAAATTTATTGTGTTGTGATGTCACACGAAAACTTGCCATTATAATATTTTCACAATACTAAAAAGTAGCTGTCAAAAATGTATTGTTTTAATAAACAAAGATTTTATCTTTCATTTGTGATTCAAAGAAAATTCAATAAGTATTCATAATATTTTCAAACTTACTCATATGTACCGTAGGTATTTCAGAATATCTAGTATAGCGTTGCCTGAATGAAATTCCATTCCTATAGTGTGGAAATCTTTATGTATTTTGTATTTATTAAACCAATACACATTTTGTTGTTACGCAACGGTGTAACAGACGGTTTGCTAATGTCCAAAGCGTCCAAAGCCGTTGTTTTTAATGTCGGTACAGTGTTTGGTTTGGGCCCATTTGTGTAAGTAATAGAAAAGGTGTGTTAGAACATACATATCTATATATCTAGAGATACTTTTAGCAGTTTCCTTCTGTTTTGGCTTGCCGACCATGTTTCTTGGAAAGGTTAAGTTTCTTAGGCATTTGGGCCTTGATTATAATGTAGAATATGTTTTCTAAATATCACCAAAAACCTCTCAACTGTGTCATTCGACTAAATACAAAATCAGTACTGGTATTTAGGAAATTATAATGTTGATAAACATTTTTTAATAGCTGGATTTGAATAAGTTGGTCAGTGCTTTAAATAGAAATATGAGATTTGAACCTTAGTAAGTTCTCTAGAGGTAATTACTTAATTTGGGACAATTCTGAACACTTACTCTCATTAATATGTTACCTAACTTAAGAGCTTGCCACTTCTCATTTTAGGGCCGAATTTCCTTTAGTAAATTGTAAATCAATTAAGCCGACAGTTCATTGCAGTGTCAGATTGTCACAATTTATCTTCTTCCCATTACTTCACCCTACTTTCTTTAAAGAACTACGCAACACTTAAAAACCCTTACAAAAACGTACCTAATTGAATTAAATTCAAACGTTTTAATGTCTTTAAAAATGTACATGGAATTCTAGCAGCGTGCCGGGATTAATTGCGTTACCCTTGTTAGAAGAACGTCCATTTGTGTCACAAAGTGTAATGTTTGTGCTATATGTTGCTTTAGCTCTGTTAAAGGTTGTTTTGGAGCATTTTAATGACTGCCTGGTCAGTTAGAAATGGTTTTCAAAATGAAATTAAGTTAAAAATAAACAGGTGAAATCGCCTAAGCTGAAACTAGGAACCTCATGGTATACGCAATCCACTCCTGATTGAAACAACTAGACATCTTTAAGGTAGACCTAGTGCACTTGTTTTTATTCTACGTCTTAGCCTTCTACAGATAAATATGTATCATTTACCTGATACCATCATCATATCTGTATCGATGATGACTATCATGATCGCATATAAATATATGGACGGGTGATGATACACGCATCATGCGTAGTCTCGATACTCTATGATGGTCAGTTTTTGACTATGATTATAGAATACCTATATGTATTTTATTCATATTCAGTCTTTATCTACCTTATTTGATACTGGCACAATAGTCAATCAAAAAGCACCTGCAAAATTGTTCAAGTTAAATTGTTCTTTGATACATAATACAAAGTTTCATCTTTGGAGATTGAAATATTGAGGTACATTGTCTAGCTCCGATACAAAGTAAATACTTACAATAAGGAATTCAACGGAGAAAATTATTATGAAACTTTGATAGATCAAGTTTGATGGATTTTAGATATCTTTCGAAGTATTTGGAGACTTTTGAGAGTTTCGTTCAGTTTCTATAGAGGGGTATACATAATACGGGTTGAGGTGCCAACCTAGCGTGCTAGCACAGATTACTAAATAGTTACTAACTAACGTAAGTGCCAGTGCGTCTTTTATGGGCCACCTATGAGCGCAAATCAGCCAATCACTAATTATGAAGACGTTGTGATCAACCAAACTTCACTTGAATCTTCATTGTTGTCTATCGCTATCAGGGGTGCGGAGATACCTATTTGCAAGATACTAAATTATAAATTTTTATTCAAAGTTTCGTGGTTTTTATGTAAAAAAGTAACAATCCATCAAATTAGTATTATTTTTCATCGAAACAAATATTATACATACATACATATCCGTCTTGTCTCCCATTGGGGTAGGCAGAAACCACTTCCTTCCACGTGTTACGATCCAAACACTCTTCTTTCGCTTCATCCACACTCATCAGTCGCTTCATACATTCCCGTCGGCTTAGGGTACTCTACAAACAAAACAAACGTTATAATAATACTGAAAAGTAGGGTAGTATAGGTACTAGGATATAATAGATAGGTATAAAGTAAGATAGTTCACCCCATCGAAACCTAAAACCAAAGGTAACCAATAACAATAAACCGTATAATACTGAATCCGGTTCTAAACCGGTAGAATTATACGTGGAACTAATACCGGAATAATAAGCCCGGAGCATCGCTTTACCGGACACTCGAGCTACTCGTATATCCGGGTGGCTCCGGTTACGACTGCTTTACGACCGGATCTGGATGAATCGAATCAATTATAAGATTTGTTATACACGCGTGTAAGATATTTAAAAAATATGTTTCAGTCAGTCAATGGTTGGTAGGTACTAAGATTTAAATTTGGCTTTACAAGTGGGTTCGCCAAAATATTGTCTGTATATACTTTACAGTATACTTAGTATTCACACCTATGAAGTCAGTCATTTTTTTATCAGAACATTCTTCGTTTCTTTTTTAAAAGTATTTTGTCTAAATCTACTACCGCTTCACTGTAGCCTTGGATTATTTAGTGGTTATATGCTCGAAGATTGTAGCACATCTTGTAGTCTGTGGTTGCATGTGACAAATGTGCTTCTAATCATAATATTTTTATGGAACAGGTGCCATAATGCATAGCGTACGTTGCATACGTGGGACTAGTCTGCCTATAGCTTTAGAATCCCGTAGCTTTGTAGACTGTAGAAAATAAATTTTACGACCATGTGTTATTTTGTAGAAACGTTATTTTGTAGAAGTTTACTAACGTTTAAATATTTGCAGCACTACTTTTGTGATCGAAGATGTTCCGACTTTTATTTTTCAGTAAACGACTATTCTGTTACAGTTTTCCTGAGTTTGTTTTCTAGATTCTAGAATTAGATCTAGCTTTTAGAACATTCCTTTTTCTTTATTTTACTTTTCGATGCTGGAAACTAAGTTTTAATTTAATTCTAACTTTTATCTGGAGTTTTGTGAAAAACTTTTGATAGGGACGTAGCAAAACATTTTTTTAAGAAATCAATTAATTAATTAAAAAAAGATTCTATTTTAACTATTTAAGTAAAATCAGTTTTGTGATAGGGAGTGAAAGTAAGAAAAAAAAAACCTTATTTTTTATTTCGTTTCCAATTTTAAACCTCTAAACAAACGTCATTTTCAATAAACCTTTCCCTTCAGTAAAAAATATACCCATGTTTAAAACACAGAATTAATTCATCCGTTAATTGCGAGCGGAGCAGCGGAAAACAGCTAGTGCGATAATGTAATCCGTCATAAATTATTTACTCTACCATACGAATTCATTCGAAAGCTTTTTATTTCGATGTGTCGCAGTGCAGTAATATATTTTAGACTTTATGTAAAACTTCTACTCTAAAAACAGTAATGATAAACATACTTTTTATACAACTATGGTATAGTATGTCTTATTGTGGTATGTTTTTACAATATTTCATATCAACAATGTCATTTGGTATGACATGATAATTTTCACATGATTTTCCAATGAACATGGAAATATTTCAGTTACCATTGTATTAAACTTAAAAGTTACAAAATTTATCTCACCATTAATTAATTTTATGAATACATATATGAAAACATAAATTTAAATATATTTCACACCCACAAAACATTAAAAAAAACAAAACAAAGACTACTCTAATGTCCTTCGCAACTATCCAAAAACAGCACCCAGAGGTAAAATAATGGCTAGACGTTATTTCAGTAGCCAGAACTTGGCACTTTAACCGCGACACGGCCGTCCGATTTCATAAGGGAGCATGCATCTGCATTAACAAAATGGTCCACTGTAAGTAATGGCATTACATTATTTCCCCTGTTTGTCATATAATAGCGGTTTGTATGTTGTGTACAGTATTTTACAATTGATGTTTTCAGTAGGTTATTTTATTACTTGTCTGGCTACAGGCGGCTCAGGATAGAAATATGAGAGACACCTTTGTCCAGTGGGATACTAATTTATACATATGTCGACGAGGAGAGTCATCAGAAGTGGCGTTTAAGCTTTTAGTTAAAATAAGACAGTGGGCGTGTAACGAACAAACTGGCTTTATTGCGTAATTTCCAATCACGTTATAAGATAACAGGATATACGTGATGTCTTCCGATATCTCTTCAAATCAATAATCAAACAGAATCCATCATACATGACAGCGACTCAAATATGAAAGCGCCAAAGTGACAACCAGTCCGAAACATGCCAGTTCTTGCATTTTAGCAGTACCTAAAGAGTTTGCAAATGGTTCCAAAATAGCCTTCATGAACGTAATCTCCGACACATACATATAAGAGCCAGGCTCTTGACAGCGGCGTTATCGCCACCTTTGCCTTTCTTCTGTAAACAATTTGACTTCTTGATACTGCACGACGTTTTTTTTTTTTCACTTGAGTTATGTCTTTTCAAAGTCAAAGTCAAAAATATATTTATTTCATAGGCACAAAAAATGCTCTTGATACCGTAACATTATCTATCTATCTATCTATCTATATATATAAAAATGAAACCCGTTTTCCGTTGTCACGGCATCACGCCTGAACGGCTGGACCGATTTCGCTAATTCTTTTTTTAAAATGTTCATTGAAGTCCAAGGATGGTTCTTACTGTGAGAAAAATTCGAATAATTGCCGGGAAAGCCCTAAAACAGACCTTTTCTTTTTCCCGTACAAATGTTTTCTTACTAAAATTTGAACTTTATTCCTACACAATAAAGTTCATTCTAAGGCGGGACGAAGTTCGCCGGGACAGCTAGTAGGTAATAAAGCTAAAGCTAGCGCTAGATTTGCAAGGTGCAGTTTACCCCAGAGAAGAACCTAGCAAGAAACTCTGTTGGGTTACTCTGCCAGGTGCTCTTGGAGGCACAGTCGGTTACCTAATAAAAAAAAAAAGAATATTATGGCTGAAAAACAATGAGTTCAAAACTCTGGATTACTACGGCGTTTACGCATTACCGGTGGAAAACAATGTCCTCAACTAAAATTAAGTTAAACAATTTCTATTTACCTAAAATACAAGATGTATATTTTAAGGATAAGCGAAACTCTGTCAAAATACTGACGGAAACTCTATTAAGAGTTAGCAATATTTATATATAGGGTGATATATTCAGAGTCATTTGAAAATTAATTACTTACTTACGAGAGAAACCTTATGAGGAAACTGCTTTATAAGGAAGTCATTTTGTACTAAGGAAGTAAACATGCTGGTAATTAATAATTATAGACATTGATTTTCTAAGATTTACCTACTTAATTATATTTCATTTCAAGTAGTAATTTATTAGCACAATGAATTTGGAAAGTGAAAATATTTTTATAACATTATTGTTGCTTTCTAACCCTATATAATAAAACATCTTAGTAGGTATTTATCAGACAAAGAAAATAAGAAAGGACTTTAAAAATAGGAAAGATAATTACTTCAAACTTAAAGTCACGCCTCTCCCATTGGTCACAGATACTACTTTCCCCACTTTCTATGATCCGGACACATTGAGCCTATTGTACGTTTTTAGCTTAACAATTTTTTGTGTAATAAAAAAAATACTTTTTCTTTTTTTTCAGAATTCTGAATTATTTATTAAGATGTTATACTACTATTTAAAAATCCTTAAAAATTCCCTCGCTAACACTTAAACGATTAACGATGAAATGAAGCACCCTCTAACCGATAGTCGTTAAAAGCTTACTTTGTCAAACCGCTGTTAATTCCCCGAAAGGATTACCCGGATCAAACCCGGTGATATCCGGCTCTTAGCTGGAAATAACCGGTTTTTATCCGGTTACGGAATTAGCTTGAAGGTAATTAAGATTCAATTTTTCATTGAAGTGAAATGAAGTTAGGTTTTGGGTGCTCTGTTACTTTTGTTTTTGTTGTAATATATAAACATAAACGAAACACAGCGCTACACGCGCCTCTGGTGGACATCACGCCACGCGTACTTTCTAACAGCTGACTGTCACTTGTTCGATTCCTTTGTTAGATCTCTGTAACCGTTTTCTCTTGTTCAGTTTTATTACTAGTAATTACTTAAACTATTAGTTTTATTTACTTTAGTTTTAGTTATTGCAATCAAAACCACAATGGTGAAGCAAATCAGCCTTTTGTGACCGTATTTTACAAAAGCTGATGTTTTAAAGAGTCTTTTATTTATAAAAATATTTCTATATAAAAGACTGACCTACCGAAATAATCGTAGCCATAATTTTTCACTAAGAATCACTTTTCCGGAAGAATTCTTGGACCTCGCACAAATTTCACTCAAGCAGGCTTATGGGAAATCTTTATGGCTTGAAACTGGCTATAAAAATAACAAAGCAACCTTTATTATAATGTACGGATTTGATGCAGCTCTTTTGTGAATTTTATGCAAAAGCTTTTAGCTTAGTTCATGCAGTTTAACCAGTGTTTTAGCTCAAAGCAAATGAGTGCTAAGTTTTAAATGCCGGCAACAAACAACTCTGAGATTATGATGTTTTTTAAACACTTTTTTAAATGTTTATATTGGAGTAGGTAGATTAATAAGAGCTCTTTTTATTCCGTATTGGAAATTGAACATGAAATCACCTAAAATAAAGCGCCGCTCTTTTTTTTAATGTAAAAGCGGTACAGTAATGGTTGAATCGCTGTGTTGAATCATCAGTATCAGTCGTGGTGTCAGTTTTGTTCTATTCAAAATCCATACACGAGAGCATTTTCCACGTGACTTAACCTCTCGCGTAGTTACTGCGAACTGTGAAATGGCTTTGACTCGTATTCGAACATTATTCGAATTATAAACGTGGACTAAAGCTCTTACCCCCTCCACCCTGTATACGTATGTATAGGTTCCTCTAAAGTACGCACGTCAACATTCATTAATTAAGGTACCTACGAGCTATCTAGTTTACAGTCCAGTGGTCCATTGTTCACGGCTGTATACGGTTTGGGCCGACCACCGTTCGTGGGACATAGATTAAATTACTTGCATGAGGTACTGTAGGTAGTATTAAACGTTACTTATCTCTTAAAACAGATAGCTGCAAAAAAAGATAATTACGAAGTGCACAATATTGCAATTCGTGCAGTCTTCTTTTGTTATTTGGCATTAAAAATAACAAGTACTAACCTATCTACATATTTGAATGTATCTAAAGTCTATTAAACTTTTCTACTGCACTTTTCTTTTTCTCCTGCTGTATCCTTCTCCTCTTTTCTTTACTGCTCCGTATTGATATCATCAAGCAAAATATTCTCAAAATATACGGTACTTAAAATATAGAACCTTCCCATCTACACAAAGCATATTCTTTGCCTGAAGTACCCTGATATTATAATACCTGTTATGATTTTAGACAGTGATACATATCTTGGCACCTTAATTGTAAAGGGCGAACTGACCTTACCTATTTGTATATCTATAGTTAACTATTGGGTAACCTTTTGTTTACTAAACCATTTAAGTTTATCACTACCAACAAAGCCAGTAACATTAACTCCCAATTTGAACTTTATAAGTAGCGAGTTTTAAATAACGAGAATAGATTCGTATAATGAAATTCCCCCACGAGTAAGTACTTTCTATATTCAGCTCGCAAAAATGTTCACTGTCCAGTGATCGCATTGTAAAAATGCGGAGGGCCCTTCCATTTGCTAAGTAATCCCTCCACTTCCCGAAATATTAGAATTGCAAACGAAAGATGGTGTGCGTTTAATTTATTCCAAAATTTTTGGCCGAAGGAGATGAGAAAAATTAGTTATCATAAATTTACCTAAACATGAATCCATCCTCATGAATAAGTTAGCTGGAACGGTAATTTCTAACGTTATAATGAATTGTTTTGTGAATTTTTTGCCGCACTTTTAGGCTTCTTGCCAATTGGATTTCTCTTGCGACTTTCAGGTTCTGCTGACATAGGTTTGGCAACGTAATAAGTAGGTATGTAATAAGTATTATTTCTCTACTTAAATACTTACCCAGGAATTTAAATAGGATTAAGGGTTCCATCTAAGTAGGTATTTAATTAAAACAATACAATGTTAGCCTTAAGAAACGCAAAGTCGGCCATCAAAGGCAATACGTTAAAGTTAATTGGCTATTAAACTATTCTTGCATCTTGTTCGCATGCATTAGCAATTCACATGACGTCATCTTAAATCTCTGCAGCTCAACGTCTGACACCAACCCATTTGAACCCTTAATTCCGTTCGACCACCCTAGGCCTACCGACGACTGGTAATTTTGAAGTTCTCACCCATCTTGTATGAAACTTCAGTCGTGTTTGGTGGTTTATTAACCCGAAAATGCGGGGCGACCCGTATTAGCAAAGTTAGTGCGCCGACGGAATGTTAACCCACTTGCTAAGTTGATACTTCTCACTCTCTGTATGAGAGTAGGCTCGTGCCCCTCGGTGGGGACATATATGGGCTGATAAAGGCATCAATGTGCTTTTTCATTGCTTTATATTTCAGAGAGGCCATAATAGCGGACGCTCCACAAAAAAAAGAAAAAAAAAGAAAAGAGGAACTCTTTTCTGCTAATGAAGTACCTACTTATTACGCAAAAAAATATTGTTTACTATATTTGGTTGACTAGTAAAGATCAGATCAGCGCTGATAGCTTATGAACCATTTGCAAGATTACTGGCTGGATTCTACACTGTTTCTCTCTTTGAATAAGAGGAGCATGGTGTATTGTTAAACAGCTTAGAAAGACCCTCTACTTATCCCGCTTTGATATTCACGTTCCGCAGTCCCATTTTGGACCTGTGTAGATAATGTAGCCAGTATCATAAAAGTTAGGTATATTTTGTTCTGAATGATCCCTCAGCAGCAGAAATTGCCTTAGTTAGTTATTCATTAAACATCCGTGTTGTTTTCTAAGATTGTAGAGAGACAGTCTCCTTCTTAAAACTGATCCCAGCTCATCAATGGCAAGGTCCGTATGTCCTAACCGAAACACGTCCTCACGTAGCGTGTTAGTGAATTGGGCTAAAACGTCGTCAAACTTTTTTAACGCGTGATTTGTGTGTCTAAACACTTTCGTGTTACAGTTTTGAACATTTAACAACATTGAGTTCGAGGAAAATGTCTCTTTAGCATTTAAATTAACTCTTTCCGCGTAGTTAACTTCCAAAAGTGATCTGCAGGATTTGAAAGTGTTCTTAAAAGGTTTTAAGTAAATATATTATTTTATTTTTTAAATAGAAACTTCTGTTATGGATTCTTCCAATGTTAATATACCTAAGTATAGTAGACTGTAATTATTATACTTTTACTAAAAATACATACAAACGTTTCTGTTAATCACAGCTTTGTTTGTTTCTAGTGGGAATTGAATCCCCGTCCAACGGTATAGCAAGCAAGTCACTACCAACTGAGCTAAAGGGCTAGTCTAAATAAGTTTAGTGTTCCTACACACCAAAAAGACGAATGCCTACTGAAATCATTTTTACTAAAAACAGTGATACGCGACGTTAGTTAAAAAAATACTGAGGCTTCAAAATAACTAGGCCAGAATGTCAAAGCTGCAATAGCAGAATAGTAAGATAGCGATCTACTTAAGATCTCTGTCTGCCAACTGCAAGACGGATCTTATGCCACTTAAACTAATGAAAATGTACTCAGCCGTCTACTCAAGTAATAGACTATTAAGGATTATGTTATGTGCTACTGTGATATAGAATACTGCATTATGTTATGATATTAATGATTGACTGCTACTGTTAATTGTAAAATATTCTGGGTATTAAACGTTAATTTCATAATTACCGGAAACTTAACGATGTATAAGTTGTACTTTAAGATAAAGTTACATAAGCTAAAAATTTAATAAAAATTATACAGATTTTTTGTGAGATAGGTACTTAGGTTTTGGGATATTATAATTTAACGTTTTGTAAATATTTGTGAAATATTCATGAAAATAAAAGTAAAACAGATGAAAACTACGAATTCATGTATTTTTATAGACCAACTTATAACTTAAAATAAAGTTTTGCCAAACTCCGTAGAACAGAAAACATGGTATTTAAAAATCTTATTATTCTGACGAATGTCCTCATAGAGGTAAACAATCATTGATTTTTTAAATAATACTCGGCGATGAACGAAGAAAAATTAACAAATTATCGATTAACGATAATAATTATATCATTAACGATACCCAGGTCAGATTCTATCATAGCTAAATAACATTAGGAGAGATGCATTGGTGTGTTAACTGTGTTCATTCAGACAGAATTAAACCTGTCAATAAGCAGTTCTAGTCTAAACTGATATAATGGGTTTATTGTTTACAATATGTTAGTAATTTTGGGGAAATAACATTTCATTTTAGTTTATGAAAATGCCTACAAATCCATACTTTTTAGCACTTACACATGCAATAGGTAGCATATCAAACTGTTATTTTGTTTCAATGAACAATTAAAGTACTAAATACCGATTACCAGAAAGTCAATCATGGTCCAAGACCTAATACAAAATTCTTTACATAGGTATTTAAAAAATATAGTGTTATCTTAATTTAACACGCAGCAATATCATTTATCTTTATCAATGATTTGTAAATTGTTTATTTTGAACAACTTTTATATACCAGCGTTACAGGTGCATCGATGAGAACGCCTTTGCAAAACGTCATCGGCTTTATCGTAACATCGTAACTTTGATCCGATTATAAAAAATTGACAATCTACAAAACAAAATACAGTCGGATCCCCAAGACGCATTAGGAGGCGGTCGTTGCATCCTCAACTAGGTATTTATACGTCAAAGAAATCTGAACCAACGCAATAAGGGTTAAAGCGGACATGATGAAGAATAATGCTCAATATCCCTTATGTTCCCCATTCTTATTCCCCATACATATGTATGGAGGGACCCAATTTAGTAGCTTATTAATCCTACTGTTTTCTCGTTAAAGAGATAGGAAAAGCTTGATTGAATTGCGTATACTGATTCCTTGTGTTATTCGTCGAGTATTGGAGTATTTACAAACAATATCGTTTATTTTACTTTAGGCGTACTTATTTCCTATAAAAGGAAAATTTACAACGTTTGACGTTTTAATACGGATAGCATCAATCATCATTATCATCATGATATCATTGTCATTGTCGTGGTTTCTTATCTAATATCAATGTACGAAAGCGGTTAAACTGCAATGGGAAAAAACCCATGGAAAAACCTAAGTACCTATCCTACAATGCTGTTGCATTGTAAACTTCAATATTAAGATATAAGTTAAGTATCTACCGTTACTGTTACAGGTGCCGTCTTTTAAATAAACTATGCACCTGCGCCAGAATTTTGAAGGAGTCATCAATTTATGCTCTTAAACACATCGTCAACTTATACAGCTACATTCCATAAAGCTTTAAACACGCGTACTTGTCTAATGTACATTTACCAAGCATCTCTTTACATCAAAGCCTCCTTAGACAGCCCACGAGTGCAACCACATCAAACCTAGTGTTCTAAATCTAAATGTACCGTTTCTGAATGGTTAATAGTGGCACTGTAGGTAATCTCAGACTGTGCAGGGTAATACGGCCCACTTAGACATGTTCAATTATTCACGCGTTCCTCTCTCCTCTTGCGAACCGCTGATACGTGTAACCACTGCGCTTTGTTTGGGTGGTATATTGTGCCTTTAGTGGTTGTAGATGGATTTTTTGCAAGAGTTAACTAAACAAAAGGACTAGGTTTGTAGACAAAACGCTGACAGAGGACTTTAGCCAAACAACCAAAAACGACTTAATAATCTATTATTGAGTCGTTTTTTGTCGACTTTGAGTGTCATTTGCGACAAATCAGTCCTCTGTTTATTTGAGAGGCAGTGGGAATCAGTCATAATCACTCAACAGTACCACAATTTTCTTATGAACGAATTATATGAGAGTTATGACGTTGATAGTCCCACTAATATAATAAATGTCAATGTTTGTGCCAATGAATAGATAAACGGATGTTTGTTAATCTTTTACGCAAAAACAACTATATCGATTTTGATGAAATTTGGCAATATTGTAGGTTATATATCAGAATAACACAAGCTTTGTTATTTTAAGATATTGCGTAAAATTTCCATGCAACGACGACAAGTGTGAAAGAAGTCGAGGGTAGTCTCTTGTATCAAATATTTCGATTAATGATCTATTAAAAAGATCGATAAACATACAAGCTTGACCAAAATAGATTCCATTTCGGCGGCGATAACATAAATGACCGTCATTGATAACCTATTATGGAGTAGGCTTTTCCTTTATCGTGAGCCTTGAAATATGGGCGGTATTAAGACAATATGAGGTATTAAATAGAGGTAGACGGTAAAGAATGAGAAATTTAGTGGAAGAATCTGTGGTTTTCACGACAGTTTTTTTTTATAGTAGTTTCTTTTTATAGATTGTGTGGGCTGCAGTGTGAAGGCATTTACGTAAAAAAGTACAACATGCTCCTAAACCGATATACAAGGAAGGTCTATTTAATGAATTGAATAGTCTTAAATAAATGAATAGCTTCATAATAAAAAAAGTCATTTTTCTTACAAAAAGAAACGAAAACACTTTTTAAATAAGTAGGTAAGTAGTTGCAGAATTTTATTGTAACACCTTTATAGAATGTTCTAGAATGTTCGCCGTTCGTTCCATTTGGTCAAGTATTTATTGTGTAGAACCAGAAAACTAAATGGGCGGTAAAAGGCAGTGAAACGAAACGGAGGTAAGTACTCGCTAACTTATTCAGACTTATAGTTGAGTGGGGCTACTATAGGGTGCAGTTATCGAGTGGTTGCAAACTGAAAGATGCTGGGGGAGTAAAGGGGGATTTAAATATAGTTGTCGTGAGCAACCGAACAAACGATTAAACGCAATTGCAACGCAACTGAAACTGTTAGTTACTTTTGAGTTGCATCGAAGATTCTGCTATAAAATTCCTTGGAAAACCACACACAATGCAACTAGTTTGAAACTTTCACACTAGTTGCGTCGTGTGTGGTTTTTTAACTAGCAGTTCCAGTTGCGTTGCAGTTGCATTTCATCGTGTGTTCTGGGCCTAACTGCAAAGGTTAGGCCCAGAACACACTAACCTAACTGCAAAGGTTAGGCCCAGAACACACTTAGTGTAAACTAAGTTTCGACTTGTCCGTCAGAGAGCGCCGTCAGAAAACGAATTTACAAGTATTAAGGTGTGGATAGTTTGATAGAAAATGTTTAGTGTGTGTCTTTCGACACACTAAAAGGTGCAATGAGTTCTTAATCTCTTTGAAAAAGATAGCTTATTAACAACAAAATTTATATACATACATAATATTTCCATAAAAATGTATTTTACATAGTAAGTAGGTACCTATTTAGTATTACCAGAGTAAAAAACAACAACGTAATTTTACATTTAACGATTCAACATGCCACTTGTGATAGGAATACGCGACTCATTTACCTTTGTACAGGAAACGAAGAAGCCAAGCAAACGTTGGAACTAGATTCATACCAATTGCCAGCCAAAAGAAAAAGTTAGTCTTGTCTTGACCAACTTCTGTACGGAGATATTTCACTTCATTGCAAAACTGTAGTGTAATAATTCATTGGTGGTTAGTTTTATTTGTTAGCGTTTTTTAATAAGAAGGTAGGTAGTTTTTTGTCGTTTCTCGCCTGTAACTTATTTTATACAGGTGAATTTAAATTCGATCGACAAAATTTAAGAAAAGGTTATTTTTACTTAGGTAATTAAGAAAAAAATAAAATTATGCGAATATAATAAAAAATAAAAAAGTTTTGTAAAAGAAAAAAATACAAATTTTGAGAGACTTTTGGTTTGGTTTTGGTTTGGTTTTCACTTTTGGTTTGGTTTGGTGAGTTTTTAACTTTTCGTTAACATTGAACACCACTTTTCTGACATTTAATAAAAAAAAATCCAATTTTTTTTTTAATTATGCATAGTTATTCTAAATCAATATCACATCGCCTTAAATTTTGTCGACTGAATTCAAAGTCACCCTGTATAATTAATACCATTTGGGAAATCAAGTACCAAAATATACACAATCAACCTACCTAATTATTATTGGAAAATCCTTAAGTAAACACAAAAATATATCTTCATACAAATTGCTCGATTGGTTTACCAACTGAACCATGAGAAAATGAAACAAATATTTTGTTGACACAATTTTCTTGGAGAATATTTTAAGTACAAAAATATAAAAATATACCTATATCACCTAACCCGTTGAGGTTTTACTTTATCTCTAAAAGCTTTCAAAAAGATCTCTTTCCAGACGTTATATTTGTAGAAAATATTACTAAAAGGTGTTCCTAGTCTGTTGGTTTATTAATTTACTTCGGTTTACGTGAAGGAAACGTAATACTCGTATATAACCTATAACTTTTAAGCATATCTATATTTTATTGGAGTGAGTCTTCCGATGAAATTCTTATTTTTATATCCACCTACATACAGACTGGCCAAAAAGTGCAGAAATCAAAAAATGCCAACACTATAGTGTGTCCCTTTTTTAAACGACTTCAAAAAAAAAGGAGGAGTTTCTCAATTCGACCGTATATTTTTTTTTTATGTATGTCCACGCAAAACTTCGTCGTTTATGAACCGATTTTGATGATTCTTTTTTTGTTGGAAAGGGGGTATCCCGAGGGTGGTTCCATGGTAAGGAAACCAGGATCTGATGGTGGAATCCTGGAGAAATTGAGGGAAACTCTCGAAAAATTTTTATTTTCGACTAGTCTGTTTCTTATGTTTCTTCACACAACTTCGTCGTCCATGAACCGATTTTGATGATTCTTTTTTTGTTGGAAAGGGGGTATACCAAGGGTGGTCCCATGGTAAGGAAACCAGGATCTGATGGTGGAACCTGGAGATATCGAGGGAAACACTCGAAAAAATTGCATCGCGACTAGTGTGTTTTATTAATATTATGCAATAATAAGAATTCTTAAGCCCTAATATTTAATGAGGGTCTGACGTTGACCTGCTGATGGAGGGGAAAGGCAGTCGAGGGAACTCGACAACGGTTTACTGCAAGTACTTTGTGTTTGGGCTTGATTAACTTATATTATTGAGACCTTACATCTAAATGGGTTGTGACTGTTATTAGGGGTCTGATAATGAAAATGAAGGACAGTCAAGGGAAACTAAAAAATGTGAAATAAAAATTTTTGCCAAAAAAGAAACAACTTGAAAGCGAAAACTAAAAAGTATGAAAAAAATAACTTCTACAGAAAATTTCGAGTTTATAAGTGATTAAAAGAAACATAAACAATGAAATAATTATGTCTTTAAATTTTTTGAAGACGGTGCCACCTGTTTCCTTGAGATGTGAAAAAGATTGATTATACCTAAGTACCTATAATATAGGTACTTAGGTATAATCAATCTCATCATATTATGATCTATATCTAGTTATTGTTTTACTTGGCACCGTCTTAAAAAAATTTAAAGACCATAATTATTTAATTGTTTATGTTTCTTTTAATCACTCATAAACTCGAAATTTTCTGTAGAAGTTATTTTTTTCATACTTTTTAGTTTTCGCTTTGAAGTTGTTTCTTTTTTGGCAAAAATTTTCTTAGATTGATTTGAAAGGGACGACGCTACAGTGTTGTCATTTTTTAATTTCTACTCTTTTTGGCCAGTCTGTATCTAAGTATATTTAGGGAGCTGTGAAAAACACTGAACTCTGGTAGATTACCCATTTTCAGTTACATAACGACCATAAAATGAAAGTTTTAACAACTCTATCTATATCTAACTATATATTTACAACGATAAACAACATTAGATATTTTATGTTTACTTATGATTTTATGTGTCGTAAGTTAACAACGCTACTTTGATAAAATATGTCCTACATAAAGTACATAGCGTCACGTAGGACCCTTACGAAGGACAACTCACGTCTCTATTGACTAAGTTACTCAATGTCACACTATCTTGTGACTCTATGAGGTGCCATTTCTTAAAACTGTACTCCTACCATAGAGTACATTTGCAAGTAAAAGAACGTTTAGTCGATCAGTAAACGAGTTTCTAATACATTTAACTACTGGCCACATCATTAACGAGTGAGTGATAGAACTGAGGGAGTAATGTTTAGATACTATTGTATTCTATTAACGACGTAGTCTTTGTTAGTTTGCAGTGTGAATTTAGTTCACGTATTCATTTATTTAATTCGTACCTACTAAGTACGCAGTGGGGGACATTAGAAAGCTGATAAGGTAAGTACGCAAGTATACCAACCTAACAGCAACGAATCTACCAACATCTACTTGAAAGTCAACTTGAAGTCTCATATTACAACCATATAAAAACTGCATCCAATTATACAATACATAGGCATAAGTACATAGGCACTGAATGAAAAAGATTCTTTGCCTCGTTTTCACGCTTGCCCGCTGGCGTGCTACAAATTTTTCTCGCCATTGAACATATTGTTATAGCGCAAGGACACTTTAATCGTATTTGTGGTTACTGCAGTCTGTGGTAAATGCCTAGAGTAAAAGATAGATAGAGTTGATACAACGGGCTGTTTATGATAGCATTCTTTGTCGTGATTTCATCTTTACAAAACTACGGTGATCTGTTTATTTATAGTCTTTAGGACTACCAAATATGCCTATGAATGAGGATTGTATATCTCAAATTCGAAGGGCGACATTCTTTAATAAGCAAAGGAAATAAGCATCCAACAAAAACCTTTATTTTAATTTAAAGCAGAAACGAAAACACTTTTATAAAAAATAATAGTCAGAGATAAAAGAGGAACACAATTGAACCCTCAGTAGTTCTGAAGCAATTTCTTTCGCATCCCTCAGCCGGTGGTCTTAATTTATTTTTAAACCATAATTCTTGCCGGTCAAAAGGAATCCTTTGGTGAAAGTATTCGAGCGGGCTTCCACTTCAAAAGGCACCCTCAAAGAATGAAAATAATATGAATTTTCTTAAAAAACATCCCGAGTTGTTAACTGTTGAAAGCATCATAGTATTTGCTAAGTTTTTGTGGGAAAAAATGTTTTTCGCACTTCTTTAGTGAAGCATTCCAGTTTTAATTTATATAATTTAACATCAGTAATTCAGAATGATCTTTTTCAGGCAACTTAATTAACCATGTTTTTTAAAATTCGGTTAATCTTAAAAGATAGTTACAGTTGAGTAGTTTCTACAGTGATTCAAAACAAAAGGACTTGCGAGGCTGATCTAAGTTGTGCAAAAGTGCATTCCTAGATACAAACAAGTAACATCTGCTTTGTCTTATTGAGTTTTCAACTCGATATCGACGTCCTCCCGTAAACAGATATTAAATTGAACTGTCATAGTTTTATATTGCAGTTATTCACTTCTTCGGGGAGTAAAACTTTACCTATTGGTACTGAAAGTGGTTCTAGTATCTCAAAATTTTTTTCCAAGTGGGTTATTAATGTTATTATTACCTGACCATCAAATGAGAAATACTAGATTAGGCAATTGTTATAAATGACAAAAACAGCACTGCAGATACCTGCTTAAATCATCTATTCTAGCTTTCTTAATGGTTACTATACTTCATATAGTAGTTGCGATATACCTATGAGTATCTACGTATTATAGTGTTTATACTCATTAGACAAATAGGTATCTGTACATGCAGAAAATTTTTAATTATTCGACTACCACTTGGAGGTGAACCTACACTTGTCGCAACCGCTGATATAACAACTCTTCCTTGTTTTTTATTGTTCATTAATGTAGGTATAATAGGTCTATAACTCAAAAGGCGATCCGCAACCAACCGTAATAATAAATCCGAAAAAAACGAAATCATACGAGTCTGAAAAACTTCTTTCAGTTTCGAAAATAAACTCAAAAAAACACCCACTTTAAAATTTTTACTTTAGATGTATGCGACAAAAATGTTGGCAGCGATATACGGGTAGAAAAAACTAAATAAAAACTAGTTTACGGAACACTGGCCGCTGTTTGGAGATAGGCCCGTCGACAGTGGATGATTTAGTATACGCGAAAACCATTTTGCAGATAACTTTATGTGCATGTGCATCCAGGAATTGGGAGCACACCTGGCTGGTTTATTTGATGCGTTTGCTTTGGACGGTACTGAGCTGTTCGTAGCTTTGTGTGGTTGAGATCGCTGAAGAGTTTGCGTTAATTTTATTTTTAATTAAAGTCGGGATTTTATAAAGCATAAACCTAAAAGGAAATAAGTAGCTTTAAGTACCATTTTTATGCTCCAACTTTTGACAACGATATGAAATCACAGCCAGTAATATCTTCAGGCATCTCAAATACCAATTTTCAGGAATAGGTAGCTAGCTATCTATAGATAGTTTATAACTTACAATATTGGTACTGTATGTGTCTAGCGAACCCCTAATTCAAAATGTATAGCGTGTAGCTAGTCACAGAAACTAGCTCAAACTAGATTTAACTCCGCCTTATCTAGGCCATATTAATATCATCTAAGTATCACAGGAATAGTTTACAACTTGAACAATATTGCGAGGTTCTGCCATCCTGTTGGATTTTATGATTATTACTTCTAAGCCAGCTCATCGATATAATATTGTATGTAAGTAGAATGTATGGCTTCAAGAGTAACGATACTTGGTATATTGCTTGCTACGTAATACGTGTTTCGTAAGGTTTATTTTAATAGCATTAAATCTTATTTAATTATCTACTTTAAGTTACAATTGAAAGGTGTGTTTACGAGTTAACAAGCAGTTTTTTACATTCTCCTTTAAAAGTTGAAACAGATTATTTTCTGTCACTGTCAGTCTGTTTATTGGATAAATGTAGGACTTGATAGTATTAAGGTGATACGATATGAGTAGGTACTGATAAAACGTACTTTTACTGGTTAAGTCTTGATAATTTTGAAGTGTCCCTATTGGAAAAGAAGTTGGGAAAAAATTTACTAAATTAAAAATAGAACAAAAAGGTTAAAAACCTTCCAAATGAAAGCAAAAAATAATCTTAAAGGACCCTTTAAATTGAGGTTCCAGAAGGTTTATTAGGTTTTCCAATTTGTATTCTTTCAAAGCCACGTCACGTTCGAGAATCCAAAACCATGGTTTATTTTAATCAAGATATTTAATCAATCTTATTTTTCCTGTTTATTTTAATAAATAATTAAACTGCTTTTGAACCGGTCGCGCTAAAGAAAATTTGAGAGGCCTATGCTCAGCAGTAGGCAGTTTCAAAAGGCTAGATGAATGGATGTATATTCAAATCAAAATGATAATGTTGACAAGCGCCTGATCGTTCTTTATACAAACTCACAGCTGGCCACATCAAACAAGCCATTAAAAATACATTAAACTTTTGACTTCACCCATCACCATTAACGAATTGTTGAAAACTTCACAAGTAACGTTCAGTTTTAAGGGTGATACAGACTGTGATTTAAAATCGCTGCGTTTACTGTACGGTTAAAATATGAATTGATACGAGTATTTTGGACTGAAGACAAAAAAATCTTTCTATGAAGGAAGGATATTTTTATAGTTGGATTATTGGGACCACAACTTTTTATGTAAATACCTAATCTGCCAAGTCACATGTACTAAAAAAAACTAGATGAAATATGGTATCAAACTTCCATAAAATTCTATTCAATGATTTCTTAAGTTGTAAGTTAAGACGTAATTGTTTATATGGATTTATTTATTCGCAATTTCTCTATTCCTTATCAGTTCTTTTACTAGCCCTAGTTTCTCTACTATAAAACTTTAGTACGTAGTATCGGCTGTTAAATACTACGTAATGGAGTGTAATCGCCTTGATAAATCTTTAAATGAAACGTAGCGTTTGTAGCCCTATTGTGTTTGTAACGCGTAAGTGTTAAACGCGGCGGGGCGCAGAATTAGCACATTTTATAGTAGGTTTTAGCCCCAATCTCATTGTCCATGCAAATCCTTTGAGCCCTTCAGTTCAGCTCAACACAAGCACGCCTGATTTACATTGTGAGTTAAAAAGTAAACTTCAATTTTTGTCGATCGAACCCTGTTTGTCACTCCTACAGTTAACTTAAGGGAATAAGCGTTCTTTTTGTTTTAAATAAATAAGTTTTTTTGATTTTTTGAAACTCACTCTTAAATTGAACTTCTTTGAAGCTTTTATGTGTTAGGAAAGTGAGGAGTAGGTACGTTTTAAGAAAAAACATACTTGTTGAAATGTATTTCCGTAGTTTTCTACTAGGTTGCTTTTTACTTTGCAACTAACAGTGGTAAACGGCTCGTGGCTTTACTGTAAATATAGCTAGCATAAACATAATGCCTTTCTTTCTCGTTTCATTTTTCTGTACTTTCATACTTACGTCAAGCCAATGCGCATGTCATAAAATACTGCTTCAAAATGTAATCAATCCATCTATTTCTGCTGAACCAACAATTGACTAACAGTAGCTGATCCAAAAACCTGAAACTCTCAAAACGTTCAATATTTAATTCGCCCTTTTCGATACGTAGGCACTTTTTCATTTTTTTCATCAAGCCATGGAGTAAATGTTGCCTAAGGGAGCGCGTTTTAGTACTCAAGGGGAGCGCTGTAGCGATGAGGGTCTAAAATTACAACCAACGTTTATCTGTTATGACCCTGCAACCTGAGGGGCAGACTTTTATGCACGTGATATATGGTACGACCTGCAGTCGAGGATTTTAGGGTTCTACAACAATAGTAGGGCCGCGGTGGGTTTTCCATTTAAGTACTGTAGCTTGAGATTGTATTATCTTTTCAGATCGTAGTCGTATTTTAGAAGGATAAAAATAACAAAGGCTATTGCTGAACGAAGTTGGCTTTAGAAAGTAAAGTGTTACTTATTTCAAAGTAACGGACGGATAATTTTATTTGGGCTATATGCCGCCTTATACAGGTCTGTGCATTGAAAAGACTCGCTTTAAAGCGTTTTATGAAAGTTTTTGACTAGCAATGAAATGTCTTTAAGCCGAAAAGATTATCGAGATCGAAAATTATTTTCTAAATACGAGTAGAATGTACGCATACAGCTAGGTACCTACACTGATGATTTTCGGCCTCATAAAAAGAATAGAGATACCTATGTTTTTAAACAATTCTCTGGTAAAACCAAAGCTATACGGAACCGCAAAAGTACCTAAATATTAGAAATACAGTTTTCATGGAAAGAGGGTAGAAAAGACGCATCTAATCAAGAAACACAACTTGAACTTTTCGAGGGGAAACAAAAGATTATGCCTAATTAGCTTATTGTAATTAGAATACATTTTTATTATGCTGTAGAAGAGATGTTAGGAATTTTAATTCATGCCGTTTAAAGTTTGTTATTGCATTTCAGGCTTACCGGGGTGCATTTTAAAGATTATTAGAATCTAAAATGTGCTGAAGAACGGACGCGTCACACGCGGAAAATGATGTTGCAAGATGACTACGAATATCTATCATCTTTTAAAAAATATTATATTATTATTTTCTTTATACCTATTTTGGCTTTCGTCGTCGTAAAATATCACAGCCATTTAAAAATACTAATATTCAATTCATATAATATATTTTTAACAGCTAGCATTATAAAAGTGTTTTTCCAACGCGTCTTCTGTAACCATACTTTACTATCAGAGCAAAATCTTTGTAGAAAATAAAGTGTGAATCCGTATAAAGGTACCATAAACGCCTACTCTTACCATAACGCCAACTCTTACCATTAACCCTTCACAGCTACCTTTATACATATTCAAATCTCTCTGTTGTTGTAAAGGGAAATGGGTAATTGTTTATAAAGGACTGTTTAGGTCTGAAAGCTAAATGTAGGTACTAAGTGAAGTATAACTTGAAGGTCTTGGTGTGTAGGCTTTTGCTTATTTAGATAGTTGCCTACGCCGTTTTCAATTAATGTTATTGTTTAAATGTACTTGCTTAAATTTATAATCATATTCTTAAACAAAGATCATTTAAATACTTGTTTAATTAATTTAAAATCATATTCATGTTTCACGATCGTTTTCTTTCGAGTAGAGAGTATTAATTTATGTAGATCGGAGTAACTTTGGCATACAACATTTTTGGACCAAGGGCCCAAGTCTGCTCATTTAAAATAGCCTCAGTTGTGTGTCGGCAGCGTGTCAATAGCATTTTTGTCATATTTTGGTATCCTACTAAACAATGGCTGCGACCACATGTGTCAAAAATGACATTGACTCTCTCATTGACAGCTGCCGACACACAAATGAGAATTTTGTAAATTAGCAGACTTGGGCCCCAGTTAGTTTTGCAAAAGCATGGTGCCAGTCTTCTGCCTAGGAAGAGAGCAGTTTAACTCCTTGAGTACATCTGAAATATAGGCATTAGATTTTGCAGTACCGAGTTCTCTTCCTAACTCCCAGTCCCAAGTCCAGCAAACAGCTAAAAAAAAACCTCGCAAATAGGTAAATTATTCCGAAAGGACTTCACACTTGCATCTCAAGTGGACGGGGAGGTGATTAGCAATCGTCGGGGGGAAGTGAAACAGAATTGCCGGCTATTAAATTCTGTTGAACGAGCTCCGTGGGTATGGTAGAATGGCGTTATGAGCATTATCCACACGTTCGCGTAATGACTTTTCAAGGGCCAATTCGTATCGTGACTGGGATGTGCTGGAAGTATTTTATGAAGGAGTTTTTAAGGGTTTTTTTGTGATTGAATATTTATAGATGTTTATAGCGTTTGTTTACCAGTTTCTGAAGCATTTGTATACTTAGGTAACCGTAAACTCAAATAAATCGACCGCATATATAGATACTAACAATATATCTAAGTTTCTTTATACAAATGTTTTAGCAAATATAAAAACAACCTTTGTTGTCAACAATTTAAAAAGATTTTTTCAGAAAAAATGTCATGTCTTTTTAACCTTAACAGCTCTGAATTGCTGTTATTTTTACACCTTGTTAGCCTCTAGAAAAGGTTCAATAAACTATTCGCAATTCTATTTAACCAATAACTTCAATATCTATCATAATTTTCTGCCACATCTAGCCATCGAACTTGAAACAAATGAAACACAAAATGGCGCGCTCTAAAAGTGCACTTAGCGACATTACGCATGCAAATCGGAACCGTTCCCCGTCATCTGTGTGCCGGTAATCTTATTATACCGGAAAAGTTGCCGGTACTCTAGCCGGTACTACCGGAGCGTCCTTTATGTTAATACAGACACGGTTTATATTGCTTTTTGCTTAATGCATGATTTTGCGGAAAGTTTTCGTACAGTTTTCGCCTCTATGCGCGAGTTTGGTACCATAAAACGCATATTTTTCATCAAATCAAAGCTATGAAAAACAAAACTTTTACGAACAATATTGTCGTGTGACTAAAAATCTTTAAAAAAAGAATAAATCAAACTCTTTCACAATGGAAACCGTCTGCGAATTCCGATTTTAAATTAAATTCATGTCACTGGCCGGAAAAGAAATCGATTTAAAAGAATATAATTCGAAATTCGAATCACGAGCGGGCACGTTCGTAATCCCAGCCCCTCTTCACAGTCGACACCTCACTTGGTTTCAGAGTTTCAGAACGCACTCCTTCCTTGCGCCTTCGGGTGTCTTATTGCCTCTCTTGTCGTTCGAACACACTCTGACAGTTGCTGTTTTCGGACTTTTGAAATTCATAAATTTCTTTTTAAAATGTGAAAAATATTATAATTCTTTTCTTGGTAGGTATATATTTCGCGTCTATTCTATCGTATATCAATAACACTTGTTTGAAAAGTTGTTGAAAAAAGTTAAATTTCAAAACACAGTTCACAGAAAAAAAAAATAAGTACTTATAATATTTTTGATTTAAACGCCGTATTTTAAACATTATAGCTCACTTCTCCTTTTCTTGAATAAAACTTTAATTTCCTGATACATAATACTATTTATTTCCCCTAACGTACTTATAAACCAATTTTAATTTCAGCACCAGTAAATTGCACGTCTTTAATGAAATCTCAACTCAACATATGAGAAGATGTATTAACCGACCGAGTGCAGACGACAGCTCGCTAAAACGACTACTTTTAATTGTTCGACAGCGCGTGTATCGCCGGATATTAGTTTCTGAGAGACTCTCAGTACATACATACACTAATATAAACTACAGTTTAGTAGTCTAGCTAGTTTGTTGTGATGAGGAAATGTGCTCTATAAGTTCTTCATTCTACTTCCTCAGAGTGGCCAAAACAAAATTCAGACTTTTCGTTGTACAATAAACTAATTTGAATTTGGAATTAGTAAATCAACACGTTTAGTTTCACAAATTTCTATTTGTCATTATTTTTCTCGTACTAAGTAAATTAGCCTGCGTATAATGCTGTTATCTAGCTTTTCAGTTCGTTTCAATAGTGGACCATGTCTGTCTGAACAATTGATACCATGTCAATTTTAGCTTTATGGTATCTACACACCAAAGCCGCCGGCTTTTTTGACAGCTGCCATTCGTATGACATAAAGCCGCCGGCCTACCCCGGCAGCATGCCGGTGGTTTTAGTGTGTAGACAGCATTAGGAAATACTACCTCAGACCGAAATTTAATTCGTTTAAAATCACTGTCATTTAACTGTATAACACAGCTTTTTAAACGTACGGACGTGTATATACGGTAGTCGATTTGTATTTAGTCAGATTATACATGGTTTAAAACTAGTGAAATTGACTCTATCAAGCTCTATCAAGAAATAACTTAAAAGTAAATATCTAAGTCTGGAAGTTTAAAAGCCTTCAATCCAAGTAGACCAATTCAGACTCGCGACGTTGAAACTTATAAATCGATGGTGAAAGTATTCGATCACCAACATAGCTGACTGCAGTCGCGTGCAATTCTTTTCTTACCTATTCTATTTATTTCCTTCTATGTGGTGTATGGATGTGAGGTTTTGCGAGCTAATTTTAATTCTAATGGTATCTACACACCAAATTCGCCGGCCTGGCGGGACAGCCAGCCGGGCTAGGTTACCGGCTTTTGACACCTGCCACTCGTATAGCGTAAAGCCGCCGGCGGCATGATTGTTTTTTAAGTGACAAATAAAGTCTCTTGGTATCATTGTGATCGCGATAAAATAGGGTTTGTTTCAATTTATAAAAGAATGCTATTACAACTACCTTGCATCTACCACGCAGAAAACTGTTTTCTGTGTAATTTGGTATGTAAGAATAAACCATAAGTATTTAGTAAAATCTACTCTCACACTCTTTAAAAAACCTCAGATAGTGGCCAGACAAGAAGACGTTTCTATTTTGTTTTTACTGAATACATAGTTCTTTTTAAAATAAAGTAGTTTAAAAAATTATAGAACCCTTGCTAGCAATCCTATCCGACCGTATACCCCAAGCGTTTCTTCACTATTTTTCACTCGCGAGCGAAGTTGAAAAGTTCCTGCTCTCGCCGCGTGGAGCCAATTCGCCGAAGGGAGTTGAAGCAAAACAATCTGTGAGGCCACTTCTAACGCTCTTTGTGTTCGCCTTTTTGGAGATCCGTGTGTAGTTGGATAAATAAACTATTTCGGCTTAAACTAGTTTTTGGGAGGCTGTTTGCGGATGTTTCTATTGCGTGTAGGTACAAAGTCACTACACGATTCTGTGACGTATTTTGCTTATAACTTTTTCAACAAATAAGTATCTACCTATGTATCATATTAATCACTTTTAATATCTGTGTATTAATCAGACTAATAGTACATAAAACATTGTACTTACATACAAGTTCTGTAAATCCATATCTACTCCTTTTAGACTTAATAGCTTCAAATATCTAGAAAGTTGGTTCATACCATATATTTTTCACACTTAGGTACATTTTAAAATGATCAGGAACCTTTATTCAAAACAGCCAACTTTAACCCACCATTATTTTTAAAATTGGATACTTGTTTAATTTTCTTCTTTACCGCTGACATTGTTGTGAGAAGGCGGGAATTGTGGCTGCTTTAGAATTAAGATGGCGGCAATGTGAAAAACTGCGCGAGTTTCAATTTATTCATCCTGCTGCTTAAGTCCGGCTTTGTGAGTTTGAGTTGGGAGTGTTGATGAGAAGTGGGTAGCTAGAAGTATAAAACGTTGTTCATTTGTTATTTATGTACTGTACTTTTTAGTATAGCCTACACTAGTTTTCTAGTTTTTCTCAACTCTATAACATTAACGTCCTTCAATTTGCAACCCTATTAATAGTCAAAAACGACCTAAAGCTTATCAGATTTTACCACAGAACATCTTTGACAGCAGTATAAAACGTTGTTCATTTGTTATTTATGTACTGTACTTTTTGGTATAGCCTACACTAGTTTTAACTGGTTTGGTTTTTGATTTCTGAATTTTAGTCCTATAATCTCGTAGACTAAATTCACTTTGACTGAATTCTATCCCTAAAAACCACTTGTCTAACGAATCTTTGTACAAAATGTGCTTTGAATGGTTGACTTATCAATTATGTTTTATTGATACAAATCAGTTGACCAATCGGCAGAGAACATTCTGGATTCTGAAATAACTCTCTAGGTGTTTAATGTAGATATTTTAAAGTCATCATATAATTTATGAGAATTGCTCTTGACGGTGGAGTCTACGCTATTGCGATCTATATTGCGCCTTTCATTTGACCTCCTGATATAATACCTCTTGGTCCTATTTAAATAGGTTTTCGAAAGACCAAATTCGCGCAAACACATTATATTCAGGTATTATGTTTTTGCGTGTCCCTATGGGCATTGCTGGACCATATTTTGTCTTATCTATCTTAATTTGCACAGCGTGTTACTACTTAATGCAAAAATAAAAAAACAGAGAAAAAGCGACTCAAACAGTTTCCCACCTCTCTCTAAAAAGCATGAAAACAGCAAATCTGCAAACTAAACCTCAATTTTCCAACTTTTTCAAAGTCTGCATTTGAAACGTGGGGTATATACCTAGATACCTAGGACACCTATATAGGATGTAGCAAAATCCGCACCGTGCGCTGGTATTGCTCCAAATTGGATCGATTTAATCCTTTTTCAGAGCACACCCTGTTTGTTTGTTCGGCTACGTGGACACAGCGAACGAAAAAAGGTAAAAGTGTATCTAGAAAACAGAGGTCTTCAAAGACCATTACTGTAACGCCTTTTTTACTGCTTTGCTTACAACTTCATTTACTTTCTTTTTTCTATTAAATTATTTAAACATAGATAGTTTACAAAAAAAACATAAATCTATGGTACGCTTACGTAGCAAACTAAAAAAAAAAAAAAAGACATATAAATATTTTATAGCGCAGTTTTTAGAATTGTCTAAACCTTTTATTTTTTATATAGCTTCTTAAACTATTCGTCCACCGAATAAACTTTATAATAAAAAAAATATTATGTTACTTTACGTTTGCTTAAAATATCAACCAGTAAACTCGAAAATACAAATTTATTTTTATCTTAATTAAATACATTCGACAACAATAAGTTAGGTCGTGTACACCATACGGCGATTGTTAAAGTGTATCGACTAATGAAAATTCTCTTATTGACGCCACTCGCACCTTTCGTATCCAATTGCGAACAAAAGCGTTTTCCTAGAAAATGAATGGACTAGTGGAAAGTCGGGTTCGGCAAGTTATATTGTTCACGGCTTTGATTGTCATATCTCGAAATATTTCCCGGATATGTAAAGACAATATACTTAGCCTTGATATCTAACCTAAATATTGTAAAATGTAAAAAATCTATTAATTGAGTTTTGTGTAAAAAAATAACAAACATCCATCCATCCGCAAAATCATTGGCAGTTATATAATAGATTTTAATCATAAGGAATGCAATTACGAAAATTGAGAACGTCTTAACTCGTAGCTAATTTAGTAAGTGCTACGAAATGCTACGGCGTAGCGTTTTGCTACGAGTTTTTGAGTCAAGCTTTATAAAATTGTATGTGTGTCAGTGAAGCGAAACAGAACGAAATTCACTAGGTTTAAAATTGAAATTGAGAAAAGTATCGTATTTATATTGATATAGAATCTAAATCGTCATAAAAGAGAAACTATTGAATAATAAAATCCCAGCTAGTAAAATATGAAATAAAAAATACGATACGTCAATAACTCGAAAATAAAACAACGCAAACAAATGAAGCTCGAAAAAAACAAAAACCGGATTTTAAATCAGATTTGCTTGAACCCGAACCACGCATTGAATTTTCGTAAAAAATATGAAATATTGATCATGTTATGATACGGTTACAATACCCGCATCGTTCCTTTGCACGCATCGGCTCGATTGGAAAATTTAATTTGGCTTATACATGAAACGTGGTAGGTTTCCCTAAGGAGTGATTTGACGAACGGAACGTTGTTCGTGAGTTGAACGTACGATGTATTGCATATTGAGGGGTATTCGATGGTTGCCTATAAATCTATTTGTTTTAGTATAACGTTCATTTTTGAAGTGAATCATAGGTAAGTAGGTACTTCTTTGTACCTTGTTTCAATACACCCCTTTCACACATGTTTTTTGCAAAAAGGCAATGTGAATGACTCTCAATAGTTCTGGTTAACATTTATGTGGTGTACGAACTCCGTGGTTCGTGGTTTTATAAATTGTCTGTAAGATGACTGACATGTTTTTGACAAAGTTACTAATAAAATAATAATATCATTGAACACAAGTATTGTATAGAAACTAAATTCAGATACAGCTATCTATAAAACATCTACCGGCTTCTGTTTTGCTGTCAAAGTTTACCTTTTTAACTCAAATTTCACCCACACTCAAACAAGAAGCAAACAAACTGACACATTTCAAAGAAATAAGACCAACTTTGATACCGACTCGCAGTCCGTATCGTACAGTTGACTGCACTATACATGGGCAAGAAACAGCCTGACTTTTCCACTGATATATAATCACTATCAACCAGTCGGCTATATAACTCAATGCTGTAACAAAAATGTTCTAATAGTAGTATGAAAATTATGACGTCAACAGGCGTTCGTTTAAAAAGTTCAGTAATTTCAAATGAGAGAAATTGATGAAACTCAGCTTCGGTAGTAGTCGTAAAACTTTTTTTTCATAGAAAATGTTGTTGTTGTTAGCCCATATATGTCCCCACCGAGGGCACGAGCCTACTCTCATACAGATAAAACATGTATTTGACATTATTTATAAAAATATGTTCGACGCATTGTGGGTAGGTCTCCAACAAGGTGACTTGGTCTTTGGAAGCCAATGTTGGATGCGGGCAGCGCAGGACCGGTTGTTGCGGAGATTTTTGGATCTTTGGGAGGCTTTTGTCCAGCAGTGGACGTCCACAAGCACGATGAGGATATTCGACTTCGAACCTTAGTACGAATACGTAGCTCCAGTTCCAGTTACACCCTGTATTACATCTCTACTCCTACAGTCGATATTAACTAGCGCCTCTCTCTCATGAGGCTGAATATTAAGGTACCAGTCCGTAGCACTTTGACAGGGTACATTATGAATTTCACACACCGAACGAACAAGTTTTTAATTTAAATGTATATGGAGGTGGATGTAGAGTTGCTGGAAGTGATTTTTATGGGACTAGAGCCTGACCGCGACTTTGTACTATCTTGTAGACTTTATAAATACAAAATCTTAAAATTAAGTATAACCTTATGTGCTATTCGGATGTGCAAGCTACAATATTGTAAAGTTCCATTAAAATCTTTTTAGTAGTTTTTGCGTGTTTGTAGATTTCTTTAAATCACAAAAAAATACTCGTAACCAAAAATGCAATTACGTATATTATTATAACCAATTAGGACAAAATAATTTCATAATATATCCTTATTTAAAACCTCCTTATTTAACCAATATGCCAATCTTAGGGCATAATGCCATTGCAATTTTGAACCATTTTGTCAAAGCACAAAGTAACAGACATACCCATTTCAAAATACATTCAGAAAGGATTCCCTGACTTGCAACTCCCAAGACTTTTTACACGGTTCACTGGTCACGACAGACAACCTTTGATATGTGACTGCGATGTGCCAGCCGATGCTTGACATCAATGTCTAAAGGGTCCCATGGGTTTGAACCCATATCATAAACTATAAGACCCTACACGATCAATTATTGGCGGATTGTCGTGGGAGAGAACTTGCAAGATGTGTTATAGATGGTAAGTTTTACGTGTTAATTGGGTTTAGCCTTGAGGGCTTGCTTCTTAGGTATTTTAATATAGTTTGTATAGTAATTTTTACTAATAGATTTTACTAATAGCGCAAGAACTCCGGTTTCTGTTGGCGGTTTGCTAACCGCAAATGCACAAGAGGCACTACTTGTAAAACTGCAATTGGCTACAAAAGAAGATCAGAAGTTGGTACGGCACAGGACATTCATAATGAAGCAAGACTTATATATAACTATGGCAAACTAAGTGTACAAACAAAAGAATAAAGATTTAATTTTCAATTCCAGTAAAACTCTACGTGCTCCGTACCTGTGAACGAACTGTATGGAATTTTAAATACAGGCACAATAGACCAAGCCAAACTAAATTTTCATGAAGTCAAAACTTTTTCAGGCTAGAATCACATCAATGGTGATTCTGCTTTGTGCTAAAGTTAAAAATTGTTCCGCGTTCTATTTTTTGTTTGTTGTTTTTTAATTTGTTAGTAATCCATTTTCCCTGTATTCAAATTTGTAAAAAGTTTTGCACTCGGTCCAGTGATTGGTTCTCTGTTGACAGAGGTGAAATATGTTTTCGAAGGTAATTGAATAAAACCTAATCCGGCTGTTTTTGAGCACATAACAGATTTTGTAAAGTTACATTGTAACATGCGAGATTGAACATCGATCGCTGCGATTTTATTGCCAGTGTACATACATAAATTTTGAGTGATGTATTGTAGAGTAGAATGTCAATTTTAAAAGTGTATGCAGGTTACATGCATGCACCATTCCAGGTAAATCGAGTTTCAGAACTTCCGTTTTTTTCCCTCATCGTACATCATACAACAGCGCCATCTATTTTGTAAAATCAGAACTAGTTATGGACTACACTGCCATCTAAACATCGAACAATTGGGCAGTTTTATCACATAATATGACCAATATATCTATCACAAATTACATAACCTATTTATTATAACTTTTGACAGTCATTTGTTGAAGACACCTTGATGTAAAAAGGATATAAAAATAAACAGCAAAGTGAGAAGCTATCGCAAACCACAAGAAACAACAACTCCAACAGAATCGCGAACAAACATTACCTTAAACATTTTACTCGTACTTACACCAACAAACTAATGCAGAAAAATATATGAAAACAGTTCTTACACCTTTGTTATAAGGAACAAGACGAGTGAAGTTGGGAGATGAAAGTTTTGTGGCCGGATACGTGAGGTTTTTTGGACTACAAGAAGGAATATAGGAGTGACTAAGGTTTTGTGCTATTTTCATTATACTCATAGATAAGGAAATAGTTTTTAAGGCATATTCATATGTCTATCTATTATTTGACTATAGTTGATATTTATCTTTGTGTATCTTACGGGATGACGAAACGAATCCCAGTGATATTAGAATACCTGCATCCACATCGTTGGGCCAAAATAACAACTGAATGGGCGCCACTAGATGGTCACAGACGCCGAGGTAGACCTCGAAAAAGATGGAGAGACGATCTGGATGCATTTTCAAGGGAATGGCGGGACGCTACCGGAGACCGTGTTAAATGGAAAGTCGCGGGGGAGGCCTTTGCCCAGCAGTGCGATCTTAATGGCTAATGATGATGATGATGAGTAGATATGACTTTGATTTATGTACGCATTTGACTCACTCTATGTAACGCCGAAACAAAGATGACTCCTAAATATTAACACCATCTCCTTAGCCATGGCCCATCGACACAGTGTAAAAACGATAAAACCAAACGACGACGTAAACCGAACAAGTCCGAACAAAACCGACACTTAACCTAAACAGCAAACTATACTGGGCCTCGAGTCTGTAAGTTAAAATAGCCGTGGATATCGTGTCGGTATACTGTCGACGGCAATTTTTGACACATTTGGTATTCTGTAAAAAAATTCCTTGGCTTGATTGGGATCAATGGGGCCACCATGAAGCCACTGAGCCATGGTTGCAAATTTTGGTATTCCGCAAAACTCGTTTTTTGATACATTTTTGACATCGATGGCGCCATCGTGGGGCCACGGAGCCATCTTAGCAAATTTTGGTATTCCCGTAATCAGTGGCTTCATGATGTCGCATCAAAACCGTATTCCCTAATTTATTTGACGTTTTTTTCAATGGCTGTCAACTGTCAAAACTGCATTTGAGCAGACACTGCTATTTTAGCAAAGTCCTTTCAATGTCTCTTCACATTTTATATAGACTCGATAAAAAAACACTTAATGTTTCTTTGAATAACAATTCATATCTAGGAGAAAGAAGGTAAAGAAGGAAAAAAAACCTATTCCGATATGTCGTGTGTGTGTCATGTTTTATTTTATATACGTTTGGATTACTCTATCTCCTGCTGCAGTTTTTTCATTGTGTTGGTGTTTACCTACGGACTTTGAATCTTCCTCCTTGTGGACCTTTGCCTGTATACGTTTTGTAGTTATGTAAATACCGTAAACAACACAACTTTCTTTTATATAGGTACTTATATAGATTATTATAAATGTGTAAAAATGTATAAGTATTTCAGAATAAAAGGCTATGGTATTTTGCAATATCTTCCTTTATTTAACACAGTTACTAGCTAGTTTATGAGAGACCCACGACGTACACATATTCAGATAAATAAAACTCAATTGCTTCTTGCAAAATGAAACTACTAAAACAAGACTACATTATAGTTAACAAGAATAAATTCCTATTAAATAATTTCTACATTCTACTCAAAGTTTAATACCTACAAGTAACATATTTGCTCTAAGATGTTTGTAAGCGATAAGTACCGTATTAATGTAGTTAATCATAACAAATTCTAATATATTAAATAAAACTCAAAAGGAGTTATAGCATTCTGAATGGGTTAATATTCAATACGTTTATTTGCACTATAGGTTTACATTAGGTCACGATAATAGTTTTAGATCAAACAAAATGTGACTACGGCGGCGGCGTCTATTAGTTGGTGTTAAGCCATGCAATGATATTTCTGAAAGCTTTGCAGCAAGCAACTCTATATCTTCTGCCTGAGACAATGTTATTTTAGCAGCTGCCTTCCTCCTGTTGCACTTGTCTTTTCTTTCTGATTTAATTTTTCTTATGAGTTTACTCTTATATTCGTTGTAATTCTGAAAAAGGAATAAATGTTGATCAGAGAGTAGTCTCAGGTTAGTAATCAAATCAAATCAAAAATTATTTATTCGTAGGTAACATTAAATTTACACTTGAATTCGTCACATAAATATCATATTGTATGAATAATCCTCACTAGTTTTTATGAGTACAGTCTGCCCCTACATTGTTCAGTAGCAGGGCGCATTCCTCTCAGAGCCTTTAAGCTAGACTGCGGCCCTCCTTCGTCCTTGTGCACCTTCCTAGTGCCAGGTCAGGGTGGGCCTCCGTATAATCTATCAAGATGTTACCTAAAACAATCAGGTTTTTATAGTAAGAATTGTCTTGAACATTTAAACAACGTAATGATTTGTAATAAAAAGACTAACTTACTTACTTACCAAAGCAGAAGTAATTTGTTTTTAAACAGTTTTTCTACAATTTCAGTCGAATCTTCCAAATTTCCAATGACTTTCACCGTCAAACATATGTCAACCAACAAAAAACATGCCACTTTTTTCTTCAAATATTGAATTAGCAGTAACATTCGGCTATACAGCCACTAAAAAGAACGAATGAAAAAAAAATCATTAAAAAATATGGGTATCAAACGTGTTTAAAAAAAAAAAAGAAAGTCACGATCGACAGGACAGCGGCACCGAAGTTTTAATTTTAGAGACTACCAAAATTTGCTTCAGTGGCTTCATGATGTCGTATCAAAACCGTATTCCCTAATTATTTGACGTTTCTTTCAATAGTTTTAATGGCTGCCAACTGTCAAAACTGCATCATAGCTTTTTGTGTTATTTTCTGAATTAATTCTGTTATTTATGTTTCTGCTACTTTTGTCTTCAGAGTTTTTTAAAATGGACAAAGCAGACGGTATAAAAGATGTATAAAGAAAGAAGACTTTTATGCTGCAGAACTCGGGAATGTGAAAACTGCTGTGTAAGTATATAATTTACATTCAACTACTAAAGATATATAGCATTATTTTAGCTACTATTGCGAAAAACAGCTTCATTAGGTACCTAACTTACTTGTTCTTTGTTTTAGGGGTGGAAGAGAGTCGTACGGTGACGATGCCATTGGTTACGTGCAACTGCGTCGCGAGTCTGGCGTCTGCACACTTAAATGCAAGATTTGTCCAGAACACAAAGTGAAAGCGGGTTCTTACAATGTGACAATGGTTGTAGACGAGAACAAAGAGGAAATTGTAAGCTGCCAATGTTTAGACTGCACAGCATCAGCTGGCGGTTGCAAACATGCTGTTGCTTTCCTAATGTGGTCTCACAGAAGAAGCGAGGAGCCTTCTTGCATAGAGGTGGAGTGCTATTAGAAGAAATCAAAACTTTCCCATGTTGGAACCACATTGAAGTTTGTAACAGTGGAACAACTTTGCAATAAAGAAGCTTTGACTTCAGACAGTAGTGCAAGTTCTGCTAAATGAGTACCTTCAAACAATAAAAGATAGAAAAGTAATGAACTGTGAATTAGTGCGCTGCAAATGTACCTAACAAATTTAAAAAAAGGATATTTGTGCGTTGCACATCCAGACTTTGAAAAAACAAAGAAAGTGGATGTTGTTCCAGTTATATTTAATGAACAATATTTAAATTATTTATTTATTTCACCTGAGTTATTTTGGAAAAAAAATATCTGTCCCATATTGTTCATAGTCGTAATAATAATAGCAGTGGCGTGCACAGACTTTTTAGTCAGGGTAGGCAAAAACAAAATCATGATTTCTTGATTATCGTTAAAAGAGAATTTACAAAACCCCAGGGAATAAGTACCTACCTACCTCCTACCACCATCACCATCATCACAAGTCACAACTCAAATACATTTCACAATCTATACTTATACATTTTAAAAACCAATTAATACTAAATCCGCGATAACGCACAACAACAAAAATACATTTTAAGGTTACGTAACAAAAAACAATAATACATAATATTTGTCTAATTACTTTTAAACAACTAACCTACTCTTCACTCTTCGCGTGTGTCAAAAATCAAAATATAATACGACAAAAAATAATGGTCATGAATTGCCTCACAACTGCATGAAATAATGCGTACTCCTTAAAATGGTCGCATAATCACCATACAAAACCGAAAAGGCACTGCCTACCTTGGACGCTTGTGTGCGTGATTTTCTTAAAGTGTGCCTGCATATTTACAAGCACGCACACTACCAAACGAGCTGTAGTTTACGAGGCAAGAAAGACAAAATTAGTTTGTGCCTTTCCCGCAATCAGAAGGAAGCGGCGCTAGGTGCGCGATCAATCGAAGATGGCTCGATGGAATAATATAACCCGCTCGCTTAAAGGCTTAGTAGTACTATGATCAATAGATAGGTGGCGCTGTTAGTGTTATTAATTTTTTTGTAATTTTCTACCAATGTTATTTCGATTGATTCGTATTATTTTATTTACGATTTGATTCAATATTGTAGGGTAGGCAATGTCTTTTTGCCTTTATGGAGTGCACGCCACTGAATAATAGGTACCTATGTATTTGGTAACGGTACCATTATGGACCATACACCATTGTGTCTTTGCTAACTATTTAAGTAATTAAAATATTTTTAACTTCTTATTGTTTCCTTTTTACATAACACCATTCAGATAGGTATGTCAATATCATACAATAAATAACTATTGCTCATTGAAACCAAGTTAATGTATTCACTGACAGGACTAACTAATTTGAGTGCACATCCTAACAAGTAAAGATTGAAAAATTAGTTTGAAGTAGAGCACTTTCTACATTTCAGTGCCTATGAATTTGTTAGGTACTTACATACATACTAGGATATTATAGGTAACTTAGTAATCTTGGGTCATTTAACTGTCTTCCAAAAGTAATAAACAAAGCTACCAATTCCTATCAAGGATTAGGTAGGTAGTTCATTAGAGAGATTTTTTATTAGAAAAATAATAAATGCTGGATTTATTTAACAAATAACATATATTTCAAATAACTAAAACTAAAGGTACATAGGTACATTTTAATGCCCATCATTTTCCTTATTTTATAAGAGAGTCCTGTGTGTTGATCAGAGCACAAGCTTTAACGATAACATCATCAAGTACTCGTAGAATGTTTTTGTTGATAACATGATATTGTTTTAACATGTGGAACTCTCTTAATCTCCTTATCACTCGTTCTATATGAATTCTTAAACTAGCTATAATTTTCGTTTGCCTTACTTCTTTTTTTGTTAGCTTTGACCCTGCTGGGACACTTGGTGGTCTAAGCAATTTAATTCCCTTTGCATTCAGTGTTTGCTCAACATGCTTAAATCCCCAGTCAGCTGGAACATAATTACCTGGACCTAATAAATCTAAAAAGTCACAATTTTGTAATATTGTAACATCAGTGGCCCATCTCCCAAAACCAGGTGAAATGTAATTGACCTATCCATTTAGAGTACATGAAATCAAATATTTTACTGTACCTATTACCTTTTTTATAATCAGACCAAGTAAGTGCTTGGAAAAGGGCTTTAGGTGGCTTATGAATATCAATTTCTAAACAATCAATTATACAGCTGACATTGTAAAAAATATGGCGAAATGAAATGGGTAGTGGCTTTTTAGTTGAAACTACATCTATATTCACAATATAACTTCATAGCACATTAGCAATCAAGGGTATATTTTTTAAAAATAATTTACTAGCATATGACAGAGATAATCCAAAATTATCTTCAAGTTCTGAAAAAGTACTCCCTAATCATTTTTTTTTTTAAGACAAAGCAAAATATGTTCATGTGGTATACGGATACGTTTATGAATCAGGTGTACTAAAAAATATGAATCTTCAGAGATTCCAATGTACATCATAGGTTTTCTATGAATAAGGCGCAAAATATGCTGCAAACACTGTATTTTATGAATATCTTCGTTGGTTTCTGCTATGGTTGTACCCGAGTTGGAAACAATAGATGAAGAAGGTGCATATGATGATGAATCTGGCTGTTTTGGAACCTCTACATTTTCACTGTCTGATTTATCTTCATCAATAAACCCAATTCTCCTATTAATTCAGTAAGACCCCTTTTTGATGGCTTTATTACATTACTGCACTGTTCTATCTTAAATGGAGATGTGTAACTTGTAATAGTTGACAATTTATAAGGAGAAAGTGCGACATCTTTGGACACCATTGTTGTTGGTAAAGCTTTACTTCTATAATGCAATTTTTCCTTAAATTGGACTGCCTTTTCAGCTGTGATGTAAATTGATCGTTTTTGGTTGATGTAAATTGATCTTTTCTTGGTGGTGATTCTGTAAAGATAAAAAAATATGAATACTTACATATCATTATAAAAAAATTTAGGAAGCTTGGCTAATACAGTCTGGCTTGACAACAACAATATCGCATAAGGACTTTATATTTCTCTGTCATGTCTATAGTTTTCAAAGAAATTGATTCACGAGTTTGAAGCACTTGTTTATTAACTTACACAGATAGTAGCATCTAGGTAGAGAAATAAACTAAGTATAATTTATATTGACTATAGTTAGCAATATCTTGCTCCATCTGTAACAAAATAACAAAGTTATAAGCTAACCTCAAAACCACAACATACTTTAGTACCTTTTATCACTTTAGTACAATAATCTTTTATCTCTAGGTATGTTAACTTACATTGAAGTGGTCTTCACAGGAAAAAGTAGTTGATCTATAAGACATATTCCTAGGATCCATGCGGGCAAGCTGCAACCACTTTTTACGAATTTTCAAATTTTTTGGTAAACAGTTTTTCGGGTGTTTTGGAGAATTAGATTACACCACTTATAAAGTCATTTTTACACCACTTATAAAGTCATTTTAGTGGATAAATACACGAATAAACACAAAATAAACACCAACAAGTTATCACAAACAATGTCAAAACAACGCTGACAATGACAACTGACAGCGACTCAGTGTTGCCATACAACAAGAACTAAAAATCTGTACATTCGACAGTAAAATCCGTACAAATTCCGTACGTAAAATAAATCTGAAACTCCGTACGAAATCCGTACAATAAAAAAAAACAAATTCAATAGCAAGAATTATTTATACATGTCTTTATTAATTTTTTTAATCATATCATTATCAACATTCAAATCAAAACATGGCGTATTTCCTAACAATTGTTTAGTATGCAGAAGCGTATCGATTGTCTCTGTTGAAAGTTGATTTCGTTGTTTTGTTTTTATTAAGTTAATAGCAGAGAAAATACGCTCAACTGCTGCGCACACAGCAATACTTTATTCACTTTAAGAAAGAACAATGCGTATAAATGAGCGCGTTATCCTCGTAAGACCTCGGGTCCCTTAAAAAGGACCAAATTTTTATAGTAGCTAACGCCGAGATTTTTCTAATTGCTAGTAGTAATTATCGCCTAAGGTACCTTAAAAAGTACCAAAACTTTGCAGATTGATGGAGTAAATATTTAAGCATTCTGAGAATAAAAAATAGTATAATCTGTGACATTGTAATGTACACTACATGAATTGAGGGCTTTATTTTAATTTTCTAAAGTGTCACCTGTCAAATTTTATGACTTTATCGGCAAACATGGAAAAATTATGGGACCGAGGTAATTTAAATGTTAAATTAAACATATTTTCCTTTAGTTTTAGCACAAAATTGTTGAAGGCGCATGAATTTAACAGTATAATCATTGCCCTCTTGTTGATATTTCAACTATATCGTGCGAAATCTAGAAACAATACTGACTCAAACTTTTATAGTCCTCTGCAAGGGACAAGCGGCTGCATGCTGTCAATACACATGCCTTAAATTTAAATTGCCAATGTAAGATGTATTTACAAATCTAGTAATGCTAATAATATTAACCTACAATTTTTTTTTATTGTTTGATAAAGTTTAACTCATGTGCTGGAATATGCATACTTACCGTCATAAGTATTCTGATATTGATTTTAAAGAACTTTATTGTACTTTATTAAACCCTGTTGTACTTTGAAAGGGACCAATTAGAAACATGACCATAAATTAAAAATCTTGCGATTTACTTTTTCGTTGAATGTCAACAAATGTGAGGCCAATTAAGGTATATCCGAACATATAAATAAAATCTCAAAATTACTTACCAGTTAATGCAAAATAATTTATTTAAAAAAATGATTTTTAATTAGAATCAACCTGAAGTACTTTATAAAGGTCAATAAAAAAAACTAGATTTTTACGAAAATGACTTTTATCCATCATAATATAGAGCTCCTGTTAATATGAGACTGATTGGATACTTTTAACATGACGAAATCCTATCTTAAAGTGTTCGGCGTTAGGCACTATAAAAAATTGGTTCTTTTAAAAGTACCTTCGGTCATAATTACGTCTTGCTTTTGATTTAGTCTCGGTCTTACGAGGTTATGCCAAAACAATAACCACAACAACAATGGATTTATAATGTATCTCTTTCGTTCATTCATGTCAGTCGTGTATCATGCTCCCTCTGTCAGACGAAACGAAATATGTTGCGGTAATTCCCGATCATAGACAATCAGTTGTCATAGACAAGTTATTGTCTAGAATGGGGAATTACTTACTCAATAATATAATTTATGAGATGAGGGAAGTGAAAAACTATCGAAATCGACATAGATATTCACTTTTATTTTTGAAAGCGTGCTACATTTTATTTATAATGTGTAATAATTAAAAATCCGAACACAAATCCGTACGCCATTTCTCTCCGTACGTAATACCCCAAATTCCGTACGTGTACGGACAAATTCGTACATACGGCAACACTGCAACGACTCTATCTCATTCAAATATTTGGTAAGCAGTGACATTCGACTATACAGCCACTAAAAAGAACGAATGTAAAAATAAATCATTAAAAAAATATGGGTATCAAACGTGTTAAAAAAAAAGCAAAGTCACCATCGACAGGACAGCCACACCGAAGTTTTAATTTTAGAGACTACCAAAATTCAGTTCAGTGGCTTATCGGTGTCGGTGTCGATATCCTTACACTGAAAATAACAAGAAATTACAGAATCGAGGCCCTGTAATCACAAACGTGCCTCTACTTTGACTTACAAAGTAAACGACAAATTATGACGGTAAGAAATATATTTGGCAGTTTATTATCTATAGTTTTCAATAGAGAACAATAAATAACCATGTCAACGTCTATTTCTTTATAGGTATCTTACCTACAGTAAACAGAATGAAGACTTAAAGCTATTTCATAAACAGTGCATGATTATAGCAATAACTGAGAAAAAAACTTAAAGCTTACCACAACATCTTAACTACAACTAAACTGTGTTGGAAAAAAACGAATAATATGTACCTGATTGCAACTACGTATGTTTGTTGATTGTATAAGTAATATATGTCCCTACGGTGAACGGAACATGCTATTTTCGATAGATTTTTGATATTCGAAAAATCGAACGGATAATTCAACAGGAAAAAATCCGTTAGTTGTACAAAACTTCTGATATATGAAGGTGGCTATAAGAAATGTAAAAGTGTAAGTTTTGCGGCAGTAAAGCTGAAAGTCGGGCTAGTTTCGAGCTTACCAGTATAAGTGTAAATTCGGGAAGAAGTTGCGGAACTTTTGTTAGTTATTAGGGTTTTCGAGGTCATTTCCCATTTCGCTCTTGTGACCTTCAACTAATGGAATGTTTTTGAAGTTTAGTTGGTAAGAATTCGAGGTAAAGCAATCGTCCTCTAACAAAGTAAATCCTTGAAAGTTTGATTCTACAACAAAAGACAATTCTATAACAAAGCATGCAGCTTTGATCGCAAATAAAGTTAAGACTAATTTGCTATATTTTATTCCAAACTTGACAAAAGTTTCCTCAAAGGACCTCCATAAAAAATTTACCTTATTTTTGCTGGCAATATCCTCTATGAAAAACCGTAAGGGAAAGCGTGTGATTATCTACAACCTTTAATTTATATTCTTTAGTTAAAACTAACTAACAGAGTTATGTAACATTATCGAGTTTTTTCTAAACCTTTCTCTATTTAAAAAAAGTTTAGATATACAACTGTATCTATAAGAATCCAATTTTGTTTACTTTAATAAAGTTAGGAAAGTTGTTAAGCACCATCTGTTTTGAAAGGTTTGAACTATCACCGCACCATGTTGGCTCCTGGTTTTTAGGGTGCATGAGAAGAAAAATACTTCTACGATGTTTTGCAAGATGTCGTCTTTGTGAATGAAAACCAAGATGTAACTAATTATTATTTTAATATCCTATTTATTTTTATTATTTACACAATAATTACGTAATTATTAATGTTGAATGTTTGTAAGCAATGTAACAATGTTATTGGTTGTTTTAATGATAAGTCTGTAGTAAAGGTCGTTCTAAAAGTCGCAGGTTTTTTCGTAGTTGTACTTTTTAAACAGGTTAATGACATGAAGGTTGCAAAGAAATTAGTTCTCTAAGGTTAATAGCAGCAATCAATTTCCTAATTACAACAGATTAATCAACCGTGAACTATCAAAGTGAACGAAATCGTCAGAGTTTTGGCATGATTCAGTTTACATTATCAAGTGTCTGTCTGATATAACTAATCACAACCACTAAGTATCTACTTAACCAGTGCAAAAGGTGTTAGTACAGTATGGATACTTACTTATAGGTACTAATTTGAACCGAATGAATAAATGGTCTAAGTTAAGCCTGATTTACATTATCTTATTGTTTAGGAAAGTATTTTAGTAACTTGAAAGGCAAGATCTTGAGTGTTTTAAGTGAAGTAAAACCGTACTAAAGCAAGTAGCGTTTACATGTTTCAAATAGAGTGCCTACTAACCTAAAGCACTCAGCTAAATGTAAATCGGCCCTAACATAAGCGAGTGCCAATACCGTACAAATCCCTGCACAATCCCGCGTGCTATGTGGCCACCTTTTAAACTGAGACCGCTACTTCAGAACTTATTTAAGATTAAGATTATAACATTTCTCTTCAAGCAAATGCAAGTCTATTAGCAACAATAACGATCTCAGAACACTACGCTATTTCTATCTAATACAACCTCCTAAACAAAGATAAAGCAGCTGCCGAAGTTAATATGAAAGAAGACGGACTGATGTTAATACCGGCACTAACTTTGCAAGAGTCTTCAGTATTATTAAATTGTATTAACGGCGTATCTTGTAAGTTGTATGTCGATAGCGCGTTGTAGATCTTTGTCTTGTGTTTCGGCTTCACATGGGGAGTCCTTGATAGTTCCCAAAGTTCATCTGTGGAAAAAAAATTGATGATAGTACATTGATAATGGGCATCATGGCTAAAAAATTCTTTTTAGTCCATCACATAGATTATTTTAAAATATTCGACACGTATTTTTTCTTTTTTCTCTTAAACTAAAAATGACAAAGATACACTGGGTTAAAGTTGGTTAAGATTTTTACCTACGAGTAACGACAATACCCCCCACTCCGTAATTTTGATGTGTTTCAAATTTTTTTATAGCCTAAAAGACGGACTAATTATTTTTTGAATTTTTGAATGTAGTCATCATCGCCATAATTTCAGCCTATAGCCACCACTGCTGAGAATAGGCCTTCTGAGTGTAGGTGTATTGCGCGAACGGTTCATTGCCATCTGCATCCGACAAGACATCACGGTCCATCTGGATAATAGTTTTGAATAAGGAATAGTTTTTGAATGTTCTAATTTGAATATTCTTTTGTTTTCGCTTATGATACATTTAGGTGCTATTATAACACGTTTTCAAGAGCACGTATTTGCCAATTATAAATATGTCAACGCAGCGTATCGATTTAGTTGCTAGTAATTATAATTCAAAAAGTTAGGTAATCGATTTACGAGTTTTTGAACGAAGTGTGTAAGTTAAGTTGATTCCTAAACGTAACCCTGACACTAGCGCTAGAGACTGTTATATTTCATAATGTCATTGGAGTCGTTATTTTTGATTATTCATTGTATTACCAGAATAAAATAAGGTGTGCGTTTATGTGATCAGCGGAACGTTGTGTTTGGGAAAGCTACGGCAGGGATTGTAATTTTCAGAGGTTAATGTGTGTGTTAAGAACGGATTCAAAATCAATTTCCTTGCCCGCTAACCCACGCCTAGCACAGATGTTATACTTATCTGACGACGACGAAGCACCCCCTGATAAAGATTCTGTGTCTACATTTTGACTTTGACTTTGCTATATTACTACACAAGATTTATATTCCCTATAACGGCGTTCGTAGATGCATTCTTTAATGTTCTTCCTTAGAATATTGCATTTCCATGCCAAATGTCGCAGTTAGGTATGTGTTTTCCATTTTTGAGAGCCCATTCGCTAAATGTGTTGGCACATTGATCATGCTACATTCAACATATACTATAAGCTACACAGGACTCTATGAACGGCCTAGTTTAATAAGAAATGCAATGTGCTATACATTGTTTTATTAGTAGAAAGAAGTAAGAAAATTACAATTTAGTCTAAAAATAATGATTTTTTATAAACCGACCATGGACAACATCTTCTTTTTATTTGAATTTCGAACGGCCATTAATACAAATCAAAAGAATAAAAATAATATAAAAAAGCGATAGAATTTCCGACAATAGCTGTAAATTTTCGACTGTTTACACAAAAAAAAAGACAATTACAATAGATAATTGAGTGTCCGTACAAGATCACGAGGCTTTCCGTCCGGATGCGTTCGACCTCCACTCGACCAGTAAATCGATTTGTTTAAGTGTAAGTACATTAAGTAGGTAGTTAAGTATGTAAGTAGTTTGGCTGTTCTTCAAAAACTTGTAGGTTCGTAATATTCTTCATGATTTGGGTGATAGAGATTAAAGACATCCGGGACCAAAGGGACCAAACAACTTCGGAGCAGTATATAATAAACTTGCTCACTAGCATTTTCGCAAAACATCATATTCTCGTAACATCATAATTGCATAACTTGGTGGAAACTTTACTTTCTCAAGTTCTGTTTTTATTAAATGGCTGACCCAGAAAGCTAATAGATTGTAGGTACACTTTTGCCTTTAAAAATAGAAAAAAATTCAAGTCTTAGGCGCACGATTGCTTTATGCGTTGCTCGCAGCGTACCACGCATACGGTCAAGTAAGTATATAATATATGTAGGGTAAATCCGGGATATTTGCCTCAGCGGGATCGACGCCCGAATTCAATATTTTAAAATGTAAGAAATGTGACCAAAAAATTACCTTACAATATGATAGCACCCCTCCCCCCAATCAGCATGCCGCAAAGCACGCGGCTGTTTATTGCAGCGTTATTGCGAGTATTGCGAGACACTCTATTATTATCGTAATTTTACTTTGGGGATGATTTTAGAACTACTGAAACTTTCTAATTTACCGGTAAGTTAATTTTATTTTTGGTTCTTAATGAGAACTGAAGTATAAAGATTATTTTAATTGTACTTTAAAAATAAAATACATTCATATAACTTATTTTTTCTTAGTTGGCGTCTATCCATGCAAAAAGTGATATTTGCCCTAATAAGTTTCGGGTTAGATGCCCTTTGGGCATCCCTTTTGGGTATCTAACCAAACTTATGAACTTGTGATTAAATATTATATTTTTAAATAACTTGTACATATAATAAGTATGTGTTTATGTTTTTAGGAAAACGACCCATTCTTGGATTCAAAAATGAATATTGGCTGGATATAATTTTAAGTAGTTTTGACAAATACTTTTGATATAATGACATCTTAAAAAAACACGCTAAAGACATAATTATGCATATTTGACAAACAAAAATGTAAAAAATGTTTAACATGTATAAAATGTTTATTTTATTCTGAAGGGCACCTATCCCCTCCAAAAATTTTGGTACAGGGCATATAACCGGCCAAAGTGGCATTTATCCCGTAATTCAATTTTACGTTTAAACCGAAATAAATCATTTATTTATGGATTATTCTACAAAATGCAGCATGATATAGTTAAATAAAGTAACAAAGACTGTAAACAAATTTATGCTAAGTGTGTATTGTTTTTATTTTACGAATTATAAGTGAAATAAAATTGGGTTGGCATATATCCCGGATTTACCCTATTATAAACATACATTTATATAGATTTTGTATGAAGTCGCAGACAGCGCGCCTCAAACTTAGTTAAAGAAGAAAGGTGATTTTTTGATAATTATGTTGCTACCTACAGTTCAACGAAGTTTGGATATTCAACGATAACACGGAAAATCAATTCAAAAAGTTGCCTATCACACGCAAAAATATTTTTATCAGTGACCGTAATCTTCCAAAATTGTAATTTAAACATAATTGGCATTAAGTCAAGATAAAAGTAAATCGTTCAAGAATTTAATTAAAATGCTGTAAGATAGACGGTTTTATCAACGCAAGATTTTTATGATTTAGGATTTTGTTGGAAAATTAATTAAAAAGATATTTTCGGTATCTTTATTGGTTTATTTTACTTAATTTCCTGTTTACAAAGCGTGTATTTATTGTAAACAGGAATTGTAAACAGGAAATTTAGCAGTCACGTGAGCTTATTACTTCTAAAAAAGGAATGGTTTTAAGTAATATACCTTGATATTTTATGTATGTACCTAATATTATTACCAATCTATATTAGATATTTAATAATTATGTATTTTGGTTTTGAACGCTGCTACTTAAACTCTTCGTGAGAGAATAGCGTTAAATCATCAAACTAATAATTATAGGCATCTACGTGTCTGAAACTATAAACTTTATTAGAAGTTCATAAACTTACATGTACTACTCTCGTTTCCATCAGGACTGTTGTAGCAAGCAAACACAACTGCGTAGTGTTCGTAGTCTAGCGCCAAAAACGAATAAGCTTCAATTTTCTTGTCTGAAAAAAGAAAAAAGGAATTGAAAATTTAAAATTCGCAAAACTTCGGCTAATTTTAAATCTGGGGCTCAAGCTTGCTAACTTACAATATTTTCAGTTGTGTGTCGGCAGAGTGTCAATGGCATTTTTGACACATTTAAACGCAATCAGTGTAAGCCATTGTTTAGCAGAATACCAATGTGTCAAACAATGCCATTAGCACTCTGCTGACACACAACTGAAGCTATTTTAAACTAGCAGATTTGGGCCCCTGGTAAGTACGTAACGATTTTTGTTGAGATAGAGCCATCAGCATTAGTCGACACAAATTCATTGAAGAATCTTTGAGTTTTGGGGTTTGACGTTTCATTCGGTTTGATTTGGCTATTGTTCTTTCTCTCTCTAGTTTCATAAGTAACCGATACTAGTCTATCATTTTACTTACCAGTATAAGTAACAAGCAATACATCTCCTTCCAAAGCAGTAATGTTATCAGAATCAACGCCGATCTCGACGGAGCCGTTGTAAAAACTTGCAGTTTGATTGTTTATCCAACTGATTGATATGTCTGTCGTATTGTCTGTCTTATGGCTGAATGTTACTGTTGAACATGTCCCTTCGATGTCCATTTCTGATGCGACTGCTGTCATGTACCAAGTTCCGTCGATCTGTGTGGAAAATAGAGCTTATTAGGAAATTATTGAAGATAGAAAAAGCATTATCAATGTAGTCGTTAGGCCTCGTTTCCACTTGTCGTGGATTTATGGATTTTTGCCGGAGAATATTTTGTATAAAGGTATTCACACTTGGCGGGTGACGGCACTCATATTAAAATTGTCATCCGATAAAATATCGATCGAGATGTGATAAATGAGAATCGTTCTTTAGAAACATAGATATTTGAAATTGGTTTTGAAACTTCAAATTGAAATGAACTTGTATGTATAGGGAAATGGACCTCGAAAAAGATAATCAAAACCCGAGAGTCATAACTGTTAGTTAATTGCGATTGACTCTTTAGTTATAATAATGAATAATATATTTTTTCTTTCTTTTCTTTCTAAAAGAAAAATAACATAATAAGATGCTTCTAAGACCTTAAATTACAGGGATCATTGGCTTTCACTATCGTTCATCAAATCTTACATCTGTTTACTCACTTGTTTCAAATCTAAGTTCATAGGACTAGTAACGGGGCAGGTGACATCCTGAGTGACGGATTCCGCTTTAAAAACACAAAGTACTAAAACAAAACTGTACAGTAACATCGTGGAACTTTGTCTAACTAATGCAACTAGAACGACGGATGCGTCGCGTCAACTGAGAGGATCTGAATAGAATGACGTCCTTTATAGCTTTTAACTGTGAATTGTTTTTGCTGATCATTTTATTGTGTTACCTACGCATTTTGTTTCCGGATTGTCGAAAAAATATTCGGTTTTTGTTAGGATAGGATGATGAACATTATCTACGAATACTAAAATTACTTTGCTTGAAAATGTATTGATTACGATACCTGTAAAAAGAAGTACCTATACAAATACACATGGCAAATAATGCAGACTACCTCTTAATATAGATTCTAAGACAGTTTCATGTAATCTACCTAAGGTATATTAGGTATCATGTAATCACATGATTATTTTATTATTTCTCATATTCCATAGAATATGCCTAGATGCTAACTTATTTTTTCTATGTCATTGGATACCTATAGGCAAAGCTCAATTCATTATGACTTTCAGTGACAACCTTATCTTCAAAAGTTTAGAACCAAAATTGTGGAGTATAAGTAGTAATTTAACTTTTTAAATAGTTTTTTACGGAAATACAGTTCACAAAATGCTTTTCCCGTAGGTATCACTTAAAACACTAAACTCGACTAGTTATACAATAGCTACCTGTAGTCATCTCTAGTTATATTATTTAGATCGTTAAATGTAAACAAGTAAAGGTCATTTTATTGTTCTATTTATAAATGTGAATAAGAAGTAGTCAACTTGGCTAGCCATTGTTAGTTTTAATAGAAATGATGACTATTATTTAAAAGCAGGTACAAGAAATAGGAAAAAAAGATTTTCTTATTTCTTGTTTATTGTGATGTTAGGTGTTTCTAACTTAAACTAGCATCTTGATATTTATTTATAAAGGAACTCAAAGTTATGTTTTATGACGACGATTTCATGCTGACATAAAACTGAATCCGACAAATGTTAAGAGTTTCATATAAAGTACCTACTCTGTCATTAGACTCTCTTTTTAGAATCGAGCTAGTGTTTTCATATATCTATTATCTCTACAATAGTGACAATGGTTAATACATTTTATCTCGCGTTTGTCATTGATTTTATCTCAATAGATGTTCTTACATTTGATAATTTAAGATTATCTACTGCTTCAGGCGACTCGAGATAAAAATACTCTTTACAAAATGTGAAAACTCTAAGATGACGTTTTTTGAATAGAATTTAATAAAAAAGGGTCATTTATTTGTGTAAATATATTATTGTAGTATTGTATAAATATGGATAAATTAATTATATTGCTGTGTACTGTAATATACAGCTTCAAAATAAATAATGCACAAGTTATTCAGTTTGGAACCTGCGCTGATGTGGAACCTATGAGGTACTTCGATTTGGAAAAGGTAATCAACTATTTTTTATTTATTTTTCTTTAATGTTTATATTTGCACATGAGCATCGCTCTTGTCCGTGGTGTTGAGCTCCTAATACGACACAAATTCTATTATCTCTCTTAATTGATCTATATCAGTCATACAGTCTTCCTCTCTTCCGTTTTCCTTCTACTTTTCCTTAAAAAGACTTAGGCCTAAAATATTTTCAGTATTCTCGAAGGAAAACAGCTTTCATTCACCATAAATGTGCACGTCATCGTCCATCTTCTTTGTGCACATTTGACTCTGCACTAGCTAACTGCGGTGTTTATTCTAGAACTTTTTCGTCATAGTGAATTTCTACATGGGCAAGGCGTCCCCCGCGAATTTCCATTCAAAACAGTCTTCAGTAGTATCTCGTAATTCCCGTAAAAATGCATCCAGATCGTCTCTTTATCCTTTTCGAGGTCTACCTATCACTTACCAAATCATTATTAAATTTCAGTTTCTCGGAAAATGGTACGAAATCGAACGATTCCCAACCTGGTACGAAGACTACGGCCACTGCGCATATAAAGCAATTGACGCTTGTGATACAACTATAGAAATTGAACACGGGTTCGTACAGAACGATATTCAATACGTGCTGCATATTAATAGTACATACAATCCAGGGGATGAAGCTGTGTTTGAGTTTGAAGCTAGTAATATTGGTAAGTAAGTACTTATTTCAACGTCGGCATTTACAACTCTAATCTCTAAATAAAATAATCGAAGTGCTATTTTAATTTGAAAGCTGGATTTACATTACAAAATTGTTGCATGCACCATGAAAGTGCTAATTTACACATGAAACTGTTGATGAATGAAACTAGTTTCGTGCAACTTGTTTAGCAATGTAAATTCGGCTGAATGGTTTTGTTTAGTAAATAGTAATTTTAAACAAGACGAATAGCCAAATTTAGCCTATGACGATGATGATGATAATTACATTTTATTTAAATAGAAATAGGCAACAACTACTGGTATTAGATCAATAAAACCGACATACAATCTAATCTGTTAAAACATAGGATCGCCTATTAATCGGAAGCTAGTCTATCAATAACATGATTAATAACTGGCTACTTCATGATTCAATATAAATTTATATTGATATACATATGAAGTAATCTTAAAATCTTATATTTCGACGATACATTACAAATAATCTAATAATATATCTATTTAAATATAATTATATATTTATTTGTATAATATATTTGTTTAAATACAGAATTTCTTTGGTAATATTATCAGATAATGATAAATACCTAGATAACATTTCATTTTGGTCATTACTTTATCCAGTGTTTTTTTGTAAAAACTGAACAAAACATTATAATACATTGCAAATGAATGAAATGACCTTGAGGACTATCGGCCGAGGCTTACGTATGTCGGCAAGTATTTCTGAATCAATTCATGAAATCATTTTTCATTTTAAAAGAGTTTGTTCATGCTTCGTATGTCTACTCTAGTTATCTACTAAACAGAGGCTAGAGTGACAGAGCATTTTATATGAAACTATTTACACTTGTCGGATGTAGGGTTGCGTAAGCGCATAGTACAAGTCAGCTACCAAAATATATGAAGTAGTACTTCAAATAAATCAATGTTATTAGTAGTAATAAATATTTTCGCCGTTCTCTACGTAGAAGAAACTATAATATAGATACAATAACAAGTATTTTTTGTGTTTCAGATGCTATAGGAATACCATTTTCAATCATCACCACAGACTACAAAAACTATGCAGTCATTTATGGTTGCAAAAATAATACTGACCTAGGCATCAAGTATAGTAAGTATCTATATTATGTAGATACAAAGATATGAATGAATAGTTGTGAAATGAGGATATGATGTATTTTAATCTGTAATCCCTTTAATATTTAATCAGATTTGATAATGTAGTTAATCAACTGTAAAATGCACAAATAAATTATTAAGTACACATTCCGAGATAACTAAATAACGTATATTATTTCAGTTCTAGCCTGGATCCTATCAAGAAAAGCCTATCTAGAACCAGAAATATTAGAAAAGGCTCACGAAGAACTAAACGCTATACCAAGTGCAAATCTTGCTTACTTGAATCAGGTTGACCAATCAGAGAAAAGTTGCACATACCATTGGACAGCTCACATTAATACTGATTATAAAAAATCGATTAATGGTATTTGAATAAAGATTGTAATAAAGTAAATTGTGATTTAATTGTTAATGTAAATAAAAAGAAATAGTGGCCCTAATCGAATGCCTTGGTGCAGTTTGGTTAGTCTTATAATAATAACATTTTTGAACTTAAGAAAATTATGTTCAAGTGAATTTATTTGAATTCTAGGTAAATAAACTATTTTGACAAAAACAGATATTATTTATTAGAGATTCTATATAGGTACTGGATATCTAAAAGTGACAGGTTCTACAGCGATATCTTCGTAATATTTAGGAGAACATTTAGATAGGTCATCTTTGACTAGTTTGGAAGGATCCACGCCAATATGCTGCAATGGTTTGATAGCCAGTTCTTTGGAGACCTCATTCAAAATCGGGTTCCGAGAAAGAATCCATATGTACACTGAAATTAAAAAAAATAAGACTGTATTAAAGTTGGACAAACTTTGAAGATACAGCGAAAGATATATGATCATATTATAGCAAAATTAAATGGAAAGTGGTATCTGAACTAATGGGAAGCTAGGTAGCTAAGGATATAAGAATGAATGATGAAACTAAAGTTATAAGTACTTACTAAAATGTTTATTAATAAGAGGACTGTACTGGCAGGTGTAAACAGTAGCGTAGTATTTGTTGTTAGTAGCCAAGACATGGAAGTTGTATCTCCTTGTCTTCACTGAAATTAAATAGAAAGTAACAGTATTAGGAACAAAAAGAATAATGGAGATAATATACTATTCGATGTTTATTATTGAATTATCATTATTTATAGTAAAACACAAACAATACAAAATAAAACAATTACTGAAAAAATATTTCTTCCAACGCATCTCCACAAAGCAAAATACCCAACAAACAGGCAGCATTACCTCTTTGAATGGCAACGCTGATCCTTTAGACTCTCGGATCACCCGAAGCCTCGTTCTTAAATATCCTTAACATAATAAAATACTAAAATGAAGCGCAAGATAGGGGAAGGCGGCGTCTGCTAACATCATCATCATCATGATGTCAGCTTATGGACGTCCGCTGCTGGACAAAAGCTTCCCACAAGGATCTCCACAACGACCGGTCTTGCGCTGCCCACATTCAACGGTTTCCAGCGACTTTGACCAAGTCGTCAGTCCACCTTGTTGGAGGTCTTCCCACACTGCGTCGTCCGGTGCGTGGTCGCCACTCGAGAACCTTTCTGCCCCATCGTCCATCGGTTCTACGAGCAATGTGCCCCGCCCACTGCCACTTACGGTTTGCTATGTCAGTGACCTTGGTTCTTCTGCGGATCTCATCATTTCTGATGTGATCACGCAGAGAAACTCCGAGCATAGCTCTCTCCATCGCCCTTTGAGTGACTTTGAGCCTTCTTATGGCTAACAAAGACCCTCTATTCCTATGGGGTACTATAGGACAACAACGATATATTAAAATACCTTTTTTATCAAAGAAGCAAACTCTACTTACATCGTCTAGGTCCATTCTCAAACGTAAACGTTAGGTCCAATTCAGCAGCCCTTTCTACATCCGTTGGTATCTCAACCCTCCCAATACTGTATCTATGGAAGAGGCCTCTATCAACTCTGGACTGGTTGAAGTAGATTCCAGTAGGGTTGATGATGAGATTGATCGTGGAACAGTTGTTTTTGTTTTGGTTGTCACTTGAGTAGTGGTAGACTTGGTGCCATGTTCCGTAAAACTGCGGATGTTTGTTTGTGATTAGGATACAATAAGAAAAACAAATAACATTTAAACTAAAGAGTCCACATTAATTATATTAGATCATCTTGTTTTTGATATTTTTGAACTCGTGTCCAATTTGATAATACTTTCACTTATCCAGATTTTACATATACATAGATACATACTTCCTTCCACTTGCTACGATCGAAACACACTTCTTTCGCTTCATTCGCACTCATTAGTCGCCTCATACATGCCCGTCGGTTTAGGGTACTCTTGACTTGGCCTCTTTTCTTCTTGATTTTACGATACGAGATTACCAGATTTTAAGTATGTTATAATCAATCTACAAATACAATTTATACGGTTTGCTGACAATATAGCTGCGTTAGCCGAAAGCTCAAACCAGCTAGAAGAGCTACTAACGGACATGAACCAGGTTTTTGAGGAATTTGGTTTGAAAATCAATGTGGAAAAAACCAAAACACTTGTAACGTCAAAATCAATAGCCAGGCATAGACAGATTAAAATAAATTCCACAGTATTAGAGCAGGTTAAACAATTTAAATATCTGGGCAGTCTTATTACCAGCGACTCAAGATGTACACCTGATATAATTGCTAGGATAGCGATGGCCAAGCAAGCTTTTAATAATATAAAGTACCTTTTCAAAGCCCGCATAACAAGAACAATCCGAAAAAAGCTTATAAAGGTGTATATCTGGAGTATCGCTCTATATGGCAGCGAAACGTGGACAATGAATAAAAAGGATAGAGAAAGACTGGAGGCATTTGAGATGTGGTGTTGGCGAAGAATGGAGAGGATAAGTTGGACTGAAAAGAAGAGAAATGAGGAGGTATTACAGATTGTGGGAGAAAAGAGAAGTTTACTTAGATCTATTGAGAACAGAAGAGGAAAGATGCTAGGACATTTGATACGACATGATTCCTTCATAAAAAACATCATAGAAGGAAAAATTGAGGGGAAAAGGAAGAGAGGAAGACCCAGACGGACGTTCCTAGAACAGGTGAAGGAAAAGGCGGGTGTCATGTCGTATCAAGATGTTAAAAAGAAGGCAGAAAATAGGGAGGGATGGAAGAGGCTCCACCGACAAGAGCTTAGCTCTTAAATAAGAAGAAGAGAAGAAGAAGATAATCAATCTCCCTACGTATATTCATTAACTGTTCATAGAATGTATATTAATGCATAAATGTAAGTATATTTACTTCAGCCAATCTAAAATCCTCTTGCAGTTTTACATTTTCCGGACATTTCCCCTGTAAAGTAAAATAACCAAACACTCCACACACAGAATATATTAAAAATACAATCAGTTTAAACATTGTTGTTGATTAAAATATAAAAGACACTGTTGTTAACGACACTGAATACGAAAACATAATAAACTTATTCTCCTTCTTATAAAGTTACAGGTTATCGTAAATATGAACTTTAATAAGAGATAAATTATTGTTATTGACTTGATATAAAACAAACATCTAATAAATATACATTTCTGAGAAATTAAAAGGGATAATAAACTTTTCCTTATTTACTCCTTATTTTTTAAACCTACTTAATTTACTTATGTTTTAAATACGTGTTTATTTTAACAAATGTAAACAAGTCAATGGATAGGTAAGTTCAGAGGAAACTCCACAAATACATATAAAAAAATAGATTATGATATTGAACCTGACCTCTATGATATTGAACCTGACCTCTAAAGAATTGTTCACATTACAACAAAATACTTAATAACTATTGTATTTAAATCAATGTTCCAAGAACTTTTACTTGGGGTCCTATAATTTATCTAAATAATGTTTACCTACTAAAAGTGTAAGTATTTTATCAAATCAAATCAGCTGCAAGTCATGTAATCTAAATCGAAAATAATGATTAAGCTAATTGATATTGTATTTTTTTTAAAGTAGGTTAAGTTTTAGCGTTTCAGTTTATGATCATCACGATAAAATCTTCAAAAATGTCTGTTTCAATTGTCTTGAAACGTGTATTAGTACTAGAGGCTGCCCGCAACTTTGTACGCATTAATCGTCATATCTTGGGAAAAAAACGTCATATCGCAATACAGTATAGCCTATATGTTATTCTGATATTACATAAGCTTCAATATTAAATAAGAAAAAAGAAAAGAAGAAAAAAAAGAATGTAATTGAAGTCTTTTAGAAATATGCTGTACATTTTGTATAACTTCTCTTTTTTTCTGTCTCTATGTACTTACAATAAACTATTAAATAAATAAATATTTCCAAATTTCATCAAAATATGTATATCAGTCGTTTTTGTGTGAAAGAGTAACAAACATCCATCTGTCCATCCATTCATCCATCTATCGGCATAGACATTGATATTTCTAATATTAGTAGGATGCAATGGTACAGCATAAGATGCACACGTAATGACCTTGAGGTTCATCAACAATTTGCGCATTTAGGAAACTCTTGTCTCACAAATCTAAATTCATGCAAAGGATGTTAGCGTTTATAGGAAACTGTACACTAGACTATTATTTTCAATATGAAACTGCTTTAGGAGGGGTCGTATCATTGGATAATTATCGCGTAGGATGCGTCTGGCCATCATTCGATACTTCAGACTCACTGTGACGACTCCATTTTTTTAAAGATCACCATGTTTTTGTTTATATTATGTTCTTGTCTGGTTGGGGTGTTTGGCGCTGAGTTTACTCTGCCCGGAGAGTGTCCCAAAGTTAATATACAGGATAGTCTTGATCAAACAAAGGTATGGTTAACTTTGTATTTTTGTTTTGCTTTGTTTTTGTTCTTACAAGATTAATAACTGACATGTAGTCACGTCAAATGTCACTCTTGGAATTATTTCGGTTCATTTGTTTCTTCATGATATCGATGCAGCTCATATTCCGATACGATAGAAGGTAAGGGACTTATGTTGCTCGAAGACACAGCCCTTTACCAGACAAGGGCGCTGTTCTCTACTTTGTTAGATTCAGTTCCCTGTTTCACAATATACGGATAAAATTTAACTGACGGATTAACCTATGTCCATTTCATCAAACATGACATTTTAGATAGAGACAGGTATAAAATATCTGTCAGATAGATTTTATCTGTATAGATTGTGAAACAGCCCATACTAAGTAATTCCATTTTTACCACAAATGTCTTTTTTTTCTTTTTTATTCCATTTGCTTATGAGAAGTAATCTTCGAGCTCGAAAATTCCAACTAATTAATACCTCTTAACAGTTTGCAGGTATCTGGTACAATGTAGCAAGCTACGCGAGCGATGGCAGACCAATCTACGACTGTTCTAATCTGGATTTCCAAGAAGACAATCTGGGATATACCCTGAGAGAAACCTACGTGGTGGACGAACAAGGAAACAAGACTCAGAAGTCTTACTTTGCGAGGGTTGATCCTACCTTTGATGCTGGTAATAAGGCTCAGTTTATTGTAAGTCATGAAGATGGAGGTGAGTGATAATTAAATCTATTCTAGATAGAATACGAGTAGATACTATTAACATGGTAATTCAATTGCATATAAACACGAAACTTGGGTAGTTCTGTCAAATATTTGAAACTTTCGTTTTATAAATGATATTATACATAATTTAAAATATCATTAGCTGTACGTACGTATAAGAGCGCTTGTAGACGTCCGTTTTTTTTCACCGAAAAATAACGGGTCCGGGTTGTCTGTTACACGGTGGTGTAAGTATGGTTTATAATGAACGTGTGTACACGCCATTCGGACAGCCATTCGGCAAAAAAATATATGGCTGCCGTTTTTTTTTTCGGATGGATGTCCGCTGCGTCTACAACCGCTCTTATCCTGGAGGTATATAAAGACTAATCGTCATATAAAAAAATTGATTGTTTATTCTCATCACATTCTAAACTTGTTTGTTGTTTAGATAAAGTGCTGCAGTTTCCATTCTTCATACTGTCCACGGATTACGATAACTACGCTATCGCTTACACCTGTAAGACTTTGAAGAAGAAACAACGCACTCATTACGGTAAATTTGATCTTCATTTAAGACAATTCTACTGAGGAAATAGTGCATGTTTTTACGTAGATATTTTTGTCTGTAAGCCGTGCTTCGCCAGTACCTACCTACTAAGGGCTAAAACATAAATTCACGACACGATGCGACGTGCGACGTGATACGACGCGTCGTGTCGCGTCGCGTCGTGAATTTATGTTTTAAGGCTTCTAAAGGCTTCTCACAAGCATTTTGTTCATTTGTGTCCTAATTATTTAAGTATCTATGTACGGAAGGACTGCCTATGCTTATTATCGACTTCAATAACAAACTTGAAGAACTTATCTCGTCTACCTTTTGCTTTTCATTAATACGTCATTTAAAATCAATCATTTCGCTCTATTTCCAGTATTCACGTGGGTCCTTACCCGCAACAAGGAGAAGCTTCAAGGCGACGTTTTGAAAAAAGTAGAGAATGCTCTCTCTAAATACACTGAGCTGGCTGAACATCGCCATTCTTTCGTTTTCAAAGATTTCTCTGAAGCCAGCTGTGGTTACACTAATAAGTTTGAAAGTGATTTCTTTACTAGCAACTTCTGGTAAAAAGTGACCTTCCTAATTCGTCTGTGATTGATTAATTAAATAGTTTTGCTGATTATCTTGTTTCTTTATTGTTGGCCTGTTCAAATATGCTCTACTAGAATTAGGTTCGAAAGAATTTGCTGCAAGAGTTTTTCAAGCAAACCTCTTTAAAATTCATGTTCACTCCGTCTCGTTATTGATCATCTGGTGAATCATTTTCCTTAGGTACTTACGTACGTAGTGTAATGAGTCTGACAACAAGTTACTTAGTATTCTATGGTTTTACATACATAGTTTGAGTGACAATCTTCTTCAAATAAAATGGAATTCGATATTTGAAAATAAGAACCTAACTCGTACCTAGTTACTCCTAACCACTCTTATTTAAATAGATACCTACATAGTTATTTACCACAAAATTAAGAAAGTGCAGACGGGTGCTCCGCTTCTCTTGTTACGTTTATCTTTTTCCAGTTAATTTCAATTTTGATAAATTAACAATAATCAATCATTAAAGATTATTATGGATTTTCAGTGAAGCGAAGTCTCCGCAGCATCATTATCTCATTTTATCATAAATGTTGGTTTTAACCGCAATAAATGTTAATAAAAGATTATATAATTTTAATTAAATTAGTTTTTATTATCTTATCCAATTGGTTTACTAATCCTATAAAGCTGATGAAATTATTGTGTTACTTATTATTAATACTGCTTTGGTTTCGATACAATATTTTACGGGTTTACTTGCATTGCGATTATATTTGTTAGTATTAAAGCAAAATCAGATTTTACGAACAAATTCAAGGTTATTTACGAAGCAATGTATTTCTATGAACTTTTTCAGTCTTCGTCCTTAGGACTTTGGCTTTGGTGCTTCAGTGATGACGCTGCTGCTGGTAAACTTGCAGCCTTCATCAGAGAAGTCGGTCTTCACGAACTTGGTGGCGTCCAGCTCCTTGGCGTGGGCTTTCAGGAAGTCATCGACAGCTGTCTTCGAAGCTCCTTCAAGTTTTTTGGTGCGGGACAGAATCCAGGCAAAGACTGCAAGGGGAAAATATAGTTTCATTATTAAGATGTTCAGAAGAAATCTCATAGAGAAGTTGTTTAAAAAAATCTGGTTATGTGTACTTATTAAGAGGATGGTGAGCCAATCGTGCGCCGCGCGATTCTCCATAAATTTTTGGTAAAAATATTATTTCGGAGCATCACCTTTCTCAACCCCTAAACCTATCCGTAATTAGACAATTTTGGTATCATTTGATTCAGTACACCTTAATCTAGGTCCGTACGTATTCATTGGCAAGCTGTAACTTTAAACGAACAGATACAGTAACGAGGTTCTAGTATGAAATTACGCGTGTTTCGGTTACCCTTTGATACGCGGCAAAAACCGACAATCGTCGACTCACCGCAAGCGGCTCGTGGCGCGTTCACGTACATAGAATGTTTTTGTTACAGTATATGCAAAAGTTACAGACTTACAATGAATTATACTCGCCAATGAATACGCCCTTTTATTATCAACAAGGTTCCATACCTTCATGGTTCTTCTTCTTGTCGTCATATTTGCAGTTGTAGGCGATAGCGTAGTTGGTGTAGTCAGTTGCTACTACCATCAAAGGAGACTCTCTCACGACATCTGAAACGAAATTAAACTCTTTAAATAAATTTTAAAAAATAACATGCTTAAATCTCTAGAAGGTTCTAAATTTTGAAATAAAACTTTTTGGTAGCATCTTTTGAAAAGCGTCATTTGGAAACAAAAGACGTTCGTTATTGAAATGTCAATTATATATTTTGAGTATAGAATTTATAAGGAGGAGCCATACCGTCTGGATATGCGTGCCTGGTCTGGCGCAAAATGGCAACTTTTTGTATGGTATTACTTATCGTCTGGCAGGTCATCTACCAAGAAAACTATGAAAAAACTTGGCGCAACCTTGGCACGCTGCCATAAACTCATTTGTATAAGAAAAAAAATGGGGCCACTCCTTATATTCCTTCCTCTTTGGTTGTATACCTACTTGGATTAATTGGTTTTTTGTATTGATAGTCCAGATATATTTTAATTATTTATTTAGGTAAATTAATTCTTGCAAGCCATAGTAGTCTAGTTATACTAGAAATAAAAGTTGATAAATATACATATTATCAACGAAAGTAAAAAATTACAAGATTGTCATTTGTTTTTCAGTGTAACCTGTTTGGTGACGTCACGTGTTATTCAGTCTGGTAAGTGAATACGATTATACAGGGTGACTTTTAATTAACAAACAACTTTTACTATGGGATCAAGTTTGAAATCAAAAGTCACCCTGTATATATCATTCTAAGCATCGCACTAATCTTAAAATATATCTATTGATAAGTACTTTTTACTTAATACTTTAACTGAGTTAATTAATTTTCACAGAATCAGATAATCTTATCAGAGAACAGAAATGAATCACGTGTTGTTTTTTTTATATGCAGGGGAAGACCCTAGTTATACGGAACTTACTACTGTAAGGGGCTGTTTCATCATCAATAGATAACATTTATCTGGCAGATATTTTAAACCAACCTCTAGAGTTTCTTGCTGGCTTCTTCTCTGGGGAATCTGCCTTCCGAAGTCAGCGTAGCTTCCCTCCTTTAATGTTTTTCTTTGTTTGGTTCTTTAAATTCATTATTATGTTTTTTATTTTATTTTTTACTTTGTGACGAATTCAAGTGTAAATTTAATGTTACCTACGAATAAATTATTTTTGAATATTTTTTTTTTTCTGTCTCTGTCTAAAACGTCATGCTTTATGAAATAGACATAGGTTTATCTGTCAGTTAAATTTTATCTGAAGGTGGTAAAACGGGCACTAAATATCTTGAGCACTTATCAGTTACCAAATACCAAACACTCAATACATAAAAATGACACACCTTATAGATTAGGTATCTGATTGTACTTCGTTGATTATTCTGTCTGAAAAGTACTTTTTTGCAAAAAAGTGTTTTGGATTTTTTGCGATAAATAAGTACTTATACTTACTCATCTACTCTTTTAATATGGGACGTTAGTAACTACTTAGTAATCTGTGATATAGATATCTACTTAGCACCAAAACACACGGTGAAACGAAACTGCAACACACACTGCACGACGCAACTAGTCTGAAACGTTTCGTTTCAGTTGCGTCGTGTGTAGTTTTCTAAAGAAGTCTACTATAGTAGAAAATTCGATGCAACTCAAAAGTAACTAGCAGTTTCAGTTGCGTTGCATTTGCGTTTCACCGTGTGTTCTGGGTCTTAAGATACACAATCAGAGAGGAATTTTGGTATTCCAGATCGACTCCAGATCTCAATACTTTTAGGCCGACTTCTACCTCTGAGGCCGTCAAGCGGCATCCAGTTTATTTTTTTAGCCTATGTTGTCCCACTGCTGGGCACTAGCCTCTGCCATGCCCCTCCACAGATTTATGTCGGTGGCTGTTTCCCAATAAATGCACTTATGTCGTCGCTCGTTTTTTGGGCCTACCTCGGCGGTGCAGCGTTGGCTGTCATCTGGCACCCATTTTATTAATGATTTCTCCAATTTTTCTCCAACGCAGTCGGTTCGGATGTCTTTGTAACTACTATTATTATGAATATACTAACCACCAAACTTGAAGGAAACCAGCAGTTTTCCAGCCTTGTTCGCGTCAGGTGCAAGTTTGGCGGTGCCTTCAATGAAAGCTTGGACGCCGTTGACTACGTGAGTGTTCTTTACTTTGACGACATCGCCCTCGACTTTGTACTCAGCTGATGCGCATTTGCCGTTCTTCTCCGCTTCCGTTGGGTATTTGGAGATCTCGTACCAGGTTCCTGCGTACTGAGAAGGTAAATGGTAAATTGTTTGCGTACCGTGTATGTAAAAAGTAAACGGCTTGTTTCATGCTACGTTTCATGATTCAATATTTAAGAGCAGGAGCGTAACGGACTACGATTTCGGACAAGTCACCATAATGATTATTGTTAGCCTTGAAAATACCTATCCTACGATAGTACTGTTATCGCTATTGAGACGGATACCAAAATGCCCATTCTCCTTTAAAATTGTAAACATTACAAAATGTTTGGAGGAAACTTTGCACTGCCAATAAAGCGTTTAGCGGTTGAAGTTTCCTTCTATTTATTTTGGAACTTAAGAAGACTGAATGGAACATCTTTTGATAAGGACTCCTCACAATTTCATTAGAATATTTAAGTATCCGATGTCCATTCTGACTTTGTAGTTATTAACATTAATTCATACTGTCCATTCATTTATTATTTTGCTATTATTTTTCTCTTAAAAAATCTGATCTTCAGGTACATTTTTTCTTTTCAAAACTTTCACAAAAACATAAAAAGCTAGATAGGCCTCAGATCAGCTTCAACGACCACCTTAAAGTGTGACATAATAATTTCATTGTCACGGACGAATCAATTGTCACTGACATCGAATCGACCTTCACGGTTGACCAGCGAAGTCGATGACTCACATTACTCATTATTGACAAACATTATCTCATTTATCGATTGTCCAAACGAACGCAGATTACCGGAACCGCCTCCATTGATCTGATTGGAAAATTAGCGGTTTTGTAAATTGACTTGATGAATAGAATAATTGACCGCACCTTGCTTTTTTTCTGTATTGATGCTTGTTCGAGAAGCTTGTTTGTCTGTTACTATAATGATTACAAAAAAAAACTATACAAATACTAGTTATTATAGTCAAATTATAATCACATAATAACGATGCTCTATTTAAAACGTAATGTTGAAAAAAACACTGAAAGATAATTCTTCTTTTTTTGATTACCTGTACATAGTTGGTAATTATTTATGACGGTTCACAAAGTACCGTAAGCAAGTAAAATTTCTGCTCGGCACGTAAGTAAAGTACCGCGCAAAAATTTTATGAGAAGTTACATCACATAACATTGATTCGGCTGGTTTATTTATCCATCGATACATACGTATATAGCCGCATTTATTGGCAAACGTCCTGAAAACTGCCAGCCCTTCGTTAAGACAGAGCAGATTGAAAGCTCATTGTTCTCAATCGACACTCATCTTAACAAGATATGGTATATATTGGCTATTAATGACGATCTAAATCTTTCTTTCTGCTTCTGGTTGTCATTAAGCTGTATCTCTTGCTAAAGCTAGCTCTAGCTAGCTAGCTCTAAAGCTAGAACAGGAAGTAACTATTTAGTAATCTGTGCTACAGCATAAAACTACATAAACTTAATACAGCTATCTACATGTTCTGTTGGTGTACATGACTGAAAAGTACAAAAAAAATATATGCAACTTACCGAACTAAGGTTGAAATCAGCTACTGGCTTCAACTCATGGCATGGGCCATCATGGATGACGTTGGCCGAAGCCACAGCCAGCACGGTGACCAAGAAGAATCTCAACATGATTGGTTAAAGAGTGATTAAGTCTGCCTCTCGAACGCGCGACGGTACACTGGCGACCACAAGCGGTTGCACCCTTTTATAACAAACCACTACAGAGGTCATGGACGGGAGGAAATTTTCGAGAATTTAATAGAATAATCGACCAATCTTCTTCGATGAGTTCACTTTAGTTCACTCCTATGCGTTACTATGACAACGGAAATAAGAGAATCAACTTAAATTCGCTTGGAAAACATTACTGATAAAACATCGTCGTAAACAGAGATGGACGGGACTTTTTTTGTTACCAAAAAATTGATATTCTCATTCGATAGCTTTTATCTCCTTTTATCTAATGATTGACGCTATCACGAGGAAACGAGAGCAAAAACTCGGTTTATGATATCTAAACACGAATTAATTTTATATCCTAAATATACTTAAATCATATATGTAAAAGAATTGTTGCTATATAAGCCAGACTTTCTTGTAAGTATGTTTAAATGGTGCTAATTAATGCTAATAAAATCCACCTTTGTGCTTTACTCGGGGTTTCCCGAAAATCATACCTACCTAGTCAAACAAGTAAATATTAATAAACAAGTAAGTATTAACAAAATTTTCAAAAGATCAAAAGTATTCAAAAAGGGATTAAGATTGGGTTAAGACATAAATTCAAAAGGCAGGATAAAAACAACAAGTTTATTTTCTGAACAGTTTATTGTCATTTTGTCTTAATTTATTATAAAAAAATTGCATTTTTTATAATTTCTATAATTTCTATTCTCAAGAAGGTAAACGATAAACAGGCACATACACATATGAGTCAATTGATGAGTATTGCTATCATCGTTTGATAACAATTATAATAAAGGTTACATTTTTAAGACAAAAAGTGCAGGAGCCGACGACCAGAAAAGGGCATTTGACCATCCATGATCCGTATCAAATCAGCTGATCATCGGAATAGGAGCGTGAACACAATAGGACGAAAGTACTTATTTTGTTATAGCATCTGATTATTTTTCAATGCAATCATCTTAAATAGGTATCTAACACCGTTCCCAATATTATTTATATCTATTGTTTTGCCCTGCTGGAGAAAGAAATAGTTATCTATCTTAGAATTTTTGTCCCAATAAACCTACCGGTGTCAAAATATTTATGGAATTCTTCTGAAGGATAAATCAAAAGTTTAATAAGTCTTTTGCTTGACATAAGGTGTGAACAATCACAACCCTATTTGCACTACTCAAATATTGCAATATTTATTAAATATTCTTACATCTACTATATAAAAATAAGTCGGGTTTTCCTTCCTGACGCTATAACTCCAGAACGCACGAACCGATTTCCACGGTTTTACATTCGTTGGAAAGGTCTCGGGCTCCGTGAGGTTTATAGCAAAGAAAATTCAGGAAAAAATTCAACAGAAACGCGGGAAAATCTTTTTTCACATACAGAACTTTGAGGCGGTACGAAGTTCACCGGGTCAGCTAGTAATATTATAAGTATATTATATAATAGAGTTTGCAAGTAACAAATAGATTGAAGGACAGAATAAAGTGGTCCAAATAGAATGCAATGGCCTAATAGTGGAAAGTTAAACGGAAAAGGGTAATTTGAGAGCTTGCGATCATCCGATCACGACTGATTTTATTTGGCGAGCTACTCAATTGAGTAATGTGTGTTGTTGCTGCGGGGGGCATCTCGAAAATTCATCGGGTAAGAGACATTGCAGACGTAGGCGCGTTTGCGGAGCGTACGCGTTTTTTTACCGCTACCAAAACGCGACGACAGATAGTCCAAGAGCCTGAGAGCCCTATCTTCCTCACGTTCGGAAAGCTGAATGTTCTTCTATGCGTGTACCCAACATAGGTATGCTGTAATTTAGTCTGAACTTCCTTAAATTCATACATTTTTAGATTTTTCAAAGAAATAACTAAAATCTGAGATCAACGTGCTTTTGACGCAAATTAAAATAGTCATACTTAATATGTAAGTAATAAAGTCTTAATATGGCTAGTCTTTATTACTAGTTTACGCAAAATCATTGAAAAAGAACACAATATTTTGCTATGATGCGTATTATCGCCCTTTCCTGCTACTGAACCGCTTCTATCTGTAATGTGTCAAAACGCATGCAAAACGTGCGCGTTTTGGTAGCGCAAAAAAAACGCGTACGCTCCGCAAACGCGCCTACGTCTGCAATGTCTCTAGGGTCTGCTGCCACCTTGTTATGCGTTGTCGGTCCGGTTTTTTATCGGACTTCAATTTTTATGTAAGGCGACGTCAATCCAACAATTTCAAACAAAATGTTTTTTCAAACAAAATCTGACCGCGACTTCGCACGCATTTATCGTCATGTCTTGAAAAAAAAACATGCTATCTTAAAATTATAGCCTATGTGTTATTCTGATGTATAAGCTACAATATTGCCATCTAAATTTCATCTAAATCTGTTCAATAGTTTTGACGTGAAAGAGTTACAAAAATACATCGGCACAAACATTGGCATTTATAATATAAGTAGTATTACAGACTGAAGTAGGCACATACATAAACTATTTATAGGTAACTAATGATAACGAAAATGCATTGTTTATTAGATAAAGTTTTTACCTACCTCTAACTAAAATATCATTGAGCAAGGTTCGATAAAAATGCGATATTTTCTATTAACTATAAATAAACAGATTATAGACAAAAATAGTAAATAACAAATTTTTTTTAGATCTTTTTAAAACTTTTATTGCTCAGAATTGTTTTCAAATAACAATTGAATAACAGTACCTAAAGAGAACCTTAATTTATGAACTGAAATATGAAAACATGTTTTAAACAATTGCTTAATATAAATATAGGTAACTTATATAATCAATTTCATTTTATTTCAACGTTCAGATGATTTCATGTCTAAGCTTGTGTAGAATTCTAGACATGAAATCATTCTGTCTAGAATGATTTCATGTCTCTCTTGTTAGTACCCTTTTCCTAAGGGTGTTAAGCTTAGACATGTTAAGGTACGTACTCATTAGCTGTAACCGTAACCGTTGCATTCACCTTAACAACCAAGAAATATAGAGTGGACTTAGTTTGCTATAATTGTTTGCGAACCTGCTGCGAGCGCACACCCTATGTTTTTTGGCTAAAACCACGGTTGCAGCTTGCTAATGAGTAAGCACCCTAATTTGATTAATATTCTAGACAAAATAGTCACACAAAAAAGAAGAGTGATGAAGAATTCAAGTGAGCTAGAAAAGTTAAGGGTCTAATCGAATCTTCATAGACCTAAATTTTGTAAATATTTTGTAGGTAGGTAAGTTACTAAGATACAACTTTAATTACAAGTAAACAGAAGCCCAAATTATCAAAATTTTGTCGTTCAGCAACATGTACCTACTGTGCGCATATTTGCTTCTTGAATGATCCCCTTGGTAGATAATAAATGAATGCCTACAGAAAGGCTAGAAATACCTGTAGCTAGCACACTAATTTCCTGATTAAGTATATATTAATTTTGTCAAAGATAAATATCATGATAAGATTTAATATAAGTATCGAATTTTTGAGATAACAGCCCATTATTTGGGTTCCAAAGTTATTGAGTGGTTGTCGTAAAAATAATGATCTCATGATGCCACGAATTGGAACCGTGGTTTTTAGTTTTATAAGCCTTTTTAGTGTTGGCAGTGCACAGTTTTTGCAAAGTGGACAATGTGATCCCAATATATCGTTGCAGGAAAATTTTGATGCCAGCCAGGTATGTCCAAGACCAAGATCATTAATGCTTTCAAATGAAACCTAGAAGTACCTCAATAGATCGTTAAAAGAACTTTTTCTCTATCTCTATTAGTTCTGAGAATTAGTTATAAATTTATTATCAGAAACCTACCTAATAACTATTACCAGTTTTTTTTCCTTTTAATCTTTTCTTCCATATTACTAAGTTTCTGCTCCAATGATGTTTTTACGGCACCATCTAGTACTATGAAAGTTGTTTGGGTTAGTACCTACTGTCGCTGTCTGTAGTTCCTTTGTGGACTCTGTCAGTTCTATACTGTTTATTATAGAAACTTCCAGATATTTTTATCTCCTCAAGCAGTCACTAACTACACTTGCATCATTTGTTTAAGTCGTACCTATAACTTTGGCACTATTAACACATATTTAAGAATATTGCACCTTATTAATTTATCTAATCAAAAAAATATTCGATGGAAGATAAAGTTTAATTTTCGACTGCAAGCCCCCAGTTACAGAATGAAAAAGATAAAAAGTTTTCTGGGCCTCCAATTATGTTGATATCAGCATCAATAGCAAACGCTTAAATAACAACATCGAGTTTTTATCGTGGATAAGACTATTAAAACAGGAGTGGTCTTACGTCATTGTGTTATGCATATTTTACTGCTCTGTGACTTCGTTTGTCGTAGTTTACGCACCCAATGAGTACATTTCTGATCATTTACGCTATTGGTTCTAGTACTAGTTCTAGCTGCCAGTTCTTTTGTATTCTGATCATTAGGCGAACTATTTGCAACGCCTGCAATGAGCACCGTAGCTAACGCTTATATAAGTAACCACAATTGAGCAGTGCCTATTACCTGTTTAGCTAAATCTGATTAAATCGCAATTTTTTTATAGATTATGTTTGTGTATGCTACTGTATCGTTTAGTAATTTTCGTAACTGAAAAGTAGTTTATGAGCCTTTTATATTTCACTTCCGGGTAAAAGCCCCCACATCCTTCCATCATGGTTAACTGGCTAGAAGTTTCCGGGAATAGGGCTTTCCCTATCGCCGATAACATTTGGCCAGTTTGTCTAGTATGCATCCAAATCGTCGCGCCATCTCCACTTAGGCCGACCTCTAACTCTGTAGCCGTCGAGCGGCAAGGGCAAACAACAAATAATTGAAAAATTATTTCTATCTGTTCCTAGTTTACCGGAGTTTGGTATGAAGTAGGAAGATCAGACAACCCAACACAACAAGGAGAGTGCTCGAGTTTAAACATAGTTAGTGCTGATGGATCATATACCTTCACTTACAATGCTCTTAACAAGAACATTCCAGAACAGCAGTCAGCTGTAGGTGCCCTTCAAACTGGAACTGCCAGGTTTTTGGTGAATCTCAATAATGCTAGTAAGTTACTCACGAAAACATGATAATACAAGTATTTTTCTAGTACAATTAGGTGAATGAAATAACTTAAGATAGTCTTGCGACCTGTCGTGGTCTGATGATATAGGGATAGAAATACTCAAGAGTACGTACCCAAAGAAAACTTTACATTTTAGTATTTTTAAACGACTTCAAAAAAAAGGAGGAGTTTCTCAATTCGACCGTATATTTTTTTTTTTTTTTTTTTATGTGTGTCCACGCAAAACTTCGTCGTTTATGAACCGATTTTGATGATTCTTTTTTTGTTGGAAAGGAGGTATCCCGAGGGTGGTCCCATGGTAAGGAAACCAGGATCTGATGGTGGAATCCTGGAGAAATCGAGGGAAACTATCGAAAAAACTGTATTTTCGACTAGTCTGTTTCTTATGTTTCTTCACACAACTTCGTCGTCCATGAACCGATTTTGATTATTCTTTTTTTGTTGAAAAGGGGGTATCCCAAGGGTGGTCCCATGGTAAGGAAACCAGGACCTGATGGTGGAAACCTGGAGATATCGAGGGAAACACTCGAAAAAATTGCATCGCGACTAGTGTGTTTCTTAATATTATGCAATAATAAGAATTTTAAAGCCCTAATATTTAATGAGGGTCTGACGTTGACCTGATGATGGAGCGGAAAGGCAGTCGAGGGAACTCGACAACGGTTTACAGCAAGTACTTTGTGTTTGGGCTTGATTAACTTATATTATTGAGACCTTTCATCTAAATGGGTTGTGACTGTTATTAGGGGTCTGATAATGAAAATGAAGGACAGTCAAGGGACACTAAAAAATGTGAAATAAAAAATTTTTGCCAAAAAAGAAACAACTTCAAAACAGAAACTAAAAAGTATGAAATAAATTAACTTGTACAGAAAATTTCGAGTTTATAAGTGATTAAAAGAAACATAAACAATTAAATAATTATGTCTTTAAAATTTTTGAAGACGGTGCCACCTGTTTCCTTGAGATGTGAAAAAGATTGAAGTACCTATATTACCTATATCTAGTTATTGTTTTACTTGGCACCGTCTTCAAAAATTTTAAAGACATAATTATTTAATTGTTTATGTTTCTTTTAATCACTTATAAACTCGAAATTTTCTGTACAAGTTAATTTATTTCATACTTTTTAGTTTCTGTTTTGAAGTTGTTTCTTTTTTGGCAAAAATTTTTTATTAACAGATTTTTTTACTTCCAGTCACAGAATTTTGGATACTTGGAACGAATTACCAAAATTTTGCTGTGGGATACAGATGTGAAAATGTCAATGCAGACCAAAGGAACGGTGAGTGTTATAACAATTTTATTAAAGTATCATTAAAATTAAATAGTTTTCTATCAAAGTTTCGAATTACGAATTGGAAAAAATTCAAATAACGACTAAAATTTGAATTTATTTGCAGTTTACATCTGGCTATTATCAAGAAGTACAACAACTAACAATGATTATGTTACCACAATCAATGATGTGCTAGCACCTGTAAATGTTACTATAACTGACCTGAAAGATGTAGATCATTCTGAAAACGCTTGCACCTCACTGCCTGTCATACCAAGTGGCCAAGCTGTAATAATCCCCGGACAATGTGATCCTAATATTAGTTTGTTGACTAGCTTCGATGCTGCGAGAGTAAGTTCTTATTTATTAGAATATTCATCTGAATGAGTTTCTATGTGAAAAAGTATCGAGTAATGAATTCCGTTGATTTTTATTTTTTTGAAATGAATCCCAAATTTTATATCATCAAATAAGTATATTTATTTTTATGAACAAAATTATTGATATTTAATTTATAGATATTCAAATTTTATGAACTGTGTATAAATCAAGGAATGATAACATATTCTCTCATGAGAAAATCACACCTTACTTTTTTTTCAGTTCATTGGTAGATGGCACGAAATCTACAGTTATTACTCTGAGAATGCTGTTGGAAGCTGCGCAAGAGCTGATTACAGTCTAGGGGATGGTGTCGTTGATGTTGTCAACAGCCAAGTTGTAGATCAGACCCTCGACACGATCTCTGGCTTTGCTCAAGTCGTCCCTGACAACAATGGCCGTCTCACTGTTTCATTGGAAATTTTCCCTAATTGTAAGTTCAGAATCTACTGCATAGCTAATTTATTTATTGTTATTGTTATCTCGTTTTTAGGTGCAACTAGTGATTTAAGTACATAATTCTTTCTTTTGAATTTTGGCACTTGTCTTTTGATATGTCACATATTAATTATTATAGTATTGATAACGATGAAGAGTTACAAAACCTGTAAGGCCTAGAAAACCAAACACGATGCAACTAATCTGAAACGTTTCAAACTAGTTGCGTCGTGTGTGGTTTTCCTGAAGGAGTCTATAGCAGAAACTTAGATGCAACTCAAAAGTAACTAGCAGATGCAATTGCGTTTCCCCGTGTGTTCTGGATCTTAGTTGAGCATTGTGTAATAAAATCTATTTTTGTAAGTGTCGATTCTAATGTTTGCACGCTTTTTAGTTCCGTTTTGTTTCATGAAATCATTGAAGTGTTCGTAAGTCAATAAACATTCAAACTGATTGATGATAATGATGATAACTATCATTATCGTACTTACTGAATTATGTAAACAATTAGGTATGGGTGTCTTTTCAAATCCTTCTCGAAATATTTTCAATGAATTTACAGATAAGTACGATATCTTTATTATCCTAGTAATTATCAGTTGAATCATCGATATCACCGGTAGATAAAAATAACGAAAATAATCTACCGGTAACTTTATCATAACTTCATCAACAAGTTTTTCGCAAATTCTTGTGACGTTAGAATTTAATTATTTTGATGTTCACATTTTACCTCTGTTATTGTTTCATTTAAAATAGGTACTTATATAAACACTCCAGTGTTAATGTTATTTACTATTTTGAGTCTCAGTCGTCTACAGTTTTGAAGACCTAGACTTTAAAATTATGTAAAATGTTTCAGTCTTCGTCGAACAAGATTTGTGGGTAATAGATACCGACTATGACAACTACGCCATCACTTATAGTTGCAGCGATGTCACTAACACCACTAAGAGAGGTAATTGCTAGTTACATCGTAATAGGTATCTCTACAAATGTATTTTAAACATTCCATAGTAATCCATCTACCTACCAGTTGAGCAAATGCAATATTGTATATTCTATTCTAAATGCATTTCTCATCTTTATCTCACACCATTCCAGCCATTACATTCAAACTTTTGATGGAGACTATAAACGCGAGATAAAATATGATGACAACATTTTGTCAGGTTGCGTTTACTAATGCTGCTGAGTTAGTATGTCAATAATTCCCTTATTTCCCTTGCAGTTTTCAGTTGGATTGTCAGTAGGGAGCGTACTCTCAATGAAACAGCTTTAGCAGCTGTGAATCAAGTGGTCGATTCTATCGTTGACCTGAACTTCATGTACTATGAGCAGACAGATCAGTCTGACGATGGATGTTTCTACTTCCCCGAACCAGTACTTGGAAAGCCTGTAGTCTTCCCTGGACAATGTGATGCAAATATTACTGTTGTTAGCAATTTTGACATCAATCTGGTAAGAAAATTTCAAAAACTGTTGATAGACCTAGAACTACTACCTACCTTATATCAACCCATCAAGAACGTAAAAATATTCATATGATAATTTTCCAGTTCCAAGGTGTATGGTATGAAATAGAAACATACCCAAAAGAGGAATCAGGTGATTGTGTTCGTCACCAATACTCCGCGGGTACTAACAATGTTCTGAATCTCGTTTCGTCATTCAACATTGATCAGAATGCACAGACGTCTAACAGTGTACTCCAGTTCAGTTCAAACGATGGAAGCGCTAAATTCACAATGACTATCAATACTGGCAATGATACTCGTAAGTATAATTGTATAAATTTTTGTGTCCTAGCTACTACGACTAAAAACATTTCTACATAAAACAGTAGGAAAATATTGAAAATCAATGAAGACTTTAAATTAAGAAACAATCAAGGGCAATACATTAAAAATGTTTAATTTCCGCCTTTTCCAGAAATCATTCCGTTCTGGATTCTCGCCATAGATACCCAGTACAACGACTACGCATTGGCATATAGTTGTGTCAGTATAAACGCAGACTACAGGGCAGGTAAGGATTATTTTCATTATTATGGAACATCATCCATTATTAAGGATTTTTCAGCAAACTAATATATAACATAACTTACAGTGTACGCTTGGAAATTAAGCAGGAGTCAACAACCGCTTGGGTCAGAAGCAAATATTGGGATCGATAATGCCATGGCAAATATTGATGTGCTAAATAATGACTATTTTGAAGATGTTGCTATTTCGGAGCTCGCTTGTACCGCTTTGCCGGAAATTCCTGCTGGACAACCCATCATATTAGATGGACAATGTAACCCCAATATTGCTGTGCAACAGAATTTTGAACCTGGAAGAGTAAGTCTCATTTCAGATTCATCGATCCAGGATAACTCAAGTGTCACTGAATTCATATTTTTCACTAAAACTTCTCAACTTATTTTCAGTACACTGGTCTGTGGCACCTCATCGAGACCTACCCATCAGAATTCCAAAATGGAGAATGCAACGACGCTACCTACACGGCTCAAGATGATGGTTCTGTATTGGTCTACAACACTCAAGTCATCAACCAGACCCTGGACACTATCACAGGAACAGCTGTCCTTGCCAGTAATGATGGCAGCGCTAAATTATCTGTCACCTTCCCTGATGGTAAATGTCTCGAAACTATTACATTCTATTACACTGAAGTTTAACAGATCTTATTTTTTAAAATATTGTTTATTTTTCCTTCAGCACCCTTCCCCGTCGATTACTGGGTTATCTCTACTGACTATGATTCATTTTCACTGGTCTACAGTTGTGTCAATTTGAGCAACACAACTCAACAGAGTAAGTCAAACTAAACTTTATTGCTTTTACAAAATGTTGAGAGTATCACCCACACGAGTTTATAACACTAAATATATTTTACAGTTTGGAGTTGGAAGCTCAGCCGCACAAAGTCCTTGACTCCTGAAGCAGAGGCTGCCATAGAGCAGAGTATGAGTAACATTGCAGTACTCAACAACCGGTACTACTACACTGTTGACAACTCTGACGATGCTTGTTTCTACTACCCTGTAGCGGATGGTACACCAGTCTTGTTCCGCGGTCAATGTGATGAAACCATACAAGCTATCCCAAATTTTGATGTTTTATTGGTAAGTTAATGGTTGAGTGTGCGTTCTTGTTAGCTAGCTCATCATATCTTTAATTAAATATTAAGATTCAAAATTGAAATTTGGTTCTGAAAAATCTTTATCTAACTTAACGTTAACTGATTCCAGTTTGAAGGTACATGGTTCGAAATAGAAACATACCCTAAAGATGAATCGGGAGACTGTGTTCGCCATGAATACTCCGCGGGTACTAACAACGTTCTGAATCTCGTTTCATCATTCAACGTTGATCAAAGAGCACAAACGTCTAACAGTGTACTCCAGTTCAGTTCAAACGATGGAAGCGCTAAATTCACAATGACTATCAATACTGGCAATAATACTCGTAAGTATAATTTTATAAATTTAAGTGTCCTAGCTACTAAGACTAAAAACATATCTACATAAAACAGAAGGAAAATATTAAAAAATCTGTGAAGCTCTAAATTAAGAAACATTCAAGGGTAACTTAATAAAAATGTTTAATTTCCGTCTTTTTCAGAAATCATTCCGTTCTGGATTCTCGCCATAGATACCCAGTACAACGACTACGCATTGGCATATAGTTGTGTCAATATAAACGCAGACTACAGGGCAGGTGAGGATTATCTACATTATTATGGAACATTATCCAATATTAAGGATTTTTCAGCAAACTAATATTTAACATAACTTACAGTGTACGCTTGGAAATTAAGCAGGAGTCAACAACCGCTTTGGTCAGAAGCAAATATTGGGATCGATAATGCCATGGCAAATATTGATGTGCTAAATAATGACTATTTTGAAGATGTTGACATTTCGGAATCTGGATGCACCGCTTTGCCGGAAATTCCTGCTGGACAACCAATCATATTAGATGGACAATGCAACCCCAATATTGCTGTGCAACAGAATTTTGAACCTGGAAGAGTAAGTCTCATTTCAGATTCATCGATCCAGGATAACTCAAGTTTCACTGAATTCATATTTTTCACTAAAACTTCTCAACATATTTTCAGTACACTGGTCTGTGGCACCTCATTGAGACCTATCCATCAGAATTCCAAAATGGAGAATGTAACGACGCTACCTACACAGCTCAAGATGATGGTTCTGTATTGGTCTACAATACTCAAGTCATCAACCAGATCCTGGACACTATCACAGGAACAGCTGTCCTTGCCAGTAATGATGGCAGCGCTAAGTTATCTGTCACTTTCCCTGATGGTAATACCCTTGAAATATTAGTATACTTGGCCAGAACCCTAAAATCAGATGTTTCAATTTTTTACGATTAAATGGATTAAGTATAATTAGTTTCTTCAATTTTGTTTCAGCTCCTTTCCCTGTTGATTACTGGGTTATCTCCACGGACTATGAATCATATTCTTTGGTATACAGTTGTGTCAATATAAGCAACACTACTAAGCAAAGTAAGTCTCAATGCATGTAAGTAGCAAATGCTGCCTGAAACTGCAGTTATTACAAAATTACTTACTTTGGTCTTTTCCAGTTTGGAGTTGGAAGCTCAGTCGCACCAAGTCCTTGACTCCTGAAGCAGAAGCTGCCATAGAGGAGAGTATGAGTACCATTGCAGTACTCAACAACCGGTACTACTATACTGTTGACAACTCTGACGATGCTTGTTTCTACTTCCCTGTGCCGGATGGTACACCAGTTGTGTTTCGCGGTCAATGTGATGAAAATATTAACGTGGTCACCAACTTTGATGCTGTTGCAGTAAGTGTAAAATTATAATTTATTTATATCTGGGAGATAACTTTTATGATTCACGCTATAACTTTACCGATTTTGTCTTCAGTTTAATTTGGCAACAAGCTATTAATCTACTTTTTAAAGTAACGTATTATTACAGTAACATGGTTATGCTATTATTTTAGTACATGGGAAGTTGGTACGACATCGAGAGCTACCCACAACTGTTCCAAGATGGAACTTGTGCGACTGCAGATTACGAGCTGAGAGATGGAGGTGTCGATGTATATAACACACAAGTGGTCAACCAGCGTCTAGACACTATTAACGGTCGGGCAGTATTGGAAGACAGTACAGATGGATCTGCTAAACTTATCGTCACTTTCCCAATTGCCGGAACTAACTGTAAGTACTGCTTATTTTCAGTAAAAAGCTGGAACTGAATTAAAGTTAAAGTTTGTGAACCTGGTATTCACAATTTATTACAGAATTCATTCTCATAATGTATACTTTTGTTTTCAGTTACAATTAACTCACCATACTGGGTGCTGGCTACGGATTATTCAAACTACGCTCTTGTATATGCTTGCCAAAATCTTGGCGATGGTACACGGAGTGGTAAGCGTTTTCAATCTATATACGTATTTTTTACTACCTACCTTTTTTAGATAATGATCATGTGCACTCACAATTTTATAAGTCACACTTAGCACATCAGACAGTTTATAAATTCGGTATCTCGTATTTTTCAGTATCCAGTTGGAAGCTTAGTAGAGACAGATTTTTGCCTCTAGCTTCGCAAGTGGCTATTAATAATGTCATGGATTCTATTGACGTTCTGCGACAAGATTACTACGAACTGAAAGGCCACACTGACCAACAATGCTTCTACTTCCCTGAGGCGACTGGAGAACCTGTAGTGTTCCGTGGACAATGCGATGAAAATATACAAGCTGTACCCAATTTTGATCTCTCACAGGTAAGGTAGAATTCACTTAAAAAGTTTTGAGATTTTCAGTTGGCAAACGTAACTTGTAAATAAAATAATGTATAAAAGTAACTAAAATAAATTGAAATAAATACCTAATAAAATTTTCTCTGCCTTCTTCCAGTTCGAAGGTACATGGTACGAAATAGAAACATACCCTAAAGAGGAATCGGGAGATTGTGTTCGCCATGAATATTCCTCGGGTACTAACAACGTTCTGAATCTCGTTTCATCATTCAACGTTGATCAAAGAGCACAAACGTCTAACAGTGTACTCCAGTTCAGTTCAAATGATGGAAGCGCCAAATTCACAATGACTGTCAATACTGGCAACGATACACGTAAGTTTTAGGCAGTCTGATATTGTACGTGCAATCTCACTTGGGCACTACCAGCTGATAGTGAAACAGTAAAAGATGTCTGTGCTGTAGAAAGTAATCGTAATTAATGATTTGTGAAAAGCAATCATTATTATGTCATTTGTTTTCAACCATTTCAGAAGTCATTCCATTCTGGATTCTCGCCATCGATGATTTTTACAACGACTATGCACTCGCGTACAGCTGTGTAAATTTGAACGCTGATTCCAGAGCAGGTAAGAACAGTAAAAAGATATTTAAATTGTTTACAATGTTAGAGAATTTTATAAAGTTGGTTAATAATTTGAAAACTTTCAGTCTACGCCTGGAAACTAAGTAGAACTCAGGTACCACTTTGGACTGGAGCCAACACTGCTATTGATAATGCTATGGCAAATATTCAAGTATTAGAGAATGAATATTTTGAAAACGTTGACATTTCCGAGTCTGCTTGCACCGCTCTACCAGATATTCCTGCTGGGGAACCGATTATATTGGAGGGGCAATGTAACCTCAACATTCCTGTGCAACAAAATTTCGAACCTGGAAGAGTAAGTTCACAATAAGCATTTACTTTATCATAAATGTTTATAAATGATACCTGCAGTAAGGAGATTTCATCTATTTTTTCCAGCATAGTATTTTTAAATTGGTATACTTACAATATCACAATAATACTCAAGTACGATAAATTAATTTGCCTTATACTCAAAGATATCTGGGTATGACTGTTAGACTTACTGCAACAACTTTTAATCACACAACAATGGATATATTTTAGATCTTGCTAATTTTGATCAACTGGATAATTTTCAGTACACTGGTCTCTGGCACCTCATCGAGACCTATCCATCAGAATTCCAAAATGGAGAATGCAACGACGCTACCTACACGGCTCAAGATGATGGTTCTGTATTGGTCTACAACACTCAAGTCATCAACCAGACCCTGGACACTATCACAGGAACAGCTGTCCTTGCCAGTAATGATGGCAGCGCTAAATTATCTGTCACCTTCCCTGATGGTTAGTATAAATTAGATATATAAAGTATTAGGCGTATAGAATCTTAATAGTTATTCTGTATTCAGACGACATAAAAAATTACAAGAACCATTGCGAATTTATAAGATCATTTTATATTATTGTCAACATTGTTTCAGCACCCTTCCCCGTCGATTACTGGGTAATCTCTACTGACTATGAATCATATTCATTGGTCTACAGTTGTGTCAACTTGAGCAACACTACTCAACAGAGTAAGTTCAATAACATTCATTAACAAAATTTTGTTAATACAAACTCGGTCACTAAATATATTTCACAAATATATTTTCCAGTTTGGAGTTGGAAACTCAGCCGCACCAAGTCCTTGACTCCTGAAGCAGAGGCTGCCATAGAGCAGAGTGTGAATACCATTGCAGTACTCAACAACCGGTACTACTATACTGTTGACAACTCTGACGATGCTTGTTTCTACTACCCTGTGCCGGATGGTACACCAGTCGTGTTCCGCGGTCAATGTGATGAAAATATTAGCGTGGTCACCAATTTTGATGCTGTTGCTGTAAGTGAAAAACTCTAAGTAATTTATAAAACTAGGAGTATCGAGATGTTAGTTAAAACCGCTTTCATAAAGGTGTCTACACACCAAAGCCGCCGAACATTTTCGAACAAATTAGGCCGCGGGCCGCGCCCTATAGGTATATTCCCCAGTGATAAAGCTATTGTATTATTTCAGTACATGGGAAGTTGGTACGACATCGAGAGCTACCCACAACTGTTCCAAGATGGAACTTGTGCGACTGCAGATTACGAGCTGAGAGATGGAGGTGTCGATGTATATAACACACAAGTGGTCAACCAGCGTCTAGACACTATTAACGGTCGGGCAGTTTTGGAAGACAGTACAGATGGATCTGCTAAACTTATTGTCACTTTCCCAATTGCCGGAACTAACTGTAAGTAATGCTTACTTTCAGTAAAAAGCTGGAACTGAATTAAAGTTAAAGTTTGTGAACCTGGTATTCACAATTTATTACAGAATTCATTCTCATAATGTATATTTTTGTTTTCAGTTACAATTAACTCACCATACTGGGTGTTAGCTACGGATTATTCAAACTACGCTCTTGTATATGCTTGCCAGAATCTTGGCGATGGTACCCGGAGTGGTAAGTATTTTTGTACTACAGTTACGTACGATACATTTTGCATTTATTTCCCCTCTGCCTTTTTAAAGATCCATTTACTCGTTCTTTTATTCTCTTTGGTCAAATATTTTAGATTCGTTCATATTACGAATAAATGAATCAAAGAACTTTTTTGCAGTATCCAGTTGGAAATTAAGTAGAGAAAGACAACTCTCTACAAATGCACAAACGACCATCAATAATGTAATCAATTCAATTGATGTTCTGCGACAAGATTATTATGAAGTTAAAGGTCATAGTGATGAAGAATGCTTCTACTTCCCTGAGGCGACTGGAGAACCTGTAGTCTTCCGTGGACAGTGTGATGAAACCATACAAGCTGTACCAAACTTCGATATCTCACTGGTAATTGACTGTTCTTTAAAGATAAAACCTTCTTCTAAATGACTTTCCGTATCTAGAATATTTTTGACACCATACAATTTCATGGCTATGTCTGAGACATTTTAGGGACTTTGATTATAACTAAATTACTTTTATATGTGGTGGGAGATCAAAATTGGGCACAAGCTGTGGGTACTTACCCAATTTTGATATCTCACAGGTAAGGTAGAATGCTCTTTGATAGTTTTGAGATTTTCGTCTGTAATTGTAACTTGTAAAAACATAATGTAAATATATAAAAAAACAGTAAATAATTTATTAAATTTAAATACTTACTTAACACAATTTTCTCTGCCTTCTTCCAGTTCGAAGGAACATGGTATGAAATAGAAACATACCCTAAAGAGGAATCAGGTGATTGTGTCCGTCACCAATATTCTGTTGGTACTAACAATGTTCTGAATCTCGTATCGTCATTCAACGTCGATCAATTCCCTCAATCATCTGATAGTGTACTCCAGTTCAGTTCAAATGATGGCAGCGCTAAATTCACAATGACTATCAATACTGGCAATGATACACGTAAGTATAATCACTTTTTAAAACCTAGCTACTAAAACTAATGATATCTAGTCAAAACAGTAGGAAATATTGAAAAATCAATGAAGAGTTCAAAGGCAATCATATAAAAAAATATTTATTTCCGTCTTTTTCAGAAATCATTCCGTTTTGGATTCTCGACATAGATACCCAGTACAACGACTACGCATTGGCATATAGTTGTGTCAATATAAACGCAGACTACAGGGCAGGTGAGGATTATTTTCATTATTATGGAACATCATCCATTATTAAGGATTTTTCAGCAAACTAATATATAACATAACTTACAGTGTACGCTTGGAAATTAAGCAGGAGTCAACAACCGCTTTGGTCAGAAGCAAATATTGGGATCGATAATGCCATGGCAAATATTGATGTGCTAAATAATGACTATTTTGAAGATGTTGCTATTTCGGAGCTCGCTTGTACCGCTTTGCCGGAAATTCCTGCTGGACAACCCATCATATTAGATGGACAATGTGACCCCAATATTGCTGTGCAACAGAATTTTGAACCTGGAAGAGTAAGTCTCATTTCAGATTCATCGATCCAGGATAACTCATGTCTCACTGAATTCATATTTTTCACTAAAACTTCTTAACTTATTTTCAGTACACTGGTCTGTGGCACCTCATCGAGACCTATCCATCAGAATTCCAAAATGGAGAATGCAACGACGCTACCTACACAGCCCAAGATGATGGTTCTGTATTGGTCTACAACACTCAAGTCATCAACCAGACCCTGGACACTATTACAGGAACAGCTGTCCTTGCCAGTAATGATGGCAGCGCTAAATTATCTGTCACCTTCCCTGATGGTAAATGTCTCGGCTCTATTACATTCTATTACACTGAAGTTTAACAGATCTTATTTTTAAAATATTGTTTATTTTTCCTTCAGCACCCTTCCCCGTCGATTACTGGGTTATCTCTACTGACTATGATTCATATTCATTGGTCTACAGTTGTGTCAACTTGAGCAACACTACTCAACAAAGTAAGCCAAACTAAACTTTATAGTTTTTACAAAATGTTGGGAGTATCATCCACACGAGTTTATAACACTAAATATATTTTACAGTTTGGAGTTGGAAGCTCAGCCGCACAAAGTCCTTGACTCCTGAAGCAGAAGCTGCCATAGAGCAGAGTATGAGTACCATTGCAGTACTCAACAACCGGTACTACTATACTGTTGACAACTCTGACGATGCTTGTTTCTACTTCCCTGTGCCGGATGGTACACCAGTCGTGTTTCGCGGTCAATGTGATGAAAATATTAGCGTGGTCACTAACTTTGATGCTGTTGCTGTAAGTGTAAAATTATAATTTATTTACATGTTTTATGATTCACGCTATGACTTTGCCGATTTGGTTTTCATTTTAATTTAGCAACAAGCTATTAATCTACTTTATATTAAAGTAACGTATTTTTACAGTAACATGGTTATGGTATTATTTCAGTACATGGGAAGTTGGTACGACATCGAGAGCTACCCACAACTGTTCCAAGATGGAACTTGTGCGACTGCAGATTACGAGCTGAGAGATGGAGGTGTCGATGTATATAACACACAAGTGGTGAACCAGCGTCTAGACACTATTAACGGTCGGGCAGTATTGGAAGACAGTACAGATGGATCTGCTAAACTTATCGTCACTTTCCCAATTGCCGGAACTAACTGTATGTACCTCATAATTAACTAAGTAGTATGAAACTTGAGAGGTTTCTATTCACAATTAATTACGGAAGTAATTGTCACTATTCTTATTTTTGTTTTCAGTTACAATTAATTCACCATACTGGGTGCTAGCTACGGATTATTCAAACTACGCTCTTGTATATGCTTGCCAGAATCTTGGTGATGGTACCCGGAGTGGTAAGTAATGTGCTATACACGAATAAATTTTCTTGACTCTTCTCTTCTGTTTCTTATCTTCATTCGCTTACATAATTGTGATTACTGCATCCTCAATATATTATACCTTTGCAGTATCAAGTTGGAAACTAAGTAGAGAAAGACAACTCTCTACAAATGCACAAACGGCTATTAATAATGTAATCAATTCAATTGATGTTCTGCGACAAGATTATTATCAAGTTAAAGGTCATAGTGATGAAGAATGCTTCTACTTCCCTGAACCTAATGGAGAACCTGTAATCTTCCGAGGACAGTGTGATGAGTACGTAGAAACTGTGCCGAACTTAAGTTTTTCATTGGTAAGAATACTGTTTAAATTGATCGATCAATGCATTCTTAATATTGTCTTCGCCGCTTACAATTATTTAAACCTCTCTTAGTTTGCTGGCACATGGAATGAAATCGAAACGTACCCGAAGGAGCAAGCGGGTGGACATTGCATTAGCCATGAGTTCTCTCTGACAGAGTCAAACAACTCGCTCTCTTTGACGAGCAATCAAGTATTCAACTCTCAAACTTTGGTGACCAACACTGGTGAACTTGTCCTCGATTCAACCGATGGAAGTGCACGATTTACACTTACAATGAATGTTAATGGTCAAAGTGAGTGGATTATTATTATTGTTTACATTTACGTTTAAAAGTTCAGTTTCTCAAAAATATTTTCTTTTTTAGCTATTGTCATGCCGTACTGGATTGTCATTACTGACTACTTCAGCTATGCTCTTGCCTACAGTTGTATGAATCGTGATAATGACACCAGAGCAGGTAATTTCGCACTCTCCTATATTATTATTGTCACTTTTATGTGATTTCTATACCAATCTTTAGCACTATTAAATTAACAATCTCTTTTGTAAAATGTTTCTATTTCTTAATTTTGTTTTTCTTTTGTGCTTATTAATTTTGCTATTGTTGTTATTAGTCTATGTAATTTGTACTTTGTGTGTGTCGAATAAATGCTGTCTAAGTATGTCTATTATAAGAAATTAATGCATAATTACTCATTTACAGTATATAGCTGGAAACTTAGCAGGAATAACGAGATATCTGGTCAGGGTATCGCAGGGATCGGCGCTGCTTTGAACGCGATTCAAGTGCTGAAACAAGAATACTTCGAACCAGTGTCACGGTCTGATGAAGACTGTTTCCATCTACCTAATACTGGACCGAATGAACCAACTATCTTCCCTGGGCAGTGTGACCAGAATATTAATGCTGTTACCAACTTTGATGCTGCTAGAGTAAGTATAATTGAAAGTTCGTTGATTAAACGTTGAATTTAAAAATACCTACCGAAAATGGCTGATACTTAAGAAACTAGATTACTTTGTTGGAAAGATTACGTGACCTAAGCATTAACCGCCGTGTCTGCCTTAAGAATTTATTTTAAGTTTACTTTTTTGTTGGTGTTAGAACAAAAATAATTAGTAATATTTATTAATGGTCTAATTAATATAATATTTTTTCCAGTTTTCCGGCCGCTGGTTTGATATTGAAAGCTATTACAATGGCTACGAAGGGACCTGCATTGACGGAACATTTACTCAAAATGGAAATGGTTACGATGTACTGCTCACTCAGGTTGTAAACGAGGCTCTGAACTCTACTAGCACCACAGCTGTACTTGCCACGGATAACACTGGAAAACTTATTGTAACTTCTGGAGGAGGTAAATGTATAGATATAAAAAAACTAAGTACTATAAGAGGGACGCACTTAGAGCTATTCATAATTCTAACCAACCTCTATATAACTTATTTTGTTTTCATCCCCTGCAGAGACATTTGAATATTGGATTCTGGATACTGATTACGAAAACTGGGCGTTTATCTACTCTTGTGATAATATTGGCACAAACCAAAGACAAGGTGAGTTTTTTTTACTTTTTTCTTTAGTTTGAATTTGATGAATTTCAATCAACCACCTAAAATTCGTGTTTTTCTACAGTTCGCTCTTGGAAAATAAGCAGGACAAGGCAGTTATCAGCTGCAGCGAACGACGCTATCAATGCGACTATCAATAATATCAATGTACTCGACGCTCGTTTCTATAACGTCAGGGATCACAGTGAAGCTGGCTGCTTCTACTATCCAGAGCCTAATGGTCAGGCTGTTACTTTTAGAGGACGCTGCGACGAGTCCATTTCTGTTGTGCAAAACTTTGATGTTGCTGCGGTAAGTCCTTTTGATGTCGCGAATAACTTGTAGTTTGTCCTTATTATGGAGAATATAGGCTCAACGGAGGCAATAAGGGTTTGCACATCAATGAGGGCATTGATGTGATAATCATTTTGTTTAACGAAGTCAATTGAATCACTTTCTTTGTCTTAATGATAGTGTTAAATACTATTTGTTCGACAAGTTAACCAGTATATCGATAGAACTAATTCAAATAATTAACACCTACAACTAACTAACCAAATATTATATATACAAATTGTTCCAGTACCTAGGAGATTGGTACGACATTCAAAGCTACCCACAAGAATTCCAAGACGGACAATGTGCTACAGCTTATTACAGCTTGGGCGATGGAGTTGTTGATGTTTATAATACGCAAGTCGTCAACCAGCAACTCGACACTATCAATGGAACAGCCGAACTTATTTCTACTGATAACTCTGCTAAATTAAATGTCACTTTTATTGTGGCTGGATTTGAAGGTGAGTCTGTCTGTTTTACATTTTCTGCAGAAATTTGACGGGATCCAAGACTTGATTAATCAATAGCGTACATGCATAATTCATGTAAGAATCCTTTTATATTAATGTTGTTTCTTTTCCAATTTAGTGGTAACGCCATACTGGGTCATATCTACTGACTACATCAGTTATTCCTTGGTCTACTCGTGCTACGAATTGAATGATGAATATAAACGAGGTAAGAGCCTAGCAGTAAGAGATCAGAGAAAGAAGTTAACAACATCATTTCATACTTTTCAATATTTTTCAGTGTCAGCATGGAAACTCAGTAGAACAAGAAATCTAACTGTGGAAGCTGAAACAAGCATCAATAATGCAATGAATAGTATACCTGTAATCGCACAACAGTACTTCGAACCAACTAGCCATACTGATGAAGCCTGCTTCTTCTATCCTGACAATAATGGCGGACCTGTTGTACTGGATGGTCAATGCCCTGATGCCAATGAAATTGATGTTGTTACCAACTTTAATGCTAATGCGGTAAGCATTACCATAAAATTACGTTTAATATAAAATAAATGCAATTTAATTTAGTAGATACCTAATCTGTATGTCCTCTGGGATAGATTATAAATCCACCACGCCACCTTTAAATCTCTGCTAGCCCATGAGTAATGCAGCTTACTGGTATTTTATTTTGCTATATTCTAATTCCATATCAAATCAAGCGTCGGGCAACAACTGAACTTTTGACTATTTTTCAGTTTTCCGGCACGTGGCATGAAATCTCGCGATTCCCATCAGAGCTTCAAGACGGTGGTTGTGCATCAAGCGAATTCACAGCAAACAACCAAAACATTTTCAGTATCAATCAGAACATAGTGATTGATGAGAGACTGGTCACCGCAACAGGCACTGGAGTATTGGCTTCCGATGGACGTGGTATCATTACAGCATCGTTGACTGGAGAACAATGTAAGACTATGTAGTTTTAAACTAGATGATTGTCACTAAGATTTTTTCCAAGTCTTGCAATTTTGTTTTTAAAAATTCTAATTACTGATGATTAATTTTCTGTATTAACTTACAATCTGTTACTTAGAATGGTTTTAAAAATTGTGCTATCGTTTCCTAACAGTCATTTTAATATCCTTACAATAAGGACACTATTCAAGTTCTTGAGTTTGATAATGTAATTAATAAACACGTTTTTATTAAATCTTCTACTTTTTAGTCTCTACCACCCTGGACATGTACATCTTGGACACGGATTATACTGACTTTGCATTGACATACGCATGTGTTAACATCAATAACAGTAGCAAGCAAGGTAACTTTACTTTTATTATTTTCATCATCATCATCAATCAACGTTCATCTGTTAAATCCATTTTGTTAATTCTACATGGTAGAGTCATCTTACTTCTTTTTAAAATGATTATCATTTTTACTCCATAGTGTACAGTTGGCAACTCAGCAAATCCCGTGATGGTCTATCCCAAGCAGCAAACGATAGAATCACTGAGATTGTAAACACCAACGTCGATCTATTTGAATTGTACTACGAAAGTACTGACCAGTCTAATAATGGCTGCTTCCATTACCCTGAGTTTGTGGACCCTGAGTCTATTGAATTGCCTGGATATTGTGATGATTCTATACAAGGAATTGAGAACTTCAATGCTGCTTCTGTAAGTATTAAAAGTATAGATTCAAACTCACAGTCAGAGCTTTGATATATAAAGCTATCGTATTGGTTTCTCGAAATAAGAAGTAATATAGTCATCAATCTAATGTGAATTCCCCAAAAACATGAAGTTGTTTGCAATAGGTACATTAGAAACATTTTTGTTTCCGTTTGCGTTTCTTTGTAACAAAAAGGGTTGCAAATTAAAATCTCCTTCTTCCTTCTCCTTACTTTCTCGATCCTCCTTCTTCTTATATCTTTCCCCGTATCTTCCAGTACCTCGGAAGATGGTTCGAAACAGCGAGATACCCTCAACCATTCCAATTCGGCCAATGTGATCGAGCTGAATACAGCCTTGGAGACGGCGTGGTGGACGTGTTCAACTCCCACGTAGTCGAACAAATCTTGTTAGTGCAGAATGGTACCGCTGAAGCTGCTGCTAATGGCAGAGGAGAATTACTGGTTACTTTTGATGTTGGTGGAGGTAAGAGGCTGATTAAGTTTACAAATGCTCGTAAGTTTGGTAAATTAGGTTAATCAAATCGTAATCCCACAGTCTTGTAGGCAACGTCGAAAATTAAATAAGACTCTAAACGGGAAAATCTATGAGGAATATTTACTTCAAATAGTACTTAATGAATAGGAACCAAGTAAGTAGTTAAGATATCTACAGCTGAAGCAATTCTCCAGCTATTTGTGTTTATAAAAATGCCACTACCAGAATCTAGGCACGCGGAATGAAACAAATACGTGCACTTTAAAAGTACCACCATTTCAAGCTCTCTGATGTTCCAGTTACAGCGACAGCAAACTACTACATTCTGGCAACCGATTACAATAGCTATGCTCTGGTGTATAGCTGCCGGAACTTGACCAACGGAAACCATCAAGGTAAGATATAAAACAGATCAAAGGTAACAAACTATTAAAAATGGGTAAATAAGCAAATATAAATAAGGTCTGTAAGAAATAATTGGACTGGAAGAAGATGGAACAAAAAGATTATTACCTATTACTGGTCAAAAATTGTTAACGTCACAATCAGACACTAGCCGACAATTTCGTATACATATAACAACCTAACATAATTTGTAGAGATGATGACAAATGTTACATCGTGCCACAGAATCGATAACATATGAAATTTGAATTGTAGTGACTAGTTGGAAACTAAGCCGAACACCAACTCTTAGCAACAACGCCAATCAAATTATGGCACCAATTATTGAAAACACGAGGGGACTTAGAGAAGAGTATTACGTATCGACCAGCCAAAGCCTAGAAGACTGCTTCTATGTACCGGAACCTAATCCTGATAGATATGTAGTGTTTAGAGGACAATGTGAGGATGTTACTGGTGTTCAGAACTTTGATATTCAAGGGGTAAGTAATGAATATTATACATATATTATAATATAAGTGGTATATTCTAAAAAACATAATCAGAATATAAGTATGTTCTTTAACTTATATTGTTGACACATAAGAATATAACGTTATGGAACTGGAATGAATAGGTAAATCATGATAGATCCGAAAATAAATTAGATTTTGAATTTAATTTCAGCTGCTTGCAACATCAATTAATTCTTTGTCATAGATCATGAAGAAGGCATTGTAATTCAATAAGTACCAAAAATACCAAAAAAAAAAAATTCAAATTAATTCAAAATGAAACTCTCTTCCCACAGTTCTTAGGTTTATGGCATGAAATCGAAAGATACCCAAGGAATCGCGATGTAGGAGTATGCAACAGCGCTAACTTCGGATCCACAGGCACCAATCAGTTCCAAGTAGTTGACACTTCAGTGTTTGAACTATCAGCTGAGATAGTCACCAATAGTCTGACTGCTACTACTAATGGAATGCTAAGAAGGACTGTTGGGCAAGGTAAAGATTTTACGGCACCCTTTTTCGGATTGATAGTCTAATGTCTCTAAATGTAGGTTTAGAATATCTATGGTATAGAATATCTATTATATATAATAGAATACCTACTTTAGAATATCCAAAGAGTAAAAAAATAACGAAGGCTACTGTGGCCATAATGACACAGGTACACCAACTCCTGACTTTTCTTTAAACTAATTATAAACGGATGGCACTTACCAAAGTTTTGCTTTTCTTTCAGAAACCTCTGACGTGTGGGTATTAGCAACTGACTACGACTCGTACGCACTTTTGTACTCCTGTGAAAACGTCAACGACGAGTACAGACGAGGTAATTTCAAAAATAAAGCTGACTAATGTATTTTCTCGAACAAAATAACCTACACGATTGAGTATTTATTTTTAGGCTTCAGGAAATTCTATTGCTCACAGAAACTCTCACTGTACGTAATTGTATACGTAATATTAAATTAGTTAAATACTTAAGTTAATATAAATGAAAATTTACAGTATGGAGCGCCAAACACAGCAGAACCCGCGCCTTAACTGCAGCATCAGAAACTGCTATTGACCAAGTCGTGTCATCAAACCAGCTGCTGTATCCACAGTTTTATGAGGAAGTGGACCAGAGTGACAGTGCATGTTTCTACTACCCTGAAGCTACGGGAGAACCTGTCACGTTACCTGGACAGTGTGATGATGATATACCCGTGGTGCAGAATGTGGCACTAGAAGAAGTAAGTTAAATTGTGGATTTGCTAATTATGTAGTTACCTTTAGCCATGAAGATAGATCATAGTGGCGTGCAATAGCAGAGGCCTATGGTCAGCAGTGGACTGCAATAGGCTGATGATGATGATGATGATGATGATGAACCATGTCTCTAGTAGGATAAAGCTATGGATTACTTTGCCATGTGACTCTATCAAAAACCCTCAAGTTACCTCTGATTTTTTGATAGAATTTCCATGAGGTTAAACCATCAGATTTTTTATGATAGATAGAACTTTCAGTAGAAATTCTCAGTTTGCCTCAAAGAATCATGAAAATGAAAACCAAATACCATAATCCTCAAGATTGTCTAGCTAGTGCCTTTATCAACCAAATTATTTCATCTTCCAGTACACAGGAACCTGGTACCAAATCGAAAGATACCCTCAGTTCCATGAGACAGGCGAATGTACTGGTGCTAGATATACCTTAGATGAGGAGGCTGGTGTTGTCCATGTAGTCAACTGGGAGGTGGTTGACGGAGTTCTGGACACTATTGAAGGCACAGCAACGCCGAGTACCACAGATGGAAGTGCCAAGTTCACAGTTGTTTTACCTTCTAGAGATGATGAAGGTTAGTGAAGTTTTTAATTGTTATTTTAGTGAATAGAACTATGATGATGAAGTCCCAAGACAAGACTTCTGTCTCTGCAACTTTTAAAATGTTTTTGAGATTGAATTCCTTTCCATTCTGTGGTCATAAGCGAGTCTGGTCTTTTATAAGGCCGGATTTACATTATGAAACTGTTTGGACGAAACTAGTTTCATTCATCACCAGTTTCACGTGTAAATGGCACTTTCATGATGCGACAAGATCTTGGAGTTACCCTAGAAACGAGAATAGGTAGGTACCTATACGAGTAGGGAGCAAGACAGTGGCAAAGTATGTTTTCTCACTTATAATCACACTGAAATTTAAATAATTATGCCATTGATTCCGCAGGTATGAACGTGACAACTTCATTGTACGTATTAGCGACGGATTACACGACCTATTCGTTGGCGTACAGCTGTTACAACGTTAACCAATATGAGAGACGACGTAAGTGCTTTTGTCTTCTTACTTAACTAAGTATTAGCGAGCCTTTAAGGGGTATAGTAGATAGGTAGGTACCTGTAGGTATTGATAAAGAAGCAAGTTCCTGACTTCTAAAGTCCTCAGCCTGGTTTTGCAAATTTTAAACTTGCGTAAAATACTACACTACACCAAGCAAAACCGACTAAACTAACTGAGCTTAGCTTTTGGTCTGCAACCGGCTAAAGAGTTTGCCAAGGTCCATTTTTAAGTTGAATACAAAAACAGGTACATATCTAATATAATTTTATCTTCTTAGTTGGCGTGTGGAAACTCAGCCGAACAAGAACGATGCCGGCGTCCGGTACTACAGCAATCAACGCCTATATGGCACAGAGAGAAGAACTGGACCAGCGATACTTCATCACGGTCGAACAGAACGACGACTGCGAAGAACCGAGCTCCAGTTTCTTAATCCAAAGCAGTATTATCATGTTACTTGTCTGCAGTATCTTACAGTTGCTCTTGTAAAAATCTAGTTTATAAGTATTACCTACCTATTTATTTTAACTTATTTACTTATATTTTTAAGAATAATGAGTGAGTTTTATTCAGTTTTGTATGTACTTACGTTTTATATAAAGTACCTATAAATTAACTTCTTAGGTATTTTTTAATAATAAATATTAACAGTGGCTTTTTACTATATGATGCCGTTTTTATTTGACCTTCTGCCAAAATACAAATAAATATAAATTCAAAATTAATCACAGGGAAGTCCCTTTTTCAGTTAAGGCAAAAATTTTGTTTGAAAATGGACGCATGCCCTAAATAGAAAAAGGATTGGTAGTAAGTGGGTATTAATCTTTCACAGAATAATAGAAAATCTATTGTCTGGGTTTATAATGGGTCAGTGGGATGTGAGAGGTTAAGTAGTACCTACCCACGTAGTACCATAATAATATACTGTGCCTAATACTTAGGTATTCTGTGCTTATACAGGATAATACTAATACACGGATAATACTATAGTAGCTTTACTTATTAACTTAAGTAGCATTTTTATTTGCAGAGAGATGTGTATTACGCCTGAACTGATCACATTAGCAATTATTATTTATCATACTTTATTATTATCATACTTTCTTTAAATGTATTAAAGATTTAAGTAGCATGTATTTTTTTTTTTTTTGTAGTGAATGCCAACTTTGCATAGGACATGCAAACGAGCATTTATCTCAATCTGAACTTTTTTGTAACTGATAATATATCTACCTATTATAGGGTCAACGAGAGAATGCGTTCCTGACAGGTGGTGATTGACTTGCCGATATAACTTTGAGGCGGCTCTCTATTTACGATAAAAAAATGTTTTTGTCTATTCGCCCAATTAACAAGTAACAAGCTATAAAAACTACATTATTATTTCAAATTATGAACAATCACGGTAAATTTGCACTTCGAATTACAATTAAAGTTAAGAAAACAATAATTATCAAAAAATATACTGCGCTGCTACAAGGTTTTGGCAGCCATTAATTTTTTTAGTGATGTGACAAAAATAGCGGTCAAAATTAACGAAAAGTAACGATTAACGGCTATGTCTATCAAATTAATAGTTTAAAAAAATAAAAAACGCGCTTTTAGCACGCAGTAAAAATTATAAAATAATAAGGATATTTTGGACATTCGAAAGAAATCGTGGAGCGTTTATAAGTATGTATAATCTTTTCTCTTTTTGGACAAAACGCTCCACGTTTTCTTCCGAAAGCCCGAAATGTATTATTATTTTTAGTGCGTGCAGTTATTTTCGAAATCTGTTTTTTTTTTGCTAGAACTGTCCGAAAATATGTTATCTAATCTTGTTTATGTAGTGTAGAGCGTGCTAAAATATTCTACATACATACATACCTACTCTCGAAAAACATAACTCTCCTTCTGATTTGGCGCAGTCGGGTAAAAATTGCAAACGAGAATAACGAACCACATTGTGATATTAATTTCTAGTAGGTAATAAAAAATATCAGTTACGTAAGGTTACATCACTAGTCACATGTGTCAGGAACGCATTCTCTCGTTGACCCTATAATAGTATGTGGACTATAAAATACCCAAAATTGGTAGTTTTTTTTTCTTGAATGTTGGCAAACTTGCACGTAGAACTGTCAAATTCGTTCGTTTCATTCACAAATTTCGTCATTCATTCATTTTTCATGAATTGCGGATAGCATGTAAATGGATTTGAGAAAATCACATTTCTTATTATTATTCCCTTATTTCAATTTGTAACGCTATAATTTTACGGTAATATCAACGTGATACAATGTCTGGCAACGAGGAAATCGCCGGCCCTATCTCGCAGGAGGATATAGAGGCAGCGGAAAAACTGAAAAGCGAAGCGAACGAGCTTTTCAAAAGTGAGTACTCGTGTTAATTTTACAATTTCCCTTCCTACGCTATTTAATTTCGTTATTTTGTTATCGAATTGTTGCTGCCGTGGTAATATCGATTGTGACAGGAATAGAAAAATTGATAGACATAACCTCAAAATTTCAGAGCAAAATTACAATGGTGCTATTGACTTATACTCCAAAGCGATTGAGAAGAATCCGAAGAACGCGGTGTTTTACGCGAATAGGAGTATATCCAATTTGCGGCTGGAGAACTTTGGGTACGCCCTCTCTGATGCCTCCAAGGCTATAGAGCTGGACAGGGCCTACACAAAGGCTTATTACAGACGGGCGGCCGCTCATATGTCACTAGGAAAGTACAAACTAGCTCTTAAGGATTTTGAATATGTAAGTATCATTTATATGCTTTATTAATCATCTAGTCCTTGTAACTGTAACCTGTAACATAATAGGTAAACACATCCTGGTAAATCACAACAACAACATACCACTTTTAGATCAGGGTATGCATATTTTTATTTTACCACACTGATATCTATGCAAAATAAATACTTGAACTTCATAGAAGTTTATCTAAACAAACACTAAAAAAGAAACATAGGTAGGTAATTAAAAACAAAGTAATGCTAAAAGTGTACACTAACACCACATTTTATTAAACAAAGAATTAAACTTATTCATAAAAGATCTACCTCTTAAAGAAGACACAAGATCATCTCTTTGTCACATTTTTTTCTATTACAAGCAACTACCTCAAGTTAAAGTGCTAATTAAATAATCATGCAACATTTACATAAGGAAAAGTGTAGTTACATACTGGTAGTATTACATAAGAATAGTGTATTATCTAGTCATCATGCTACTTGCTTTAATTACTTTTAAAAACTGCAAGTCACTATTTATAGCTATAAATCTTTTATAAATGGAAAATGACACTAAATTGGCGAAGAGCTATAAAAAATTGTTTAAGATAGGTACTTCTTACATTTACAATGTCTAAATAAACTAAGAGTCCATAATTGACACTTGCAGTAGCTTCAGAACAATATCACACTGATAAAAAAGATAGATGTGTTTTCTCTCTTATGAAAACTCCCCTGAATATAATATTTTTGCTTATTCATGAGAGTAACACAAGACAATATCATTTATTATTTTGAGATATAGTAAAGTTAAAAATTGTTTCCATTATATGGTTTTCCACACGTGTACAAAGTCTTGGGGTATAAGCTAGTATTTATTAATTTATTTAACAGTTTATTGTAAGATGATAGTACATAGAGACAGAAAAAAAGAGAAAAGTTATACAAAAGGTACAGCATATAATTAGCCAGATTGATTATTTTAATGTGCATTACATGTTTTGTCTTTTTACAAATTTTATCTTGTTTACAGGTAACCAAAGCTAGGCCAAGTGATCAGGATGCAAAAATGAAATACTCTGAATGCAATAAAATAGTGAAAAAGATTGCTTTTGAAAAGGCAATCTCTGTTGACAAGAAGGAAGTCAATATTGCTGATTCTATCAACTTGGATGCTATGTGTAAGTTCTTATTATAACAGTTTTGTCATATAAAACTATCCAATAAACATTATGTAGCAGTAGAAACAAAATATATGAAGCTATGATAGTACTTGGACTTGGCACATCTAGCAAGTTACATAGCTTATTTTATTTACCCATGAAATAATTTGATAGAATGCTTTTCGAAGTGACAATTTTACTCATTAAATTGGACAACTAAATATTAAGTACTAAACTAGAATTATCAAGTTGCCTTCAGCAGAACAGCAAATGCCTTTGCTAGTTCATACTTTTTTAAAAAAGTGAAGCATAGGTTCTATTCATAATAGTAACATTGTTAAATAAATACAAGTATTTAACTTATAATTGCATAATTAATTATATCCTATTAATATTATAAATGTCAATGTTTGTGCCCATGGATGGATGGATGGATGGATGTTTTGTTACTTCATCATGTAAAAACCACTAAATAGATTTTGATGAAAGGCAATATTGTAGTTTATGTATCAGAATAACACATAGGCTATGTTATTTTACAGGGTCTATAGTGGGATCCCTAACATTTTTGATCCTAATTTCACAATCCCTACTATTGTTTGTACTACTCATCTTTTGTCCTAAAGCAAATTAGCCTAATGAACTTAACCTAATAACGTTTATCCTAATATGATATAACCTAATATTTGTTTACTATAATATAACTTGTCCTATCAATTTGATTTTTTGTCATTGGTCAATTAGGCTTATCACAGACCTATTTTCTGGGTTGTCATAAAAAAAATAACCTAAACCTAACCTTTTGGTGTCGGTTTGCCTACATTTAGGCCTGTCATCTACCTATTTTCTGGGTTGTCATAAAAAAAAAATAACCTGAACCTAACTTATCCGAGTCGGTTTAGGTGGTGATTTAAAATTTTCTGACAAATTTTAATAGTGATTTTGTAACTTATGACATTGGAAATTAGTTCACATTAACATTAGGATAAATATTTGTTAGGTCAAGCTTTACATTAGGGCAAGTGTTAATTAGGACAAATTAACTTAGTACAACTGTATGATGACAAATATTCTTAGGACAAATGATATTAGGGAAGTCAAAGGACACCCTATTTTACAATATCATGATTTTTTTCCAAGTATGACAATAAATGCGTACGAAGTCGCGGGCAGCCGCTAGTATATTTAATAAACCTATGTAAAACATATTTACTCATACATTATAACTTATACTTTTATTAAACTCTCAGCAATTGAAGATGAATACGAAGGCCCATCTCTTGAAGACGGCAAGGTCACTCTGAAGTTTGTCACCGAACTAATGGAATACTACAAACAGCAGAAGAAGCTTCATAAGAAATATGCTTATAAGGTAATCATAGTAGCCCCAGGTGTTTTTTTTTAATATCTTTTATTTGTGAGTATCATAATAAACCTCTCCTTTTCTACTTTTGGTAAAAAAGGTAATTTTAGTATTTGTGGATATTATCCAAGGAAAGAAAGTAAGTTTAGTGGAAGGAAGTGGTCTCTGCCTACCCCAATGGGAGAGAGGCGTGACGGATATGTATGAATGTATATTATCTTTAGTTAGTAAGAGAGTGTGAGGATAACTAGGATAAGCTTTCAATGTCTCTTTGTGATATACTTTTTGATACTCTCTGCCAATCCAGCTAAGCATGGGGATCAATACTAGATAAATTATGGCATGAGAGATTTTTATATTTACCAACTGTCAAAAACCAACAAACAACAAAATAGATATAAGCCCCAGCCAATTACTAAAGCCCATTAAATTTCGGCATCCAAAGAACAAGTTATGATATTCATATGTCCAACATCTTACACCAAAGAATAATTAAATCTTTTTATTCAATTCCAGATCCTAATTGACGTAAAAACCTACCTCCAAAAGCAACCTTCACTGGTTGACATAAAGGTGCCGGACAACGAGAAGTTCACTGTATGTGGAGACATTCACGGGCAGTTCTACGATTTGATGAACATCTTCAAGCTCAACGGACTCCCGTCTGAGACCAACCCTTATTTGTTCAACGGAGACTTTGTTGATAGAGGATCATTCAGTGTGGAATGTATTTTCACTCTATTTAGTTTCAAATTGCTGTTTCCAAACCACTTTTATATGTCTAGAGGTGAGTTTGTTGCATTTATAGTCATATCTTGGAAAAGTCATGATATCTCAAACTAACATAGCCTTTGTGTTACTCTGTTATGTTAGCTTCAATATTGCCAAATTTCATCAAAATCTATTCAGTAGTATTTGCATGAAAGATTAACTAACATCCATCCATCGACACAAACATTATAATATTAGTAGGGAGTTGCATGCTAGAATAGAATGACGAAGTACTATACAAATAGTCTTTAATACACAAGGGCATAGAAATCAAGGTAAACAATTAAGTAGTTAGTTATTGATACTTAAGAGCCAACTTCCTGAAAGTGCTCGCTTAAGATAGCCTTTCGTCTGTCAATGATTTTAATTCTTGATATGATTTTTCAAATTGACCAATATTTTAGTCTCATTTTTTTTGTATTCTTCAGGCTTGAAAAGTTCTTATATCTGTGACGGTTTTTACCTTTGAATATAGTTGTTACATGTTAACAATATAATAACATTACTTTTTATTATTACATTGACATAAGAGCTAATTTATTAATGACTATTTCAGGTAACCACGAGACCCTAGACATGAATCGCATGTACGGTTTCCGCGGCGAGGTCACTTCTAAATACAATAACCAAATGGCTGATTTGTTTACTGAGGTAAGTACAATCATGTTTTACATAGGGAGTGAGTGCTTTGGTATATTAAGTATTGACTTTTAGTATGAGTGATGTATAGAATTAGGTTCAAAGACAATTTCTGTACCTAATGTAATGTAGTGCGACCCTGCATTCAAATGTATGTGAGATACTTCGCGGTGACTAGTCATTGAGACTTGCAGGATACTTAAATTGCCTGAGCCTATCGTAATGGGAGAAGGGTCTCTAAATTAAAAGTTACTTTTACTTGTCTTTATAATTAACTTTAAATGATATAACCCCCAGGTATACAACTGGCTGCCACTAGCGCACTGCATCAACAGCAGGGTGCTTGTCATGCACGGGGGATTGTTCTCCAAGGATGACGTCACGCTGGACGACATCAGGAAAGTCGATAGGAATAAACAGCCGCCGGAAGATGGTAAGTGAATTAGATATACTAAAGGTTCATCACTTACAGATAAAATCTTAGGATATGTCCGCACAGACAGGCGGCTTGCTATCCGCCTAGAGCCTATCGAGTCACCTAGTGAGTAGTTAAAGTAAAACGAACGTTCTGGAATGTACGCGACGGGCCATACTGCACGCGCGTGCTCTCGTTTGCCGCGCTCTCGCTTGCGTAACTGGATAATTACGTCATCTTTGCATGCAGCCCTTATCCAGTTATTTAGGCACGTCCACACGATCATCTGGCTCGCGAGGCTGCCGCGCGAGCTCGTGCGCTTGGTGGGCACGGATCTTATACGTTGTGACGTCAAAAACCCCGTTTCCAGGTATAATGTGCGAGCTGCTGTGGTCGGACCCGCAGCCGATGCTGGGCCGCGCGCCGTCCAAGCGCGGCGTGGGCTGCCAGTTCGGGCCCGACGTCACCGAGAACTTCCTGCAGCGGAACCGCCTCGACTACATCATACGCAGCCACGAAGTCAAGAACGATGGATACGAGATCGCGCATGATGGAAAGTGTATCACTGTCTTCTCTGCGCCTAATTATTGGTAAGTTAATAAATAACTAGCTATAGCTGACCCTTTTCTTGTCAATAAATCAGAGGAAGATGACACCTCTTGGCTTCGCCTCCCAACATTTGCCTCCACTCTCGCCTTTTATATATTTTCGTTAATCTCCTAAGGCCGTGGCCCTAGTAGGCAAACTGTTAGCGGCCGACTGAGTGAGCCGCAAATTTGTGGCGAACTGAAAGAGTTAGCTGCAAACTCAAATCAATGAAATCACCGGTTTTGGTGGGAGTCGGCCGCTGTCTGAGATAGTCAGCGCGCGTAACGCTGCAAACTGCGTACAGTGAGCGAAAACTAGCTGACTGTGGACACTCCATTTCAAATATATGGAAGGGCGTACTAAATCGATATGCCGCAAACTAGTCAGCCGCTAACAGTTTGCCTACCGGGGCCACGGCCTAACGTTCCTTCTCTCTCTTTCATTGGGGAAGGCAAAGACGAATGTATCTCGACGAACGAGATATTCAACGTTTCTCGATGAAATCGGAGACTTGTTAAGGAAAGATCAATTCAGGAGTACCCTAAACCAACGTACCTATGAAGAATGAGGTGACTGATGAATGTTGAATGATAAATGATTAATCATTACAGTGATACAATGGGCAACCTCGGTTCTTTCATCACGATGAACGGCAAGGACCTCAAACCTACATTCACTACTTATGAAGCTGTGGTAAGTTGACTATTACGTATTTATATAAATCATGTGGTTGTATGTATTGTTTTTTTTTTCAGTCATAAAGGTGCCGCCACCATCTTCTGCAATAATACATATAAAGGTTTTATCATCGCTATCTCACCATTTGTTTGCTATTTGAATAGATATAAGATGGTTAAAGTTTTCGACCGTTAGCCTTGTTACAAGTAAATATAACTTTTTTTGACATAACCTACTGACGACTGCGCAAGAAAGTTTAAAAAAAACCTTATTTTTAACCGACTTTTACACAAACAAAAAAGCGGTTTCTTTGCTAAGATTTTTCATAATATATTATATCAACTTATCATGTATTTTGTTTCCCCCCAGCCGCACCCGGACGTGAAACCGATGGCGTATGCGAACTCGTTCCTGAGCATGCTCTGCCAATGATGTACCCGCGTCGTACCGCCCCCGTACCGCCTCCGTACCGCACTCGCCCCTTCGTACATCCACACACTACGGTAATACCTCTTTATACCACACTTGTGAGAGTAATATTATGGACTCGATATTTTTAACTACTTGATTTTATTTCGAAGAGTTTTGCTTAGAATTTGTCTTCTTGAAGCTTTGTTTAAAGATTTCGTGACCATCAAAGCAACTATAGATCAATTGGTCGATGTTAAAATGTGCGCAATGACCATTTAAAAACACCAATAGGTACCTATTGAGTGGAGTGAAACAATCTTAAAACGCCTTTATAACATTTATTAACTGATAAAAAGGATGGTTGAAATAGCGGTCAAATATTAGAGCACGCTCGAATAGTACCAAGTTATGAACTTTACATATTGGATACTTCATGGTTAATATTACAGAAAATGTTAATTCTTACGCCGATTTTTAAGGCGGCCAATATAATAAACGTTTTATCAAATACACTGAAAGTCCATTTTGGTCTCAATGCAATTAGCTATTAGTAGTAGAGTCCTCAGAATATTTTATCTGCAACTTTTTAAATTAAGTTTTATTTAAATTTTGTCGAAAGTTTTACATTCTTGTGACGCGTTGTTCAGGAATATTTCAGTTTTTATCAAAGAATTTACAAACGAAGGGGCAAAGGGTTACTTAAATAATTAAGACAATACTGTAGGATGCAAAATGTTCTTTGAGGAAATAAGTCTATTTCTATAACAAATATTATTAGCTTTACTTAATATTTACATACAAAAATATATTAAAAACACGTTTTGAAACTAGTTGACTATCACAACCTTTTTTCGGAATTTGTTATAATGACGTACCTATAGCGATTCTGCTTGAAATTGATACCTTATGAATATAACCGTATAATACAAAAACGCATTTTATCCACGAATAAATAACAAAATCAAAGAGCGATAAAATTATTCCAATGTTAAAAATGTTTTAATTTACAGTCTTGCCAGGCACGAAAATTTAAAAAACATCACATTCGTGAGGCGTTTTTCCTCAAAGTACCTACGTGTAGACTAAAGCAATTCTCTTATGACTGCATTCTTGTACATTGTATTTTAAGCTGTAGTAATATTGCATACTAATGCTCATGTCAATATTACCTTGTAGGGCCTTTTTAACGTATAGACAATGTAGGCTAATTGTATTTTGTCGGCGCCATAGATTTTTATAACTCTTGAAAAGATTAAGAGAAAAAAAATCTCGATATCATCTGTTTAATTGGTGTAAAGAAAGCCGGCCTTCCCGTCTGTGCTATGAAATTTTTGGTGCATTAAAAACACAAGTCAATGCATGATCCAATCATAACTTCAAGGAATCGTTTTAACCGCCTCATGGTGCCTTTTCTGAGGTTTTTATTATTATTCTGAAGTTCTGATTACATTGCAACGGTCTATGGTGTCGGCAAAATAAAAAATTTAAATAAATTAGGCCCATATCGATTATGTTGCCATTGCGCCGATGAATTATATTTTTGTTTTATTTATTTTTTGTTTCTAGAACAAATTATATTTTTTCCCACTGCGCACGTCACATCCAGTTTTTATTCTAGTTAAATATAGATATTAAATTGTATATATATTTTGATACATTACCGAACAATTCTTATTGAAAAAGACGTAAGATTTTGCATTTATAGTATTTTAGTTACCACTCCATTATACTGTTTTTAACGTCTCAAACGATGCATTTTTAATTCTATATTTATTGTAACTCGAGTAATAAATAACAGTAAAGAACTAATGCAATAACTTAACGAATTATTGATGACCAAGTTTCGTGCGATTTAGCTTTATGATAATTTAAGATTCACGATAGTGTCAAATAATACTTAAGTCGAGGTAAGCTTGTAACAGCTGCCGTTGCGGCTTAGGGCAATACTCTTGCACAGCCTTGGTTTGTTTTCCTGATTCCGACACACATTTAAATAAGGTCTAGCCACTCAGTAAAACCTACTTATGACTACCAAATGGTAGATAATTTCGATGAGGGCAACACCTATATAATAAAAGTTGCCATAATCTTGCTTGCATTGATTTTATTATATTTCTAAGTCAATTCTACATTTTTTTTGTGAAACGCGAAAACAAACCAACAAATGCTCAAAAGCATAAGTTTTGTATTTAAAAACTAGGTTATAAATGAATTATGTTACAAGTACATTACTTCCCTGATACAATATGCTTATGCGGATATATTTATTGCAAAGAGAAGAAATAAGAATGATTTGAAATGAAACGGATTCTGTCGCGGATTGATTTACCGATCATATCAAATGTAGATAGGGTTTGGTGTTGATTTTAATTAATAAAATTGTTAAATTTGTATGCGTTTGGTTTCATTTTAACGATAAGATAACATTTTTAAAAACTACTGATAGTAACATTTGTTTTCTGTAAAATAGCAACACTAGGGTCTTCCATTTAGACTTGCGTAATTTTGTAGGAACTTACAAGTATTCATGACTACTTACATACAAATACATACATGTGGGACGCTCAGTAGAGATAAAGGGATGGTCGGAACTACTTTTTATTTGGTATCGACATGGCTCTATATGTTATTGGAATATTATCTAACTAAAACATATAACCAAAAGAAACAAAAAATAAGCATGTATCTATAAAAATCTTTATTACTACGAGGAATGTGATTTTACATTTTTAGTTAGCAGGAACGAATTGCGTTAACATTTTGACTACGGTTTTCTTGTCGAGTTTGCACTTGGGGTATGTTGTTTGGCAGTTGGTGTCCAACGATTGGCCAGCGGCAATCGCTTCGTATATTGTTGTACCGTCTAGCATACGACGGATAAGGGAGTTACTGGAAAAAATGGGAACATTTTTAATAATGTTGCCAATTTACTATGACTGGTTTAAGTTATTTCTTCTGTGCAAAAAGGCGTTATTCTTTTGTCTCACAAAATTGTATAACTAAAATATAAAGAGCATCCAACCTAATTGGTATAGTAAAAAATTTCGGTGTCAATTACGCTCAACATCCCCATTCGAGCTAGTATGGAGAAAAATATGTTGGCGGCCACTGATGAAACTTACGTATCTATCGATTGATAGAGAAAAATATTATTAATCGATAGTATTTTGGATAATTGTCGAAAGTGATACTGAACTTTCGGAGATATAGGACTTTGAAAATGAAAGAACATTAAAAATTATTACATGCGAAAATGTTACATATCGATTGACATAAGTTTCATCAGTGGCCGCCTACTTTTTTTTCTCCATACTAACGAATAAGGTACTAAATACTAAGTTCTTTGTTACCTTGACAAATTGGAGAGCAGAGCATCAAAATCAGTAGCGTTGCCCGTGATCATGTTTTCATTGGCCAGTTGTACGTATGAGCACGTAAGTCTTTGCATACAAGCAGCAGAGTCTATATTGTAACGGCTTAAAGTCTCATCTAGCTTGTTCAACATGTCTGATAGTTGATGGTAGTCGGTTTCTGCGCCTGGAAAATGGCAACTCTTAATAAAAAAATATAGACTGTAATCTTTAAAGTAAAAGTATGACAAAAGAAGGAAGCAAAACACCTACACATACTACTTAGATGGGTCAAGCATAGAAAAAAATATTTAATAAAAGATACACATATTTTTATGGTGTTGTGTCTGAATAAAATAATCACGCAGATGCATATGTTGCGAATTTTATTTGGATAGCATAGGAAGCGTACCTCATTGATTTTGAATTATTGTCATTATTTTTTAACCACGAAAATGAATATATTTTTTTTTTTCAATTTAGGCAAACATGTTAATCGCATATTCTGCCACTAATGAAAATTGCATTTAGTATAACTACTTAAAATATTGTCCTTAAAAATATTCTTACTTCTGCCATATCCCCCATAGCCATAAGACAAGGCGTGTATAATCTTAGGCAGGATGATGACTGCCCCAAAACCGAGGATGGAGCCGATCAGCACTCCGCCCAGGTCGATCTTTACAGGTCCGTACAGACCTGGAGACGTGCCGCCGTACGGACCCTGTGGAAAGAAAGATTTTTATTGCTAAGTAAAAAATAATACCTTGTATTTTGTACTTGTATTATTGTAGCTTGAACATCAAAACTAAACATAAGTAAGAAGTTATGTAGGTACCTAATCTAAGTATTTAGTATTTTCTTTCTTGATATGTCAATGTACAGTCTGTCCAAAAATAATAGTAATTAAAAAGTGGCAACACAGTAGCGTCATCACTTTCGAATCAACCTAACAAAAACGAGACGACACTACAGTGTAGCCACTATTTAGTTTCTACTCTTTGCGGACAGACTATATAACACGTCGGAAATATCTGCGGACCTCGCTGGTATGCGCTTTCCCCCGCGCTTCCCCCGTTTTCGCCTATCCAGTACCGTGACGAGTACGTACGAGTTGCGTGACGTCATCAAGCCAGGTCCGTAGATATTTCCGACTATACGTACGTTTGCATGCCTAGGTAAGGTACTAAAGCGCACCCAAGTTTTTTCACATACCTGCGCACCAGTACTCCCATAAGTAGAAATCCCAAACCGCTGCGTTCGTTCCGGTTGACTGTCACGATCCTCTCTACTCTTTTCAACCCTCGCGGAGGGCTCGGCCAGCTGATCCTCCGTGCGGTAACTCGAGCTCGGCATGAAGCCCCTGAAATTGAAACTGAGATACGTTACTATAGGATTACTTAAGTAGATAGGATTACAGGATAACAATCATTATAAAAAAATCGATAAGGGAAACTATATTGTCATACCTATCCATGTTTTATTTTTTTCGATTTTGTAAAAATGCCACTCACTATAAAATATTGTTTAAGTTTTAACAGTAGTGAATTCCAACTTTTATAATTGAATTAATATAGTGCTGGCCGTTTTTCTTAAAAAATATTTAGAATGAAAGCCATTAAATGAACATAAAAAAATAAACAATTTCTTTTTCTATTTTTGACAGATGTCATTTAAAAAGGCATGCCAGTTTAATGTAAATTGAGAATTCACTTCCAATTAATAATTAAAAAATTTAATGAGAACTTTTTTAATCCAGATGTTTTTAAACTTTTTTATTCTGATTATTGTTTTTATAAATGTTCTGTTGAAGGCATGAAAGATAATTAAATCTTACCCATCATCCCTGTAGTCACCGGTCACAAAACTTATAAACAAAAACAGGAGCCCAACCCGAAGTTTAGTATCCATCTTTGAAGGAACTAGTAAAACTGCGCCAAATCTGCCTAACATATGCTTTAATACAGCGCGTTCCGTAGCATGGTCCAAAACAATCGTATGGGGAAACACCATTGTGCGTGTTACACAATACTTTTACTGCGACAGTCGTCACGCGTCGCGTCGTCACAAGATGCTATCGAAGTGGGAAGACTGGAATGGGGTAATTGGGATTGAGGAACTATTTCTTAGATATTACAAGAATTGTGGTGCCACTACTTACTTCACTTTAACGATCAGTGTGTTTAATAGGGATCGAAACTTCCGAATCTTTAACCACTTAACTTTACACCTAAATAAGTTATGTGCAAGTGCTTACTTACAACTTTAAATAATTACTTAATTTGCCTCCTTATACATTTCTTATGTATAATCCTTCTTATACGTTATCTTAAGCAACTTTGCGCTGGAAGTAGGTAGAAATAATATAATATTATACAAACGCTCGAGCTTACACAAACAACTGACAGATTTTAGGGCAATGGGATCTCTGAAAAGTTTTGCAATAATTGTAACAATAGGCAGTTTGGCGATTGTAGAGGCTTTAACTCTATCAACCGTCTTACTTATTTCCTTGTTCCCTTGGAACCATAGGTAAAACTATTTCACTTTATCCACAGGAAGAATCAAACCTGCCCGATGATTGAAAATTGTAAAGATGATCTTTATGTAGGTAGATTATCTTTATCTAGATTATCTATTATCTAAAGATTATAACCATATTTTTTTTCGTAATCAATAAAAAACGACAGTCGTTAACATTTCTTTTCAGAATTTGTCTCACACGCGCATAAAATAGTGTTCGGCAATTCAATAAACACTACAAACTACTACTTACTTAACTACTACTTTTAGTGATAAGGCCGCCTTTGCGCACAATGTTTTAGTTTTAAGTTTTTGTTTGTATTTCTCAAGCTCAAAAGTCCAAACTCAAGGTTTGCCAACGGGCTATGGAGCGCAGTATGCTTGGTGTAAAACTTACTGACAAAGTAAGAAACACTATACTGCGCTCTAAAACGCGTATTGCTGATGTGGCAAAAACAGCTGCCAGGCTGAAATGGGATTGGGCCGGCCAAGTCTGCCGCATGCCAGAAGACTTATGGGCTAAAACAGCTACCCAATGGCTAGATACCAACTGCCAAACGGCGTCGCGGCAGACCACGGAAAAGGTGGCGGGACGAGCTGGACACCTTCTTAAGTAGCTGGGCGGAGGAAGCCCGAGACAGAAAGTCATGGCGGATGAGGAGAAAGGCCTTTGCCCAGCAGTGGGACACAAATGGCTAAATTAGATTAGATTAGATTTGTATTTCTTTGCGTGCAATAAAGAATTTCTATCTATCTACAAAATATTGAAACTTGGCGACAAAATGCAAAGTTTGTGTCATTCAAGTAATTTATCCCAAACAATGGTATTGCCTCCGTTTTTCAGAGCATGGAAAGTGCATTGTTTTAGCAAACACCATAATTTTATATTCCGCAACGGTGTGACATCATGGCGGTTTGTTTATATGCCTTCTCATCTCGGAATATTTCAGTAGGTATAATAATAATCTAAGGTCTATCATTAACTGTTAAAGCTACCAAGCAGCGCCTCTGTTAAAATTGCTAATCGGCAATGTTTTTATCGTTGGCTGTTACCAAAACTAGTTAGTTTCCATTCATATACAGCATGGTCTCAAAGGATATGGGTATCTATCTATCTTGTTTAAGTAGATTAGACGAAAAACATCCACTACTGAATGAAGAAAGAAAGGGTACCTTACGGTTTTGGAAGGCCTTTTGGTTTATGGACGTGCACTAAATCATTGTTTAACCTCTCACATCCCACTGACCCATCATAAACCCAGACACAATAGATTTTCTATTGTTCTTTTTTTCTGGGATGTGAAGGATTTATAATAATAAAATAGATTTCGAAATTTCCTTCCTTTATTTTGGTTTCTTAACGAAAATAACAACAAGTAAAACAGTATTCTGCCGTAATACAATTCATGATTATTTTCTTTTGAAATTACCTAATACGTTATTAAAATGTTGTGTAATTTCTTACAACAACGTAACATAATTATTTCGTAAATAATATATCTTTGTAAGTCATTATCAACGTAATTAATACATTCACAATACATGTATGTGCCGATGTCTTCTCTTAGAGAGACATCATTTGAATCACGCACCGTGAAAATACTACAATATAACTTTAATTTTTAAAGAGTTATAAATGTTATAGACATGCCACTCAAAAGTTTTTTTTTCATATCTGTGAAGGTTTAGGTTATATTTGAAATATGTAGGTATTCTTTCTTAATCATTCCTTTTTAAAGTTCGGTAGGTACTACCAAATGTCTTTGGTACTACCTACCTAATACTCATGTAGATTGAGGATTTTGTTCATTTATGAAATCTTAATTAAATGTTATGTTATCTATCAGATATACCTACCTACTGTTCGGGTAAGCCTTGGATTATAGTGGTTATATGCTCGAAGGGGTAAGCATTTATATATTTTGTTTGTAAGATATAATTTTCAGCACATTCAGATCTAACCATTTCATAGTACTCGTTGGTTTACGTGATTTTGCTTGCAGTGGGTGTCCGAGGTGTTACATCTCATCATTTCTTATCGTCAAGATCACAATGTACGGAACCTTTTCTAGTCATGCCTTTTGATTTCCTTGTCTATTTCTGTAAATACAACATCATCGTCAGGCCAAACATTCGCACGTTACAGGCTGGACCACTAGTATTGCCTTTATTAGTTCAAATTAAAAATCTATTTATTTATCTATGCTTAGTAGAAAAAAAAAACAGTTTTTATAAGTGAATTCCTACTTTACAAAATAATAGTTACTCTAATAAAAAAAAATGCGAATACATTGAAAAAAACTTTAGTAACAAAAATGTGGCGGGAAAAGTTGTTTTTAGTTTGTGCATTTGTTTTGGTGTCCAGTGAATATCAAGATGAACGTAAAGAAAGTCCGAGGAAAGGAAGATTATTTTCATTCAATACGGTGGATGAAGATATTAAAGTGAGTTCGTGACACATATTTAATAGTTGTACATAAAACTGCATTGCTTTATGGGCAAACTAAAGCAAAAAAATAAGGTTAGGTAGGTACCTATAAGTTCCTTAAAAATCGAGAGTCTTTATAAATATTATTTTACAGGTTGACTTGGATTTTACGATACCTTTTCTTACGATACCTGTAAAGAAGACTGTGAATTCTATATCCGGGTTATGGTCGGTAAGTGTTTAATTGCAACTAAAATTTAAGTACCTACCTACTTACAAGAATTATTCCGTATTAAAATAGTGACTTATTTATTAACGAAAATGGGTCATACAGACATAAAAAACAAAAAATGTCTCTCCTGTTCCCGAAAGTTAAGGACACTGGAAGCTAATTTCTCAACTTAATGCATATCCGCATAATCTGTGCCCGATGTAGTTTTGGCCTGTATAAACATTGGCTGCTCCAGTATCCTTAATCATCAGGAACAGGAAAGACAATTTTGAACCTAATTCTGTGTATGACTCAAATAGGGTCACCATTCTTATTTCGTCAGTATACTTAAACTTACACCCCCTTATTACAAAACGAGGTTTAAAGATAGACCGACGTTAATTCGTTTAGTTTGACGTTTTGTCCATAGCCGAAACGTCAAAAGAAACGAACTAACGTCGGACTATCTTTAAACCTCGTTTTGTAATAAGGGGGACAATGTTTATGTAGGTACAGGTTACAGTTACCTACAGCTTGCGATAATTTTAAACTGTAAGCTAATGAAATCACTGAATTATAATAGAATCACATTTCTATCACCAGATACCAACAGTAAATATAAACCCGGCGTCATTATTCCTTGGCGGTGCGGTAATCTTCAGCTCCACCGTACTCCTGCCGTTTGCTATCAAATCCTACTCGCACTACTCCAATGAAAGGTATTCTAGAAGTAAGTGCAATTATATTTACTTAGGCAGATTCATATTGCAAATTGCCAGCGTTCTTCCCAGCGTAGTACCTAAGTATATCTTTAAATTTTGGGAACATGTCTGTAGATATATTCATAAATAGGCATACATATAAAATTATAAATGGTGTTTAAGTAGAATTTTTAATTTAATTTTTAATAAAACAAGTAAAATCGATTACAATAATTCAAACACTGTAATTTAAGGACAACGGCATTTTCTTCTTCTTGGTTTCGGCTTAGGTTTTATTGACGAACAGGATCTCTTACATTTCACTTTAGAGCACTCGGGAACTACTACTCCTGCATCAGCTGGAATGTACTGTGTGTCCACGTGGACGAAATTCTTCCGTTTCTTAGGAGCTAGGTCGAAGCAACCAAAGGGTGGTGTATACTCGATATCCCAAGTAGCGTTACTAGATAAAGAACTCAACGATTCATCCTGGCACAAACACTCAGGCTCCTTGAACGCTGGACAGTTGTCTATAACTTTATCTATCGCACTTAAGTCGTTGCAATACACGTCCATGTAGGCGCATTTACAAATGTCTTCTATAGCCTCAGACAGAGCTTTTCTAATTTCAGCATCTCTCTGTTTCTTAAGTTTCAACATTTTCCTAGCCTCTACCTTGGCGCGTTCCTCTGGACTCCGTTTCTTTATTATTTTGAACACCATTGGATCACAATCCACGTAGGGATCCTCATTTGGTTGAATTTCTGTTAAATCTTTTAAAGGGTTGACCTGCAAGAAATGAACCAGATAAGTCTTCTGAGAAACTTGTCTTATTAAAAAAGGGTAGTATTTAAACGCAAATCAAAACAAAACATTTTTGTATGCAAAAATATTCCGAATTTCAATCAAAATTACTGACTCCGCAGCAAATTACTCACCGCAAAATAAAATTAAACAAACTGCAGTATAAACTCGCAGTGTACAGCGATTTTTCTAAAGCAAAAGCTTTTTTATGAATGCACAACAACTAATGCTTATGTACATTAAACATGTTAACTCTTTTTCTTATAAATATAGCTTCTATTTTAATATTTTTCACAGCAATTTTGAAATTAAAACAATTTTTTTTTCGTCATGATTGTTTAGTTTTTTAATATGTACCACACAATGAGTTCAGCAAAAAATATTTAAAAAGTGATACAAAATAGCCCATAATATTAATCTCATATTGATTTCTTGGATCTTGAATCTTGCTTTCGCGGGCGTCCACGTTTCCTTTTTGCCAAATAGGTAAGTATGATTTCGTCTTCTGCATGTGGCGGCGCCACGTAGGTACTTCAGTCGGATCGCAAACTCGATGACATACTTGCACATATAATTCTTAAAAAACCGGCCCAGTGCGAATCGGACTCGCGCGGGTAGGGTGCCGTACCATTAAATACGTTAACAATAGCCCAATAATACAGTTTACGGGTAGCCATTATTGATATCGAGCAAAAAAGGCAAAAAATCACGTTTTTTGTATGGGAGAGCTCCCCTTAATTATTTTTATTATTCGGTTTTTAGTACTTTAGAAAGCGGCAACGGTAATACATCATTTGTGAAAATTTCAACGCTCTAGCAATGACGGTTCCTGAGATACAGCCTGTTGACAGATACTGACGGACGGACAGACAGGCAGATGGACAGACTATATACTCAAGTAATAAGACCGGAATCAAAGAATTTTACATTCAAATTAAGTTTATCAGGTATTTTGGTCTGCTTTTAAAATATTGCTGTGAAAAATGAATTTGTTGTTATAATAATCATTAAAATTGCGAAGCATGACTTTTTTAAAATAAAAACAAATCTGCTGAACAGTTTTTGTGGTGCTTACTTGTGTATATGTTACTGGGATAGTTATTTTGCTATGAAATCTGGTTAATTTGCTGTGCAGTCAGTATTTTTGCCACATCTGTAGTATTTTTGCACTTCAATCAATTTATTTATTTAGCATTATGAGGAAAAAAGTAATGTCGTTATCGAATTATCCGCTGTTTTAGTTTCGTTAAACATTTAATTTATTTGTAGTGAAGTAATTTATTTGATGTAAAAAATAGTTTAAATGATGAGAATCATTTGATGGGCGATTATTTATTTAATGTGCAATTAAATATATACCTTAAAAAAAAGAAATAACTAGTAAATTTGACATTTATGCGCTTGAATATCATGAATCATTACTACAAGGATTTCTGTAGTTTTTACAACTGACTTTTCTCATGATTCCTCTTCCTAGCTCCACTGAAAATCAGCGTCATTTCATTGTATAGATACAGGGATATTACATATGCTTACGTGGAGTCCTTTTTCCAGTTCTTCTTTCATTTTTATATTCTTTTTGTTTTATGTTTTTATTTGTTTTGGACTGGGAATAAATGATTACTTTACTTTACTTTTCTTGACTTTACTTTACATTGCTTTGAAACATTATTTACCTGTATGGTAAACACATCTCCCTTCCTCTGCACTTTGAGAGCTGGTTTAGGCTCTAGAGGTTCCTCGGGCTCTGAGTCTCCCCCGCCCATGTCCGCTGCACCACCAGCGCGGCGTTTCTTCTTCTTTTTATTTTTGTCCCGGTCTGGTCCTCCGCGAGGACACTTAAAAGTCATAAGTTTCGCCACGCTCTTGCCGATTAGGCCTGGAGCCCAGCCTCGACGCTGAAAATCATAATATTATTGATATTGTGATCATAGTATTGTATACAGGTACTGTGGATAGATACGATGATAGATAGAGATACTATTACTAGCCATTTTATTATTTTTCAAACTTATGATTTTATGTTAGATACTATTATTAACAGATATACCTAAACGTTCCGCATTCATACCTCCACACTGGAACTAAACAGCTAATAAAAATATACAGTGTATAAAATTACCTTGGATGGCATACCAGGAATGTCAGAAGCATTCCACAGCCAACCCATGTTGCTGGGCACCGGATACCCGTGGTCCCGGAAGGGATTACAAAACTTATGCCCGATGGTGATGCCTGCCAAACAGAAACTAATTTAATCCTGCTAAAAATATTAAATGATCGGATAACAATAGGTATTATATCTGCAGTTAGGTATTATTATGTAGGTACCTGGATATAAATCGCCGAACGCATAGTTGTATTTGGAAGAACCTCTCCTCTTCTTCTTCTTCTCATTTTCGTCTTCGTTTTCCCCCATTTTGGTTTATTTTCAAAAATCTGGCATAAACAGTAACCTAATAACAGTAACCTAATTAATACTTAATTATCTACCTACGTTCTTCAATTTGTTTTAAAAGCTTGGCCTTTTTTACAATTAATAAAACAAAACGTCTTCAGATGTTAAGTTTATTAAAAGATGTTGTACTAATGGGTTACAAAATAAAATAATCAGCTTAAACAAATTATTTACAAATATTTCGAACGTTGCTCTTCTTTTGCAGCTATCTTCGCCTTAACCTTATCAATTATAGATAGTTTATGAGTTCCGCAACAAGATTTGCCCATAAGTTCTATCAGCCGCTGTTCTCGATCACAGCATCTTCTTTCAGTGTCAATGTTATATTTATTCACGCATCTATAGTCATGATCTTTTACGTGCGCTTGCATGTATTCTTTCAATGCTTTCTTAATTCTTTCGTATTCTTTTGAACAACATACTTTTCCACCGTCACTGTAGCTTGGTGGTTGAGCTGGTGCCACTGCAGTTTTATACATTCGAGCAAACCCGTCCGGGACACAGCACGGTCTACCGAGCACAGGGCACGGTCCCAGTTGTATTGGAGGCAAGCCATATGGAAGAGGCTCCACTGTAGGCTCTTCTTCGAACTCATTTTGTTCTTCTTCGTCGTGCATCATTGTCACTGGGCACATTGCCTTATGTTTGTAATTAGGGCAGTATGATTTATGTTGTTTCCGTGAATCAATTTCGGCAGCACGAGTTAAACATTCGCAGTCAAACGTTTTACATGGTGGCGTCGGTTTAGGTGGATTGCATTTACAGTCTTTGTCATCTGGTATATCGGTACAAAACGTACCGGCATTTTTCTTATCATCCCCCTTTTTAACTTCAGCATTGTAAACGCTAGTACTGGTCTGCGCCGCCGCCATCATGTATCGTCCAGAAGGGATTGGTGGAACCTTTGCTAAAAAATCAGCAACTTCACTTTCGGGTGTCTTGGGCGCTACAGATTTTCCACTTTGACAATTGCATGGTTGTTGAACTCTACCAGGGGGAGGAGGATTTCCGGGAATTGGAGGCAGTTGACAATTGTTTACAATAAAATCTTTTCCAAACATGGACTTCATTAATTCCGGATCGCGCTCTATGCCAATCATATAATGAGTTTCTGTTTTCGGTCCCGCGGATCCATCTTTCTTTGGTGATGCTGGTGGTGCTCCTTGTGCGGGTGGTGCTCCTTGTGCGGGTGGTGGTTTTGGAGCTCCCGCCTGAGGTAATTTGGGTCCTATTTCACTACCTTTTGGAGTTACACCTGTACCATACATTTTCTTTATTCTTTCTTCACAAGTTTCGCCTTTCTGAGCAATACCACCACAGGCTGTGCATATAGGAAGCGATTTTGCTTCCTGTCCGTCTTTTGCTGCATCTTTTTCTGGACAATTTTCACGATGCCATTTATCATCTTTACATCCACACTGACCACACACTTTTTTCGTTCCTTGCGTTTTTGATGGAAGCGTCTGGCCCTTTGTTTCTTTTTTGTACACATCTAGTTTTCTTATATAAGCTCTAATTTTATGTGCAAGTGGGCAATTAACGTTTCCACAGGGCCCAACAATATCACCCATTTTGATCTTTTCAATTGGGGGTTTCGTCTTTTCTGGTAATCCAGAAGAAGCTGGATGTTGACAAGTACCTTCAATAACTCCACAACTTTGAAGTTCAGTACACACTTCAATTGTTTTTTGAACTACTCCCAGCGATGGGTCTTCTAAAGTTGCTGTTTCGTAAAGACTACCCACCATGCAGAAGTTTGGATCATCACCTTCTACTCTTTTGCATTCAAACATACTCGGTGCCTTATTAGTCCTGAATACGAAGGCATCGTCTTGAGAATCAAGTAGTTGTTGAAATTCTGTAGATATAGAATCTCCCAAAGCACTTATTCTTAATATAAATTGAACGTCACCCACTTGTCTACAGCAGCATTCTGCGTAAATACGTAGTCGTTGTTTGACAGCTAAAGGCTCATACATCTTGCATAAATCTATAGTCTCCTTTAGGTATACAAAGAACTCAGTAGACCATTGCATGGATCCAAATCCTATCAGCTCAGGCTGATGTACTTCATCATCGTCCCAAAGCTCAATCTCTAGCGGGAATTTGCTCAATGTTAAAAGTAACTGATCTGGGAATGATGGGAACATGTACGATTTACCGACTCGTATAACTCGCGTCCATTTTCGAAAACCATCTTCATCACATTGCACAACATCGTCTTTTCGAGCAGTTTTTGCCAATTGCCCTTCCTTGACAATAAATTGCGTTTTTGGTCCAAACTTTACTTTAACGATAAGGTTCACATTAGGATCGGCTTCTGGCTCGTCATCACGGATAATAACAGACACTCTGTCAACGAATATTTCTATCATGTATAATTGCTCCATGACCTGCAGAGATCAACATTTTCTTTGTCAAAATACTTCACTTCAACTGCAAATTGGTTTATTACGAATTTTTCCAATATTATAAATTAGGCACCCATTTCATTTTAAAAATAAAATGCCGACATTTAATACGTTTTGTCAATGTTTATAAAAATTCAATGCTATTTTACAATGCATAAATTGCTTTCATTGTTAAAACAATTGTCTCAAAGTACCTATCTAACTAATAAAGTTCGTATAAAATATAACTTACCGATGTTGTTGTCTGGTTGTGACCTATGAGATGGTAGACATAACTATGGACACTGAAAATTTTATTTTGTAACCCAAAGTTAATATTTTTCCATTACCGTTTGTTTAGGTTATTGACATTCCTGCCAAAAAATAAAAACAGCAACTAACGGAATTACGGATCTGCCAAAATTTGAAAATAGAATAGCATAGCCGTAGCTTTTTTATATATTTTTTTAATTTACTGAAAAGATTCGAAACAGGAAACACAAAAAAGTGTAGCTCAAACTCGAAGGTTACGTTATAACCAATATAACTAAAAACTTGTAGGTAGGTATGTACAACACTAAAGCCATGTGATATTGAAATATTAAATCCATGACTTTGGCGAAATATCAATGGTATAATGTGTGTAACTCATAATATATGTAATAACTATAGTTTATAGTGCCTACCTAATTATAAAATCTTGTCCTGAAATAAAAGTAAGGTTAAGTATTTTATTAGGTACCTACTTTATTTACTTAAATAAGTGTGTTAAAATAAGCGAAATAAGTGAGGTAATAAATACATATCACTATGTTTCAGTCTTGGATAATACAAAGTTTAGCACCGATCCACTTCTTGAATTAGCCAGTCAATTTCTAGCCGATGGTAATCAATGGCAGTCAGTGGGGGACTGTGCTCTTAGAATAGCGTGCTGGACAGCACAGAGGAGCAATATTGATGCTATCAAAATTTGGCATCAAGCGATGAGGTAATATTGAGAATTTTGGTGTTTTAGGTACTATTGGTACTAATGCTGTTACTTAGGTACTATATTCAAAATCATTTCTAGCAACAATATCCTGTCTGCATTGGTCAACGCGACAGCCGTCGAAGAGGCCATGATATCTGGAAGAAACGGCCGTGACTGTGCTACCTACACCCGTTGTCCTATGACCGAAGAACATATTCGACTATTATTTAACAATCTTGCTGCTTTTACTAATTCTGTAAGAAAATGATCAAACATAGTGTGTCTCTTGCTTGGGTAAACAGAGTACTGTTTTAGTTTAGATTTTGGTTAATGACCAACTTTGTTTTTTTGTAAATAAATTATTTGTTGAGAAGCTTGTTGTATTTCCCTCGTATTCCTCGTATCCCTCGTACCTAATTCTATTTAGTTCCCTCGTATTTTTTGTAGCTGATCCTTATATGTTCAAAGGAGAACCTTGAAGTGATTAAAACTTTTAATATATCAATGTGAATCCATACTTAATATTATAAATGCGAAAGTAACTCTGTCTGTCTGTCTCGCTTTCACGCTAATACGGCTGAACCGATTAAAACGAAATTTGGCACACAGATAGGCTTAGCCTGAGAAAGGACATAGGCTACTTTTGATTTCAATAGCGCTGGTTAAGAAAACGCGACGCGAGCGCCGCGCAAGATAATAATAGTATAATGCGTACGAAGTCGCGGGCAGCCACTAGTATTAATTAAAAACAGATTTAGTTTTACACAGATTTATTTCGTCGTATGGGCTGATAAAATATTTTTAGCCTTCTGTAATTTATGAATGATTTCGTCGTGTTGTAGTTGTATGGCGTAGTCGAGGGGAGTTCGTCCCAACAAGTCTGTAACATCCAACCGCGCTCCTTTCTTTACCAGATAGTCTACAGCTTCAATTCGTTTTACCAACACGGCCTAAAAAAATGTTTCATTAAAATTTAGCTTTTTTAAAAAATGTTATTAATATTTTGCAGCTATCCCTGCCAATTGCGGCCAATGGACGCCACTATGGTATATCGCAGGCCTTTATATTTCTTCTCTTTGGGTCGGACGTTATTATTCATTATTTTGTTTTTAAAAATGCGCAGCCATATTTAAAATACTTAAACACACTACCTTATGCAACGCAGTGTGCCTCAATTCATCGGTTATATTGAAATCTACGCCCGCTGCCCTCAATGCTATGAGTTTCTTCATACTGCCAGTAAGAACGGCAAATGATAGCAGATCGGCTAAAGGTTTCGCGTCCGTTGATCCTAGGTGACCCCCACATTGCTTAAGAAGTTTTATTATGTCGATGTCATTCTCTTGGACTGCAGTGAGCAGAGGGGTTTCACTATATCTGGAAAAATATTATATTCTCGAACTGAGACCATCTTCTAATTAAATATAGAATTTAGAAGATGCGTGAAATGATGTCTACTCATAGTTGGTTACTCTTGTATTTCGCAGCACAAATAACTAATACCGTACCTAGTCTTGTGATGAACATTAGCACCATTTTGCAGCAAAAACTCGACCATAGATCTGCTCCTGCGCATTATAGCATCAAATAGTATAGTTTTGCCTTCCCAGTTCTGCAGATTGATATCAGCGCCCATTTCTGTAAAAAAACCATGTCAAGAACTGGTTAATATAAAGATCTTAGTTTAACAACGATGCATAGGTTGCTATGATGATGACTATTAGGCCTCTTACCAATCATCCTCATCAAGACCGTTTTATCACTGTTTTCAATCGCATACTGAAATAGGGCGTAAAGCATCTTGTCTTTGACAGTTCTGGTTATTTCTACGTTGAAACATTTTGCTAATGCCTCTTTCATTTTTGAATCCTAAATAAAAAAAGTTTATTAAACTTTATACTTTTTTTGTCTGTATTGGATAAAATCCCATGGCTCCTCTTCTCCTTACCTCTACTTTTTGATTAGGGCTCAATTCCATGTTTGTCTTAGTTAGTTCTCCTCTTAAGTTTGTTTGTATCATCTGGATATAGGTAATGTTAAGTAGGAAATATTATCATTTATCATAAACTAGCTGTCCCGGCGAACTTTGTCCCGCCTTAGAATGAACTTTATTGTGTAGGAATAAAGTTCAAATTGACTCTACATTTTAGTAAGAAAACATTTGTATGGGAAAAAGAAAAGGTCTGTTTTAGGGCTTTCCCGGCAATTATTCGATTTTTTCTCACCGTAAGAACCATCCTTGGACTTCAATGAACATTTTAAAAAAAGAATTAGCTAAATCGGTCCAGCCATTCAGGCGTGATGTCGTGACAACGGAAAACGGGTTTCATTTTTATATATATAGATAGATAGATATATGTAAGAGTATGTCGAATCGAAAATGTTAGACCTACATTTTAGCTAGTCATATTAGATGATCTACACATATATCTTCAAGACTACAGTGCCTTACATTCCACTCTGTCTTATATCCTTGTAGTGATTCCAAAGTATTAACATCACCATTTTCGCAAATACTTCATTCTGAAGAGGAATAAATTAATAATTACCAGTTTTTTATCATTAAACTTGAGCTCAGTTTTGGATAGCACGAAGGCTAATTTAGTTAGCGCTGCTTCTGTAGTCATATCATAACCAGATATGACACCTAGATCTTCTAATTGCTAAGGTAACAAAACACCATTATTAATAATATTGTCTATCTATACTTACATATAGGGTTAAGGAGGAAATAGTTGCTCAGTCGGGTACAGTGACTACCTTCGGTTTGTAAAGAAGAAAAAGAGACACGTTCATCTCTTTTGCACTTGCGCTTACGCGTGCCGAACGCTTCCGACAAATGCAAAAGAGATAAATGTATCCCTTCTCCTTCTTTACAAACCGATGGTTAGTCACTGTACCCGACTGAGCAACTGTTTCCTCCTTAACCATACCAACATTATAATCATATACACATTCTCATGTTACATAGTTATCTACTTATTATTTCGTCTTTGCATGTAAAAACTTTCTACGCTTTTCTCTACCACTACAGGAATTACCTTCCCAGATTCATAAACGGGGGAAACTGTCCCGTTATGACATTGTGTGATGTTCACAATTAAAACTCCTCTTTTAACTGCCGCCTTTATTTCATCGATGAGATCTGGCCGGTTGGACGGTATGTTTCCTGCGCCATAACTTTCCAGAACCACGCCTGTTTTATATTTGTAAAAAAGAATTTTAAACAAATGCGTTATGTGAAAGTATTTAAATAAAACAAAATAAATCGTATGTCAAAAAAGACATTGTAACAATCAATTCTCTGTTAACCACTAACGCCCGTTATTAATAACCTATCCTGATCCGTTTTTAGCAAATCGAGATTGAAAAAACAAAACACAATTGTGTTCTTGACATGTTTTTGACATAGCAATCCATGGGAGGTACTGTGGGGAGGTCTTTTTCAGAGTACGGATTGGTCCTCTGTCCTCCTAATTCAAATTTTCAAATATGGCGATTACTTTACTGACAAGTGTCAAATATTACAAAGACAATTTAAATTCATTTTGACATTGTCAGTAATTTCATTTTTGATGGTCATTTTCTTTTTTATATTTCGTTCCTTTCATTTGTTGAATACACAGAGACGTATAAAAACTCTTCTGTGGTTTAATCAAGATTTTGAAATAAAATACGACAACAATCATAATTTGCGTCGTAATAACGTCGTAATATATATTTTAACTATAAAAAATATTTTATAGTTTTAAGAATTGTTTATTTTATTTTGGCTATTGAAATGATATTTAAATTTCAAACATGTCATTTTGCGTAAAACAGAACATGCGGGAGGGAAAAAATTGAGGGCGGGGCGATCCTAATCCAAAAAAATTTGGATAGTTTATTGAGACCGAGATTAGAGTAGGTGCACAAGTGACAATATATGTCAAAGTTCAATCCAGGATTTAGGCACGGATAGGTTATTAATAACGGGCGTTAACCAATCCCATATTTTAAGTGAATGCCGTTCAGTCTCTACCTACACAATTGTTTCATAGTTGCAAAAATATCTAGCTATGATCTACATTATCTAGTAAGTACTAAGTACGTAAACTAAATATGTACATTTCATGAAATCCAACCTTCAACTGGTGGTTGACAGAATGCCTTAAACACAGCCACGCTCACACTCGGGAACATTCTCAATAACGCAACGTTCTTCGACATTTTATCATGAAAGCGACATTTTTCTATAGCAGTGGGTTTCAATATCAGTGCTCTGTTCACTTCGAATTCTATTCCAATTTTTACCAACGGACTGTAATTAGGTGTGTCAAATGCGTGGAAGTGATCAGCTGATATTTTACAGCTCCTAAATATGGAAAAAAATAGATAACTGCTTAGAAAAAAAGGTAACGACTAACGCTCGAATCACTACTTAGTAGTAGGACTACTCTACATCTCCATGTCTTCTCTTTATTATCATAATTCATGTTTATTCAAAACATTAACATTCGTATATCTAAGAATCTTTACCTGTTACCCCTATAAAGGTTGCTACCAAAACAGATTGTTACTTCTGGTATATTAAGAGACCCAGCTGCTATCAATGAACACACAAAATTGTCTGCCCCATCACTCCGTGGCTCAAAAATTGGTATCTACAATATATTCCAAATAGGGTAACTGCATTATAACTACAGAGAAATATTTTAAATAGGTACGTAATGGTGTAAGTTTTACCTGTGCCCCAGTAAGGACAACTGCTTTACCTAGGTTTTCAAACAAGAACGAAAGGGCTGAAGCCGTGTAACATAAAGTGTCTGTTCCGTGAAGGACTACAAAACCATCGTAATTGTCATAATTTTCCTGCAAACAAAATTCAGGATGTATTGTTTAGAACCCTCTTTGCTAGTTGATGTTGTATTATCAAAGTGCTCTTACCATTATATCCTTTCCAATCATTAACCATTCTTTTTCAGTAAGATTGGAAGAATCTAACAATTCCTTATATTCTAAAATGTAGTATAAAATGATATGTTGTAAAGCTTTCGTCTCTGGAAACAAGGCATTGTAATAAGCCGTGGTTAAATTAAAAGCCTCAACTCCAAAATAGAAATATTATACTGACTTGGCAAAACAAGGAATGATGGGTCAAAGTTAGTATCCGCAACTCGTTCTTTCCACAGCGCGTTGTCATGCATTTGAGGATACGTTCTGATGAGCGCTTCGAACACACGTTTGTGTGGAGCCAGAGCTATGGTCATACAAAAAACTGTTAGTTGCGAATGGACTTGAACAACACAAATACGAATAAGGTTCGTATTCACTGGAATTCACTGGAATTCACGAACACCCTGGAATGACAGCTTTTTGTCTAATAAGCAGAGATCCCTAAGAACTAATTATGCAGCAAAACCTTATTTGATAGGCCGTTCATCTGTCTCGTAATACCCTTATTCCTACTTCATTGTAATAATACCCAGTCACCTACACAGCTATTGTCTATTTTTTGGCTCAACTGTGCACCGTTGTGTGAGATCAATCGACACAATACTGCCTACGGCTTGTTAGACCTAACTCGTTTCTTCTGTGCTTAGCTCTACAACCTAGTGATCAAAAGCTAGCCTGTAGGTAATACAGGCTCTGCATCTGCCTCGCTCGCGCTTAAAGCAAGAACCATTTATTGATACCTCCAAATATATTCTCCGTCATGCCAATAGTCCCTCCAGTGTAGATAACCAGCACCTTTCTGTCACTGTTTCCTGGCTTTATTGCTGGCTTCAGGGGCGTGAATAGAGCAGCCATAATAGTAACTATACTCAACTCTCTTATACTTTTATAAAAGGGATTATATTTATAAAAAGGATTTATACGCAAGCATATTGTAAAAATGTATCAAAAAAATATAGTGAACTTTTTTCAGTTCTCCTAACTGCATGTCCAGGAATTTTAAATATATATTCGTGGAATTAAAATTGATATTTCCCTGTGATATTTTCTCATGATTTTGCTTGCAGTCTTGCAGTTTAATTAATTGACATTGAAGGATGACATTGATATTTCGCGCTTAGATTTGGCGTAAGTAATGTTTTTAAAATAAGTCGGTATAGTCCTAGACCAAGTGTAGTCGGTGTACTAGGCCTATCATATCTAAGATGTATTCTTTTTGGACGTACTACATTAGTTTAACAGTAGTTTTATAAAATTGAAATAAAACATCCAAAATTCTTTAAACCAGAGTTATATTCATTTCAATCAGGCGATTATTTCAACAAATGTATGATCTGCTGATGATTAAGGTCAATAGCGTAATCGAGAGCAGTTTTCCCTAGCATGTCCACTATAGACAAATCAACTCCGTTCTTCACCAGATAGTGTACTGTTTCTGGAGATTTACATAGCACTGCCTGAAAGAAAAATAAATATAATGCTTTAACTTTATTACCCTGTCCGTTACCAGAAAAAAAATCGTCCCTCCCTTGTAATAGTTTGACTCAATTTCGAATAGCATTTTTATTGGGTTATTTTGCTTGACGTCATCTTAAGTTCAACAAGCTTAAGATTATCATTATAATTTGCAATTTTCTAAATTTCTCGTACCTTATGCAACGGAGTGTGTCCCATCTCATCAGTGATATTCATGTTGACTCCAGCAGCTTTTAAAGCCTCTAGTTTTTCTATAGATCCACTGCGAGCGGCCAATGATAGGAGTTCTGCTAACGCCTTAGAATCGACTGAGGATAAGTGAGCACCACACTTGGTCAGCAATTCGATCATCGGTATGTCATTCTTCTGTACTGCTAATAGGAGAGGGGTTTCGCCGCATCTGGATAAGAAATATTATTTTTTACTGTATTTTTCTAGATCCCTCATTGTAAAAGAAAGAGTAACAAAATCATATTACTTTATTCCAAACTGGAACGCAGCTTCTTGGTCGGATAAAATCTGAACAGATCGATTTCGCTTGTAATTTCAAAACTACGTCCGGAATAGATACTTTATCTTGCCCAGACTACTCGATCTCAGAAATTTAGAGGCTCTACTTGTCTCACCTAGATTTAAGATGAACATTAGCACCATTCTTCAGTAAATACTCAGCCATTTCTATATCCCCTTTCATAACTGCTTCGTGGAGTACCGTCTTTCCTTCCCAGCATCGTACGTTTACATCCGCACCCATTTCTGCAACGTATTAGAAATAGCCATTCATTGAATATAAAAGTTTGCAATAATAAAAGTTTGACCATCATTTTAAATATCTCTACGTCATGCTCCATAAAAACATTAAGTAATAAATTAGAGTTATCAAGAGGTCACACTTCGTCGAGCATGGTTAAATTGTCAACAACGAAATGTCAGATTGATATCAATTGAAAGAAATTATAAATGAATATGACCATGAGCGTAGAAGAAATTTTCCAACGAACCGACTCGGTTATTACTCGTATAGGTAATGTATTGCTGAAGAACTCTGAACTTTTTGCGCGGCCAATAAAATGCGAAGTATTTGAGGTGGCCTTGATTTTGTTAATTCTAGCTCATGTCGTAACTAGCACCAACTAATAATTTGTTGGTAGAGACGATATTGAAAAGATATCTTCATTTAAATGCTTATTTTTTTAAACCTATCCCTCTTATGATTGGATTCTGGATCCATTTTATTACTCTGTGTAATAAATAACAATGTCTTCACCTAACATAGTTTCCATAGCATCACTATCGCCCTGTTCCAGCGCATAGTGGAGTAGAGCAAGATGTACTTTCTCTTTCAAACTCGAAGTAATTTCTATGTGCAGACATTTCGCCAGCGTGTCTATGAGCATGTTGTCCTGAGTTTGGAACAAGAAAAAGAAAGATAAAGATACATGCAAAGAATTAACGAAAGATGGAAAGAAAACATAGCAATAAAGAAACAGGCAGCTTAGAAAATACTTATATCACATACACACCTCAATAACTTGTGGGCTCACACTTAAATCAACATCAGTCTTCGTCAATTCCCCTCGAATGTTTGTTGACATCATCTGAAATGACAAATTCTAAGTGTAACGGCAAACTTGGCGTAGAATCGTGTATTTCCAATAGAGTCTGTTTATTTGGTCTATAAGTTCACATGTTACACTCCCTTTTTAGCGACCAATCGTGCGTGAGACTGATAGAAGTTAAATAATATTTCGAACAATTCAACGGGATCTAACTTCTTGGCTATTTATCAGTTAGCAGATGATACTGTTTAAGTCATAATTTAGTACCAATAGATTTATTTCTCTCACTTGTTTCTTTTCCTGGTAACTTAATTCAGTCTTGGAAAGCACGTAGGACAGTTTAGTCAGCGCTGCTTCAGGAGTCATATCATAACCTGACACTACTCCATATTCTTCCAGTTGCTTGAAGGTAAAATCAAAGTATGTGTTAATATTGTATCATCAATCTATGAGGGACGGCACCAAAAGGCTGAATAAGTTTAGATATTAGAAGCTAAATAGGCTAGCTGTGAGTAATGAATCTATGCAAGTAAGTAAAATCAACCTGTCGTAAAGATGAGATAAAGTGTCACCTTTCCAGTAGCATAGAGAGGTGAGACAGATCCTTGACTGCATTGCGTGATGTTGACAAATATAACGCCCCGTTTCACTGCTTCCTGGATCTCGTCAAAAATATCTTGTCGATTCGAGGGTATGTTACCTGCCCCGTAGCTTTCTAAAACTACACCTGAACAAAAAAATACATAAATATTTAGCTTCCTCCTGAGCTTACGCAATATCATCCACAGTTTATACCTTAATTACCTATTCTATTAATTGTTCTCAGATTGTTCGTGAAAATAACAATGATCAAATATGAATGAGAACGTCTTACCCCTTACCTTCGACAGGAGGTTGGCAGAATGCTTTAAACACAGCTCCACTGACACTAGGGAATATTCTCAACAGACCCACATTCTTGGACAGCTTATCGTGAAGACAAAATCGCTCGATACTTGTGGGTCTGAATATCGCTCGCGTGTTTACTTCAAAGTCTATGCCCACTTCTACTAGCGGTGTATAATTAGGAGATTCAAATGCGTAGAGATTATTGGAAGAGATTTTTCTCGTCCTACGGGATTAAATAGCTTCGTTATGATGGTTGAAATTAGTCACATCATTATTTCTACATCTATTCATTTGACTTACCTGTTTCCTCTGAACAGCTTGCTACCAAAAAATATAGTAACTTCAGGGATATTCAGGGATCCAGCAATGATCAGCGACGATACAAAGTTATCTGCTCCATCGCTGCGTGGCTCAAAGATTGGTATCTAGAAAGAAAAAATGCATGTTATGAGCTAATAATAAGTACAGCAATCGAAGTCATTTAAAAAATATAGGACTCACCTGTGATCCAGTAAGAACGACGGCCTTCCCAAGATTCTCTAACATAAAGGAGAGTGCCGACGCAGTATAAGACAAAGTGTCCGTGCCGTGGAGAACCACAAAACCGTCGTATCCTTCATAATGTTTCTAAAAAAAAACTGGTAAGTATCTAAAGCTAAATGCAATATCTATGTGCTGATGCCTCCTTGAAATAGAAATCGTCAGCCAAACGCGCAACTGTGACACCGATCCGAACCCGATCCAATTAAAATAGATTAAATTGCCATACCTATAATAGTATAACCATGGAATTATATCTATGGTAAGTAATTAAATAGTACGATTACAGCCATAAAACTATTTCTATGGTAATGTCACCCACTTTAATTGGATCGGACGTAGTACGAAACCGCTCAGTTTCACAGTAGAGAATCCTTCACGTTAAAATAGTGTGAGATTAGTTGGCGTGTTATTTATCATTTCGTATCATACAATATCTATTGAATAAAGTCTTATGTAAATACAGTTATAATAATAGTGCTTCTGTTTATCAAAGTTTATTACATTTAGTACTTCCTCTATTGTTTTTTCAAAGTAAAATCATTTATTGCTGCTTCACATACACAATACTTCTAATAAAGAGGTACACGAAGTCCTTTATTTTAATTGAAAGAAGAGTTATGATTGTTTCTAGCACATACTTACCATAATATCATTAGCAATCATCAACCATTCGTTTTCTGTGATGTTCGACGAATCTAGCAGGTTATCGTATTCTAAAATATGGTAAAGAATCATCTGGTCCGAGTCTTTCGTTCCTGAAATAAATTATGAAATATCAAGGAAACCAACATGAGAAAATAAGACCCATAATACCCTTGTAAACGTTTTATAAGGAAAGCGGACGGAAAAACATATTTTTTACAGTGAAAATCTTCCAGTAGTTTATTAAACTCAACAGAACTTACTTGGCAAAACGTTGAAAGACGGCTCAAAGCCTGGTTCAGCTACTTTCTGTCTCCACAAAGCATTGTCGTGAAGCTGAGGGTAAGTCCTGATCAAAGTTTCAAACACTTGCTTCTGTGGAGCGAGGGCTATGGACAAAAGCATGACAATAATTAGGTATGCTGCAGAAGATCTGCTTCTTTAATTCTACTAAAATGTGATAAGCTGGCTTTAGGTTTAAGTAAGTAGTAGGATATTTAATAAGTGTAACGCCTATGGTCACTCAAGGCACAGATTCTGTTATCAATAAAACGTGTCATAACTTAGTACTTCTATACTTCTAAGTATATTAACATACTACTTAATGTACGTTCATCACAGTGCAGAGTACACCAGTTTCTATATCTCTTCCATTACTGAATACATGTGATCAAGGCAGCGGTCTAGTCTTTCTCTTTACCATTTTCTCTTTCATGGCTATTCATGTTTTAATTTAGTTATTAGTGAACTTAAAAACTGTCAAAAAGAAATGAATACTTAAAAGAAATTATGATTAAGACTCTGATAATATAAACTTGTTAATATGAGTAATCATTTAATTTCTCTAAGATGTAAGGATATTAAATTGCGTTTAATTAGCTAATGTATGTCTTCAAGATAAGTGCAAGTTGATTTATGTTAGAATGGAACATAATTATTATTAGTGGTGGGCCGAGTACCAGTTTTACCGAGTAACCGAGTACCGAGTATTACTCGGTTTAAAGTTTACCGAGCCGAGTACTCGGCCGAGTTACTCGGTATAGTTAAAGTAGGTAGATAATGGTGTTAGAACTGTCCCTCCGCACCCCGCTATTATTCGTAATGAAAACAATAAACCGCAACCTTCATGTGGCAAAATTTTTTTGTAAAAACACTGCTTTAGAATTTTTTTTCTAAATAATTATGATAATAGCAATTCAAAACATTGCTCCAGCTGGGCAAAGGCCTAAATATGTACCATTAGAAGGAATTAGACTATGATGTACCAAACAGATCCAATGCGCAAAGTAGATTTATTTATACCGAGTACTCGGCATTTTAACCGAGTTATTCGGCCGATTACGAGTAGTGGAAAAAGTGCCGAGTACGCCGAGTACCGAGTACTAACCGAGTACTCGGCCCACCTCTAATTATTATAGAGAAATACCTAAGTACCTACTTTTACTCGTACCTACTTTATTTTGAACATTCGACATTTAAAAATATCAAATAAATGAACCAAATTGTCAGAATTATATAATTAAATACCACTTATTTAAGAATGTGAAGGATTTAGGTAGAGCACATTTCCTTTCGCTTTACTAGTGACAGAATAAATTTATTTTTTAAGAAAAAAACAAAATATTAATTATTTACCTAGGTAGGTTCTTATAATTATATTCACTGGTGTCTAATCTAATCTAGCTTATTGTGTCCCACTGGTGGGTATAGGCCTCTCTGCTGTGGAAAGTTACAAATATAGTTACAATATAATCTCCTATGGAAAGTTACAAATGATTATGAGTACCTACCACCGTATGTATTTTTCACCATGCCGATGGTCCCGCCAGTAAATATCACTAACACCTTCCTATCGTTGCTCACGCACTTCAACATAGCATTAGAGCTAAACTCCATTAAACTCTGAGACTTCTTCATCATAGAGTACTTTCCATTCAAACCTTTCCCGGGACTACGATCACCTGCGCCTGCGCGGGTATTCTGAGAAACACGAGTTTTTCCCGCGCAATTTTCATTCCCGTTTTCATAAATAACGTTCGAATTCATTTTTAAATTTCGTATATATTTTTTAATCTCTCATGGTAGTCTCGCGTATTCTTTAAGCTCTGATAACGAACTGAGTTAACTATCTTTCTCGTGCGTGACGCCTTCACTGACCTTTCATCGTATTGGTTGAGCAAACGTACCAAGCTAGTTTTGCGATACGATACATAACATCGCTACTAAGTCCATTGATTGTTTCCTTGTTCTTCTACTACAAGTAATATCTACCCTGAACTCTTTACCGCCACTAGATTTTAACTCTCTAGTGCCTTACAATTCCTCTCGTATATTTAGAAAGGAATCCACGAACGAACCGATAGAGAATTTTTAATCAGCTTCTTGAAATCGAAGGTACAAATATAGATACTCTATCGAAGTAGCAATGTACATCGTCCATTGACAATATTAACACGACATTTTAGCTAGGAACGTCGTCAACAAATCTATTAGAAGATAACCTAGTAGTGGGTTTGTTTCCAAAACGTTACGAACAAGACTAACAAGTCTATTAATAATCACCACGTGGATGATAGCGGGCTATAAAAATATTTGTCTCCGTCAGAATCGCAAATTTTAATACTTGGCATAAGAGGTATTAAATAAAATATATACAGGGTGGCCCGTCGATTGACGTCCAAAAGGAAAATTTGGATTCCTCGTGTTGTGGGATATCCGAATCACCCCCATGTATGTTCCGCGATTTTTTACGGTTTCCGAGTTATTACGTGTTTTCTGATTTTTTGAGATTTTTCAACCAATCACCCTAATCACCCTATGTTATCTAAGATATAGATAATTATCTAAGCCGAATATCTTAGGCTTTTCACCAGCTTTTCAATAAATGGCTACCTAATTATATTATAATTAATTATTTAAATACGTAGGCTAATTAATGTATAAGTAAGTACCTAAGTACTATCACAGGAATCTGACACCACATTTCCTCGATGACCGATCGATCCATTGCCTAATGAGGTGAGGGTGCTTAGGGCTATACTGCACAATATAATGCAACCTGCGATCAAATGACCACTAGTTGTGGCTTAGCCCTTCGACAAATAGAACGTGGAGTGACTTAATTACAATTTGTGAAAATGGTAAGTTATTTTGAAGTTTTATTTTATTTTTCAAAGTAATCATTTATTTATGAAAGTTACTTTCAATGTCAAATACAATTTAAAAATTTTCAAAGTTTAGGTGATTTTAAGGTTTCAAAAAACAGATCGTCACCTCTTTTCCGTGGCTAGATCCAATAACGAATATAAAATCGCAACGTAATTCTTTCAGTTAATATTGTACAAGGCGCCATTTCATATTAGGATTTTTGAGAAAAGAACTTCAAAGTCTCTATAACTCTTCTTAACTTAACTACCTCTAAAAGCAAAGGACATTAAAAGCTTGTGACAAATACCTACGTTGTTTTCCGTTGTATTTGCATCATTTCTGAGTTTGTTGTTATTTAACCCTAAATCGTAAACCAACACTGTTATTTGTCAGGTTTCCTTGAATATCGAGGGTGTGGTAGCGCCGGTGTTTACCCCGATCAAGGATAACAATCTGAACCTTGACGTCATACCGCACTACGCTAAGTTTCTGAAAGAGAAACATGTTGGAGCTGTTTTGGGTGAGGAAATATATTTCTTTTCTCGATATTAATAAGTATCTAACTATCTAAACGTGGATGCAATTACACGCGGACAAAACCTCTAAGCTGAATTTGATAGAGTATGGACGGATTAACCTAGGCTGAGTAACTTCACATTTGTAGGTTAGTAATAGTTGCGCTGATGTGAAAATTTAATTTATTTTGTTAAGAATTTTACCTTACCCTTAATAAAAGCACTATACCTATTGGCAAAAACTGCATGAAAATCCTTTGCATAGTTCGAAAGAAGTTAAATACCACTAAGATATTAAATAAATACGCAATCTTATCTGCCAGTTGGAGGCACAACGGGAGAAGCCGTGACCCTGAGCTTGGAAGAGAGGAAGCTCCTCCTCCAATCGTGGCTTGAATCCGCGAGACAGGTCGGCTTGAAGGTCATCGCGCAGGTTGGAGGGGTGCCCATGCCGGAGGTTTTGGAGATGGTGAGCAATACTATCCCAAGTTTTTAAAAACGTTCTGTGTTATTTTAGTCAGCCTTTATGACTCAAGATTCTGGATGATGCGAAAGAAGTGTGTTTGGATCGTAGCAGGTAGAAATAAGTGGTCTCTGCCTACCCCAATGAGAGAGAGGCGTGCCAGATAGGTATGTAGGTATGTAAAAGCCTAAGGACCCGTTTGATCACTTAAAGTTACTAAAAGATAAACCGCGCCTAAATAAAAAAGTGAACTGAGTGACTGCAATATACATTAAACACTTTTTAAGATGTCTATTTCACCATAATTGCCTTCCTTTAGGCCAGTTTCTCAGAGGAGCACAAAGCCGATGCCATCATGACCTTACCAGAGATCTACTACAAGCCATGTGGTATTCCTGAGCTGGTGGTATACCTGAAGAAGGTCTCAGATGCTGCCCCGTCACTTCCTCTTATCTACTATCATTTTCCTATGATGAGTGGGGTTGAACGTAAGTATTAAGTTAAGTACCTTCTTACATCTTAAATAGATCTTAATTAGGTACATAAGCTAATATTACTTAACTTAAATAATATTATGCTTAACTTAATCTTAAATTTAGATGTATCTAATTATTTGTAGGAAGTAGAATTTGTGAACATTTAAAAAAAAATTTAACCTCATGAAAATATTTAAAATAATCTAAGACTATTGGTAATTGTATTGGTCATTAATGCAATTAAAACGGCAATTATAAAATGACACAACATTTTAAAATATCGTGATGCAATAATTAATGAAATCACATCTCTTATATAATGTTTCATAATAAAGATCGATAGAAAAAATGAGTACATGGTACTTGAAATCATTTATAACATAATCGCATCCTGTGATCTCAAACATTGTAAATAACTTTGGCAAATTTTGCTTAAATAAACATTACACCATATTTCTTCTCCTAGTGCACAACATCCGTGCTTTCTTCACTGCTGCTTCATCAAGTATACCTAACTTCAAAGGCATGAAAGCTGATCTGAATGTAGCCGTCCAGGTCACCGATATACTGGAGAAAGACCAGAGGATCTTCAATGGGAATCATGTTAGTAGAATTTACCAATTTTTAATTTTGCCAGAACTGGATGGAGAGCAAGGGGGAAAGGCTTTTGCCCGTAGCAGTAGGACGTGACAAGCTGACTGTATCTGTATTTTGTTTCATGTAACATTCAGGAGTACAAACAGAAAAGACCAAAACAATAGTCATTTTTCTGTTTGTCCGTGAACTTATAGACGTTATTGCTCTTAAAGCTGAAAAGCAACTTAATCATTTTATACAAAATTATGAAATTCCAGATGATTTCACCAGCAGTGTTACTCGGCCACGAATCCAGCATAGCAACAGTGACCAACATGTTCCCGGAGCTAGTGCTTCAAATCGTAAAGGCAACGAAAGATGGAGAAGTTGCCAAAGTGAGAGAATTGCAAGGAGAGATGAATAAACTTGTCAGGACTATTACGGCTGAAGGTTAGTTAAACGAAATGTTACTTGCAATAGGTCTGATAACAGGATAGATGAACAATGAGCAAGGCTTAATGAATACTTAATTAATGAATTAACTTTACTTTAACTTATTATTAACTTGCCAACTTATTGACTTACTAAATTAATGAAACTACGGCTTAATGAATGAATATCTTAATGAATACCTTCAGGTTATGGTTTAAAAGCTTAGTAAGGCCGCTTTACATAACCTGTAGAGTTCTTCATCATCATCATATTTAAGAACGTCGGTCTTGTTGGTGGAATCTTCGCCACTCTCCTCTATTCTGTGCCGTCCGTTTGAGCACCTGATACAATTGTTAACTTATTGTATTACCTCTTACCCACTAAAAATCTCCCCCTTTTCATAACCAAGAGCCTTACCAGGTCTTTTGTTCTTCCCCAGGCCAATTCCTACCATCGATGAAGGCAGCAATGTCAATGATCACAGGTATCGATGTGGGTCCACCGCGACAGCCAAACACAGCCATTGAAGCAGACAAACAAAAGAAAATGGCTAAACAATTGACGATCTTGGGCATTCAAATCCAGGGTAGTCACTAGAGATTCTAATTTTGAAAATATTTTACAATTAATATATTATACAAGTATTTGTAAAGTTCTTATCAAAACATGTAATAAAATCTTTAAAGACTGAACAAACTTTTCTATTTTTAACGAAGTAGTCACAGGTTTTTTTAACTTTCCTAAGTATCATACTTATGTAACATTTCGGAAATAATTTACTAATTTGAGACTTCTAGACAAACATTACAATATCTGTAGTGGTGTCTAGAAGTTGTTTCCAGTTTGGTAAATCCCATAGTCGTAATGCTTCCACAAGGTTTCAATGAATTCCCTTTGTTTGTATGTGACCGGTTTGGTTGGTAACGCTGGAGGTCCCATTGATATGTTCGTTGCGGCTTCCATTGCTACTTTCAATGCTGGGATTCTACCTCCTGGAAATAAGGAAGTAAGTATGGCAGGTAAATCTATTGGTAATTAAAGACTATTTTCTAAGTTCAAGTTAGTAAATTCAAATAGAGATGTTTTCTGTCTGTCGTGGGTAAATCAACAGTTGTACACTTTGGCTACCTAAAAGCTGAATCCTACTAATATTATAAATGGCAAAATGTTTATGGGTGGAAGGATGGATGTGAGGATATTTGTTACACTTTCACACAAAAACTACTGAACGGACCATAATGAAAGTTTATATTGAAGCTTGAATAACACATAGGCTATATTATTTTAAGATAATACATTAATTTCCCAAGATACTTATGACGATATACGCGTAGGAAGTTAAGTAAGCCTCTACTTAGTTGTTCAATAATTTTAATTTTTCCAAGACATAACGATAAATGCGTACGAAGGGCGAAGTGGGAAACCTCTTGTCGTTCTTTCCTATTTATTTTACTTAGCCTCTCTACCTACCTGCGCCGCTCAGAGTATCCATCATCGTACACAGTTTATCTTGGAGTTCCCTCGCTTTATTTACGTTATTGTTATAAACAGCGTTTTGTATAGCACGCATCAAGCCCGCGAATAGATTCACTGCAGGGCTCACACACGTGTCTATGCCTAGGAGAGTCGCTGGGGCTAGGAGCTGGAAAAAGAATTTTATTAAAAAATAAGAGATTCAATAACATTATTTTCAATCTAGAGTTTACCTAGTACCGTGTAGTTTGTTTTACCTTTCTGAAAACTTACTAACCACGTCAACCAATCATCTCTAGATAGGTACCTTAAGTTTTGAGTAAAATCTGTCACTTTCCGATAAAATTTGTACCTAGGTAGATAGGTACTATAAAAGCAATGTAAAAGTAAAATATCGATGGAGTTTTCTTCCATATGGTATGCTATGTTTTGTTGTTACTCACTCGTTCCCCGCCCAGCATAAGTTTGATATTTCCTCTAATCCTAACGACTGCACTAGCTTCATCCAAGTCTGTCGATGTAGACTTTATCCCCATGAAATTCGGTATTCTGGCTGCTGCACGTGCGAACTCGGCCAATTTTACTGGAAACGTTAAAAAACAAAAACGATTACTAGTAAACTACGCAATATGCGTAAATTCATAATACTTGTACAGGATATTATGAATTTACGAAGTCGAAATACGCAATATATGAATTGTAACTTTATGAATTTTACTTCCTTTGATCTCGACCTTTACCTTTTGATTACTACTTACTATTGACACCAGTTTTCTTAGGAATATGATAATAAAACACCGGTATATCTGGTGCGGCATCCGCCACCTTCTCCATGTAGAACACCAGCTCCTCAACACTATGCGGCTTGAAATATAAGTCTGGTAGAGTCAGGATAGAGTGCACTCCGTTTGAGTTGCAGTATTTAGCCTGGAATTTAGAATGATTATACTTAATATGTTATGATTAATGACTATAAAACACGTTTCATATTAGTGCTCGGTTCATTAGAAAGAAATTGGATAGGCCTATGCTCAGCAGTGGCAGGCTAAAGACTGAGATGATAATGATATCATATCATATCATCATCATCTCAGTATACCTAGGGGTACTATACAGGGTGTAACAGAAAGGGGGTATAATGCCGAAACACAGCGATAGTCCTCATGAATCTGAACAACTTTCCCCAAGGAACATGGGTCGTAACTCCAAAAAATTTTTTGGATCGCCCATGCTTACTCCCTCAGCTGATCAGACATCTTGTAAGGGGAGGCGAATTTTTTTTTTTCGAGTTACGTACGACTCATGTTCCTTGGGGAAAGTTGTTCAATTTCATGAGGACTATCGCTGTGTTTCGGTATTATACCCCCTTTCTGTTACACCCTGTATACTAGGGGTACTAGTTTGGTTTAATTTCTCCTGATGCTTTTTTTCGCAATCCAGCGTTAGGTACGTAACCACTGCTTTCCATAAATTGTCTGTATTTTTTTACCGACCAGATTTGTTTCTAAAAAAATCTCAAGAAATATTATTTTACTTTTACTTCGCTGTATGCTTATCTACTGACACCTAACTAAATATACGACGTTTTAAATATCTATAACTTTAGTCTTTTGGACGCCTAGACCTAAGCTGAATCTCTATCAAAATATAATTACCACTTACCAATTCAATAACATCAGCATAAGGTGCTCCTCCGACCTGCGCCTGTAAATGCACATCGTGGTCTTTGCACGCCTCCACCCAAGCGTCGATTACTTTCTTCCTGTCGTCCACACTCAGGGACATGTGCTCGCCTGATGAGCCGCCGACTGGAACGAGGTAAGTATTTGTTTTGTAATTAGCAGTTTTATCTAGGCTGTACATAAACTAAAAGTAGCAGTAAGTGTGCTCGGAGTCTTGGTACTTGAAATAAAGAAGATAAAATAGGAAACTGGAAGTAAAAACGAATGTAACTGGGATACAGGCTGTGTAGCTTTCCTTAATTTGCCGATGTTAAATTCTTTATCTACTAGCTATACTGCGTACTTAATCGTTTATTTATTTCTTAGATGTCTTATTTAGACTGATATCTTTGTGAGTACCTACCGTATAAAATTTATTTTGTGTAATAGCGTGTTTGTGTTTGTGTACCTATACCATAGCCAATTACATTTCACTCACAGCTATTTATTTGTATTCATTTAGTGTAGTTGAATGTTACGAGCGTACAAGTAAGGACAAACCTCGACATATGAGGAAATAAACGGGTAGATATAGTATAGTAAATACAGATTACATCAGTTATGCCAACCATATTTTGGTATAGCCAACTTTACCAACTTCTGCTCATCCAGAGAAACATAGTAAAGTAACAAGATTACAAGGTAGCTTCTCAATGTCTTTAATGACCATAAAGTGCAATTAGATTATAAATAGGCCGAATGACCATGCTGCATATTTTCATCGACTATAAATGTCACCTTGTATTCTAAGGACGCGTTAACAACACTGTCGAATACACGCATGAGTGACAAAATAGAATGAGGAGATTGGACAATGCCACTTCAAGTGCCAAGGATTCGCTGTGGTCGTCTTGTCACGAATTCCTATTATTTTTTGACTGAGCGGTATAAGTAAGTCAGTATTAGTAGAAATAGGTAAATGTATGTGTTTGGTACACGCTTTGATAAAATGTTATCGTCTTGTCGCATCTTCCTCTCTCGCGACCAAAACGATACACGATACGAGTAATTGCAACAAATGTTGCCTTAGCAAGAATGTAAGTAGTTCTACCTACTTAACAAGAAGCCTAAACACTGGCAGAAAAAGATGGATACTCAACCGACAAGAGTTAACTCTTAAATACATAATGATGATACTTAAGCGACATTGCACTATCGATTATGATCTTTACGGTAGACATTATATTGGCCACTTACGTCCTTTGGCCCTTATTTAAGGGTTCCTAAGGTGAAAGCAATTACTAGACTCACTTAAAATAGCCTTAACTTGATTATTGATGAGGTAGTCTGCATACGCTGGGATGACTTCCAAATTTACAGTCTGGTTCTCATATAACGGAGTCAGCACTGCAGCCATTAGACCGGTTACATTGAAGGTAACCTAAAAATAATAGATGAAGTAGGAAATTATGTCTGCATTCATGTAGAGCATTCCTATAGTGTTTAACGCCGGTACTCCCCCAGTAGGTATTTATTGTTTTGAAAATCAGAGAAGAATACCTACCTATTTTTTTAAAGAATTTTTCTGAGTGGCTAAATATTTGCAAGTAGGTAACCAGAGTGAAACTGAGACTAGACTTTAAGTACTTAATTAGTTTTATTTAATAATTGATATTTTGACGTTTACAGTTAGGTGAGTAACATAAGTAAGTGATTATAATTTAAAATGTTATTCAAGGCGTGGATCTCGAAATCCATATAAGACTATTGTGCATTGCATAAATTAAAAAAAACAAACTTAGTCGCGGGCAGCCACTAGCTTTTTAAAATAGGAAAATTTGGATAAATATTTTTCATAATAAGACGTAGGTAAATAAGTGTTGATATACTTTATTTACTACTCTTGAAAATAAACGGTCTTGTCAGTTCAGTTATGATAAGAGAAATCTTCGCTGCTGATATCAAATCCTAAAACAAACGACAAACAGTCTAGGACTCTTTCGTCATGTTCAATGAAAGTTCCTGAAATAATTCAGAGAAAGAATGTCGTTCATTTTGAAGTAATACAGGAACCAAGCGTAGAGAGTGGAGTCCAGTCGTATTTTGAAACATAAGAAGGTCCTTAAGCTTTGCAAAAGATATTGCTGGCTTCTTCTCTGGGGAATCTGCCTTCCGAAGTCAGCGTAGCTTCCCTCCTTTAATGTTTTTCTCTTTTTTTTGGTTCTTTAAATTAATCGTTAAGTATGTTTTTTTTTATAATTTTTACTTTGTGACGAATTTAAGTGTAAATTTAATATTACCTACGAATAAATTATTTTTGAATTTTGATTTTTTTTAATCCTAATGCTATACTTACTTAATATCTTATTACCTACACAATTAAAGCAAAATGTTTAAACGTTTACTTGCACTCCATCTAGGTTTCGTTTGAGACTTAAGAATCGATTCTATTTAAACAGTTGGTCAAGAAATTTAAAATTTGTTCTTGATTTAATATAGTAAGTACCTACTTAAACAAATACAGCATAACTCACGTTGTTGTTAAATTCTTCAGAACTGTCGTCTACATCTTCTGTCGTCTGTCGTCTACAACTTATGCTAGCCACAAGAAACAAACACAACACGTACAAATAAACCATTATATTTAAGTTAGTTCTTTTAATCTGTGACATTGTTCACAGCCCGATCAGTCAAGGTGTTCAAGACTAACTGATAGTCTTAGGTAGGTAGTTACCTCGTCGCTTCGAATGTAAATGATTTTGGCAGTGGTGGTGGTGGCAACTTTTACTTAGCTAGTCTGTATAAATAAATGAGCAGGCTTGTGTTTGATAACGTCATTTTAAATATAGGTAGATACGTATGAGGACAAGGTGGTAAGAGGAAATCAATAGATAGGTTACTGGACCCTGTCTAGATGCTAGACATCCTGCCACGACATCGAGTATGCCCTTAACCACACATTTTTTCAGATTTATAAGATCGTCTGTAGGCATTCTTTTATTTTTTTGTTGTTAATAGAATTTTATTGAGGTTTTGCATAAATAGTGTAAGTGTCAGCACTATCGTTTTAAAACTGCTAACCTAGCTAGCATGTTAACAATAGACGGTTAGTTTAGTACCTACTTGTACCCTAGTCTTAGAAGTTAACCTTCTCTGGTTTTGTTACTAACGTCGTATCCCAATGAAGATGTACATTTAAATAACTTACTTTTAAATGTATCGAATCGTTAATATCTACCGTGACAGAAGCATTGAATAAAAACAGTAGGTAGCTTAGTAACATTTTATTTTGGATTCGATTCAATTTATAAGGTCTCTTTTTGCTTTACATGATGCCCAATATAGTCGTATTTGTTTATTTTGGTAGGAACCGATTCAATTTAAGTATAAGCTCTTTACATAGATGCCCAATATAGTCGTATTGGTTACAATATCTTAGTTACATAATCCAAGCCCCCTGAGTTTAGTTTGAATCCTTTTCTTGGCGTCAGCTGAGAGTTCCCGCTGCGGTAGAGAGGGAGGTCCAACTTTAATGCCGGTCGCGATCTCCATTCCTGCTTTCATTATTGGTACCCAAGGACCTGGAAAACAGATATTTATTGAAAACAGGTGAAACTTATTACAAAAACAACGCTTTGCAAAGAAAATATAATCAATACCACAGTCAATAGGTACTAAAGATTAAGTAGCTATGTCTTTTTTGTAAAGTTAAAATCTTTCAGCGGCTAGAATTTATTTCCCGTCCAATATTTCCCGAGACCTTAGCCTAATCAACCTTGAAAAGGTGGCATCTAAACTTTACTATGGGGTTCGGGGTAGCTAAGCTAGTATTCTTTTTTTATTCATCTTGCCTCATCTTTTCCACATAGAATGACTGAAAAATAGCCCTACCTTCTACAGTATGCGCCTCAATAGCCAAGCTGAGTTTCTCCTGCAGGCTCTTAGCTTTAGCAACGTCATTCTTGTCAACAGCGTCCAGGATATCTTGAGCCAGCTTCGGGAACAAATTGAATGATGTGCCGATACTGGACTTGATGCCGAGGAGAGCGGCAGGGGCTAACAGCTAGAAAGAAGATGAAAAGGATGCATTTTGATTCTAAGATGTGAGAGAATAATTAATGAATGAGTAAACTATGGTTCGCTTGAGACTAAATATTTGATTTGCGTTTAAAAACCATTGCTGAAATTTCAAAAAAAATATTTTAATTTACTCCCGATTTTGACGGACATAAGGTATTAAAAAGAATTATGTATCAGCCAGTTCCAGAAAAGGCTACGAAAGTCAATTATTCATTAAACATCGTGCCATTTTCTGTTTGAAAATCTTGAATGTCAATCGACTCCACTAAACAAAACATTACCCTAACTTGAATAACCTTTTTCGGCTGACAACACTATTCAACGTAGTCCAAATTCATAAAGGTCTTACAGTATCAGCTCCAAGGAACATTTCCTGGTCTCCCTTCAGGGTGCGGAGTACCTGAGCGCCTTCGCTTAAGTCATTGGAGGTGAACTTAATGCCTTTGAAGTTTGGAATGCGTTCCGTTGCTGCTGCTACGAATGCTGGCATGTTTACTGGAAGCAAGATTTCAAAAACATTGAAATATTAGAAATGAATGAGAATGTAATATGCGCAATTTCGGGTGCTACCGTAATAATATTCTGTATTAAGACATGAAAAGCTAAATTTCAGTAGGTACTGCAATCGCTGAATTCGCTGACTCGTCTACCCCTAGGTATGCAGAGAAGCCATTACCAATGGTTGTTTTTCTTAACCAGCTAAGCCGTACTTCGGTTCAGACGCAATAACACGTCAGCGATACAAGATATTAAATTATGATTGTCCGGATTACTCGCTGGCTGTAAATGCTGGTCAATAAAACTTTATCATCTGATATTACACCAGTTTTCTTATAGTTTGACTAAAACGAAAGGACTACCAACTTACTTTCAACCTTGCTCATACTAGGAATATGGTAATATAACACAGGTAGCTTAGGAGCGGCGCTGGCGACTAGCTCCACATATGAGACTAGTTCGTTAACATTGGCTGGCTTGAAATACAGCTCTGGCAAGGTCAGTAGAGAATCTGCTCCCACCGACTGACAGTAAGACGCCTGGAAATAACATAATAGCAACATTTTAATAAAGTCGGATGAACTTTCGAGTAGGCACCTACGTTGTTTTTGAGTTTGATTTTCTTTTGTGTATTAGAGTATCTTAAACGAAAACTTAAGTTTATTTTCTAAATTTATTGATTTATTTGAGTAGGTACTTTAAAATGTCGTATTATGAGTAGGTTGGTACATAATTCGTACTCGTGTCGTGTACACCTACTACCTACCTAATGTATTGAGATAATTTTACGTAGAAAAATAAGTACCTATGTAGTTAGAAATTCAGTGACTGTCTTAGATCAAACCAAGGCATTATCAAATTCACTTTTATCTGAATTGCTTTTAAATATAGCTATACAATTCTTGGCTGCTTGAGTAAATTCAAGATAAAGATCCCCCAGTTGTTGTTTATTACATGAGTGCTGATAACAACGAGAACATTTAAATTCCCTATCTTGACATTTTGAGAGATTTCCATAGTTTGCAGATTTGTACGCGAGTACCTACTTACTTTAAGTACCTACCTAACTATTGTTATGCACTGCCATATTTTGATGGGACGGTTTTAGGTCCTAATGAAGATACCTACCTCTAGAATGATAAACAAGATAAAACCCTTAGCTTTATAACAATATCAGTACCTAAGTACATAATACCTAGGCACCTTGTGAAAAGAAAACTTGGAAACCTATCCACATTAAACATCCTACCTACCTAGGTAATTAAGTATTAGGAGACGGTAAAAAAACTCATAAAAGTCATGAGTCTTACAAAATAACAAAAGAAGTCACCTTAGTAAGAAAATATTGATTAATTCGTTAATTATCAGTAGCCTAAACACGTGACATGATACAAAGTAGGTACTGTATTTAAGAAATTGAAACCTACAAGGTAGGTAGATACTTACTTATCCGTAAAGCTGTACAAACAACCAGACAACTGAACTCTAACTTTAGCACAAATTATAATAGTACCAATAGGTACCTAACGTGTTATTTTTAAATTCCTCCTTCCTTCCTTCCTTCCTGTTGTTTAAATGTTTGAATCTACTTTGTACTTACTAATGCAGTAACATCAGCCAGAGGCGCGCCACCCACTTGAACCTGGATGTGCAGGCCAGTAGTCTTTGCCACCTTCACCCATTCGTCCACGACTTTCTTCCTGTCAGCCACGCTCAAGGACATGTGCTCGCCCGTAGTTCCACCAACTAGAAGCAAATCACATGGATAAACTTATTGCGATATAAATCTCCTTGGTATGAAAAACTGTCAAACAGAAAAGATAAAAAGAAGAGAGAGAAATCTCCTTTAAAGAAACTTAAATGAAAACTGTGCATGAAAACCTGGCAGATATTGCAAAAAAAGTTTTCAAAACCATGTAAAGTTTTAAAAATAAAAAATATTTATTTTTTAGTGGCATTCAAAATATTTTTTTAAGAAGTTTGTGCCATTGATAACTTAATTCGTTTGTAAAAGTTGGAATTCACTTTTACTATTTTACTAGGTAGGTTTATAAAAACTTCTTTATTTTATTTAAAATAATTTTGTTATCTACCCAAAACGCTTTTGATTCCATTCTTAGCCAGCCACTGGGCGTATGGGGCGATTGCTCCGAAATTGACGGTCCTATCTTCGTTGAGGGGAGTGAAGACTGGAGGCATCAGACCACGGGCTTTGAATACCACCTAAATTTTAAAAGAGACAGTCATTCTGTTAGCTTGTAGTCCATGACATTAAAGTTAGGTACCTACATTAAGTTATACCTATAGTTAGGTAGAAGTAACTTACCATTCTGAAAGATTTAAGAATATTGACGGTTACAAATTATTGTTTTTATCAAAACAACAGCTTGTGGCAAGCTAACTGAGTGGAATGATTGTGTTTATCAAAACAAATGTCGCGGTCTTATTCATTATTATATAATTTTGTCTTTTCGTAGATAAAATATCTGTCTTATCATTTACGTAGAGACATGTACATAGTGTTAAGTAGGTAGGTAGTTATAGTTATTGGACAGAAGATAATAAAATAACCTAGGTACCTCTTCTCTGCTCTAGCGCCGAGATAGCACCGATGAAACATCCCAAATGGTACCTCTGTTCTGTCTGAAAGAATAGGTAGGTAGGTAGGTAGTTTTTACTAGACAGCTAAACCATTTTATAATATGCAGTCAATATTATATGAATAGTAATAAAAATAAACAATCAATCTGAAAGTGTTTTTATACGTGTCTGTACAAGTGCAATTAATGAAAGAACAACACTATAATTAAATATTCATTTTTATCGATAAAGTTAGCGACAGAAAGACATCTGTCCATCACTAGCACAGCCGTCACAAATGTCAAACACAATGGTTGGCGATTAATTTTCCTTTCGCCAAAGAACATTATTTTTATCGTGAAAACAACAAGAAAAGTGCAAGATGAGTACTATATCAAGTGAACTGAGCATGAACGATTTAAATAGTAAGTTTTTTGAGATAATGCAAAGCGAGAGCAACGCAGAAGATGCGTCCAATTTTATCTTTGAAAGTATTTTGGACGATGTCGGTTTGGGGTTTCTTTTTGAGTTCCATCACGGGCTGAAGACTGGTCTGACGGATTTGATAGAAGGGGAAAAGGAAGAAGAAGAACCCTATAAGATAGTGAACTCTCCAGAGTGTGACGTATTTGGGTTTTCGGTGTTGAAAAAGACCCCGGACACAAACTGTTCATGTCCGAATTGCGAGCGACCTGTGTCTGCTACGAGGTTTGCTCCACATCTCGAGAAATGTATGGGTGAGTTTCAAAAGGTTCCTTGTTTATTTCATAAGCTTAATTTTGTAGAAAATGTACAATTGACACGGTTTTAATTCATAAGCAACAAGTTTCAAGAACAAAAGATGCAATCAGCTGATCAGTCAGGTTGTGAAAAATTCGTGTTCTAAAAGTATCAAGTTAAGAACTGAGTGAGATATTGAATACCAATATATTTCAGTAGGTATTTTTAAAGATTTTGCGTTTAAAGAAAACTAAAAACCTATTTAGGTTACATTTTTTCCTTATTTTTAGAATGAAAGTATACCATGCTAATTGCATGTTTGATTTAGAAAAACAATACACTCACCTAATAACATACCTACAACAAAGTCATTTAGAAAATCTTTCAACTATTTCATTAGGTACATAAATATCCTTATTAATTAAAAACTCCTATCTTTATTATTTTATATTATTTCTTATTTTTATATTATTCAGGAATGGGTCGCAACAGTTCCCGTATAGCCTCGCGCCGTATTGCATCAAACAGTCGTGAACCTACATCGTACGCCGGACTACTCAGTGACGATGAAGATGATGCTGACTGGGCAGGCGGCTCGCTACAGAGTGAACGTCGTAAACGCAGGATCAAGAACAACAATAATAGACGGCCTAATAAAATGCACAAGTATGTATAAATGTAATGATACTTTCCTTTATAGCTTGGTTAATAGCTAATCACTCTCATATCTAGTCCTTATCACTCTCGTTTAAGAGTATGCCTGTGGCCCCTATCGTGGAGACTGTTGTCTGCCGGCACAATAGACTAGCCAACTAGGCTGTCTGTTCTATGGCTGTGTAAGAGGTTACTTTACAAATTAAAAGCCCTTAAAGTTCTTAGTTCTCCTAGTTTACATTAACCCGGCGGCTGCTAGGTTGGGTCGAAATGACCCATGATGTTTTTGAATGTGGATATTTTATAGTAGCTGCAGCTAGTGCCTCAATTTTCTAGTTTCTTATCTCCAATTTGACAGATTACGCAAAAATAGGAAGATATAAGCAGTCAAATAGCAAACAGCTAAATTTGACCCAACCATGCATTCCATGATACCATTTCGTGCCAATTACGTGAGAAAATTATTTAATGATTTTGTTTATTTATTTGTACCAATATTATGTATATTACATTCTATTTTGATATTTTTAGGTTTTATTTCATCAATATATAAATAGGAACGCGAAAAGCAACGAGTTCTTGCAATATTAGAAGAAAGCGTCTCTGAAGAAAGTGAAAATTCTTTGAAAACCGAGAAAGACGATTAAGTTTAGAATTTCTTTAAGATTTTACATTTGACATTCCAAAAAATAAGTGACAATTAGCATTATTTTGCTTTTCTATTCATCAAATTCTAGAAGTAAATTTTTTTGTTGTTAATTTTGTACTGACTTCGTAAATACCTATAAGGATTGTTATTTAACTTTTTTTTTATTTTTAATCTGCATAATACTATAATAGAAGAACTATTCTTTAAGTTTAACAAAAATTTGCTTTTAATATCATCGAAATTGTAACAATCAGCTACGGTTTAAAATCGGGGTCGATATGACCCACCATGCGTTTGTTGTAACTATTTTCTACCATGCTGACGCCGGGTTAACTTACCATTGTTGATCACCAATTGGCAATACTTCCTCAGTATTTGCAGAAAAGGAGGCCTAGTTTAGCTGCATTTCTGTTCTGATCTGAAGTTTCTACTATTATATGAAGAAGTTTTCTATAAGTTATGATAATTTCCAATATTCCAGTGGCAACAACAGGAATAACAACGGCACTCAGAACTCAGACCCCAACGATGGAGGGGCTACGTATGAGACTATGACAGCTAATGAGAAGAAGAACCTACTACTGCAGATCTGTGGAGTGGTCTCAGAGCATACTAAGAAATTATGCACAAGGTAAGCTCTTTCATTTCTTGTCTTCAAATTAGTTTTTAGATATTTAGATGTCAAGTTAAATTTGTTGAAAAAGTAAAATAAAATCTACAAAATACTTACAATAATTTGAGTATATTTGGTGATAATAAATAATGAGTTTTTAAGCTTTGCCACATACCAATTCTGTCTGTCCATCTCTAGCATTATACAGCTTAACTTATTCAGTTGAAAGCATTTGGATGTGATTTTTTGCATCTGAACTTCAAACTTTTAGGGCAAATCTAGTTATATCTAAAACTAATTCCATCTTACGTTTTATGAATTCAGATCGACCCGCTGCCCCCAACACACAGAAGAGCAACGCCGAGCTCTCCGAAATTCTGTCCTCGAGCCTTCCACTCCAGAGTCCATGAGTCTTGCAGACGAGGCCGGTTCCCCTCCAGACTCTAGTCCTTCTTCATCCTGTTCATCATCATCCAGGAAACGGGACCGACATCGCGTTAAACCGAAGTCTAAGAATAAGAGGGAACGGAATGTGTCCCCTAGTCGGGAGTAAAGGAAAAGTATTGAGAAATGGTATTAAGGCGAATTTGAAAGGTTAGGGTCACACACCTGCGTAACGTACCGTGCTTAACGTTCAGCGGCTGGAGTAAATGTATGCGACGTAATTTCGGCAGATGTGTTTGTTATAGGTTACTTGAATTGAAACACATCGCGAGCGTATTGAACCCGAACATTCCGCGCGGTACGTTACGCAGATGTGACCGCACACTTAGGCCTAACGTCCAGGTAAACTGCAAACATTTTGTAGTTGACGAATGCATCGCAGTTTTTCATAGAAATAAATCAAATCTGTGTGCGGGTTGGGACAGCTCCGCATGATGAACATCTGCGACATTGTAACATTGCCAATGTGGACAGTTTTGATTGTTTCTTCTATAGTTTATGTGGTACAGGGCCTTTAGTTTTTATTTTTATTTGGCGACAAGAGATCAACTCTTTTATGAAGGAACTAGGAAAGTCTAGGTGGCAAAAGGAAGGATCATTGTGTTGTTTTATTTGGCAAGTAGTTAAGAAACTCTTGCTTTGGACATAGCCTATCATAGAAGAAAGGAAGCTGAAAATTTTGCATTTTTCATTGCCAATTTTTGGGTATCAGGTAAATAGCTTATCAATAAGACATGCGACTTGTCTTTAGACAACCACAGACTAAGTGATTTATAAATGTTGTTAAGAAAAGCGATTACAGGAAATCATTTAAACTTGACTAGATTCATGCCTATATCATAAATGAAGATCAGTTGTATTCAATCAATAAATTTGATAAGTAACGTAGGTAGGTTCTTCTTATTATAAATTCAAAATCGGTATCCATTTATGGTTCTATTAGATTTTTAAATTATCAAATAATCAATGAATACATATAAAATTGTTATCCAGACAAAAACAGCCTTCGCTAAATGACTGTTTTCGCATATATTTTTTTATTTTAGCTTCTTGTTCTACATATAATTTACAATCAATTAAAATACATCGTACAAAAATATTATTTAGCTATTTCGGAACAAATAATCAAATGTTTATAATACCTAATAGAAATGATGCTTAGATTTAAAATTGAAATACTATTGTAAGTTGTATCTCAAATTAAATGTATTGTAAGTGTATGGATGTAAATATGATATTCTGTGAGGATAATATTGACTGAACTAGGAAAAAAATGACTTTATAATAAAATTATCGACTTAAATAATTATGTTCTTTTATTGATTCTTTCATCCAATATTTTTACAAAAGATATAATTTTAGCAAGAAGTCAATTCAAAATCGTTTTACTTTAATAATTAAAGCGTGAAATAAGAAAAAAAAACAAGTCGGTTTCAAATAAAACAAAGTCATAAAAGAATAAACCACTTTATTGGCATATTATAACTGTACTGAAATATTTACATTAATACAATATCACATAAAACACACATCAAATAATGTTGTAAAAGCAAAAAAAAACAATGATTTACTAAGTAAAAGTAAGTACCTACATATAAGTGTTTTCAAAAGATCTTTGGAATGGGAATTTCTTGTGAAAACTTTGTATCGAGCGATGGGGTAATTGCAACTCACGTGTAAGTAGGTCCAGGGAAAAATTTAGTGGCTTGGGTACATTGTCATCGAAAATCGAGACATTTTAGATCTTATGGATGGAAATCAAAAAGAGGAACCCATTTCAAATAATACAATACTGTTGCATTTACCCCACTCGACATAACCGATTATAAGGGAACCATTTTCCTTTTAATAAAAACTCATATTATTTACATAATACGTAAAACAATTGAAAGATCAATTTATATAAAAACATAATAGGCATTATAAGATTGATTCGAATTATAAATGAAACAAGTCATAAGATTGCATGCACAAAGGTCTCGCCCAAATCCTGAATTATGTTAACGACAGTCTGTAATGCCTAGAGTTAATATTAAAACAAACAGAAAAAAGTTTAAAACAAGTAGAATGTTAAAAATTATAAGCTAGAAGGTCTTTTTGATGTCATTTTGTGCTTGGAGGCTGAGCTCTGCACGTGCGTTAATAAAAAAAAAATATTAATAAAAAAATCATTCTCACTATTTATTAAGTTTAGGAATCATTAAATTGGTGTGTTTTGAATAGGGCCGACACACAATCTAATTTTCAAGTACAAAGCGCTATTTCTAAAACACGCGAGAAAACGCAAAATCATCGTAATAAGGTAAAATCATAATGCATTATCGCTGTTCATATAGCAATGGCTGTCCTCTCCCGTATTTTAGATACATACGCGTGTAAATTATCAAACCGTAACTCCAAATAATACAATTCCTTAAGCACCAAGAAATTAACAAAGGGTTTGTCACCCAATACGTATAAATGTATCTGTGAAATATTGAACTTATGGGTCTCTTCAAAGCAATATTATGGATGGACGGACAGCTTGCCTTAGGCAAAGGTGACCATTATTTTCAGCTTGGGTAAGATGCGTTCTTTTTATCGCTTTCTCCCCGGCACATTAAATTCATAGCATTTTTATGTATTTAACTTACCAGGGTCGATAAAATGGATACAAAATGTCATCTAAACCCGGCTGGCGCTTAGTTTAGGTAGATCATGTGATAAGGGAACAGCGAAAGAGGAGTCTTGCCGACGTCACTTGACACGCTCGGTACGCATCGACGTAAAATATCTCCCATTATCAGCCTCCCAATTCTGATAACTAACGCTAGCATTGGCTACAAGGCTTTCAGCCAGCTTAGGCGCTATCCACAAATTTCGGGGATAAACGGGGAAAAGATCGGTCACGTACAAATTGTGTGAACTTGTTCACACAGCTTCCACACGGATAGCCCTGACTCGGAAATGTGTTGATAGCGCCTTAGCACTGGAACCAGCTCTAACGTCACCAGAATTGCCCCCTTGCATCACAATTTTAAATTCCAAGTGCAAAAACATTATTCAATTCAATCATTGTGTTCCATAGACAACTATTATAAAATACTGATTTTATTTATTGCTTTTAAATGTGCAAAAGTTATTTTTACGTGTATGAACACCACTGTATGGCTGGATATCATATATTACGTTATAATCATAGATACATTATCACTGGCATAGCGTGCTTTAACAGCATTACAGCAGTACTTGATCTAAGAGGCCAAAATTTCAAGCTATTTACTATCCTTTGTCGCGCGTATTAGAGAACATTATTGTCACCAATAATTTTACCAAACATCGGATAGAGATGTAAATATATCGCAAGATAAGTTTAAAAAATGATGAAAGTAAAGTCATCTTGTTGACCACTCTATCCACGATTTAAAATACGTTACAGTATTAAGGGCCACTTTCACCACTGACATAAAATTTAAGTGACAAGAGCTATTTCATAAAACAAAACGTTTTAGACAGAGACAGCTGTAAAATATCTGTCAGTAAAATTTTATCTGTCAGTGATGATACTGGCTCTAAATCTCACCCTACACCTCCTAAGCCAGTTACGTAAGTACATACACTCTTCTTTTTAATGATTAACATGTTAAATGTGTCAAAAACGGCCTATTAGATTAGACATCGCGTACAATACCATATCATACAATAAAACTATAGTAAACAAGTACTAAACACGAGTTTACTGTATAATTCGGATGATGCTGTCTCTGCCTGCGCCCACGCCGACGAATTTTACTGAAATAAGAAAAAAATACGTTTGATTTTTAGGAAGAGTTTGATTTGTTCCCATAAATCGTAGTAAAAGTAAAGATAAATATAAATAGATGTTAGAGATTCTCGCGGGTGAAACGGGACACAAATACATGTTTGCAATATGTATTAACGTGTACCTATGTGAGTAAAGAGCAGACGACAGAGGAGAGGGAGACCATGATAGACTTTATGTAAGATCAAATAAAGAAGGGAATGGAAATTGTGTCGTATCAGGTGCTCAAAAGGACGGACGATAGACGATAGAGCAGGTTGTGAAAGCTTCATTCTCTAGCTAGAGCAACTCTTTAAACGCCCGTTCCCAATATTCTATCTATCTCTGGTTTTGCCCTACTGGAAACAAAATAGTTATCCGTCTTAGAATTTTTCATCCCTCTAAACCTACCGCTGTCAAAAAATGTATGGGATTCTTCTGAAGGATAAATCAGTGACAGCTATGTGACAGTTAAACTGCCGGTCTCGGGTAGCTATCTGTCTTTAAATATAGGGAACGGTTGTTTTAATGATGATTATGATGTAAATATCTTACTAGGTATACGCAGGTAGTCCTCGACGTAGTGTATGTACCGCAGCGCGTTGTCGGGCAGGTCGCGCACGTCCCGCGCCTCCTCGATGCTCGTACGCCATCCCGGCAGCGTCGCGTACTCCACCTGACAAATACCACAGAAAGACTTTAATGCGTGTTCAATTAACGAGTCTCGTGCTTCTTAAAGAGTGGGTGCTTACCGCTACGCTAAACATAACCAAGGTTAAACTACATGCCCTCTTGTTTGCTGTGCCCTAGCAGGGCGTTATAAGTACCATTATAATAACTTTGTAACGCCTTACCTAACTTGTGCCTTGCAATAAACAAATTCTAATTCTAAACGAGTAAAAAGTCTTTTATCATACTAATTGACCGATAACTGACATTCATTCGTCAACTTTTTGTAGGACGTATCCAACACAATACATACCCGTGATGCCTCTCTCCGATAAGCGTAGGCAAAGACCACTTCCCATATGCTACGATCCAAGCACACTTCTTTCACTTCATCCACATTTATGAATCGCCACAACGAAACGCAATAGCATTGACTTATCACCAACCAATAAACAATAATAAACTGAAAATTACTTATAAGAATGTGAACAGCATTTTACCTGTACATCATTAAGCTCGCTCATAGATGAGGGGAAATAGTCGATCTTCTTCCCGTTAAGTTTGTACGCAATGCCGATCTTGATATCGGTCAAAGTGTCCAGGATGTCCAGCTTTGTTAGGCATATTCTGAAATTTTAATTGTTACATACTGATTACAATCTTTGTTGCACCCTTATTAAAAATGTTTAATTAAATGTTACTGTATTGTATAATATTTTCATAGATCTATGTTTGATATGCCAGGTACTAAAAAAAATGCTTCATTTAAGTTGATAACACATAAAAACAACTCGCCAACTGGACAGTGTAGGACTACAGGGAATCGAAATTAGTAAAAATATTTAAAAAACTGCAGTTGTCACTAAACATGACTGTTACGAGGCGAATTAATCTTGATAGACTGTCTAAAACGCACTTTATAAACGGTGACTTTTAATTAATAATTATTATCACAGTTAATTGACTCACCCAGTGTACCCGTTAAGCATGGCGGTGTACTTGAGCACGACGAGGTCGAGCCACCCGCAGCGCCGCACGCGCTTCGTCGTCACGCCGATCTCGTGACCGCGCTGCTGCAGCAACTTGCCGGTGTCCTGAGGAGTCGAGAGTGAGACGGGTTTTAAACTGTGTCTGGTAGAAATTGCCATACCTACTTGCGGAAACTAATATGTACCTATTCAAAATGTCATTTTGGCAACTTCTCCTAAACCGTGAATATACCCTGACCCTAAAGTTAGGGTCTGGTGATCATGACGCACAACGCTGCGGTGCGCGGCCCAACGCAGCGTTACGACGCAGTACTTCTCTGCCGACGCATACTGCGACGGAACAACAGAAGATTCTCGTCGTTTTTCATAAAATAGTGTCCGGCATCGCATACCGCAGCGTTGTGCGTCATGATCATCAAAACAAAGCTTTAACTCGATGGTAGTAAGATTACTGTCACGCCCACTTCACGCCTCAGCAATGACGTCACCTGTAGCACAGCGGACTTACATCATTGAGTTCAGTGGGGAAGGCTCCTTCACCGACACGCGTGGTGTACGCCTTCACCACGCCGTACACTTCGCCCACCATTTGCGGCGGGATGCCGAGACCCGTGCACACGCCGCCGATACTGCACGACGATGACGTCACGTACGGGTATGTGCCTGGGGCATGATATTGAATATAGGAATAGATATAAGTTGAGAATTGCTTAAAGGGTGGCAAATTTAATTTTTCGCTCGCATTACTTTTTGTGCTATCAGTCCAGCGTAGCGTATACTCGTACATAATATGCATACGTGTAACATTAGTACTCAAGTAGGCCGTTCGGCCAATTTTGTTTTAAATAAACAGGATTTTAACGAGATAGTAACATAAAATTGATACGAATTCGATTCTTTGGTAGTGACCACTCTAAATTTTTCTCAAAGAATCTAAGAGGCCGAAATACGAAGAAACGAAACAACAACTTACCAAAATCAAGATCCAGCATACAAGCATTGGCTCCCTCCACTAACAAACTGCGTCCGTTAGAGATCTGCTTGTGCAAATACGAGACGGTGTCCCTTACTAGCGGCCGCACCTTCTCGGCCAGCTCTCTGTACCGCCTCAGTTCAGCTTCGACGTCGTGCTCTAGAGTCGGGAACATTCGCTTGTAACTGCTCACTAGTGTACGGTATCTGAAATGGGTATTGAACTTGTTAGTCGAACTTGTGGCATAAATTGTTTAAAGTATTGTTGTTATAGTGTTTATATTGTATTTAAAATAATTATGTAAAGCGGTGGATTACGGCCTACTCACTCTTGTATGAGAGTAGACTCGTGCCCCTGTAGTGGGGATGATAAAAGATCTGATACGAGGAAAACAGTTTGATATTATGGGCCATGTTTTTCTAAGACCATTAGCCTAGTCTAGCACAATAATTTTTGCATGTTTATGATTTTAAAGATTAGCGTGCTTTAGACAGATATGGAAATATGTAAGAAATGGGTTATTTCTCATGGTACTTGTTTTCACAAGTTCCTGAGAAAACCTAAGGAGGTGATATTAGTAAAAAAACCTAATAAAAATTTCTTGCTTGATTAGAATCCTGAAAACAGAAGCGTATAAATCGAAAATATCGTTATCATGACTTCCCAATTCTTTTAACATATTTTACAGTTTTTTTGAGAGAATTTTGCCATGTCCTTCAGCGGGTGCCGACAGTTGTCAATCCAAAAAGCTACTCTACTGGTACTGACCTAGAATACGTTTACAAGTACACGACACTTGGCAGGAAACCAATAACGATTTTTTGTACTTGACAATTCACACGGTAAACTAACCACACCTCCAATAACATAAAATACTATGTTTTTGAGAAACACATGAAATTGGTTTATATAACTTTCAGTATGGAAGTACCTACTGTTTCATCAAATTCATAATCATTATTTTCTTGGGCAATAAAGGCAACACTAGAGGGTTCTGTCTGCATTATTCTGGGCCATTTAACAGTATGATTTGATCGCCAATTCGCACTGAGCTAAGCTTAATTCTGTCTAATTAAGTATCGTGTGATGCGTTTGCCTAGCAATCAAATAATTTCCGGCTGTAAAAGATTACATACGGTAACAAGTACCTCTATCGCTATCCATCGTAGTTGAAACGACGAAAACTGAAAATAAGTGAACATCAAGTACTTACAGAAATTGGTATAAACAGCGAAAATACTAACTTTTCTTCAAAAAGTTTGAAGTCGCCGAGCAGGTCGCCTATTCTAATACCGATGCGGGAAGCTTTGCACGAGTACGTTGGGCCGATGCCTTTCTTCGTGGTGCCGAGGGAGTTCTTGCCTTTCTCTGCTTCTTGTAGCCCATCAACCTGGAAAACATTACATTTACATTTCGAACAGTCAGTAGATATAGATCTTGCTTGACCAAAGGCAATTACAAGGGAAATCGTTTCTATATATTACTTGTAAGTACATTATTTGACCTCAGGTTAAATAACACTTTATGTAGGAAAAACACAAGATGATATTTAACTCAAAGGTTATCATGGAAAAACCATTGGTAAGAAAATATGAAAAAAAAAAACCTGAAACTAAAGACGTTCACGTAACTACACTTTAATAACTATCCTCTAAACTTTAAAAGTAAATGCGCAGTTTTCTAGCAAAGAATAGATCTCATAGATAAGTCCTGCCATTTCCGTTGGAATATAAACAATAACAAAATTGAATGAGTCATTGTTTGAACCTTACCTGAGAATGGTCACGTAATTACCACCTATATTATACACGTTGTTTTGCCAGATCTAGTATTAAGGGTTATGTCTAGCGTTAATGCTATTTTTTATTCTATCTGCAGAATGGAGCGTCCCGCTGTTAATCTAGAGACGCATAACCTTTAAGGGCTTGTACACTTATCGTTAAAACTACGTCTTCGAACTTTTTATTGCTCTTATAATTAAGGTAAAATCGCAAAATGTGATCCGGAGATCTGTATACAAGTCTTCAATCAGCTAAATTCTAACAGCTTTAGAGACATGTCTTTTCTATTGGAAAGAAGTTTAATCTACAGATTACCAAATAATGATGTCTTTTAAGAACTTATGAGAGAGTTCGCTTTAAAAATGTAATAACGACTAAATTACTCATAAACGATAATATCAACAGACCAAGCGACTAATGGCTAATCTCGTATCCCCCATATAGCGATAATGCTATCAAGCAGATGCACGGTAATTTGCATATCATTATAAATTGGAGTGCTATACGACGATAACTACAGATTTAGATCTGTAATTCATCAAAATGGATTTAAGCGTCACAAAGGAAATAAAATATTAATAATTCTAAATAATAAGGGAAGTTCTTATAACTTGTCATATAATAAAATCATTGTAAAACTCATTTGAAAGAACTCGTAATGAGTTTGACTCTAATGACTTCGTATTCGAACTCCAATCTATTTTTTTTTACCATGTTGATGTAAATTCACCTGCTGATGAACATCGAAGACAAGATGCGCGCGGTCGGAGATGATGAGTCTCCCGGCCCAGTCCATCATGCCCTTCTCCTCGTTCTTCTTCAGCTCGTCGAACAGTCCTGGCAGGTGGATCACCACGCCATTTCCTGGAGACGAGCACAAAGATATTTCAAATTAAAATTTTTGATACACTGACATTATTGCGGGTATTATTTCAAAGCACATTCATTGATTGAACATAAATGACCGTTTGTACGTAGATAATATTTCTTAGTTTTACTTAGTCATTCCTGCTGCAAAGGCTGTCCATCGCGATCCAGCGCGGGAACGCTGCTGGAGTGCTGGGTACCTTTGCACCGGGAATGACAAGGGGCGGCTTGTTCAACTAATTGATTAAGTTTATTAAGCGAAATTAGGAAAATTGAGTTGAATGAATAAAGGTTGGAGTACACAGTTTAGTATACTATAATTTGAGATTTGTTTATTGTTTAGGCGAAACAAACAGTTACTTACATAACAGCTACAAAAATAATAAAATATTTTACTCTTGAACCTACAGTATCTACTAATAGTTAACATTATAGGTATTATTTTTAATTGTAAGCTGCTGTAGTTAATTAGAAGGCGTGCCATACCAATATAGTCATTGTCGGAAAACTTTTTTATAGATATTCTATGAAATATGTAGCGTAATTCCAAGCAAGCGAACGTTAACAATACTCAGCGAACATTGTATTTATAAAGGTATGTTTACACAGCACATAAATAAAATCTATTTAAAGCAATGAAACGGTTACGGAGGGATTTCCCCTGAATTTTATTATACGCCCACTGAAGTACGTAAAGGTGCCCATATATGGTACGATTTGTCTGTAGGATCGATCTGATGAAAATCGTGACGATTGATCGCATCGCAAATGGTGCTCATACACGAAACGATTGGTCGTACGTAAGTAACGATCGATCATTCATTTATTTAAAACTAAAGTATAAACACGTGTTCTAATAATTCAATACGTGCCTAAAAAAAGGCGTCAGAGTGAGACAAAATCGAATCACTGATCGTAAAGAGCCACACACTGTCGATTCATCGTTACGATATTTATGATTGCATAGGATTTTGTTGCGATTTCCGATATCGTCTTCGATGAAGTAAATCGTTAACGATCTATATATACATTATCGATTCGTCGTTTCGATTGGGCTGAAGCGACGTATCGTACAGACAAATCGTACCATATATGGGCACCTTAAGAGATGTTAATTTAACTGACGATTCATTTGTTGCGTCATATCTTTTATTTCTAACTACCTCATAGGCTATTATGTTAAGATCAATTAACCTCATTTCAGTAATATTATGAAGTGTTATCATTTTATAAGTAGGCATAATAAGAAGGCTTAGTACCTACACAGCTACCTCACAATAATAGTTATAATAGAACTAGAGGCTGCCCGCAACTTCGTACGCATTTATCGTCATATCTTGGAAAAAAAACATCATATACAAAAATAATATAGCCTATCTGTTATTCTGATGTCTAATCTAAGTTTTTGTAAAGTTTCATTAAAATCTGTTTAGTAGTTTTTGCATGTAACAAATATCCAGTATCGGCACAAACATTGACATTATATAATAATAATAATAGTAGAAGGATAACTACAGTTTTCTAAATACCATTTTGAAATAACTAAATACAATGCAGCATTTGCGAATACATATATCTTTCAATAAATTTACCAGGTGATTTTAAATATAAATAATCCTACGAAATATAGATTATTCAACCTTGACTTTGACAATATAACGAGTTTCACGTAACTTTGGCAATATTACCAAACTAACTACGCTATCAACATTAAACGTTTCGCCATCTGTTTACAATGATAAAGCAAATGATTCGTGTACGGAAAATTGCCTTTACCTTGACAATAAATCACTCGTTTCCAAGGTACGTTACTGGATAAATAGGGTAGTTACAAGTAGCAGCTACTAGATGTAGGTAAAAACATTTCTTATAATATAATTAATGTTTTCTAAAAGTATCAAAATCAAATCAAGCGAAGCGAAATTCGCAATTTTGTTGTATGTTCTTCACGAATGAGTATTTTGAATTGTAACGCATTTGCTCTTTACCGTTATGTAGGTACAGACAAACACTAAAAAGGGTAATAAAATGTGTTTGAGTGCATAATTCCTTTTTAACGATCGTTTACCAACTTATTTAAAAAATATTCGTACTTGCTACAATAGAACGTCCCAGCACTACCATCGTTGCGGTACCTGTCGTGTCTCGGTACAAATTCACGATACAGATATTTACTTTTTCTTGCAAATTACCTGTTTATTACCATATTGCCTTTATTTAAACCACTCCAGATAATTTTTATTGTAGTCAGACAAGCGATTTAACTTTTTATTTTTATATTTGACGACTGGCTTTTGTGTCTTTTTATAACGCAATACCTAGTTTCAGTTGGTAGAGAGGTTAAAGACGTAGTAAGTAGCAAAAAAGGTACAAGTAACTAAAACTTATGCTCATTTCACCTATAACAGCTGACCCTGTTTTTGTAAAATCTGAAAAAGACCGCACCTACAGACAAAAATAACCTCTTTCTGCAATGCGCCGCCCGCCGTACGTATACCTAAGCCTGACGAGATTGTTACATTTAAATTAGGTATTGCGCGTCAAAGGTCCTTTGTAAACCCCCTCTGTCTAGATTCAGCGAATTCTCTTGCAGCAATGTATATAGCCACTACAACAAAACGATTGTTTGCCTTCTACTTTATTAAAAACATTAAACGTTTGGCACCATTTCAAAGAACCTCGTTATCGGTCACTAATCATTGAACTATTTTTATATTTACTTACTATCAAAATCCCCTTTACAATGTCGCTCGTATTTTCTTTTTTTTATTTAATTGTTAAAGCTGAATTGCGACACAATTTGTAGAGCTTGCAATAGATTTAAAAGCTGATGTTATTATTGTAAAATTCATTCGATATTATTATCGCGAAAAAGAACTTGTAAGAAAAGTTATCCGGGCTTGAAACCTGAGACAGATCACTGGATCCATTAGCGATGATAATGACAAATCGGATTGTTCGATATAAGGCAACATTATGGAGTCTCCCTCCACTTTCCTGTTTATTTCCGTATATTTAAGCATCGATAGAGAAATATCATTTGTCGCACTTAAAATGTGGTTCAGATGTAATTATGTGCATGGCTTTAATTGATAATTGAATGCCTATCTTAATAACTGAGCTTGGGCGGAATTGTTTTCTAGTTTCTAGGTACTCTGAGATTGCATTAAGTAATACCTATCAGTAGTGCAAATATATACCACGCAAGGAAGACAAAACTTCGGCATTCTACCACAATGAATATGGGTTGAATAATGAAATCTGTATTCAACTAGAAGTACGTAGATTGTATGTAGTGGAAACCAATTTTAGCCCCGCAAGACCGCTGTGATCTCATTTAATGACGACACTTAATAACCCAAACATAGCGTCTATTATAAACGGATGTACAACACTCACTATACCTACATAGTGAGATAGTGAACAGGCGTACGTACAGGCATATTATTTTAAAATACTTTGTTTAACCAACTTTTTTATGAAACAGTATGTATATTTCGCTGATAATTTATTTGATTGACATCCATGAGAAATCTACTTAAAATAATATGCCTAGAAGTTTAACCTACGTTTCACCTAATTTATCTTTAGGTATATTTAAATAGGTATATCACCTACACGTACAAAACCATTACAAAACAAACTAACTATGTATTCGCAAATACGTCGTCACGTTTAGCGAACGTACTACTTACACCTTGTGTTTGTTAAGTGTTATATCACTTAGCGTTACTCATAGGAATAAACATTTTATTCTCAGTAATGTTCCCGTACTAGGAACATTAAATTTATGATGAGTATGGTGTAAAAACTGGAGATTGCTCTTAAAAGATCCTATTAACCATCAGTGATTACAGGATAATTTAGCATGTGCCTTTATAATCATAGAGAATGTACTAAGATATCTATAACTAGGTATCAGACAGCTTATAACAGATATCAAGGGTCAATAATCGCTCAACCAGCAACTAGACATACTCGATTTAATACTTATTTATCTTATGTTTACTTAGCAACAACATTATAACATTTTACATGATTTCTCTACACGTGCCACGCGTGACGTACGCAAGCGCTACGCACTTTTTTGGTCGGCACAGCCGCTGGGGGAGAGACGATGTAGATCCGAAGTCCGAAGTATGCCAAATACTTATACGTAAAAAGACAGGCATGAAGTAACTACTTCGTACAGGTTACGCCAATCCACATAAGGTTTGGACACTAAACCCTTTCCACAGAAAAGCCAAGAAGTAAAATACATACGTTCGACTTAGCACTAGATCGCGTAGGTATATTCAAAAATCCATCGTGTTTAAATTAAATGTACAAATGAATAAAATCTATTTTAAGTTTTCATCAATTTGGCAGCAAATTACGTTTAAATATTTATTAATACGAGTATATTAATAAATAGCAAGTGAACATACTCACCGATAACGGACACACATTTCCCGTTGATGATCCCACTGGGCAGCAAATGGAAATCGTACGAGACGTCGCCGACTACCACTGTGTGGCCAGCGTTGTTGCCTCCCTGGAACAGTGGATAAAAATATGTTAGTAATGGGCCATATAAAGAGGTATTTCGTGATATTACAGTATAGTCTTCAACTCTACAAACGTGCAAATAAAATCACGTTATTTTCTTCTTATGTTTTTCCTCTGATCTGCAGCCATTAGCAGAAATCTTAGACAAACAATTAAAAAACGAAACCGCCAAGTAAAATGAATCTCAGCTATTGCAAAATTTCTTCATTTGGAAAAGTTATTTATAAAGTACCTACTTCAAGGTAACAAATAGATTGACATAACAATACAGTGGAACCTTGAATAGATTAATAAAGTATGATTTCACTTTGCAATTGCTTTTCTAACAATACTGTTTCATAAAGAATTTTATATTGGAATGTTATATTATCAAAACTAGTTCATTAATAAGTACACAGTGTAATAACAAAATTAACTACTTCTTTTGTGGAAAAATATAATAACCGACATATAAGTTATGATTATGAAATATTTTCATACAATAGTTTGCATCTAAATATATGTAGTTTTATTTAGATCAAAAATCTACAATATCCAAGGCAATCTGGAACTAAACTAATGGCCAATTTATGATAATATACACTAAAATGTCTCTGACGAGAGTCCAATCTAATTTGTTATAATAATAACACTACAAAACTGTTTATTAAACTTAAAGCTACTATTGTTAAAACAGATTTTAGCAATATCTCCTTACACTTTTATGTTACAAGTTCTTTTGCAGTACTTTTAATTATATTAGGTATATAATTATGTTTGTACTTTTAAAAGAAAAGAAATGTCTGTTTTACTTGTTTTTTAAAGTAACATCTTTATCAGCCCATATATGTCCCCACCGAGGGGCACGAGCCTACTCTCATACAGAGAGTGATTAGGCCAAATCCGCCAACCCGCACTTAAAGTAACATACTAATTAAAATTTAAATACAGCAAAGTGATGGTCAGTGTAATAAGTGTCAACTATAATTTACACACATGATGGACTGTTGGCCATTCGCATTGACTCATATCATATAATTTACTCGTATCAGTAAAATCTAATTAAAACTGGATATTGCACGCACAGATCCACGCGCCATTCTCTTTACCACAAATCTATCAATATGTTTACAATAAAATGTAAGTGATAATGATAACTTTAATATAAAATGATATGCTTGACCCCCATTAATTTATCTATGTGATAGGTATGATGTGAATTACACATCCGTTTTGCAATTATAGTCCTTATACCTTGTGATTTATTTAGGTAAAAAACTATAAAACAACTAACTAACTACAACTTATAATAAATGTAAAAAGTAGATGGACATAATTTTATCATTCTTAAAAGGAATTAGGTACTTGGCTGTTTAAGCAATTCCTACAACATATCAAACAGCGTATTTGACCAGTATTTTTATCTCAACTTTTATTCCCACAACTTTGTAAAGTGGAGAAACTAAAATTAGTTTAGTACTTATGCAATAAACAAAAACATTAGAACTACAAAATAATGCCAGCCTTCATTTTTGCAGTGATCCATCATGTGTGAAGCAACAGTGTCATTATCAGTAGATTATCAGTGTTATTATCACATGTTAGATGTCCCTGATATTCATGTTTGACTGCATTTGCTATGCTACTATACAAAGTATTATTTGAACGGTTAAATATTAGTTATTTAGTGTTTAAAAATAAACATTATTATCATTTTTTTTACAACACTTGACAGTTAAACATTGTTTTAAAGATTGACTGGCTGATAACAGCCAATGTAACTCTAATGAGTATTGTTTTCAATTCTCTCATTTAGCCTTAGTTTAGTTTTGATAGTTAAATCATAGATTTCAAGAATTTGATAAAAACGAAGGAAATACAAGTACCTACATATTATAATCATCAAAAATATATTCCAAAAAGAAATAAATAATTACAAAGTCCAATATAAAATTAGATAATCTACAATAAACATCAGAGCCAGAACATTGGCCTCTGCTATTTATGAGACTGGGCAGCTTAAAATCGAAATTAGAAAGAGCCCTAGATTCTAAAAAAAAGGAATAAATGTGAATAGGTGGCAATGGCATAGCCGTGACAATAAAATGTCCCAGACCTTGGCAAGAATCCACAATTAGCAAACGGGCATTTGTTGCGTTTCTGAACGATTGACGCGCCGTTTTTACATTACATCAGTCATGTGATTGGAAAACACTGCATGTAAGTTACTTCCAGGAAAAATTGCACTGCAATTACATAAGCCAGGGTGTATCTGTTTACGCAACATCGCATAAAGCGCCAGTTCCCGCCACTTGGCGCTACTCGCTTTACAAAAACATTGTAATCACCAAATCACATGTTTTCAAACACCACCGTTTGGCGCCGCGCCAACGGTAAAAGCTTTTCACAAAAATCTCATTCGTTCTACGGAACTTGGTAACGATAGATCATCTCTAAAACGATATAAATCGAAAACATAACAAATAATAGTAAAAAATACGTCTTTATAACATTTTATAACCTCAAATCCACCAGTAAAAATTGGTGCAACAATGAATAAATACCGCTCGGTACTTACGTGACTTACCTACGGAATTAAGTAAATATTTGCGGAAATACTAAATACAGATACTTTCAATAGATAAAGGTAACAAACCTGACAACGGGCCACGATGTCGGCGTCTTGGGCTAATAGATCCACGACTTTTCCTTTGCCTTCGTCCCCCCATTGAGCACCCAAAACAACAGTCACTTTTTTAGAGTCCATGTTCATTTTCTTACACGCACAATTCGGGCAAGTATCGTCGCCGTTCACGGCTTGATTTACTTTCGGAGACGAAGCCATTATTTATTGCAATTGCAAATTCCGTAAACTACGAAATGGGCGAGACATGCGCACGCACGGACGGCTTGCTTCCAAAAAGCAATTTGTGATACCGTGCTTTCGTATTTATTTTACCACTGAATTCTATACCTCAGCATTTTATTTTTTGTTTACTCATTTATCAATCATCTGGTTCATGCAAAAAAAACGATTTCAACTTGTCTTGGTTATAGTTGTTCAGCAGCCACAAAGATTTTTTATGCGATGCAATGTAATACTGAGAATGATACATTTTAAAAGCTAAATGTGTATTAAAAAAGAAAAATGGTTAAAATTTTCTTAATATTTGGGAAAAGACAAAAGCTTGCAATAATTTCGCAAATGCCAAAATGAACACGATTTCTAAACGAAACAGGTACTGTCAATTTGACATCTCATTTGACAATTTTTTTGACATATAAGTGTGAACAGTTCTTAGTATTTTATACCAATTTGGTAAGTTATTGAGAGATATCGGTAGTCTTTCATCATTTATTTTTCTATCATAGAGGAATACTGAATAAGTAATTAAAGTATTAAATATTATATATAATAGAGTGTAGTATTTTTAATAACATATTCACATGTATTTTTGCAATAAATGGATATTTATTTAGTAGTACCTCATAAAAGTGGGAAATCCATTATTAAACATTGCTACTGACCGTGGCACTGATGGACGGGAAGACCTATGCTTTGTACGCTCAATGGAATTTTAGTGGTTATACAAAGAGCTTAATCTTAGCATCTTCGTAGATTGTATTGGTTACGGAATGGTCACACTAATTGACTATAAAAAAAACGCAATGGACAACATAGGTCGGACATCTAGATAGCGGTCGATTCGATTTGTGGTTTATTCTCTACAAAAAGCTACGATAAGATAAAATAATGAATCAACATTGATAACCACACAGAAAAATTAATGTTATTTTCATAGTTAAGTGGTGCCATTGGTGTAGAAGTATTTTATAAATAGCAGGTAGGAGCTATCGGGCGTGATGAGAATTTACTTTCTTCTTTTCTATGCGTGTAGTGTTGCGATTGCGAGTAGTCGGGATAAAGAAGCGGACAACGTCGAGAGGGAGAGGAAGACTATCATAGACCAGTTGACGAGGACTCGGACCGTGCTTTTAGATGGCTACCACTTGGTGGCCAGGCAGATTGTCACAGATGTATATATGTTTAAGAGTTACCGGACCGTGTCTGTGTTTTTGTACCCCATCATGAGAGATGTCACCGATGCCCGCTTCACCTTTCAGTCTGAGGAACTTCACCTGAATAACATTGGTATGTTTGCTATCACTTGCCTTTTTTTGCTGTCATTGCTGCCTGCATGATGCAGTTTATTTTGTTTTTTCCATAATAACGTTAGTCATCATCAGCATGCCTTAAAAGACTCATAGAAAAACCGTTCCATTCAATACATATATAGATACATATTTGTTTAAACTTGTCTGCTGCATGCATAATATTATTATTAAAAATGAATGTTATTTTCTAAATCACCGTGATAGAATAAACCTACCTAGTTATTTATTGATTGGTTCTGAAAGGTATTATCTGTACACTAGACTTAACATAGCTCTATGTACTCAGGCCTTGTGAGGTCTTACAAAGTCTAGGTAAGTTTGAAGTTTTCACAATAACAAAAATGAGAAACACAAGTGATAATATTGTTCAATAACTTATATCAGTTGTTTACCATCAGTATACTAATTAGCTAGAATCCTGTATAACAGTCACTAGTTTATAGTATATAATAAAGGGTACTTTACTGACAAAGGCAATAAAATTGTGATTTATATAGTGAGTTAGCTATGGTACCAGTTTTCTTGTTAGATACTCTTATATGACCAACAAAGTATTTCTCAGAATTGATGGAATCAGACCAACTAGATATCTCACTATTTACATGAATGGGAAAAATACTAGAATTTTACCCATTAATGAGATTCAGGGAGTTTCACAAAACTACATTATTAAGGCCAATGATACTTCTTGATTCAAGGTTTCCTTAATAGTTTTTTCCAAGTTTTATTAACCAAGTGAAAAATATGAAAAATATTCAAAAAGAATGTTGGTCAATAAAAAGCTAAACATAAACTGGGTAATTTACATCTCAATCACACACTATCTACTAAACTGTATAATTCAAATTTTCGAATTTCAGGTTCATGTAGTCCTCAAGAAATAGTGGTCCACCTCAAAAGGGCATCATACCCAGCTGTAAACCCTGATGGCTATGACTTTCCAAAGGGTTTCATAGACCAATCTTTCAGAGAAGATATACATACAATTGATATACTATCTGATGGAAGTAACAAGACTTATGTCATAAAGAACCCTAGGCCTGGTAACTGGTATGCACTGGTTTATATCAAATGGGAGGACCCTAAACAGCAGAAGGTTGAACAACAAGGTCAGTCAAAAGTCTATGTATTCTATCTATATCTTATCTAGGTAATTTAAGTGTAAGCCTTATTAAGTCATTGCTTTGTGTTAAGTTTGTGAAAAAAGTATAGTTTTAAATTATGACTATGTAATAATAGCTCTTAATTCAATACTACTGAAGTTTAGTTTATTAAATGAACAGTTATACCGGCGCTCTAAAACCCGCGTATTCATTTATAGGCAGTATGTCGTGCGCCAAATATTGTCAAATGCAAACTCAGCTTAAAGTGCAACGGAGCGTTGCGCGTGGCATTAATGTTTTTCTTGTTATCTGAATTAGCTATGACTTAGTTTTAGAAATATTGGCGTTCAAGCTCAAGTAACGCTAACTAACAAACTTACGTAGCTATTGAATTATCGCGAAATCTGTCCTCACAACTTCCAATAATTAATAACCATTATAATTTATCCAGCAATTTAAAAACCATTACTACATGACCTCTGCCGTACACCTCTGCTTATTTAAAACCCACCTATATGCTTACAAAAGAAGAATAGCGACAGGTCTTTTGAATTTATTTCTCGTGCACTGCTCAGTCAATCGTGTGCATGCCAGTTTGACCTCGGAGTAACAGTGTGATTGCTTCCAGCTTCCTGCCCCACATTAACGTCTATTCAATCACTCGTTGATACGTGGGTAGGTACATAATAGGTAATGTTTCGGTTGAGAGGTTAAAATCGGAATATACCCAGTAATCACATACACGCATTATCAGTTTTTGTGTTTTCGTCAATTTGTACCGATTTTACTTTACTCGAAAACCGTTAAACTTAGCTAGTAGTAACATTAAGGTACTTTAGAATACACGTGTTTATGAATAGCTTTTCCTTAAAGTACGTAAACCATGAATAATAAATAAAGCAAGTTTGTTTGTGTTGGATAGCTATTTATACCATCGCGCTTAGGGATTGCAATCCGGTCCGGCGGATCCGGTAATCCGGCGGATCCGGCGTGTTTTTGGACCTACCGGATCCGGTGAGTCGGCTCCGGATCCGGTACCGGATCCGGTAAAGCAAAAAATACGCATAAAACAGTACTGTACGCAATGATTTCTTAAATGATGAAAATGTGACAGAAACAGCAGACGAAAATATGAATTCCGGTTCCGATTCTGATCTACAGTTACTTAATTAACGGCGATTAGGCCAACTAGTGTTGAGGCAGAAAGGGCCTTTTCTACTGCGAGTTATATTTGTAATGCCATCAGAAGCAGATTAGGAGACAGTACAGTCACGAGCAATAATATTATGTGTACCTACACTGTCACATTTTTAAACTATCGTAACTTCTGTTGTTTCAAAAATGTATGTTTATCAATTTATTTAATAATACAACCAACAATCATATAATTATTGAACAACTCGACAAAAACTTCGTTTAAAACGACAGAAATTACGATACTTTGAAAATGTGACAGTGTACACATATGTGACTCGTGACTGCACAATACAATCAACATTATAGGTATGTTTTCTAAGATCGTATTTCAGGTACAGAAATAATATTCACTTGCATTATGCATTGCAAAAAATAAATGCTCCTTCTTTTATTGTTAGGATTATGGACTGAAGTTGAATTTATAAGTACAAAAAAACTGTTTTGTTAACTTGAGCCTATGTAGATTATTAATAACCGTTTAATAGTATTATTACTGAAGTAACTACTTTCAAATGCTTACAGCAATAGGTACCATAATATAACAATAAGTGAGAGTCTGACTTTACTTTATTATTTAGAATAATTTTATTTAGTACAAATAGTACCAAAAAATGCAATTAATACAAAAAATATGATTAAAAGTGATTTTATTTTAATTAAAAATGTATTTTATTTATCTTTTTATGTATTATTATCAAAACTAAAAGCACTAAATATTAGGCCCTAAGTAACTTTCTAATCCGGCCGGATTGGCGTCAATCCGGTAAAATCCGGCCGGATTGAAAATAGTACCGGATTGCAATCCCTAATCGCGCTTCACCTAGATGGGTATATCGATTCTAGAATTCTATCTTCTTTGTTTAGTTTTACTTCGTTGGTTAGTGTTTTAGTATACCGACGTGCATCCACAATCATTTAAACAAAATTTTCACAAGAAGTACGAGTATTCAGTATTTCTAACTTGCGTTGGCAAGATGTTAGTAGTTTTTAAATTAAAACAAAATGTTAAATAGTGGATTCTTTTATTAAGGTAGGTAGGTAAGATATAGGTACCCTTGATACTTCCTCCTCGCTCTGCCTATTACTCTTACTTCTCATGCTCAAAACCGGTGCGGTGGCTAACATTGCGCCTAATACTTAGTACAAACTTAGGCCTTATAAAATAATCAAAAATAACTACAAACTTAGGCCTTATATCCAAATATTACTACTTAGTGTTTGAATAGAGTGCCCAACCCTAGAATTAGCGAAATGAGTTCACTAGGGTGGGACTTAGGTCAACTTTGTTATTACTGTTGAACGAAAATATGTCAGATCAGAACCATATCTTTAGGACCTATCGCTAGGACTTCTTAATGTTAGGATAGCGAAAAGACTACGTAACTTAGGTTATCGAAGTGAAATAGATGTGATTATCCATACCTTTGTGAATGTAACTATGTTTGTAATCTATGTAGATAGATATAGCAAAATTGCAGTATACTGTTTAAAGCGCTTCTAAAACATCCTGCAGCACGCTTCAGTCGCGCGACAAAACGTCATCACCGCTTAACGGGGTGGTTCGTGAGGACAATTTCGCACCATCCTTGTAATTACCTGATTTCCGCGACTACTTAAACTCTACTCCAATCCTAGGACTCGAAGCGACGTGTTCACTGGTTATTCAACTCGTCTAAATGCCGGAAGTTGCCTTTAAATCATTACATTCACTTGACGCGATAAAACATTTAGGTACGGACAGCGCGAGCTTGTTACTAAGTCCGTTTGTCGTCTGACCGTATTTTATTGTTTATTGTTATATGTAGGATTTCATTGAATTGGTGTTTTAAAAGTTCATTCAACTTTGTCACGGGATGGAGTCCAGTTTAGATAACGCCTGAGGCAGATAAAGTTAGATTTAAATAGCGAGTAGTTACAAAATAGTATTAATAATAAAATGTTTGGACAAAGATGTACTTACTGAAACTATTGCTGTAGAGTCTGCTATCCATATGTCTATAATAATGGAGTCAATTTTCACTGTCTCTACATAAATGCAATTTGCAGAGTACTAATTTAGTGTCGTTAAAACGCCAGTACCTGAAGGTACTTTACTTGCACTGCACTAGACATCTTTCCATTATACAAAATTATTACACTTACCGTCCCGTTCTACAAATTGCATAATTTAAGCCCGCTTACGGTTCATTTCAATTTCAAGTGTGTATTTCTTATCTAAATCGACTTATTGCTTTGCTTACAGGTTTAGTAGCAAACTGTAGTACAATACTATACACTGACTTACAAGTAAAGCGAGAGGAAGACATAGAACTTATAAACTGTTACTCAGGCCTCACTATCGCCTACAACGATCTCCCAGCCAGATTCAAATGTATGACTTTAGATAACGTTGAACCTATAAGCTTAAATATAACAGTGGTAAACACTGAATCGAGTACGTCCAGTTTATTAGTAAGAATACAAACGTTTTCTCTACCAACTGAAGAAAATTATCTGATATCCTGCTCTTTTGATCCTCGATTGAGTAACGAACAAACTGTCACTTTTACTGCCAGCCCTAATTCTTGGCATTACATTCATATAAACCAAATTCAAAATGCTTCGAGTTACGCTAACTGTGAATCGTATTACGTCAGGAGTGATCTCGACGACATTGGAAACCATACAGTTTTGGACTTAATGAGAGATGTTAAAGGAAGGTTCTTCACATTTGATTACGGGATACCTACTACTGATGTCCAAGACGCGACGAGTCTAATAAATCTAACAGCAAGCGAAATCAAATCTGTTAGATTCAAAGTAAATCAGTTCATCGATATAGGAGGTAACTTAGCGATAGAAGCTAGCCTGCTTATGAGTTTGAAATACTACATGGGATACAGAAGAGAAGCCAATAAAGGTTATCTCTTAGGTTTCACTGAAGAGAACCAATTTTTCAAAGTCGTAATTTGTTTAGACATCGACCATACAAGTATACCATTAGAGACTGGACATTGCAAGTATAACGATAAAATCAAACCGGCGCTATTCGTCTTGAACAGTACAGATTCTGAATCTATTTACGAGAAGACAATAATACCTTATCCAGATAGTGGGACCTGGTATTTAACGTTCCGGTTGTTCTGCGATGAAGTAGTCTGCCCTTGTCCTTTATCGCACAACGGGACAAAGTACTCTGTGGATGTAGAAGGGATAGAAAAGGACGGAGATAGCTCCGTTGCTTTGAATAACACAAGAGATGGTGAGAGAAATTGTAACGCTACCATAGTATTGTCGGTTTCTTCGACTTCGTGCTTGAATGGGAGATGCAGTAACCATGGCAACTGCTTGCTGAACACTTTCGGAGGACTGGTGATGTCCTTCTGCTCGTGTAATTCTGGTTACGGAGGTAAAAATATTTTAACACTTGAACATTCTCTGTTAACTTGCCAAAATTAAAACATTACTCATAATCTAAAACTTTTCTTCCAGCATGGGACTGTTCGAATGACTCAAGAATGGACAGTATTGCATACATGTTGGTCTCAGTCTTACTCCTAACGCTGAGCAATCTACTTTTCATATTCTCGATCTACGTGGCTGTCATTCGCCTCTACTACACTGAAGCTATGATGTATGCGTTCACTATGGTCTTCTCAACGTTCTACCACGCCTGTGATGCTCCGGCACAAGTAGCCTACTGTATAACAAGAGGTAATATCCTACAGTTTGGAGATTTCTACTGCGGCATCATGTCTTTTTGGGTGACCTTGCTAGCCATGAGTGTGATACCTGAAAGAATGAGATCGTTTTTCCAATTAATAGGTGCTATCGTGATAGCGTTGCTGACAACGTGGAATATGCATTCGTTTACCTCCTTTTTGGTGCCCGTTGCTGTAGGTTTATCCATACTTTTCCTTTCGTGGATTCTTGACTATAGGAAGATTAGGAGAATCCGTTATCCTAAAACGTATTACACGTTATACTTGCCTTTAGGTATAGTTTTGGTCACAGTGGGGTTGGTCGCGTACGGGTTTTTGCAGACGGAACAGAATTACAAAATAGTTCATTCAATATGGCACGGTATTATAGCTTTAAGCGTAGGGTTCTTGCTGCCTGATGTGAAGCGAGAAGGGAGTTTAAGTCCGTTTGTTCCGAGCCCAAAGTTCCTTAATCTGCGGATATTTAAATTCAAAAGGAATCAAAATCCTGTGACGCCTGAAAATCATGTTAATCAATCTTAGGGAATCACTAAGAATATGACTTTTACGTACATGACAAATAAGTACATACCTACCTACTCCTAATTTTAATATAAAAAGCTCCAGTCCCAATGTTAACTGTTTTATACATAAATTCCATTTCTTTGTATATAAAGCCAAGTACAGTTTTGCTTTTGTATAATTTTAAGATTTAAATGGTATATTGTCTTTTCATAGTTGAACTAGTCATCAGTTTAGTCATCAATGTCATGCATAATACTGTTTACTTTATTAAACAAGATTTTTATGATATTCACCTATCTAAATGCAGCTGTTTTATAGATTAAGTTTTTATATGTTTTATCAAGTGATCAATCAATCATGATTTTGAAAATAATAATGATATTTAAACGTTCTGCTAGTTTATTTACGTAATTAAGTTGTTACGTTATTTGTAAAAATAAGGCATTTCACACAATAAGACTGTGAGAGATTATAAATATAAAAATAATCAAAAATAGAGCAAAACTATTGTAAGTAGACGGCCATTTTGTATTTTGCATTTCTTTTTTTAATTGGCCATTTATGGTCTAAATATTGATCTCAAATATTTTGAAAATATTACTAGATTCTATTAAACTATGTAATTTACAAATGAAATTAAAAATATTAAAAGAATTGTACGACCGCTGCCATGTGATAAACCAACAACAATTTGCCAACTTATAAAATGTTTTAAGACGAATTTTAAACGAGCCATGATAAAAAAAATAACAATTAGGTATGTGATTAAAGGATTTACTGAAACCAAAAATGTAGAAAATTAAGTTAATGTCAATTTATTAACGGATAGTTTTAATGTAGGTAAACTATTAAAATTAACGCGGGTGCCATATTTGGCCTAAGTAAATGAGTCAAAAGTTCAGAATCCGAGAGTGTGGTTAAATTATTGAACTAATTTATACTTGAAGTGTAGCTCAACTGAGAATGCTTCAGAAGTGTAGGAGTGTTTGGGGGATTATACCTTCTCGTCAAATAGGTATCACTCCACTTCCCATACAGCTAAAATAATATATTAATACCCACCCACTTGGTTTTGTGTGCACTCAATGATTTCAAGACACAGATATAACATTCAATAAATAGGAATTATATTATATTCTTATATGGACAATAAATGTAGGTAATTAGAGGACCTACTTCACATATTTTGCACAAAAATAATATTAGAAAGAAATTATAAAAGTTCTCAATTAATTGAATTCGTTTGCTATTTGCATTTAAATATTGTAATTTATTCATATAAACATAATGTAGCAATATAAGGAATTGATTGCCGAATATATAATTTATTTATATACCTATAGAAAAATACACAAACTAACCGGTGCCTTATTGTATCCATTTTACAGAATGAAAGCTTGCTTTTATTTATTTTTTACAATAATATAAATTTACTCTCTTTTATCGTAAAATGAGGTAACTGACTTCCAAGTACCGTACTTGTAATCAATTGAAATAGTTTTTCGTGCCATTTATTAATTATTTATTTTAAGGCAATAAAATGTAATATGTAATCAAGTTTTATATTTTTTATGTTTGGTTACCAAAACAGTTAAGTTGTCTTCATACCACTGGATAAACTTCGTAATGATCATTTTATAAATAGGAACTTTGTTAACATTTGTTACTTACGCCTAACTTTGTACTTCAAACTGAAAAACTTATTATTACTTATATTTTGCTGTCTACAAACTACTTAACTAGTTTTTAGCATCGAAAACGTATTCTTGTGATTTAATTCTGCTAAATTTCTCTATAAAAACCTATCTACAAATATGACATGTTACTAAAAATTCTCTCTCTAGTTTTATGTCCAGAAATAGTTATTTTCCTCTCCTACAAATACTAAACTATTAGAAGACTATTCAAGCGAGATTCATGTTCAATGTCATTTAAATGCGTAATATTTTAGTTTAATACATACTTCCATTTCATAAATCTATTCTATAAGCACTACATGTCTGTGTTTATATCTTTGGGATTAATTGCCGACACGTTTGACACACTATTTTAATGTGACAATGTTATTCTACGCATTTTTTTCTTTAGCAACTTAACAGAGAATTTTCTATTTATTTATTGTTCTCATGACATTTATTGTTCTCATGACAAAGATATTTAGCTCTACTATTTAATGGATCATACTTTCATGTCGCAAGTTACGCAATTATTGACTTAGAACAAGTTAAACATAATGATTGACAATGCAGTCTGTGTTAAGTTGTAAAGAAAAAAGTTAAAATACTGTAAGTAGAAAATAATTTATATTATTTATGTTAAAATTCTGTTGCCTCTGTAAATTATAGTTAGTGAATTTATGCTTGTTGTCCATATTATGTAAAATGTGATTATTAAATGAAATCAGAATCAATTATGAATTTCAGCAGTTTTATTCAGTCATTTCAGTATTGATTACAAAGTTCAATAAATACATGATTTACTTATTGTATTAATGAAGGTCATAACAATATTATAGAAATGGCTATAATATACCTTTTTATGTGATACTTAATCACAAAAAAATTCATCAGAGACATTTTGGATATTGATTTGTTTGTATCACCCAAGAACAAACCTATTTATACAACCCTCATTCCACCAACTCCATACAACATTTGCCTTTGCAAATCCTCAGCTTTGAGTGTTCCATCTATACTCTCACAGTTTCTATTAAACACGCTGTAAGCTGACGCCTCTCCGGGCTTTCTCCGTCTTGTCCTTGTATTTAAACAAATACCTACTAAAACAGATATACAGAAAAATACAGCACCAAATCCAACTTGAAGGAAGAATATGTAAAGTGTTACCCAGATTATCGTATAAATAGTCCATTTTATAGTAAAATATCGCCAAGATTCTGGATTATTTTCCTCTACTTCTGTTTCGCTGGCTTCTAAACTGGTTTCGTCTGGTTCTGGTTCCTCATATTCTACTGGAAGTGGCTCCTTCATAATCTGTTCATCTTCCAACTGAAATCAACAAAAACAATTAAAAATTTATTAAATCATTTAAACTTATCTTTTAATCAGTTGTTTTATCAGTTACTAATTAAATATCAGATAAGAAGTTCAGTTTTACATGAATTTTGAAACTATGTAATTAAAAATCAATAGTTTAGGCATTTCAAGTTATGCAGTTTCCAAGATAACAGATCAGTAGGTATATCAGCATCGTAAAAAACGTCGCATTTCATATTTTTAGAACCAACATGTTAATATTTATCAGTAATAAAACAATAATTACCAATAAAACTTCATCGTCTTTCTTTTCCATGTCGGTAAATATTTTAGGTGTTAGGAACCCAACAACTTTCTTCGTTGTATTTTCTAGTTTTTCCTTAGCGTTGTCTATCAACTCCTTGCGGCGGCGCAGAGCTCGATACTCCCGAAGTTTGGCCTCCATTCGTATTTTATCGGCAGCGTTATATTAGTTGCAATTACATTCAAAATGTGTTTATCACTAAATATTTCAAATTAGCGAATCGATAGTAGTTACTGTTCATGTAAAACGCTATCGATAGTACCTAATGTATTTGTTTCAGACCAAATCATTAAATTATGAAACTGTAAATCAGTTTTTAAGATTTACCAACTGAAACATAGGGTTCCTGTAAAATGTGTTTTTCTCTCGAAATATTGGTTAATTCTTCGTTAAGTCGTCACGTCAACAATCTTTTAATTGATTAACTTGAAAAAGCATATTGATATGGAAAACCTAAGATTGAATGCCGTGAAATTCACATAAATTAAGCCAAACAGAACTCAAAACAAATAGAAATTGTCCACGACTACGAAATCAGCTGATGATGTCAAAACATAAGTCAAATTGGCCCGTATCAAGTCTGTTCTCATTGCAAGTAAAATTAAAATACCAAAATATACTTTAATACATTTTGATTATAATCTCAAGATTTTCTATAAAATAAAACACTACGGAATACAAAATATTATTAAATAAAGCAAATCTTTGATCCATTAATTAAATCACCTTTAAATGAACGCAAATTCTTATTTTTCTTACGCGATATTTTACTACCAACACCATATCAATTTAGTGAAATGGCAACACAGAGTAAGGCGGGAACTTGGATCGATAATTTCCTTCCGCTAAATTATTGACAACAGAAGTGATGATTACAAAAATAAAGTAAGAGTTTTAAATTTAGTTCGAGACAGCAGATGGAACATCAATCAGACATGGGTGGCTACGGAGAGAATCCTAATGTTCAAAACAGTGGAAATTACATTACCATCATACCTGTAGATTATTCACGGAGGGGATATCCTATGCAAGCAGAATATCAATACAAGTAAGATTTGAAATTAAATTACTTATTTTCTCTGAAATTGTAGTAACATGCCAATTTACTTACCGTAGTCTTTTAATACTTTAGTTATAGAAGAAGGAAACAGTCCATTTTACATCCATATTTCAAATTCCAGTGAATTTAGATCCCGCGAAGAATACTACAGCGTGCAAAGCCAGAAGCTGCAGGCCGAAGTGAACGCCCACTTGTACTCAGTATCGCAGCGCCTGCCTCATCTCTCGTACAGCCCTATAGGTCGCCACAACGAGTGGGACAAACATGACCCACATAAGTCGTTGCAGCCCGAGTCCAAAGAGAGCAATAGTTCTGATTCTTTGGAGAAGAGTGTTATGGGTAAGGTTCTATTAAGCGGCTGATCAAATAAAATCGATGTTGGTACTGGCCGGCCACATGAGTGACTGGACTAACAGCGTGTGGACAAAAGTTATCACAAAAAAAATCAATGAATAACTGATTAAGTCATCATTTTAAATGTATTGATTTGTTTTGAAAATATTTCCGCAAGACTCGTTAGCTTAGCGGACAGAGCACCCAACTATATCCATGACAGAGGTCAATGCTTTATTTTGCTTTTATTGAGATGACGTTTTTTTGTTTAGGACTCACTAACTTATTACCATCTTTTTATCTTTTCTTCCCTAAACCACCCTAAACCTACTTGCATTTATGAGGCGACTGATGAATGTAGATGACGCGAAAGAAGTGTATTTGGATCGTATCAAGTACAGAGAAATGGTCTCTGCCTACCCCGATAGGAAAGAAGCGTGACAGATATGTATGTATGTATCTTTTTAGGATCGAACCTGAGTAGCTGTTCCAACCAGACTGGATCAAGCAGTATAGCGGCAGGATCATTCAGTACCACGGAGCCAATCACTAGCGGTGGTAGTTCCTCTAGTGCGATATCGCCACCCTTACCAGGTATGACCTAGTTTCCAAGAAAAAAATTAAGTGCTGATCGTTTTGTCTTGACATTGTCTTGTCTTAACTTGTCGATAAGACTGGCATGTTCCATGTTGTTCTTTTCTACAAATAAAAAAAAAAAAACACTTTCTGTGTTCTTTTCACTAAAGATTCATCACTAAAGAAGACTTGAAAACTGTAAAATGTAAGTTAACCGGGGATGGTGAAATATTCCTCAAAGCCAGAAGAACGATGGTTTCTGTATGGACAGGTATACTTAGGTACCTACCTAGATCAATTCTAAACTACCTACCTAATTAACAAAATGCCATCTTTCCCAGGTTCTTCAGGCAGTACCACATCATCATCATCAGTGACATCAAACCCGGTAACCTGCGTGTATCTGATGTCTAAAACCGCTATCATGGTAGAGATGAGTTCTGAGGAAGTACCAGCCTGTGTAACTGCATCCAGGTTCCTGAACGCTGTCCTTGCGACTGAGGAGTTGGGTCTCACGCAGCCTGCTACAAGGAGTCTTGCTGCTAATGTATTTGCTCTATGGATGTGCAGTCCATTGCTAGGTGAGTGATATATCTAGAAGCCTGTGTGGCTGCAACCAAATTCCAAAATTCTTCTGAGTTAAGGTCAGTAATGCCAACCAACAAAAGCTAAATTGTTTCATGAAAAAAAATCTTTAATTCATCCCATATTTAGTTAGGTAGTTGATAAATTAATATTTTAGTCAAATGTGCCTAGTGAAGTCGATTGAAAAAGAGTAGAATGGGCCCATTTCACCACTTGCAATCTATGCCTACAGATTAAATTTAACTGTCAGATAAAACTATGTCTATTTCGTAAAACATTACGTTTTAGACGTGGAACGGGCTCAGTAGACAAATTAATTGGATAAGTTTACTCTAAATCTGATATTTCTATGTCTTAGAAATCCAACTGAAGCCCCACCACTGTCCGTGGCGCATCTGGAGCGGCTGGCAGCGGTTACTACAGCGCTACGGACATGGATCCGAGTCTAGGAGAGCCAAAGACCAGCCGGTTCTACGGCTGCAGAGGAACGTGTTCTTTCCCAAACATCTGGAGGAGGGGATCAAGTAAGTTTGGTTGCTTGATGTAAGCAAGGTTTCACGAACCTGTATGTCTGCTTATGTTCACATCATATCGTATCTTTCATGTTTAACATTTTGTTATCGGATTCGCATCGCAATTTGCAGCAGTTGGCAGTTTGCTCACTGCCATTACCATTTACTAATTCTGTGTGTGAATGCTCTATTTAGTTTGTCTGGTATCTACACAATTGCTGTAAATACCTAAATATGGACCTAACCATAACTAATATGTATGTAAGTAAGAAATGTCAACATTCCAGAGACTCCCGCATACAAGAGTTGCTGTACGAAGAAGCTAGATACAACGTAGTGACTGGCCGCTATCCGCTGGAAAGTGCACAAGCTGTGATGCTTGGAGGTTTGCAAGCGAGAATACAGTTGGGACATTATGACCCTCATCGTCATACGGCGAAATTTTTCAGGTAAGTAACTATTAAGAAAGAATTTCTGCATACAAATTGAATTACTTCGCCATGTTAATGTCGAGATAGAATAAGAATGGTCCCAAAACACTTCCCCGAGGTACTCCTATCAAAAATTTTAAACCCAGGTGTGTTGTATGCAATTGTTTATTTTGTGTATGACTTTAAAACAGCCTCTTTATTCGATATTGAAAAAAATACTGATGACTTTTTGAATAATTACTTGTGACATAGATGATGCACTACATCAAAAGCTTCTATAAATCCAAAACCACTTTGGCCTACAGAGAGCACCAAGATAAATACCTACCCAAACATGCTCGATCAGGCAGATGGGCCCAATTATTACCAGCAGGAAGGAAAGGCAGTCCAGAGGCTCGGCTTTTGGAGCAAGCACAGAGACCACCTGCCGCTCCACCTCGGAAGCTTAGACATAAATATATTTCTCATGTTAGAACGCTACCTACTTACGGGTAAGTTATTTTCATATCACTTCATTTGTAATAATAAATAGTCCACTTGTAAAACCTACACATATAAAAGTAACAGACGAGTTTGAGGCGACAAGACATCAGAATTTGACGCTACTACGGCATTTCGGCATACCATTGAGTTAGCCAGTTATTAGACAAGATTTCTGAAAACAAACATTTTCTTTAGCCTAACGGTATTGCCCCATAGTTCATAGTCCAGACAGGCATGCGACAGACATCACCAACTCAATCGACTTGACGAGCTCGACTCATTCAGCGAAGAATGGTAGGTCCTGGCGCACAGCAGAATTAGATGGAGAGCAAGAAGAGCCTTTGTCCACCAGTGGGACGTGACGAGCTGATTATCTGAATCTGTAACGGTACATAAAATATATGTAATGAATTCCTACAATGTTTGAATTCCAGTGCTGCCTTTTTCCAAGGTCAAATAGAGCAGCCAGTCCGCAGTCTCACGAGTCTACTAACGCACGAAGACATTCCTGTGCTTGTCGCTGTAAATTCTAACGGAGTTTACGTTATTGATGATACTGAAAGTGTAAGAACAATTTTAAACAATCTTTTGAAAAGTCAAAAAAAATGAACCGTGACAGATCGTTGTTCTTCTAGTTTGACATGAAGGAAAATATTGTAAGAAACATGCTGAAAAAACATCTAAGTATAAGAAGGTACATACATACAGGGTAGACAGAGACCACTTCTTCCAATTACTGCGATCGAAACACACTTCGTTCGCTTCATCCACATTCATGCACGCTTAAAATCTAAGGGAGCAGGCAGACTACAGATGCAATCCTATCAAATCGCGTATCCCGTATACGAAAGACGAGGACTAGAAGAGTTCCCTGAGAATAATATTTTATGTACATTTCCATTCCAGACCGTGTTACTTGGTTTATTATACGAGGAATTATCTTGGGATATCGGATTACCATCGGAAGATAACGAAGACTGTCTGCCTTGTCTGTTCCTGCAATTCATGGTGGTCGAAAATGGTTTGCGAGTCTCCAAGATATTACAGGTTAGCGTTTTGCAAATTGATGAAATTCACACACTAAGATAGCAGAATTATAGCAGCTCAGCAGGAAAATGTTAACGTTATGTCGTATCAAGAACTCAAAGTACTAGCAGAGGATAGGTCTAAATGGGGGATGCTCCATCGACAAGAGTCTAACTCGTACCTAAATAATGATGATGATGACGATGAGGTTGTTCGTGTTCCAGGTATTCTCAAAGCAGGCAATCATGATGGACACTCTAATAGAACACTTTGCTGGAGAGTATCGTAAGAGACTCGGTCAAGAAACTCCCAGTGATCATGCCAACTATGACTATCATTCAGGTTAGTTTATTGTTCTTCTAGTTTATTATATCTCGTAACTAGATTATCTTCTACAGCTACATCTCCTTCATCATCTTCTTTATTTTTTCTGTTGCAAAATTTTATTTGTTTGCATTGTGTTATTTAAATCTCTCTAAATTAGGTACTCTATTAAATGTGTATTTTGTAAGATAAATAGAATATTTTAGGCGCGTACTCATTAGCGAGTTGTAACCCTAACTGTAGCAAGCACTGTAACTAGCGTGTACGTACGTTGTTCGCTAAACCTGTTGCGAACGCACAATCAAAGGTTTATTTGGTTATAGTGCTGCAACGGTTCTTAACATTTCCCTTTTAGATAGCGGCAGCATATCCCTGCCACCGCTGTCCCGACCAGACTCTCCTCAAAGACGTCTAGCCAACAAGCTGTCCCGGCTGGCGCTGGCCACTCACGACGGTCGCGGCAACCTGCTGGGCGGCGCCGGCGACTGGAACACCGACCTCAATCATCCGCAGCCTTCTTGGATACTACCCAAACATTAATCGGGAGTGTTTGGGCTTTTGAAAATTCTTTCTTTCGAATTCTCTTTCGAATAATTTAAATTGTGGGATGCTTAGGCTAGGCCATTAAGTTCCACGTTAAATCTAGGGTAAAAAGCTCGCAGGCCCGTGTATCGGTACGATACGGGTACGGGACGGGACTCACCACTACGTATTTTAATGGCCGTCGTTTTCCAAAGTTTAATACTTACTGGAAACTTGTCAATGCTCGATAGTTTTACTTTTTATCACAATAAAATCTGAAATCTCAACAGAAAAAAAATACTCATAGATAATGTAGATAAATTACTTACCAATGTAAAAATAAGATAAGTGAGAGTAAAATAAACTACCAAAATATATCAATAGACTTTTAATTAATGTAAGATAATTAATACGAGAATTCATGATAATAAACAGACTCCCATAATACAACTATAAATCTCAAAATCTAAACCTAGTTAACGTAAGTTAATACAATAAATAAATGTATTAACGCTGTGTAAACAATATATCCCTAATAATTATTTCTGTAACTCTTGTGAACGGTTAAACAACAAAGAACTACCTCACTCGATGACACCTTGTTGTCGCCTGGCCTTCTGCGAGGCTCGCATCTTATTATATTCAACCAGTAGAGGATGTTTCTCCAAATACTTCTCCAGCGCCTTGAATCTTGGCCCGGATAGGTCTCTGTGACGTGTGAGCCGCACTTCCAAAGAGTGGACTTGGAATGATAATTCAGCGCTGGAATGTTAAGAACACATCAAAAATTGTTGAAAGGACTTTTCCGGACGAAGAAAATTCAAGAAAACGTAACGCATTTTGGCAAGTTGATCTTTGATTTACTAACGTTCGATTCATAGATACAAACCTCAAAGCAAAATAAGCGCTTTCCTTTTCTGGTGTTAGAATAAACTGGTTTGCTAGATACCACAGCCTCTTTGCCTTGTATTCCGCATTGAGCTGAAATTAAAATAAGAAATGATATGTATATTTATAGCAGCTGCAGTTTTTCAAATGAGGTAAAACTGGTGATAAAGTTACAAATTTAGTAATTAAGTTAGCCTATAGGACCACATGGGCAAAGGTTACTTCTTTGGAACTTATTTTCATTCTTATCTGTACGTAAATAATTAGCTTACCGTATCAAACCTCTCCTGCACAATGATCTGTCTTGCCAGCATCTTAGCCTTGAAGTCGTTGACGCACTGTTCCCGGATCAGCGTAGCCTCCTTTATACCTAAAGGCTGTCCCATCGGCTTCAAGGTGCCGAACATCCTCGCAATGTAAGGCTGGAGAGGATCGATGTCTGCTTCCTTTTCGCGCTCGGCCACTTCGGCTTTAAGTTTCTCCTGCACAGTAAATTAGTTTGTAAAAAAATATCTGATGTCAGAGCGGGAGAGCTCATTTCATTCTGCCGAGTTTACCTACAGACTTTGTCGTAGTCCTCTGTCCCCCACACTGCTTTGTCTAAATTAATGTCAATGTCGTTTATTAGTTATTAGGCAAGCATTACCTGCTCAGCAAATCCTCTCAGTGCCTCTTCATTTCTCTCCGTATTGAATAGTGATACATAGAGTTCCGGCTCTGTCAGTTCCTTGTAACGCAGCTTTAAGTATGTGTTCATATCGGCTTCACTTTCTCGAATGTGTTTCGTCGTGGAGTACTCCCAGTTGATATTCTGACAGAGAGCGTAGTAGACGTCCAAGTCTCGGGGTTGAATTCCATTTGGATCCGCCTGTGTACAGAAAAGTTAACTGAATAATCATGTAATTGCAGAGGGTTGGGTAATAAGATGAAAGTAGGAAAAACCCAATTGAAATACTTTGAACCACTCACTGAAGATGAGTCGTAATGTGTACAGAATAATAGTAGTGCTCAAGCCAAGTTTAAAACTTACAATGTACCCCGAAGTCTTTTCGGGATAAAACAGGATTTTCCCTCCCGTTTCAGCCAAATTAGACTTCTCAAACCACCGATAGTTATTTGTTACGAAATTATAAGCGTAGTGGTACTGCAATTCAATCTTATTATCTTGAATATGGAATACTCTCTTCCAAACGTCATCTTTGGCGGCAGCATCGTGGTTGCGGTGGTAGACTTCCGTAACTGTTTTCAAATTGCGTTTCGGGTCCGTTTTTGTGCCTTCCGTATATATTATGTGACGAGAAATTAACCTAGAATAAATATATGCCCATTCTTGACCAACTTAAACTATCATTTTTAAAACAAGAGGTATTTTATATCATGCAGTATCGCAATCAGCCTATATACTGTAAAAAGCCTTTAAGTCCTAAGTCATGCCAAAGGCTACTCACAAGTCTTCCCTCTCTTCATAAAATTCTTCAAATGTGAGCGGGGTACACACGATCTTCTGCAGATGGTCTAGTCGCGAATACCACTTGAACTCCATGGTTCTGTTGGCTTCGATAGAAAGAGGTGGCGCGTCCAACGCGTAAGTGTGAACTGTGAGAGGGAATATTGCCTGTTATTACCAAAGAATTTTGCAATATGTCTTGTAAAAAGCTACTTAAATAAAACTCGTAACTTACTCAATAGATTATCTGGACGTCCAGTCAAAAACTCTTCCTTAACTATACCATTTACGTGGTCAATATGTACAGTATCCATTCTATCCTCTCTGTTAGAATACCACTCGTAACTAAAACAAAATGAGATATTTTTAGGATTTTATAAATTTATTTAAAATAAGGGTATCTATTAAGATATATTGCAAAAAAATATATGAGAGTATGAGAGTAGGCTCGTGTCCCTGTAGTGGGGACGTTAAAAGGGCTGATGACGAAGTAATTAAAAGTATTGGTGACAATAAGCTTTTTACTAGTATTTTGATTTGAATACGTATAAGTAAGTAGGTATATGTTATGATCAGACCCGCAAAACGAAAATTGACTTTTAATTTATTTTGCCTTACGTTTTCAAGAGCACGGTGAGGGCGTAATCCGCGAAAGTTCGGATTCGTTTGACAATACCGTCCGTCTGTGAGTATGTGGCATACAGGTCCAACAAAACCTTCTTGTAATGAACAGTCTTGTGTGAGCCTGGGTAGCGTTGTTGGAAATCTGGAAGTTAACATTGCCAATATTCACATTGATTTCTGATACAAACCAACCCATTAGGGTACTTGTAACCAAAAATCTGCATATATATCTCCATATAACAATTGAACACACTTGTTTTGAACAGTGAACCTTTTGGTTAAGATACAATCCATAAGAAGGTAGCCTTAATTTAGACTTCTCTCGGACCAAGCCAAAAACCTGACACCATGCTGATACAACTGTTTATTTTACGGCCTGTAATTACTGTACATACTACCATTTAGAAACAAAACCTACATACCACTAGCAGTAATATCAAGTTTCTCCACCCAACTAGTAGGCATATCCAAATGTTTTTCAGTGATGACAGCTGTTCTTTTATCAGCGCAGTCCACTCCAACTAATTGTCTCCTGTTAGTTGGTTCTCCGGCAAGCAGATGCTCCCAGCAAGTCAAGTCGGATAGGTCGTAATTATAATGACTTAGATTCTGCCAAACTATCACTCTTTCTTCCTCTTCCACAGCTTCCTCGACTGCCTATTTATTAAAAAAATCATGTTTATATTTTTTTGTTTGAGGTACTCTTGTGCTATTGAATTGAATTGGTAAATAGCTTTTTTTACCTCTTCTACAACTTCGTGCTTAGATCTTGTAGCTTCGTATTTCTCTGCTGCTCTTGCAAACATTTCTTTAATTTCGTCTTCATCTTTGTCTTTCTTCTCTTTCTTTTTCTTCTTCTTCTTCTCGCCCTTTTGTCCTTCTTCTTCCAATTTCCGTTGTTCTCTTTCTTCCTTCTTTTTTCTTTTACGCTCTTCCTTTTCCTCTTGTTCTTTTTTTTCCAATTCCTGTTCTTTTATAACGTGTAATTCCTCTTCAAGTTTTTTATCTAAAATAACAGAGTATCTTCCGTCTTCTTCCGCGAATAGAATGTCTTCTTCTTCTTCTATCAGCTCTCCTATGACTTGAAGGTTTACCTGTAATATAATAAGATGATATACCTAGTCAATAATAAAATGAAATAAATCAACTATCTATCGCATAATACTCGTATAACAATACAGCGAGAAATCTAGGAAGTGTTTAGTTAGGTATTTTTTTATATTGGTCCAACTGTTTGAGATAATTACAGAAACTGCCAAACAGCTAAAATATACGTTACTGGCACTAAGATCTGAATGATGCAAAACGCCAAAAATTTAAATTGGAATTGTTCGTACTTAGATCCATCCATATTTCACAGATCATCGCATCACTTACATAATAATTCTCATCATTATAAAGACTGTCGATCTGCTGGTACTGCGGCGATGAGAGCGGGTACGCGTTCCCTTCAGCTGGCTCTATGAAGAACGGCTCTTCGACTCCCATGGGGCCTGGCATAATCATCACCCACGCGTGGGTTCGCCATCCGTCTAAATCATCTGGAGGGGGTAGTTCGATTTCCTGCAAGTTAGTTAGTCAGTTATCCGAATCACTAAAATTAAGAATTTTATTTAAAATATTGTAACGTACAGGATTTATGTTTATTATCTATTAGCTGCTGAATAGGTATACTTGGTTATTTAGGAGATTAAACTTATAGTGCGTACCGCAATCTTAGCCTGTCTCTCAGCCTCAATTTTGTCCAGGTCGGCTTGGATCTTAGCCAACGCTCTATCCTCCATCATCTTGACGTACTTGGAGGTGAAGTCGGGGAGCGGCACTAGTTTGTAACGAGGCTCCTCCCCTTTCTCCGGTTCAGGTTCTTCTTGCTAAAATATACAAAGCTATTAATTTATAAAAACTTCGTTGATGAAATAACCGTCTTTAAAAATGTTATGTCTTAATGATATTAACGGTCACTATAGAATTCAGTCTAAGTTCGAATACCTGAAAGTATTTACCTACCTTTACATATTAATACTTAGGTACCTACATCAGCCTACTGCAACGTTCGTGATTCAATATTTTATACATGTATAGTTATATACTTAGGCGATACAGCAATTCCTCACCGGGCCATCATCAGGCACATCAGGGCAGCACACCCTGTACCGGATGTTGAGACAAGTATCCCTGGCCGCGCATCCGACGACAACGTATGCGTCATACGTGGCTCCAATCAGCCAGGATACTAGCACATGGGCCATCTCAAACGGGTTGGCAGCTCGCCGGACTAGAGCCGAGTAGGGGGACAGTAGGCGGTCTGGCTGTGGAATGGAAAACATTTACCTTTAAGATTATACATTATAAATACTATACCTATACGATGGTCATTGCCAAAAATGTACCTACAAGGCAGAGGGACTCACATTACCTAGGTATATACCATCATATATCTACCTGTAGAAATTGCATAGATATTATAGAGTCACAGAGCGTATATAAGAACCTTCATCATGGACCTTACACTTTCTTCTCTCATCTATTTCACTTAGATCGTAAGAGGAACGACATCTATTAAACGATCAGATAACTAGAGGGTAAACCAGTCACTCCCTACTCTTTAACACATTTTCACACTGTCCTCACAACTCCCTTACACTGATTCCTCTACTGTCAACTAGATAACGCTACTAGCAATATTATTTTATTATTATTTTAAGCAGAATTTCAGAAAAAAGTATTAGATAAACAGGAAACTTTTATATTTAAAGGCAACACCAACAACAAATCAACTTTCCAATTTGAAGTCCGATGTTCAAATTAAATATTTCAAAATATCTGCCAAGCAGCGCCAGTAATTCATTCAACATTAATAAACCTTTGGGAGGCTTTGTTTTAAACTTGTGAACAAACTCGTGCGATTGTTTTTGGTGGAAATCATAAGCTTTCATTGTTACATTGTGGGTGGAGGTTGTAGGGGCGTTGAGGGGGAGCCTCCCTACAAATTGAATCCAAAGTTGCGTGAAAACAAAGTCCGCTTCAACTTTTGCTACTTCCACTCTCACTTTCAGCGTGAAAAGTTTGTAGCGTACTTTCGCTATCCATTTACATTGTGTTTATTTTTTTAATAGGTTCTAGTGTTTCACCTTTTCTTCTTTTTAACTGCTTGTGTAATAATTACATTCATCTTCTTTTTAATTTATTCTCCAATTTCATATTTACGGGGAGTACCTTTTCCGAAAAAGAATACCTACACTTTATTAGTCTCGCACTTACAAAGTGTGATTACTTATTTTTATTTGGGTACCGTACTTTTAGTGTTTAATTACTTTAGTTGTGAAATAAACAATAGGGGAATTGAAATGAGTGTTCATTTAAGTATTTCGGAGAATAAACCTCCTAGGAACTGGGTGACCTTTTACATAGGAATTTAGTTAAAATTTCATGTGAATCATAAGTAGGTAATACCCGTAAGTACCTACAGTGCATTCCGCCGTAGCTTTAGCATCTGAAACTAGACTGGTATTCGTAGAAACCAAGCAAAGAGCTTACTGTGATCGTGACAAGAATCGTATACAAACCCTGGAATACTCAAAAGTAGGATATCTATAATTCATATAGGTAGCGTCAAATTTATTAGTAGACACCAATCAGGCGCTTGACAACCTATGTTAGGGGTAGGAAACAATTGCTACTATCACCAGGCTTAGCCCACTGTTATTTTACTCATAAGCAAGGTTTCAAACAATTTTAAACTTTTAAAGGCATCTGCTCTATCAAAATGTTAATCGTACAATACAAACTCTTTATTGCACAAAATCACAAAACATAGCAAGATAACAATGAAGTTGAAACAGACGGCTTTTTTCATTAAAAAAATCAACAAAAAATCAAATCAACAAAATCCGACAGTTTGCGACTCATCTAAAACCTATTCTTCCTCAAAAACCAAACACAAATGTAAAGTCCAGGTTAGTAAATTGTTATTTGAGAAGCGGGTACGCGCACCGCAATGGAGCAGGCAAATTAGACAGGGTGGTGAAGTTAGGTAGCAGGTAGGTGGAAGGAGGTACCTTGCTTTGAGCGTGCTTGACCAAACGCTAGCTGAGATAAAGTTGCGCCCGACTTACCTTCCGTTTTAACTCTAAATGATGGAAACTAGATATTTGAACAGAAAGTTAAGAAATTGGAAACTCCTAATTCAGTTGTCCTGATTTGTGATAAAATGAAGATATCTTATAATACTTCAACAGGTATTCTGTTCAACAACTGTTTTTTTCTGTTTAGAAAACTATAAAGATGATTTGTTAAGAACATAAGTAACGTCATTCTTCAATTCCACTTGCCACTGCATAACAAGGCTCAATAAAAACACCCGTATAGCCTATATACTTAATTACCTAAGCAGGTATACATATGCTAAATAAAAAAAACTATCCGATAAAAACATAATGAAAAGTTTCCTCGACTCTCTACAAAAGTGCTATTTCGATGTTTACCTAGGCATTACCCAATCCGTAGCATAAATAAAAGCATTAAATATAGAACAGTTCGGCAAAACTGTCCCCCACGTGCAAATCCCAATTTCCATTTAGCCATAACAGTAAAGACTAGTGTTGCACCCCGTTGCATGACGTTATCGATGCTCGGCAGGCGGTATCGATTCGGGGGCGGGTGGACCGCGGGCAAGTCGCCGCCGCCGACGCGAAACGCCACTCATGCGAGACCCGTGCTGTGCTCTAATTGAACGGGCTGTGACATTTTTTATCGACTATCGATGAAAATATTTCTGTTTTTGTAAAAAGCTGTAAGCAATTCACGTAGCAAACGTAAATTTTAATTAAATACAACAAACGACTAGTGCTTATATTTATTATCGAGCAAAAAAGTTGACACCAAGAATAAAAAACTGGCTTACTTTAATTGTGAGTTCATTACTATCTATAAAAATATAAATGACAGGATAACTTTGCAACTTAATTTTTATAAAACTAAAGAATATTTATAAGAGAATCTGAATGAAAGATCATAATTAAAAGTGGTTAATCCTGTTTATTATCGATACGATGAAAAAGGAAAAGTTCGCCAGCTGAAAAGGCAGCTCTCCAAGAACGGCAGTCCGCGCGAGTGATTTGCGCCACCCGCCGCCGCGTGGTCGCGACGAGGGCTAGGGATGATAAAACATCCATTGTTTTTCATTATCGATAACATATATTTTTTTGTAATATTTTGAAGATATGGATAACTTCTTAAAACTGTCTTGATCTTTTAACTCATTTTTTAACTGATTGACTTTTTGGCATGTCTTTGTTATCTTTGGTTTTAATGCTTTCTGTAAACAAAACAGTTTTCAGCTGAAGCTGAAACAGCAGAATAAACGGATGAGGGCAGCTGGCAGCTACCTCGCTGCGTGAGATTGTGAAAACGTGTCAATGTTAGTGTAAACATGGTATCCTTTCAGGTCGCAGGGAGCTTTAGCAAACAAAGGAGTGTTTTTGTCGCGGCGCCGCCCTCCCGCGGCGGCGGCGGTGTCCGTGGCGACGACGGCCGAGCCGCGGTGCCCGGCCGCGGATCGATATCTCGAGATCTCGGCCTACGCGCGCCGCGCCGGCCATTTGCCTACCTCGACGCCTCGGGCGCGTGTGTACATAACCCGCCACCCTCCGCTGCCACCCCACCCGATACACCCCCGCAGATTACCGCCTACAAAGCAAACTTCATTGGTACGTGCATGCAATATGCGCAAGGAGCCCGAATTGCGCCTCGGACCGTCGCCCAGCCAGATTGCTTTGATATTCAACCCAGAGCGTACCCTCTAAAGGCTTCGAGCACAGTCTCCGTTTGCTACATACCTAATACGTACTGCCTTTCACAATCACGTTAATTACTGTGGATACACAGCGAGCGAGGGAGCGACCCGTATTATCTGGACGTAGACGTTCCAAATAATCGCTACAAACGATCTTGACAAATTCACTCGGAAACTCCGCCAACAAAGAACGATAAAAGTTTGTTTCAAGTTAAATCACGCGTAGTAATCTGGGTCTCTACGAGAAAAAAGAGTTGCACCCGCAGTTAAATGATTTAAAAAAATGTTATCTAAAAAAACTTTTTATAAGTAGTCCTATTATGATACAAATTATACTTACTAAATATAAGTAAAAGTAAGAAGAGATTCTGATTAGGTTCAGTAAAATGGACTAGTCTAGTGAATTGTAAAGTTTCCTAATGATACTAAACAATAAACTTGAAATTACAAAAGAAAAAGCTTTAAATAAAAACAATAGGAACGTATAATACCTACGTATATATTTGAAGACATTGGATATGAAACAAGTGCAGAGCATGCAAACGACAAGCGCTGCACACAAATATGAGTCGTTCGTTTCAATTGCAAGCCCGGGAGGACCGTAAATCGGCCAAGTGCAACTCCGAACTCCCGCCCTCCGCCCTCCAACGCGAAAGAGGGAAAGTTCACATTTGCATATTGGCCCGGCGACGCGAACTTCGCTCAAAACTTTTCAGAGTCAAATATACAGATCATGTTTTTAGAGTTCAGAAACTGCACGGTGCATTTGGAATAGCTAACTTATGTACTTAAGGTAAGTTTGCAAGCGAGGACTTTAAAGCACATCTTTATTGAGATAGGTAGGTATGTAGTGTCATTGTGTCAACTTTTTGATGAAATGAAACTTGCCAATCAATCTACATAAACCTAGATATAAATCATCTTCACTTTTTGCAAGTTAGCCCAAATTGTAAACCAAAACCTAAGTATGGTATTAAGAGAAACGATTAAAGAAAAGCAAATAAAAAGCAACAATGAACGTCGGAATGAGAACGCTCGTTGAATGTGAATGAAAGGCCGAGCTGGGTTGAGCCCTGGTGACAAGAGCTGACGCTGGCGAGCCGTGGGGTGGACACTGGCGTATTTCAATAAAGGCGCGACATCTTTAATCTAGCTGGGATCGGGTAGGGGCATAACATAAATCTTGCAGGACCGGGCGAGTTTTGAATCATTTAGCGCGGTGGCCGCCGCCCGCGACTTCCGTCCGGCACGTGCGGCCCCCTCCTCCCGCGCGCCGCCACCGCCGTGCCACCCGCACCGCTGCGTCTGTCTTGTCGAGACAAAGGGGCGATAGGGTTGAGGGCTATTTTCAAATCATCGATAACATTATTTTGTAAAAATTGGGCTAAGGACGACTGCGTAAAAAATAAGTTCTGAATAAAAAGTAAGTAAATTGTTCCAATTTTATTGGTGTCCTTAAATTTAATGCGATCTTCAACTCACTAGCCATTGCTTTGTAGCTGTAATTAGTATGTAATTGCTCAAAAGAGTTTGCTTAAAAAGTTTTTTTCATTGAGTTTTTTTCACTTCCCTCCCAGGACCTTAAGTAAGGTAATTTCATCATTACAGAAATTCATATCAAACATCGATAGTGTTCCACCCCGTTCGTTGTTTCCCATCTCTAGCATACGACGTCCGAGGTGCCTCTAATTTGAATTCACGGAGTCTCCGCGACGCGTCCGCCGCGTCGGCCGCGCCCGACTTAATGAATCGCGAGGGTGGGCGGTGGGCTGTGGGGGTAGGGGGGCGATCGGACGGCCACCGCATCCTCCGCGCGGATAAGTGACGCCCGTGTTGCTCGTACATACTACCTTATATACCGCCGCGCCGTACATAGCGGCCGGCCTGTACTCTACCTACGTAACGCTTGCCAAATTTATGTCCCGCACATGTCTAGAGACCGCGGCGTACCTTTAGAGGGATTTTGCGTGTTTACGTACAAAAGGGGGCCGCCGAAGATATTCGAGACGGAATTTCGTTTGGACCCTTATTGATGAGCTAGTTGGGTTTCGTTAATTCGGCAGGGTCGTGTTCGGACACATGAAATATTTAGTGGGTATGGACCTGTCACAAACTTGGACAAAGAAAACGGACGACATTTCGGACCAAAGTGATATCACTCACTTCGAAGTTATTAACGGCAGCTCAATTAAATACGAGTATCATAAAGAGAGCACTCGACAAGAATCCCGTGAGGACTAAATGATGGGAATGTAATGATGCAAATGGGCGCCCCTTAACGGTAGAACGGCGCCCCGAGCTATACACGAATGCTTTATCTCCGAGTCGACGGTAAACAAAAACTTGGTAATGGCCAATTATGTAAATAGCACGCCGGATGACCAATCAAAACGCAGTAAATTATTCAGGCGATACGAAAACGCTGGAGGGTTTCGGCAGGCCACTATCGATATTGCTATCGATCTTTTTGTTGACACTAGATACATCTTTTTTAGCAGTTTGTAAGAAATTGAATTGCCATGCTAGTATTCTGTTATCTGTGCTACCTATTACGAATTATCGATACCTAATGATCTGCGGAACAAACCGAGGTTACTTCATGAAAACAGTTGTGAAGTACCTACCAGTATTATTGTTATGAATTGGCAGTAAACAAAAACAGAAACTAAGGTCGATATTCATGAGCCACAAACAAATAGGCACGCGCCGCCGTTCCCTAGCATAATGATTACTTGCACACCCTCGTTGGTTTGGTACCTATACAACAGAACGCGAGCACACACAAGGCTCAAATTATTTGCGCGGCCGGGGGCTGAGACCCGTCAAAGAACCCCGTAGGCAGTCATGGGAGAGACAGCCGTCGCGCGACTCTGATTCTACTCTTTTGTTTTTGTACTAGTAACAGTACACAAATTGACTTGCTTTTCTAGTCGCGGTTTTGTGTTTATCTGAAGAGTTAGAATAACTGAAACATTTTGATATCTAAACGCACTAAATGGGCAGAGGTTTGGTTGTAGGTAAATTAAACTAAAATCATTTGATCTAATTATAACCAAAGTAAAACAACTGAACTTATTTACTAGCATTATTTTAGTTTTCTTATGTTTGAATAGAGTAAAGTTTAAAATATTTCTTCTAAATATTCTGTTCTAGAATTGTAGGTTGACAAGCATACCTCAACAATTACTTTAATATTTAAAATTATATTCAAGCAGCGATGTACAAAAACGAAATGACATCTCGGTACGAGAATGTACCCCACCGACCATTATCCTCGATAATCACGCGATATCGATTGGCGACGTGCGTGCCGCCCTAATTTACGAGAGTCCGTTTCGTGTCCGCGACGACACGAGGCGCGGACATCGCTCGATGGGAAAACTTTGTTGCTACCCGACCCATGGGATAGCTATCTACATCATGATTGGTATTCCCAAATTGGATGCTTAATAGCTGCTCTACATTTGACTGATTTGCGCTGTTCTTAGCGAAAAGGGACGAATAGTTAGGTATTTAAATATAATTGGATATTAGGTAAATGATTGTTCACAATAAATAGAACAGGGCCTAAGTCACCAATATTTTTAATTAGGTAAAAGATAATTTTGCTAACTCATAACTTAATGAAACTGAAGTCTGTAATGAAGTTCGCATTGTCCGATCACGGAGAAGAAAACTTATTTCGTCTTACAGCTTACTTCATCAATGATACAAAAATCTCGAAATACAAAAAGTAGTCACCGAAAAAGTTCTACGTACCTAATTAATGGTACGTAGCCAAATGGCATAATTATAACATTTGAAGCTCCACTACAGAGGGTCACCATTTCTCTCAAAACTTCACCTAAAATTACGACGCAAATAATTACAAATTCAAACGCGTGGGTAACTACTATAAGTAAAGTGAACGCAACAATAGCAATCTAAATGTAAACAACCAATCAAAGGAAAACTTCGCAAGTTCTAGAAAGTTTATGAAAATTTCACAGATTTCAAAGTCACAAGTTGAAAGTACTACCTACCTATTAATATGGTGCCGCTACTCGTGGGTGTAAACTTTTTATACTCACTTGATTAGGAACTTTACAATAGACGACTAATTATTTTATTAATGTAGAGCTGTAGTTTCAGCGAGTTACTCTTATAGGAGAGTTTGTATTTGATTGTCCAATTTATCTCAGAATAAGTAGTTTTATAGATAAGTACCTACCTTTAAGGTATTCTAACTTGAGATGAACCATTTTAAAACCTTTACTAAGACCAAATGGGAGAGGCTTTTGCCCAGCAGTGGGACGAAATAGGCCAAATCTGTCCTCAGTTTCGAATCACATCACATTACCATCTTCGAAAAATAACAAAACTTGTAACGCATAATATCTTTTCCAATTAGGTACGTTCCTACATAATTTCTACAAATTCCTAGACCTATTTAAAAGCGTCCTGTTTTGTTGCGTAACACCCCCCCCCTCGCTCCCCGCTCCCCGCTCCAGCAACAGGTTGTGTCATTACGAGTTATTTTATGGCAGACTGAGGTTGGAACAGTTTTCACTTGCATTGTGATAGCGCTAAGAAATTGCCTTTATTGCCCGCCGTTAAAGGAAGCTCGCTAAATGTTACAATTCAATTTCTGTAATTTAGTTTTGATTGAGAGGTTGTTGATATTTTTTAAGTCTGGTTTGATAGGGAAAATAGCATAAAATCAACCAATCCATGTTGTTTTGAAAACAAATGAGAATAAGAAATATGTCTCCCACGGATCTTTGACACCTTTACACCTCCAAAACATCTTTTGGTAAACAAACATCCTTGCCCAGTAGTGGGATAATCAATTTACTTAAGTATTGCCAAAGCGGTCAAGTAACTTTAAGCATAAATCACTTTCCAATTGAAAACCATGAACCATAACATAAATTGGATAAAATACGTCAATAACCCCTTCGAATGACGGCAAAATTCATTGCGGTTGCTTTAACGTCGCCGCGAGCGGAAGCGCGTCACGTAGCGTGCGCGCACGCATCCCGCGGGGGTGAGGTTACAGAAAGCCGGTAGTGGGGGGGACAGGATGCGGTCACGCACTCGCGAGATCGTATCGTATCGCGGCCGCTAGGGAGCTCACGCGATCGAAAGGGGAGAAATCGCGATTTAGTGGAGTTGGGTTAGTTGTCGATCATTTTTATAGCTATCGATGTAGAGGCGGAGAAATCCATCAAAATAAAAAACAATGAAATTTCTTCTATTAGCTCTACAGTTACACTCTACAGTACCTATATGAAGCAAAAGGAACTTAATGAACAGCACGCAATAGTATTGCAAAGTCAATGACAACGAAAGTTAGGTTTTCTTTTGTCGTTCGGTAGTTTAAGCTATGATCTATCTAACATCAAGAAGTTCTTATTTCTCGCAAAATAAGATCTTATATTCGAGCATACAACTGCGAGTAGTTTCATTTCAAAACCATTTTCTACATTTGTAGAATGTTCTGTTAACCCATCAAGTGTTTGGATGGCGCGGATACGGCCGTGGCCGGGAGTCACGTCGGTCCCGCGAGCCCCTCGCTCTCATTGCGATGCCACCTGGCACCCGCGCTGCCCACGCCGCCCCGCTGACTACCAACGCGGTGAAACGATACCGGACAGGGACGTGAGATTTCTACATTATATTTTCGTAGCTGGAAAACTGCAGCCGGAAAACTACTGCAGGAATTACCTATTGCAACTGAGACTGCAATGACAATTACTTACAGTTTTCCAGCTTTCGAATACTCGTAGCATTCTTGAAAAATAGTACGATGAGTAGATATTTTTGTCGCTTTATGCATACGCCTTCTGCAAAAGTTGAAACGAGAAATTCAACAGGCTATTGTCGTATTAGGATCAACAGAAACTCTAGAGCACCGACCACTGAGACCTCTGCCCACGGTCACTAAAAATACGCAATAATAAAGTCTTTACGAGTACATAAACGACGATATAAAACGGATGTGAAAAGTTAGATAAAATATAATCTGGTGAGAAAGGGCGCACCTGCGAAATGTGTTAACAGTAACAGAGCTGACATCGTAAACGGGCTCGTAAATCGAACGAGGCCCTTAAAAGGGTTTACGGGACTACCTTTTGTTCAGTACTTGTTTTTGTTTATTTCGAATTTTCGTCATGTGTTTTTTGGTAAACAAAATGGGGCGTGAATTTTTAAATAGGGACACAAAATACTCGTACCTACCCAAATGTGAGCGCTTTGATTCACATTACATTTATCTGTTCCACATTGGTGAATACATTTTTACGTAGTTAGATACATGTAGGTATACGACATTAACCAAAACATTATCAATTTTGTTACATTTTAATAAGCAAACGAATGAAACAATTAGAAAATATGGGCTACATTGAATAGTAGGATAGTACACACCTACCATTCAATTACTTCATTCCATTCAATATCCGTACAAAATCCAGACTATTTGTATAAAAAGATACACAATCTGATGCAAAAATACATTGGGAACCCCTCGCCTGCCGAATTTCGTGACGCATTATTAAGCGAGCGCACCAAATAGTCAAGCCGAGGCCACACAAGTAGCGGACTAGCGATTTCAACGGGCTTTTAAGTTTATACTAAATATGAAAAGCATTTAATTAAATAAACCAGCGATTATCTTGCACTACTTATGACAGAAATACGCAAGAACGAAGATCGCATCTTACGCTTATCCTGTTATAAAAATGGTAAAAGGTCACTACGCAACAAATTTTCACGGTTATGAAATATCTAGCTGGAGTCCAGAAGGCCTACATTATCAATAAGGATAACAAACATGAAAACGCAGAGCAGAAAACCCCGCTGAACCAACTCGCTGCTAACATAGCCTATGTATTAAAGACGTCAAGTTGTACGGAGGTGAGTCGGCCGTCGTCGCCCCCCAATAATTACGAGCCGCGGCGTGCACCCACCCGATGTATTCAGTCGGCGAGGGAACATCAATTACGTGAATGGAACGGGGCTAGCCTAAGGACACTGAACGTCTGCTACCAAATAAGGCATTCATCTTAATTCAGGAGTTTTCAAGCTCTGTGCGCGAATTTGTTTCTTGTGCAATGAATGGTAGCTCATTGGAAAGTTTTCCAGTGTTTTTGCGACAGTATTACGTGCAATACTTCATAATTTATGAGTTTGATATATTTTGGCTTTAAAAAAGCCATAAGTTCGTTTTTATCGTAAGTAATTCGGAATTTTTAGGAAACGGTACTTCTAAAAACTGTATAGGTACTTCTAAACATCTATCTACGTATATAAACAAATAACTTATTTCGCTTAGGAACGATATAGAAAAGGTTTCAATTCGAAAAACAACAACATTTCTATTCACGAGAAACGAACCATTATTATTACGTATATGGTTGGTCAGGCAACCTAACAACTCAAATTAAACATTTACCAAGTACAAATTATTTACATAGATGATCGTTAAAATCAGCGGCTGGAGGGATAATCCCTATTTGGTCTCTATTTAAAGGAAACCTGGCTCGTGGCTGTGGCCCGTGGCTCGTGTAGGTTCTTTACAGGGCCGGCTGGAGGCAGGGACTGTGTTACTTAACGTCTACCTACATCATGAGTTTTAAGGGACCTCAAGTAGTTGTTATTTGATTTCTTGAGTTGTCTTGTGGTTAGTACCAGTGTACATTCTTTGGTCATATTAACTTTATGTCAGCATTCCAAAACTGGATCATCCTAAAAATTGCTTATCAAATTATAAAAAATCTGGAGGACCTGCTTCCTTTCCTATCCCTTTTTTGTTTTGTATTATTGCAGTCCCTGATAAATATCCACCTAAGGCCCTTAAGGTCAACATTTGCCCACATTTATCCCCATTTCCCTATGTCCATCACTGGCACATTACACGTGGCAGCAAGGCCGATCGGCTGACGCGTGGAGAGCTCGACTCCTGCCGGCGCGACTCCTTCTGTCTGTCCTAGTCGGAGCACTTGTTTAAATTACTTTCACGTGTTTTAACAGGAAGGTCGAAGTATCGCGAAATTCATTTGTAATGTTTTTTAACACGTTGGCGCGCGGTACCGGCTATAACCGTGAAATAAAGACTCAAAATAGCACGGTACGGTCCTTTCCGTAAATTGTAGTAATGCTTATGACCATTACTACGGTCACTGCTGCTTAGTTTCCATTATAAAATCACTTAGGCCACGCCCACTTCTTTTCTAGAAACAAACTCTTTTGTTGCTACTGTCAAAATTAAGTAAAATGTTTATGTTTCTTTGAACCATAAGCCCATACTCACACATCATCACTACGGTAATGACAGTAATAGATGTATGGGATTTTGTTCGAAGAGTGCGCCAGTGCGCCGTTGCTGCGATTACTGCTATAGCTGTTATTATTGTTATGTAGTGTTTTGATGTATCATAAAATAAACAGTACGGAATCAATGATTTCTACTGCCAAAGTACGAAAACCTACCGCGCGCCAACGTGTTAAGGGTCATTTTCATGAAGCATGTCTGAGTTCCTACTTATACTTATTAATTAGGTAACGTATTTACCTTCTACCTACATGAAAAATCATTGAGAATCTTTTTTAACGATTAACGAATTCAGTTTCGGTTGATTAAGTAAAAAGTGAGTAATCAGAAATAAAGTAGTAATTAAATAAAAACTACGTTTTATTGACCCTAACTGAAATGAAATGAAATGATCATTTAATCCTGTAGGTTTTTGACAACACTTAGAACGGGTCATTTTTTAAAGTTAATGCTAGATTCGCAAAAGTGCAGTTTTCCCCAGAGAAGAACCTAGCAAGAAACTCTGTAGGGTTGCTCTTTTAAATTTAAGTTTTACAAATCTCAGGCATAAACACAAACATATACCTAATAAAATTAATATTTCAAAAGAGCTATCCATAAATAAAAATTTGACCCCGCAATATCCAGGAAAAGCAAGGTAATAAATGGGAAACAGAGAAGTGAAAGGCTTAGTTTCATTGGATCCGCATGACATGACCGGCCATCACAGCAGCACCTTCACACAGGTCTCAACGCATGTGCCAGCCATCAACCCCTTCCACATATTTTAGGGAAGTAGGAGACCCGACACACAGCGCCACCACTGCAACGGCGTAAGCGAGCATGACATGTCACACGTTTCGCCTTATTCATAAAAAAATCTTAGCTATTACAGATACCATACCTACCAAGATACTGCGGAGGCAACATTTTTAATACACAATAACATTCATATACTTAATTTAAGGAATGTAAGAAATTCACAATTGTATAAGTATGAACAGTTATGCCGTATAAAGAAAGCTTGATAGAAGAGCAGGTCAACCCATGGATTTGAGTCATCTAAATAATCGTTAATTTTATAATATCCCTTTTTGCTAAGTTTTTGTTTAACAATAACCTTGAATTTATTAAGGGGTAGTTCGCGTATACTGGTAGGGATCTTGTTGTAAAAGCGTATACATTGACCTACAAACGACTTATTTACTTTGTTTAGTCGACTAGCATGGGGCAATAATTTATCCTTATTTCTAGTATTAACAGTATGTATATCACTTAGTTGTTTAAATTGATGTATATTTTTTTGTGTAAACATTACATTAGTGAAGATGTATTGCGATGCTAGTGTTAATATGTCAATATCCTTAAAAACATCCCTAAGAGATTCCCTGGGACCTAGTTTATAAATCGATCGAATAGCTCGCTTCTGCAGGACAAAGATGCGCTCAGAGTCGGCGGCATGACCCCACAGCAGAATGCCGTAGGACATAAGACTATGGAAGTAGCTGAAGTAAACTAGCCTGGCAGTTTGAACATCTGTCAGGTTTCTTATTTTTTTTACTGCATAAGCTGCAGAACTGAGCTTATCCGCTAACTTGTCAATATGGGGGCCCCATTGTAATTTAGAATCCAGAGTAATACCAAGGAATATGGTTGTTTCCACAAGACACAAACTCTGTCCCTTCATCTTAATATCTGTAGTTACTTGTCCAACATTGGGCAAAGTAAATTTAATACATTTAGTTTTCTTTTCATTAAGCACTAGATTATTGGCAGTAAACCACTCGACTACTTTATTGATAGCATTGTTTACGTCGTCATATAAATTCTGTTGTCGTCTAACTTTAAAAAGTAAAGAAGTATCATCAGCAAACAATACTATATCATGACTGTTATTTACAAGACTTGGCAGATCATTTATATAAATTAGGAAGAGAAAAGGACCGAGAATTGAGCCCTGTGGGACACCCATGCTAACCGCAGATCCACTCGACACTTTACCGTTTACATCAACCCTCTGTACACGTCCATGTAAGTAAGATTCTAATAGGCTGAGTGCGTTGTCCTTTACACCGTAATAATGAAGTTTCCTGACCATAGTACGATGATCAACGCAATCGAAAGCCTTGGATAAATCGCAAAAGACACCCAAGGCGTCGTGCGACTTCTCCCAGGCATCAAATATACACTTTATTAAATCAACACCTGCGTCGGTTGTTGAGCGACCCCTAGTAAAACCAAATTGTTTCAGGTGCATTAGTTTATTGGAGTAGAAGTGAAATTGCAGTTGATCTAAGATTAGTTTTTCAAATATTTTACTTAAGGTTGGCAATATAGATATAGGTCTAAAATTGGTGGGGTCAGTCTTACTGCCTGCTTTAAACAAAGGTATGACTTTACTGTGTTTCATTAGGTCAGGAAAAATTCCCTCATCTATACATTTATTAAAAACCATAGCTAGATGGGGTGCTACGCAGTCTATGATGGAGTTAACTATTGTAACGGAAAGGCCATGCAGATCAGCGGTTTTTTTAATAGATAACGATTTAAAGGCCTTTATTATTGAATATGCATTGACATGACGAAATGCAAAGACGTGGTTGGACTCAGCCACGTTCTGCTTCAACAAAGATTCAGCAAGCGTGGGAGAAGAATCCAGGTCCTTGGTAGTCGAGACTGGAATGTCGGAGAAGAATTTAACAAAAGCTTCGGCAACCTCGGCGTCTGTACTGATACAGTTACCATCAATATTCAATTTAAAATCGAGGTTGCGTGGTTTGACTCTTCCAGTCTCGTGGTTAATAACTTGCCAAGTTGACTTTGCAATATTCTTACTATTTACAATCTTATTTTTTATGAATCTAGATTTGGCCTCGTTACATACACGTTTAAATAATTTAGAATAATTACGCACATATTCAACGAAAGACTCACTATTATTCACCGTTTTTTCATCATAAAGGCTGTAAAGTTTATTTCTACTAATTAATATTCCTGTTGTTGCCCAATCATTAAATTTGAGACAATCGTTAACCTTCAGTATTTTTGGTTTAAAAATATTATCATATTCTATTTTAGTGGCATTAAATACCCTATTGTATAACAAATTTGCATCATCACAAAATTCAAGATTTGAGATTTTTGTGGTAACGTTATTATTACATTTATTTAATCTAGCCTCAGTGACTGGGATGTATTTAATATTTTTTATTGTTTTATTAATATTAATATTAAAATCTGCCCTCAACCCGCAATGATCAGACCTTAACTTATTTATTACACTCAAGTTTGTTGATTCTATGTTGGTAAATATATTATCAATACAGGTCTTCGAACTAGCAGTAATTCTAGTAGGTTCAAAAAAAAGATTAATTAGATTGTAACATTTGAAGAATGTTAAAATCTTTTTCGAAAGGGTCGACATCACTAAAAGATCAATATTAAAGTCTCCACAGACAATGATACCCTTATTTGTGTTATTTAATTTTTGAAGAACAGTCTCCATAATTTCCTCAAAAATATCATAGGAACCGTTAGGATTTCTATATACGCTTATTACAACAAGCCGCTCCAATTCTATACAAGCCATCTCAACGGTACGTTCAACCGATAGATTTACAATATCACTGCGTTCCTTGTATTTTAAAGAATTTTTAATAATAATTAAAGAACCTCCAGAGTCTCTAACTGCACTATTTCTTATGAACGAACTGCAAACATGGTGATTGTCAAAACTAAACATGAGTTGGTTGTTGTTGAGCCAGTGTTCAGTAATACAAATAATGTCAATTTTGTCACAACTCAAGAGAAGTTCCAACTCATGGATTTTACTTAACATGCCCTGAATATTTTGAGAAATAAGTTTTTAATTACAATCATATTTCTTAGTATTTAAAGATTTAGTATTTATTATGGGCATGTCTATATATAACTTTTCTCTTACTTGAATTAACTCTAATAACTAAGCATTGCGCGATAATTTAAAATGCAGAAATGAAATAATAACTCACTTGTAGCTAAGAAAAATGGTAGCAACAAACAGCTGGGGAGGTTGAGCTGAAAAATAAAGCTGAGTACGTCTACTTCTGCAGTCGGCGCATGGAATTCTTGAAGCATCGCCATCCCGCGAGACGCGGGGGGAGTTTTTGTTCAGGGGTTATGTACAGGTGGGGGGAGGGGTATGCCAGTGCTTAAACTGACACTGGTCGTAAGGTGAAACTGCGAGGTAATGCTAGGTAACATAGAACTGTAAGTAGTCCAAATTATCCTTTATAATCATTGCAACAGAATCTTTTCTCTAAATACATTTTTCGTTTGCATTTGAATGTAACTTTATCTCTATTTTATTTATTGGCGACTACTTAAAGAGAGTCACTCTCTTTAATTATAGAACTGTATTAAGATGACACATAAAACACCTCTCAACGCATGGCTGGCACATGCGTTGAGACCTGTGTGAAGGTGCTGCTGTGATGGCCGGTCATGTCATGCGGATCCCATCAAACTAAGCATTTCACTTCTTTGTTTCCCATTTGCTTGCCTTACTTTTTCCTGGATATTGTGGGGTCAAATTTTTATTATTTATTTATGGATAGCTGTTTTGAAATATTAATTTGATTATATGTTTCTGTGTTTATGCCTGAGATTTGTAAAACTTAAATTAAGAAGAGCAACCCTACAGAGTTTCTTGCTAGGTTCTTCTCTGGGGAAACTGCACTCTTGCGAATCTAGCATTAACTTTAAAAAATGACCCGTCTTAAGTGTTGTCAAAACCTACAGGATTAAATGATTTTCATTTCATTTCATTTCATTTCATTTCATTTCATTTCATTTCATTTCACCTCAAAAGATTGAATCACGTATTTGCAATCGCGTATTTTTACCGTCAACCGGAGGGAAGGCACGAAGTGGGGGGGTCGCGGGTCACCCTCTCCTCGATCGTGGGAGGGTTAATTAGTCGCAAACGCGGGCCGGGTCCACTCCATCTAACTTGTTTCTTTCTTTATTTGCCCACTTGATACAAATGTTAGGTTCGGTGCCGACGGCGCGCGACGCGATGATAGCACCAGATTATTTTTGGTTAGGTATATGGTAGATTATGTAGATGTAGCTACTGTTTCATATTACGTCTTTGTTTTTGTACAAGTATAGTTTAAGATGGTCTTCTGTATAGCTGTTGTTAAGGTAAAATATATTCAATTGACAGGAGAATGTGATTCATTTAGATAGGTACGTATTGTGTTGTTTTCCAATTCAGGAGCAAAACCAAAAAACCGATAATTGTAGCAGTCTGGCCTTTTTACAGAAGTTGTGCTTAAGATCACTACAACGTTATGCGATCAAATCAGAATTTGCTTACGTCACTTGAACTGAAGCACAGTTATAATAAACAGTACTACTGAAGAAAAAGAACGCATGGTATACGATCAGATCAGATCTTACTTATGTACGTAACTTGATGTAAAGTAAGAGGATGAATCTTTAGATATCTATCGTCTAAGGTAAATAATACACATAATATTACACATAAATGTTAGTAGTGTATTAGGTAAACGGTAGAGGCAAAGTGAATCTCACGCGTCGGACTGAAGTTCGCAATCATAAGCCGGTTACCGTCCCTTGTGGACTGAATGTATCTGCTGTAGGACTAGAAGTACTTGACCGCTAGTACTGTTTTAGACTCTACAAAACTATTCACCAATATAAAATTCGTTTTTTTAACCAATACAAAACTCATATCATAAAATTTAACTGACAATCTATCGCTAAACAGATATTTATGTTAATTGTCCATTAAATATCGTATCGTCTGTCTTATTCTGATTTTTAACATCTTTCAAACAACTATATTCGTAATTATTTAAATAAAAGTATTCAGTTTAGTAAGCAACTGGGTGTAATGGATGTCCATCCCATTTCCAACTCTTGTACCTGCATCAATTTAAAATGACTACTTCCCAAACTTTTTAACATTGCGCATAACCCGAGCTGACGAAACCGAAGTATCTCTCACAGCCCGAGGGTCAGTCCCTGTACTAATGAAGGTGAATATCTTCAAAGGGGTCTGCGAGCCGCAGATGAATCTTTAAACGGGTCGCGCTGGGAGGGTCCATCTACACCGCGTCAACGCAAATGGACGCTGCCAATGTATTCCGATACACGATTGGATTCCGCAGGTTTTGTTACTGTAGGAAAAAAGGAAATGTTTAAAAAGGTCGGTGTCAGGATGAAAAAATTCTAAAGAAGACGATAATAGCCTATAGTCTTCATACCCATACACATTGGTAAGCATAAGTACCATTAGGTTTACTAGGGCTAAATAGCAGTGCGCTCATTTCCAAGTTTTTGTGCATACCTAAAAACCTTTGCGATTAGCGATTTTATGAACTTGTGATAAATCCTCCGATTTAAATAGTGACGTTTTCCATATCAAACTATAAATCGTGGAGTCGGTCACTAATGGTTATAAAGATCGGTGGTAGAGCAAAATAAGAGCAAGTACCTACCTATAGTAAAGAAATTGAATACGAAAATGTTTGTATCAGATTGGATTTTCTGAACAAGTAAACAGTTTATATCGAAACATGAATAAATATTGAAAACGGTTTGGTTAGAGTCTAGTCAGTTTAGAAAATAGTAGTTGTATCGTATAATTTTTTAATAAGATACCTACGCGTTTCTGTCAATTAGAGTAGAAGTACTTGCACGCAGCTCCTTTTACATTAGAACTCATTTTAATCAACGCATGAGTAAACCTGAGAACATCAAATCATATCGACATCGAAATCTATCGTTTACCAGCTTAACCAAACCATCAATCCATTGAAACACTGAAAGGCCTCGCACATAAGCCTATCTTGCTTTCGCCAATATACTGACTGGCTTATGTACTGAGATATCTAGTATAAAGGGTATATAAGCTGGTACAGAGCTCAAAGCCGTCAGCTGCGTTACTGGCCCCTCCCCTCCGCCCCCCCACTGTCCATTCCTTGGGCTCCTTGGAGCGGCGTGAGGCAGTAAAGCACATCTGGAGGCGAAATTCGGCAGCCGATTGCTTACTGACGCGATATAATTAACTTAATGTCACATGTTTGGTAAAGATAAAAGATTATTTTGAAGAAAAATGTAAAAAAAAATCCAGAGGAAAATAGCTACAAGTACAGAAATAGATCCTTATTTATAAACTAAATCAAGTTCAAAATCTTTAGTCGTGCTAAGGTAAACTTTTTAACGAAAGCAATTTAAGTTGTGATTTTTCTTAAACACGTGGTATTTTTTTCATTTCATAAAATAATTTTACAAATAAACACTTACTTAACCCTTCTTATACAATACAACATTTGTTCAAAACTTTTCATTTGCGATACCCCGCGGCAGTTAGCCGCTAAAAGTGAAAATAAAACAACGACGCCCGTTGAACTCTTTTCTTCGCAAAAACAACACCTTTTTTAAAAACAGCCAAGGAGCTTTCTTCTTTGTCTCCATATATTTAGAGCTTACATAAAACTATTGTCAACACTCAACGTAAGTATATTTGGGTCTCGTAAAATATAATTTGGATTATTTTGAAATCATTGTACGTACATGAATAGCTTGAGTAGGTACCTATGTTTGGGTAACATTTTTGCGTTTTGTGACATCAAAATCTATATTCTGACTAATTAGATATAAACAAAATAGTTTTTAATTTTTATAGATAGTAAAAAGTAAGCAGTTTAGGATACTTATCTATTGACCTACATAGAGTCTAATTGTACTATAATTTCTTAATAACTATAATTCGTACAGAATAAAGTAATTGCAAAACATATTTAGCCCACCTGATGCTTCTTTTTCAAATTATTATAGGTATCGTACTTTCCTCGTACCAGTTGAATAGAAGTATATTATTTGTAGGTGTACCTATTCCTCAAATAGCCTGGATGTTATTAATATTCTCATAGGTCGCTAGTATAGAGTATGAAGCAGGCCAACATGAAACCCGAAGGTGACGGCATGGCAGTTTCTCACAAAGCGTATCTGAGACAAAGGCTAGTATATCGACGGACATTGGCGCCCGGACCAAGTCCAGCGGTGGTCCGCGCTCTAATTAAAACGCCCCCTATTCACCCCCTTTCGCCCACTTTCGCCCCCTTTCGCCACCCGCCACCGGCCAAAGAACAGACACCAAAGATTAGTCAATCGATTCCTACCTTCGATTAATAAGGATGGAAAGATAATATTATTATGGGATTGAATGGGTATTGAGATCTGATATTATTAGGTGACTTTTTGGTCACGTTGTGTTCGTGAAAGAACCGGATTTATGAAGTAGGTGCCTACCTAACTTCTTATTACAAAATGAGGAGTAAGTAAATAGTTATTACTTATTACCTTAGAGTCTATAATCACAGATTTACAAAACATGCACAAGCCATGCACTAATATTTGGTTCTGTTTTAAAGTTGTCATTTACATTTAACTAAGATTTAAAGTTTATAGTTACATTATAATTTAATTACGACTTCCTTCAAGAAAAACTGACTATAAGTCTCGCTCAAAAAGTCCTTATATCTATTAAAAGAATACAAACATTTAGCATCTGTACTTAGTAATCAGTATAATTAATCTTTGAGTGTCGCGAGCGCGTCCGCCAGAGGCGATGTAAAAAAGGCCACCGCGCGCCCTGTAAGATTGCCTCGTAAAAACTCCGACTCATTACGTATACATACATCTACTTTATTATGTACTAGCTTTTGGCGAAGCTCTTATTTGTGTTGGGGTTTGAATGATGCGTCTTTTGCATGGAATATCTTATTTTCGCAATGCTGCAGCTGGACGGACCATATTTAATATTATTTTCAAGAGTACGATTAAGATACCTACAAGAACTACCGTTTTACTTATGTCCTGGAATAAAATCAAACCAAAATCAAAAATATGATTTAGATGTTGACTTCGTTCTAGCAGATGAGTAAAACGGTAGTTCTTGTAGGTGTCATAATCGTTCTCTTGAAAATAATGATAAACTCTTCAAAAACTCTTGAAAAAAAAATAGCTTGAAAAGAATTTATTCACAGTTTACTCGTAATTGTAAGATTAACTACACCTTTTGTTTTCTTAAGTATAGGAAAAGCTTACAACATCATTTTAATAAATGATTTCCAGCCCTTATACTTACCGTCCTATTTGAAATCAACGCATTTTTTAAGGTTAGCCTGTCTTATAGTTGTGTTAACTTAATCTTGGTAAATACTCAACAGCTTTTTAGGGCTCGTTCTGATCTAGATTAAACCTAGGTCCTTAAAGATACAGTATATCGATCAATCTCTTGTGAATCGCAGTGACAACATGATTAATGTTCTTAGGTCGTATGCTAGATACGCACACAGATAATAGTGTCGGCTTTAACTAAACGTCAACTAGCGGTGCTCAGTTGAAAACTTGAAATTACAAATATAAGAAGAAAACATATTACTTATATTAGGTACCTATGTTCTAATAGAAAATAAGGTTACTTTACGTGGCCAGTATAAGCAAAGACTTACTAAGTAGTTTATTGTAACAAATAGTTTTACATTACTATATAATAAGGTAGTAAGGTATCTTAAGAGGTACTTATAAGGAATTTTTTGTTAGGGACTAGAAAAGTATCTACCTAAACACTAAGCTGAACATTCAGCATTAGTTACGTAACGAATTCCTTATTATTATTTTAAGGTAGTTTCTACCAACCGCAACTAAATTAAAAAGCGTTAAACCGATCTTTGGGTTCATTTATTTTGATAAGGCTTCAAGGCATTAAATGTTTTAATGAAACCCGAAAAATCATCGCAAAGTTTTAATCCAGCGTACCTACAGCCTGTACCTTATTAAATTGCAGGTATCTAAACTCGGATTTATACCCAGAAACTTTACAGTCTATAAATACGAGATTTAATTTGTTTGTTTCTCTTCAGTTGCAGAAAAGGCCTTTAGAGTTCCATTAGATAATTTAGCTATACTGTAACAACTACAAACGTTAATGCAATTTTCAAATAAAATAGTAAAACACAAATTCCTGTAGTTTGTTTGTATTTTCAAGCAAAATGCAAGAGAGATCAATCGAAAAGACCAAAAAAAGAACGTTAATCAACCTAAGTGTTGACTTGAGAGGAACGGATGCACATTTCGCTGTCAAAATCCTTAATTCAGAAATGTTTAGTATCTACTTACTACACAAGAGCCCGTAAACTTGCTCAAATACCTAAATGCTTGCTTCTCCCGGGTATTACTAGGAGCCAGGTGGCATTGCGGGGACGTCAACCGCGGCCCGCAGCTCCCTGCCACCCTACGACCCGCGCTGTGTCAGCCCTGCAGTTTGACAACCTCTAACAGCAATTCGGGGGCTCGGGGTTCTATCTATTCACTTCACATTTCTTTTGAAAAGTTTCCCAAATTAAATGTCTGACACAGGTCTTATTCAAGTAGATAAGTATCAATGAAAATTATTTTTCAGAATGTAATATATTACATCACTTTCGGTCATCCACAAATCCTTTTTGCCTTAGCTTCGTAAACGCAGACTCAAATTACGAACCATTCGTTAAAGGCATTTGTAACTGGAAAGCCTATCGTGCGTCAACGCAGGCTGGGGACCGGACGCGTGACCCGCGAAATTCCATTTAAAGATGTCGGGATAATTTAGCGCTGACGAGGCGAGCGCCAAATTGACGCGCCCCGGGGCCGGCCGAGGGCCGCCTGTCGCTCTATATCGATCACGGTTTTTACAAAGATCACCTCAGGGGATGAAACTTGAGTGCACGTAAACAACCCTCATCCGTTTTCGTGTCGCGACGCGCGGATGGCGGCTCCTCGAAAAATCTTAGTTTGCTTTTCGTGAAGACGTGAAATAGGTGGTCGGAGCTTTCTAGACGGGTCGCTTTTTTCTGATGATTTAGAAAGTGTTTTTTGGGAACGTTTTTTCCGAAAAACCAAACATTTTCCAAAACGATAATTCATATGATCATTTTCCTACTAATAGTTTGCCAAAAAGCGATCTAAAAGTTCAGTAAAATCATATAATGTGTCCTAGCTTACACATTATATAATTTTACTGAACTTTTAGATCGCTTTTTGGCTACACGGCATTTTGTCACTATTAAAATAAATAGGTCAGAGCACCTATTTATTCCATCCATTATGCGCCAATTATTCAGTCCCGGTTCGGGCGCCATGTTCCTAAAACTGAAGCCAGCCAAGCATAACGTAAGAATGTAAATATTTAAATGACCTAGAACATTTTTCAGCTCCCCACCAGACTTTACACAACCTGCGAACGGTCGCGTGTCGTCAGCTAAATCCATGACAGCCCTTATCTCGTTTCAGAGCTGACACGTGTAATATAATATCACTGCAGACTCCACGTACCTACTGAGCATAAAGTAGAGACTCGAGTTCAACCTTTTACGAGGTCTTTTAAAACAGAAGATCTCATTAACTCAGCTGTTAGAGAGTTTATAAACAGTCAAACATCCATCTTACTCGTGGCTCGGCAGGAGCTTATGTAAAATTAACATGCGTCTACAGCTATCACGACGTATTCACCCCCGGGCGGTGTCCAACGACCCAACGTGCACCTTAATGACTAGCCACGTCGTGTTACACACCAACGCGGCCATTTCTAAAAGCCCCACGTATCTTGCCTCGCCAGGCGTCTTGCGGGTTTTCGATTCGGCTGGATTATCGGGCTCGTCCGACGCCAACAAGCGAGTGTAATCAGCACGGCGGTGACCGCTCGCGCGTAAATTACGCAGCTGCGCCAATGGAGCTAGAGCCACCTTCTCCCCTTTGAGCCTTTGCTACGGTTAAGCCAGGAATAAGTAATCAGGGGTCCGTTCATATTGGACGGCTAGGGTAGTACACGTCCTTCGCTAATGCCCGCTTAGGTAGCCCCCGAGCTCGCAAACATAATCGCGTGCCCTCCATTGTCCCCTTAGGACAGGCTGTAGGCTGGCGTGAGCTTTTATTGAACTGATTGATTGGGTAACTACTTAGGCGGAATTTCACAGAAAACGTGAGCTTCATTTTGTATTTCGAAGGAGTATTAGATAAGATGTAAAGTCAAGATACAATATAATATTTGAAGCATGAAATGTTTCTTTCTTGATAATTTATTTCAGATGTTTCATCATAATTTGCAAAATCATAAGCAATGCAATCATTAAGATAAATAAATTTCTTATTCGTTCAAATTAATAAGTAATTAATTACCTATTAAGAGGAAATTCGTGGGAATGCCTCATGCAAAATAGGAAAGTATTTTTCCATTATAAAACGATACTAATTTAATCACAAATTGTAATCAATATAAGCAAACATTAACGCTGGTCATTACATTCCATGAAAACACAAGATGCACAAACGTGCTCCGCTTAATTGGAAACCGGGGCCGAGTCCGATAGGTGCTTGGCTTCATTAAATTACTGGGGGCACATTATCTTGCGTCGCCTCGTCGCCCGCCGCCGCCAAACCCAATATCCGAATGCGTAATAACAATCGCGACCGTCTATCGGCCGCGCGTAAATTATGCACCGAGTATCTCTACCTCATCAGGTGAAGCTGAAACCTTCCAAATCTGCCTTTATTCCTTTGCGATAAGACTGTGCCGGTAAGCAGAAATGTTTGTTCGCGATCACCTCCGCCGGACTCTCTGTGTTAATGGCCAACACCCCCCCGCCACCCTCCGAAGTAAAGCACGCGTCGAAAAAGGAAAACCTTGTCTAATTGTGTGGTGGAGTGGACCAACTAATGAATTAAATAGTGATCGATATTGAAGCTACCTCCTGAACTCGGAACGACACGTGACAAAACTTTGGGTAAAGCCAATTCAATAATGTAATGAAAGGATTAAGGTTAGGTTATTTCCTGTTGGTTGGGAAACTGTACAAACACCGCTATTATACCTTTTTTCTTTGAAAGGTATCATGGTTATTGTACATACAAGATTAAAATGTTCTTTCTTCCTATTATGAGATAAAACTCTGACCATCCACTAGAAAGCGTCTCCATATCTTGACGATGCGTATAGATCAGCCAGAGCTCATCAGTAGGTATTCGTCGTCAATCATCATCATCACGTTTGATAAATTGGTCACTTCTAAAAGCAGCCCATCTAAATATTAGGTGAATTCGTTGAACGGATACAACGTGGCTGTATCACGCTTCCAATACTATTCCCAGCACTTTCTTAATCCGGCACTAATTATCCTTTTTCCAAAGAGCAGTTCGTATTCGTATTCACGCGGGAGTGTTCCCCCCGGCCGCGCGCCGCCCCCACCCCCATGCTTGTCGTAAATTTATTTTTTCGCGTACAAAGCGGGAGCGCGCTCTAATTCCCTCGCGTTGTGCTGTGCCCGCGGCCACGCCACCGACGCAACGACACCTACGTATAGCTATAAAATGTTTATGAAGACCTCTATTCCACAGTTAGACTTCAAATGTGCAAAGAATTTTTTATTCTTTATCTAGCTGCAGCTTCCACGGATAATCTACCTTTGTCTTGCCAGTGTTTGCTTTGTCTGTGTACGGACGCTCTGCTCACTATGAGCTACTAGTGCATTTGAATATTAAAGCAAAAGTAGAGCGTAATTAACTAAAATTATGATAGCATAAATGTTCTGTGTCGGTACTAATGACGCTAATTTTGTATCTAGTCAGGCAAACGTGAAAACATGCACGATAACACGAATTCCCATTTTTCTTGTCATGTCGCGTAAAAACTCAAGCTTCTACCCCGGCGCGGCGGAATATCAGCAATCAAAAGTAGCATGGGTTCCAAAACTAGGCATCATTTTATTTAATAAACAATTGACTTAAGTTCTCATCATGCACAGACCTCGCCTGTGCCTGGGGCTTTGGACGAAGGTTTCCCAAGTCCCACGTCCCACGGATGACATGTGTCAGCGAGTTTTGGCTAACTAAGCCATGTCTAACGTTGAGCGGAGGCAGAGGTAAATGTTAACCAAATCTACATTACTACTACATTAGTGTGGAGTCAGAAATTCTGACTGAGAATGTAACGGTCAAAGGTAGTGAAGTGGGATAATTCCTGCTAAGCGGGTATTTTATTTCAACAAAAAGCTAATCCGAATGGTGTGAGAACTTTTAAATTGTTTTTCACTGAAAGTAATCAAAAATTTTATAACCTGAAAGGAAACGTCGCGACCACCTGGATGCTGGATGAACTTGGACAATCTTGGAAAACGTGCCAGAAGTTACCGGAATACGAGAGAGATAAAAGAATGTAGAGGCTAGTCACTTCTCATCTACGACGTGCAATATTCACTAAAGAACTTAAGATTAAACACTACATGAGTATTTATCGAGTTATTTAGGTAGGTAAAAAATGAGTGCTGTATCCAAGCCAAGCCGTGTAAAGGTAATGCCCGTGAAGCTTCAAGACGGGTGGCGTGTCCAGAGCCGGCGTCGGCGGTGGCTGGCGGAGGCCAGGGCCGGCGCAGGGTGGCCGCGCTCCAGCTCGCATGTGCCCGCGAATTATTCACGCCGCGAGACTACAAACGTAATTTGTTTAGGGTTGCCTCAGTAGTAAATTCCTTTATGTTAAGTATTTTTAATTTTCAAAGAGTTTAAGATATGAAAAACTCACGAGGAAGAAGGTGATAAAAAGATGGAAGCAGAAAATAAGAGACCACGGATAGCTTGTCACGAGGGCTACTAACAACTTGATGAGTTCTAAGCTATAAAGAATTCTGTGATCAAATATATCATTATTGACTGCCCTGGAGTTCCATTTCAGCGAATTGAGTTATCTTTATCTTACACAAGAACGTGGAAAGGTGTTTTTTGGGGAATATGATCTCTTGGTAGTATTCTACGAAGAGATCGCACATAAAGTAGGTATATATCAAATAGATTTAACCCTTAGCCAGCCCTACATGGAAAAGGGGACGCAGACGGCTCGGGCGGCCGCCGGCGGGCGCCTTGACAGCAGCGCCGTTAATTCCTAGCGCTGCGCGATTGACAACGCGTCCGGAATTTATCGACGCGCACACTCTCCGCTCGTTGGGTTAGCTACTCACTAACTAAGCATGGACATCGCTAGCATCGATAATGGATTTTGCCAGCAGGGCTAGAACGCTAGATAAAGCGTGAGAAAACAACGTGAGTCGCTTTTAAACATACCGTGCTAACCAAAAGCGGGAAACTGTCAAAACGTGACTCTATCTCGACATTTGACATATGGTCGCGCGTCAGTTTATCCGGCGCGCAGAATCGTGTTAGGTCCCCGCGACAATGTGTCAAACAAGCCTCTGTGTCGCGTTTTGACAGCTACTCGCGCCTGTCACACCTTAGCGTGCTCGCCCTGCAGAGCGCGTAAATGAACGGTAAAATTAGTGAACAATATTTATGAATACGTAAGCTTGTAGAATGCTAAGTACAAACGGAATACCTTCATAGTTTACATTATTACACAATTCTAAAGATTCCACAATCCCTACTTTCTCATTTTCTTGTTAGACCCCTATAATATTGTCAATACTGTCATTGACAACACCCTTTCATGCCTCTTGAATATGAAAAAGGTCTGATTTCAGTTTGGGAGGTGCACTGCTTGATGTGCGATAGACTTTGGCAGTTCAAACCAACACTACCTAATTCTAACTTTATTCATTAAAATATCGATAAACCTACTAAAGCAAGAAAATGCACATCACTAGCCCACGTCGTCCGTGCATTCGGTTCACCGACGATATATGCCGACATTCATCGATATATTACAGGGTAGATGAAAATATAATGCGCTGAAAGGGGCTTGCTAAATAGCAGCGAGACTGCCGCGAGCTACTTGTTAAAATATCCTATGATATAACCAGCCGTGGCTTTGAAAACTATTACCATTTGGTACTTAAATTCTTCAAGATTTATTATATTATGTTTTTTAAAGATACTATGTCACATATTAAAGATATAACTTTGTCCCACCTTAAATTATCAAAAATTTCGATTAAATCTTTTCAGAAAAATTCATTGTTTCAGGAAGAGTGTCATTAAGTTGTCGTGCATGCACTTGATGTTATCATTAAAATGTACCTATACTGAAAAACTGAGTTTTCGACACTTTTCGGCTATGGTGAGCGTATTTAAATCCCGTTTAAATACGTTCACCATCGCCACTGAATGTAGCAACTCTATATTCATAGATACTGCATCTATATTTAGTATGCAATACCTATGTAAATAGGGGCGTTTTAGGAGTCTCGGCTGGCCTTTAGCCAGTCTGTCTAAGTGTCGCCGGTGGATCTAGGAACGGAGAGCTGAGACGCATACTAAGAGCATTCAGTTCAATGGATCGATCACACTCAGAGACAAAGCTGAGGAGTAGAATGGACTACAAACATAACATGGATATGGTTTCAATACCTCTAAATGAACCGAGGTTGATATCGCATGGCACGTGACTGCGGCAACGTTTGTGTGTGATTTCGCTATGATATCTTAGCTAAATATGTTTGTACCTATATCATGCTCAAAGGAGAGCATATTACATTTGATAAAACCCAGTTCGTAGGTATGTCTCCGATTCCTCCTTTGTTTGCATTGCATTTCAAAAAGCATAACATAAAATAAACAGCTAATACTTTTCCAAAGATAATATTGCTTGCCAAACAGCGTGCAAAACATTGGTGTCGTCTATAAACAAATATATACTTGATTTGGACAAAATTGATTGAATAGATCCAAAAATAAACGAGAAATAATAAAAAAAACAGATCGTCGATAAAACAGAGACAACTTTATTCAGTGAAGCGTTAGAGAGTGGGCGTAGACGGTATCCTATGTGGAAGCGCGCGGGCAATCAGCCATTTTTAGTGGGACTGCTGCCCACGCGTGACCTATGTAGCGGCAGGTGGGGTGTGGGATGTGGCTATAGCACTACAGGGATAGTTTACCCAACCCGGCTGTTTTCTATGTAAATTATAAAGTTTGCCTTTTGGAATTGTATCTAAGGTAGGTAAATATTTCTTTCAAACATTATTTAGTTGATTCTTACGTGCCACAAACAAGTTTCTTCCTAAACAACAAAAATAGCAGTATTTATTTACATCGACATTTTGTGGACATTTATACTTAGGTACAATATGAAATCTCGTGAATGACATTTCTCGTGAAATACTCGTGAATGACACGAAATGCAATATCAACAACTCCATTACCGAATAGATCGCAATCCTAAAGCTAAATGTCTTCATTTGTATTCAGATTTACGCACGCAGCGTTCCCGGCGCGGGTACGGTACGGGCGTGGCGCGGGCGCGGGTCTGACCGGGGAATTTGTGTAGATAAGATACGGGCTTGTGTCCACCGTGCGGTGCGGGCTTATCGATTCGGTCGCTTGTTTGTACGAGCATCTACCTGTAGTTTCAGTAAATGGGATTATACATTTAGATAATCTTCAGTTGTTCGGTCTATGATTTACTATACAAACTATGGACACCATATTTACCGAATATGTTTCTTAATGTGACCTTTATGAGATGATTTTTAGCTGTAACTTTACTCAACCCGACAGAAAAAGCGTAAGTTATATTTTTGTCAAGTTTAAAATATCATCTTATTATTTAAGTAGGTACTACAACATACCCTCGATCAAATAGTTAAATTGTAACGTCTACCAAAATTCAAGAGTAAAAAGTACCAACTACTTGCTAGTTACTTCAGCACTTAAACTTAACAAAGTCATCGTTTGAAATTAAAAATTCCCATCTTGCCTGGTCGTAGACAGACTCGTAGACAAGATAGCGATAAAGATGTGCGCTGAAAGTAAGTACTAGATATGATCAAAGGCTTTAAATTGCATTAATTTTCAAACTTTTCATTTCAAGATTATTTATTTGACTTTTAGCTAAACACACACCTATTATCAATTTAATTTAGGTTTATTAATAAGTAGTTATTATTATTATTTAAACCATCTTTTCCCGAATTATATCTATGTACCTTCTCAAGAAACAACGAAAGTTTAAAGTTTGATTTTCATATAATTTCTTTTCAATAGCAATCACTAATAACAATACCCACACTAAACGCCTATCAAACAATACAATACAAGGTACAAAATCGCTTGCCCAGTAACCAAGTACATCTAAAAATACTAGATAGCTAACTGAAATCCCTAGCAGCGGCGCAGACAAACCTACTTACATACCTACCGACATATTTCCGGCCGCAACTTTGACCCAGTTGTAGCTACAAACTTTTACACCCGGCGCAGCGGAAAGGAAAAGTGAAAAATTGTTACATTTAGGATTTTATGACTTTTAATAATTATTTGAAATTTTGTACATTACCTTAATATCGGCCTACGTATTAGCTACATGGGTGTTCAATTACCTAAAAAAACTTATTTACTTTGTACAATATAGGTAATGATTTTAATCTAAAAGTTTCAAATGTACTTATTACTAGATATTAGTTCAGAATGTTCTACTTAGATAAATTAAACTACCAAAGTTTGGCAACATAATTTTAGAAGATTAAATTTTCTTAATTTACTTCATGTCTCATAAACAGCATGTACCTACATAAAGTACAATTTCGTCAAATGAGAAGCCGAGTGCCATGAACTACGGTGCTACACAAAGTTTCTATGAAGTAAGAGTAAAGTGCTATAAATTATAGGACCCTTACACATCTGCGGGGTATATATAGGGTGCGTCATCAAGAAAAGATTATCGGTCCGTGTTGTAAATCGGAGGCCTCCGGAAGGCGGAGCGGTCCCCGCGGCGTCCGGCGCGGCGTCAATTAGACGGTGGGCCGGTGTCGGGGGGTCAGGGAGGCCCACCCCAGCGGGGGGTCACGCGAGACGCTCGCTGCCCACGTATCTACGAGCTACATGTAGGCGTGCCACGCGAACCGACAACTGAGGACAATCTTCGCCTGAACTAGTGCATATTTTCCTATTTGTTACCGTTTCACTGACATACCTTTTCTTTCAATAGAACAAAGATCTGGACTAAGTAAGTAAAATAGAAGTAGTCATTACTTTCAGTTATTTTCAAAATAGTACCTACCAAGGAGGTAAATGTACGATAAAGTTTAGTTGTGTTCACCTTAAAGATCAATGATGATTTGTGAAAAAGTACTTTAGATATGCATTCGCTTTAGATATGTATTTAAATTCGTCTCTTGTTCGCCAATATTTAACTTTAAATAAAACGTTGGACTTACTTGAAGTAATACTATACAAGATTGTAGTATATAAGTCCGTGCTCTCCTTCCAAATTCATGGTAGGCTTAGGTAGGTATATAGGCGGAAATTCGAGCGTATATACGTGTAGGTAGCGGTTGCCGTAGCGTGCGCCTTGGGCCAGTAATTAATAGCCGAGCCATGGCACGTCGAATGCCCGACGCCCGTCGCCGTTCCCGCCTAATCTTCAACCCTAATTATTATTCAGAGAGTTTTTCTCGGAGCTTGTTTATACTACAGGCGGTCCCCTAAAGAGATGAAAGAAATTGGCCGTCGCTAGACACCTTCGCTTCCCTCGCCTCCGCTTTCATAATGTTTGCCGAATCGTGAATGCAAATTGGACGTTCATCATTAACGTTTATTGTGCAAGCTTTTTATCTGTGCATTTTACGTTTTATTAGTGTGGGGAAATAAATTAGGAGATGGATCGCGTCTAGCTGTTGTTATTGCGCATCCCGCTGTTTGCTCGCGTCTCTATTAAGGCGGGTATCAACGGCACGTTTGCTCGAGATCCTAATTAAAAACGCTCATCGCTGGGTGAGCGCGGGGTGCCTTCCCGCCCCCGCTGGGACCCCCGCGGACACCCGCGTAACGAACGCACTAATTAATAAGGGTCCGTCGATATTGATTTACGAGGGACCGCGTGTGCCGAAGCCTGGAGGCGCGAGGAATAATGATCGGCGAAGCGAAGCCCGCGACCCGGTGGCGAGGGGAGGCGGACTCATGTGCTCTTTATTCCACGGTCGACTTGCACACCGCATCCCCGGCCTGTTTCATCCGCCATCCGTGATCGTATCATGAATATTGAAAGCATACAGTGTGACAGGTTAGCCTGTAGCGGCTGGAGCTACGTCAGATAGGCAACATACATAGACTTGCAATAGAATCTAGGTCACAAGTCGCTGCTAGACAATTACTCGCTCTATAGTGCTTGTTTTGAAACATGTCAGTCATCACTGTACGGATAACTGTTCCGAATCCTGTTGCACGAAAGTAAGAACTTACGAGTAGATATTTTTAAATCGAAAATGCTTGATCTCATTGACGTCTAATAATCACGGATCCTCAAATTTCATGATTTAAAAGCCGAATTCCATTTCTGTTCATACATTTCCACGAAACACTACTTTGTGAAGACAGAGGAAATTTTAATTAAACGAAAGCTCACATTCGTTGATGCGAACTACTATGTTGTGAAAAACGAGACTTTGCCAAATTCTTCTTGAAGCTTGATTGCTTTGCATTTAAATACCTTATTTACTTCTTACTTAGTAAAAAATATATTAAGATATTTCCGTTAAAACGTATCTGCCAATAGTCTCACCAAATTTCCAGTTTAAAGAGAATGATAAAGAAAAATTCAGAAATGGAATTGAAAATTCGAATAGATTTTCTTCGTTAAAAACCTAATGAGTGAGGTTTCAAAAAAGAAACAGTGGAGAAATTCTCAATTTCCACTTGCCTAGCAACGTTTGCGAATTTGCATCGGAAAGAAAGGCAAAAAGAGGGAAGACTCCCCCCCCTCGTGGTGTATACGTGGCCGTGGGTGACCACCCTAAAGCATGCATAGTTTGTTTGTGGCCGAACGGACTTGATTCCAACTAATCAGCGTTTCTCGAACTGATAGTGGTATGATTTTTCAACGTTATGAAAGAAGATTAGTTCTTTTACGAGATTGCTAGTGAAGCCATTTTTTGCTAGCTTGTTTCTTGTAGAGATGCTTTAGCTTCTAATTAGCAAATTTGAATACCCTTTAAACTAGGTACAAAAAGCGCCTAGTAAAGTACTAGCACCTCGCTAGCTAGACATAAGGCTAGGCATAGTGATAGTGTCACAAAACTTCCAAATGACAGTTACGGCGCCTTTATTATCACGAGTGCACTCGTTAGCGCCCCCGGCGTCGCTCGTAAACTGACGAGCTCTTCACCTGCTACGGACGTCACTGCCCTCAACACTAGTACCAAGGATATATGTTCAATATCACTTTCATTAACTTATCTACCAGAGGATTTGCGACCAACAAATAATAAATAGTGAAAGATACAAGTAAAGCAATAAGGTCTAAAAATGCATAGAGTACATTCGCCACAATGGTTGAGAAGACCAAAATCTTTTAAATGACATAAAAGAACACGTGCTTAGTTATACAAAAAATACCTAACTTTACCTAAATAAACTCCTTTTCTTTGACCATGTCAGTAAGAGTTCATTACATAAGCGAAGAATTTCTGTAAGTACAACTTATTTCCCAAGTCGTGCTGTAATTGTACTCTATTATGTTTCATGATTACTACCAAAATCAACGATAGGAAGATCAGTTGCTTTTGAAAATTTAGAAGCAAAGTTTTTAAACATTTGTTTTACTTATTGAGAGATGCCTTTGTTTAAAATTTCGTCGGAATTTTGGATACTTTAGCTGTTCTCTTTCAAAAAAGGTACTTTTAACCTTCTTTTAATTTTGTTTCTAATGATTTAACTATGCAAAGAGTAATCTAGGTATCAAGCAACCGACCGACCAAATTAACTTGGAACTTTGGGAGATCGTAATATGATCTCAAAGTGTCAGTTTACTGGTCAGCTTTAAATTCAATAAGACAAGTATATGGAAAGAAAACTTTCCGGAATACTTGAACAAGATTTCTAAGTATAAGTATTTTCTTTATACTAGGTACTCATATTCACGTAACAGATCCCTGAAGCAGTAAAAGAAGTAGAAAGAAAAAGAAAGAGGTAAGTACCTAGTTAGTGAGCGATGCACATGGAGAATGCTCATAAACGAACTGAAATGACCGCTCCGTCCAGGGAACGCTAAAGTGACGTCACTCCGCTGCACTTCGGACTCTTTAGTGACGTCATTATACATACTTTTGAAAGTTTATGTGTATAGTACGATAGGGAAATATTTAAGACTCACTTTGCCTGTGCTGTGACTTTTGTTACATAGATTCTGTATCGCTCTACATTCTTTTAGAAAATAAGTACTATCATAACCATTAATCTGTTCACAGCATCAGATCAGAATATCTTATACAAAACTCACCTTAAGATGTATTCTCGTAGGAAGTTGATTACCAGCACTGATTGACAAATGGTTATTGATAGTGCACCTTCAGTAGGCGTCTACTTGCGCACACAACACAAAGGTCGAATTAACGCCGATCTTCGGTATCCAACTTCCTATTCCCTGTGAAAACGCGTATAAAGAACCCAACTACCTTCCACCCTTCTAAAAACAAATAAAACGCTAACAAATTTAAAGTAACAGAGCATTTAACCGGGTGTTCTCGTATTTATAGCGTTTAGCGTCGATCGGACGCAGCGGCACTCGTCCAGACACAAAGAGGTGCCACTGGTGCCAGTAAAACACTAGCTTTATTGGACTAGAGAGGAAGCTCATTAAAGCCAGCGTAATAAAACTGGACACGAACCTCGCAGCGAAATCTAATCAAACGCGGCAGCTTCTAAAGATTATGGGACATAGATATGTACGAATAGATGCTCTATGTACCAATCTCTACCCAATCTAATATATGAGAATGTATAGGTTAATTGTGTACTAACCTATTCAACTTTCTTTACAGTATAACTGTCTATTTCTAAGCCTGCATGTTGATATCAATTATTTCTGAAACCAAATCTGGCTAGCATTCCGCATGCAAATATTCGTAAAGAATGTAAAATTAATGGATATGTTCTGTTATGTTTCGATATGTTCCGTTAATTTTACATTAAATTTATTCCCAAAAGTCATTCTAGAAGCTTCAGCCTAGAAGTCATCAGCCAATCATTTTCAGTTAGTATAATCTCCAAGGTAAATACTATAAAGTCTAAACACAAGCTAGAGATTGCGTGCTCTACACTCTACACTACAGGGTGCTCCCGACAACGAGGTGAAAACACTGTCGTCCATATCAAGGAATGTTCAGTTAGAGTCGTTCAGTTTCATCAGCAGAATCATCTAAGCAACAAAGTAATCTACGAAATATAAAATGTTATCTAGATTCATACTGAATCTTGTTCCTTGTCTACAAGTGCGTTCCTGTATTGAAAGATATCACAACAAAGTGGACATTCATAACATGAACACTTAAAGTTTTACGAGACAATACCCATTTACATGCAACACCACGCTATATCGTTTGAGGTAAGTGTCTTCGGGGTCACAAGCCTAGTTGAAGTAAATATTGCGTTTATGGAGCATAAACCGGCTATGTTATTGGCATTATAATATGAAAGCGTAGAGTTAAGTTTGTGGAGAACATAGGTGATCATATATGAAATGATGTTGTACCTATATTATGTTTTGTGTAGGTATCTTACTTGAAATCTTTACCGTAAATAGTTAATCAACCATTGATTAGTAATGCTGTTACATTGTAAACTGTAAAGATTTCCTTCTACATTACTATCAGATTGGTACTTTCCGAGATAACTTAAAATCTAACAATTTTTTTTAAGAAAGAAGGAGTGCTTTCGTGAGAAATCGCCTGTTTGTTGTACACTATGACCCATTCAAATATAACGAACCTTAAAATAATAAATCGATTAGTTTCATCATAAACATAATTTATGGCAAATGCGAAAGGAAACTACCGATAAATCCATTCTCAGCTACTTAGATATTGTGAATCAGGCGTACAGTAGTTGCCCGCAGTCCCGTAGCTCCAGGCCACTGGCTTGAATCAATAAGGTGGAAAACAAACGACATCTCAACGATCCACTCCAGGCCGATACCCTGAGAGCTCCTCATACATTGAAACTACTTCTTATATTGATATTGCGGCCTCCTCTCGTGACAGTATCGCAAAATCTCAAGTGATTACCTATATCGGCGATATTGTTGTGTTTGTCCAGTTATCTTCTTTACGTCATTTACCAGACTACTTCTGAAATAAAAAAAATAAGACTCATCTTTTTTTGATGACCACATCATCATCATTTGATTTAAGAGTTAGACTCTTGTCGGTGGAGTGTAATGGGTGGTCCATTACACTCCACCGACAAGATAATGGACAAATAATGTTTCAAATACCTTATTTTGCTTATTTTGGGGGATTATAAGATAAAATTAAATTCTTTATTTCCACATCTCTGGTTTTATAAAGATACCATGCCGAAGCAATACCTACCTGCCTGAATTAGCTAACGGCTTACGCTTTAAAATACTGAATACTGACTTTGGGTGAAAACAGCCAAAAAATTCTGAGAGAACGTCGTAAAACGAAGGCACTAAATTCTGAAATCAACGTCGCAGTCATGCTTAAAATGCACCTGCAAGCAAACTACCTGACCGACCCCCGACAAACCAAAACGTCTTTAATAACCACAAACGTTAGCGCGGTGCATGTAGTGCAGACAATACATATGTACCGAGTAACTAGTACATACTAGGTACATAGGTGGTGAATACTCGGTAGGTATACGTATTTGGTGCACAATCGGGCGCGGCTTTGGTAAGACGGGCGACCGCAGCGGCCAGGCTTTGTGTGAGCTCGTAGCGTGCTTAGGGTCACGAAACTGTGGTGGACTGAGCGGTTATTTAAAGCGTTATGTTTGTACATTATAGATTCAATTACTTAATAAATTAAAATCAAAAAACGCGCATTTGACCACTGTCAAACACCATGACTTCATGACTATGACCTGACTCGTCCGTGACTTAGATATCGGTCATGACAGATACCTACTGCTTAAAGTTCAAATCTTAGGTACATGTCGACATTTCACAAGTCAATCAAGAAGATCTTTGCGAAGTAAAACGATAGTGAAAAAAGTGGCACCAATCTTTGCTGTAGCTAATAATGTTTAGTAACAAGTTTATGTATTTACAGCATAGGAGACAGCCATTTCCTGGACTAAGCTAGAGGGCCTGTATCCTAGAATTTGGCATATCTCCGTTCATCTTTCTAACTTAAAAACACCTTTATCAGAAAAAAAACAAAACAACCCTTAGAAATATCTTCGCTAACCACCGAAACATCACCTGAAGCAGAGAGCGGGCGTCAGGTGCCCGTATTTTGGTCGGCTGGGTCGGACCGCCGCCGTCGTCCTACAGTTTATGTAACGAGAATATATACCATTACCTACATACTACACATACATACATACATCTCGAGCTACGTATTACACACTCGCTTTATGCTCCGTGGACCTTATCGGTTTGCTCCAAATAAACAGCTGTCAGGTTACCTCAAAGGACTAGGTAAAGGAGCTTCCAAGAAGCCCGTTACACTTGTAGCTGAATGTATACGTAAATGGGGATGTTTCATGTTTTCTCCTTTTCCTCAAAATATGTATGGTTAAGTTATAAGTTTGTCATTAACACTATAGGTATCTAAATCTCATTTGCACTGTACATTTTTTGATGAATAAAGTTCTTTTATTATTATATTATTATTATTAATACTACAAGAATATTACTGTATCTATGTACATATATTATTTCTAACTAAAGTTGGTATTCAAAGGAAACTGTAATAGGTACGAGGAATGTAAATGTTGTTGAATTTAAGTTTAAAATTTGTTTTAGTAACATATTTTCGAGCTGTGTTTTTTTCATAGCTATGGTGACAATAGAAACAAAACAGCGACGAAATCTGCAACAACTAACTAATCAAACGCTAATACACTCATAGAAAGACTCCTGACTCCATCAAACCAAACGCATACCCAGTAGACCTAATAAGAAGAAGATTTATAAAAGCAGCTAATGCAGGCCATTATGAGCGTAGAGGTTGGATGTAGGTGACTCTTGGAGCATGTAGGTATGTGGGTAGCGGTTATTACTCGGGAGTATTTCGCCGCAATCTCGAGACGCGCGTGTCGACGCAGCTGGAATAGCCACTATCTATCATACACACTGCTGGAAACACTGTCGCACTTTTATAGTGAGAAAGATTCTTCAATTAGTTGTCAGAAGTTGAAGATGGATTTTGGACAAAAAATATAATTTATTCGAAAATTGTTAAGTCAATAGCATTTGGGAATAGACTAAAACAAACTGGGGAAAAAATTCGTCTTTGCTTGTATCTTATACGAAGATACAATAATAACTAATATCAGCCATGATCAGCTTTAAAATATGGCATCTGTATCATCCATCGATCATATATTTTTCGGAATCATCTGCAGCTTTGCTGTACTTGAAAGATGGGGCAACAACGTCGGCTTACTCGCCATAGGTCGACTCCTTTTAAAAAACTACTCAGATTTTAACTACTACTTATGCTTGCAACATGAACAAGCAGTGTGTGAAGCAGCCAGCTAGGCGAATGCTGAGTGCGCGCGGCTCGGCGATTCAGCTCATTTTCTGAGTGGCCGCCGCCGCCCGCGACCCGACCAAGAATTATTTCACCCTCGGACTCCGCTCGTCCACACCAAATTAGATCGCGCATTTTCGATGACATCCATACTTTTCTAGACTCAACTCTACTCTTTCTTTTATCGGACTTAATTAAGAAAACCAACCATCGGTGAACGATTCGCTTTCCGCTTCGATCAAATACGTTCTCAGATCAAGAAGTTAAAACAAGAATCGAACTGAACAAACTCAATCCTGACTTTACGTTGAGAGCAATCGCTGTTTCTGGAAAACATAAGTTTGCCTATCCAATTAGCCGGGTTTCTTTCTGATGATAATCTATATATATAAAAATGAAACCCGTTTTCCGTTGTCACGGCATCACGCCTGAACGGCTGGACCGATTTCGCTAATTCTTTTTTTTAAATGTTCATTGAAGTCCAAGGATGGTTCTTACGGTGAGAAAAATTCGAATAATTGCCGGGAAAGCCCTAAAACAGACCTTTTCTTTTTCCCATACAAATGTTGTCTTACTAAAATGTAGAGTCAATTTGAACTTTATTCCTACACAATAAAGTTCATTCTAAGGCGGGACGAAGTTCGCCGGGACAGCTAGTACTTAATAGAAATAATAAAAGTATTAATTATTTAGGTACCTATTATTTGATAGTTGAAAAAACAATAGATGAAATAGGTATCGTGAATATAACAGGGCCAAGTAGATTATCCCAACCCTAATCTTCATAAAATTCTCCATTAAAATATTTCAAAATCCACAAAGCAGTCGCAGTCACAGTCGTCCCTATCCCACGTAACCCATATTTTTGATAACCTGCAATATATTCCCGGCACCATTGCAGACGTAGAATGTCTTTCAGCACACGCCCCGAAATTACTCCGTGGCTAGGTACGGGCCGTGTGGAATTGCATATGAAGGTGCAGCTAGAGTGCAGTACAGTGGGCTGCGAAAGTGCATCCGTTATGATATTGGAGAATGTAGTGAACTGGGGGTTTTGCAGTACCTAATATTATGTAGGAAACTGTAGGTTCAAGAGTAAATTTTTGTAGTAGTTTGTAATTTGTTATGTAATTAACTGTTTAGTTCGCCTAAACAATAAATAAATATAAGTTTGGATGAAACGTAGGTTTCTAATTCGCAATTTGTATAGACCAGCATTCGCACTCTGATTGTTGTCTATCTACACCTGAAAGTCATCTTTGAGATCAATTTTATCATGAAAGCCATTTTAGCCTCATCATTCGATCCCAAAATAAAACCTACGAACGCATCAGCTGACATCATTTTAGATCATAATTCAATTGATTGCTGTTTGATTTTCCATTAACGACGTCAACGAAATATAAAACAACTAAGGCGAATGCAGAAGATTGTTTTTGTTGGTATCTGTACAGTACAAGCACGTGTCTAAGGCTTGCTTGGCTAGTGTTTGATATAGGAGCGCGGCCTGCCCTCCCCCCTACCTCCCGTCGCCCGGCCCCCACCCCCTCTGATGACGTCGTTAGCGCTGCCACACGCTGGTGGACTTCCACGCGAAATGTTTCTTGCTCTTTTTCTTAGCAAAATGCTTACACTGAATGCTACATGACAACTACATTTCCAATTGTGTGTCAAAAGTTTTTGAGCTCGTTTGACAATAAAGTTGCTGGCCTATTTCGAAGTACTCCCAAATGCGCTTTTATAAACGTATACCTACTTTATTAATTAAAATTCTATTTCTAAACAAATATAACCGAGCAAAGATTCATAAATAGCCAAGGCCGGTATCGATCAGAATTACTTAATAAAGATACACTTTTAATTAAGTTTCTTAGCAACTAACTGTACACATTCAGTGCACTTTATTCAAACATATCAAAATGCCTTTTACTATGTGCAAAAACTGGTTGAATCCCATTTTTCTGTTAAATATTTATTTGTTCATGAAGATTTTAGCTGGGTTTTACTATCAAAACAATATAATAACATCGAAGAAACTTGTTTATATGGTCAAATTTGTGGCAGTGCTTTTTCCTCTTCTTATAATTTACGTGTCCTTCCAATATACTGTTAACACCGCGTTTACCACCCTCTTGATAATATCTTCAAATGCTGAAATTGTTATTACATTAATTTCATCAACACTGACTGAAGAACGATACTTATTCAGATATTTAACAGTGCTACAATCTATTGATAGTTCTATGAATTTCTTAACATCGCCCGCTGAGCATCTCATTTCCAGCTTAATTCTTTTTACATTGATATTGTTTCGAATAATATCTATGTCAATATATATATATACGTAGCGCCAGTGTTACTTTATTTTTCACGATTTTATTTGCTTAATTACATTTACATGTCCAGCAAGATCAGCAATATGTCGAACAGTTTTATATTTGAAGCCTTTTGGAGAAGAATGAAAATGTTACGACTTTGGACTCAGGAGCACATCGAGAGAGATATCTCCGACGAAGAAAAGATCAGAGTTTGGAGAATGACGTTGCACGCTTACAAGAACCTCTTGGATAACGTAGACGAGTCCTGGAAAACTCTTAAGATTAGTGTAGGCTTTCATTTATTGGTCATATATTTTTGTTAATCTCATCAAACAAGCGCAGCGCCACGTCGGGCGTCCAACAAAAAGATTGAGCTGGTAAAAACTGCAGGTTTCGATTGGGTCAAGAAATCTTTAAGCAAGGCCTGTGTCCAGCAGTGGAGCACCAACGCCAGCTGATAATGATGATGATGAATCTATTAATCATGCAATATTATGGTTTTTTCACGACGGCTCACTAAAGGGTTTTTTCGTTACAGATGATCTTCAAGTATCCATTCCAGTTTACAATGTATATATTAAGTACATCGACCATTGTAGATGCGTTGAAAGAGCCGGTAAGTTGTTCTTGTCGTTTAACAAAGATTTGATTCGTCATTTGACTCAGTTATAAGTCCTTCACTCACTTAGTTAAATTATTATTTTTAAACCACATTACATTAATTCAACAGGAAAAAGTTGCAAATTATACAACAAGTGGATTGGAATTCATATCTGCCTTTTTACCAGTAGTATTTCCACTGTTTTGCTTGGAGTATGTCTTCAAAGAATACGAGGAGATATTAAGTTTATTGTCAAGAGATATGATGATGTCGTCATCGCCAGGTACATGACAGAAAATAATTTTGTTACCTATGTAAAATATACAAGGAAGGTAAAATATTGTAGTTAGGATATACAATTACTTAGGTACGCCAAGAAGGCCAGACACCGCAAACTTTGTCTTGAGAATGTTTATATCCTTTCTGGTATATGTCATTTTTTTCTTTGATTGAGTTGCTTGAAGTTTTAAATATTTTTTAGATGAGGAACTTGCTGAAATGATGTCATTGACCCAAGAATATTTAGAAAATCGGCCGCCTAAATACTCTCTGCTGCGGACTATACCTCTGGATCTCAGTCTTTTGATGGCCAGTTTAAATAACGGTACGAATTATATGCTTGCGCTGATACCATTTGTTTAAAGGTCTTGGGTCAAATGAGGACTACCCATATTGAGATCTTTTATGAATGCATTTGAATTGTCAATAAATATTTAGACAGTGTTTAATGTATAATAATGTAATAATGTAGAAATGTTCAATGTAGATACTTCAGCGTTTTATTGTTATCATTATGTGAAGGTAAATTAATGATTAAATGAGAAATCCCAGAATATCAAAGCCACCGTTTCGTAATAACTAGAATTTGGCCGACAGCTTGCAAGTACTATGGAGCTGGCTGAGAGAGGCTGGATCCGAGTACATAACCGGCATACATAAGTATGTATCGGCTTATACAGGGTTACAGCCTAAACTTGTTGAATATACAATACACCCTATCTATCTGTATAAAACAAAACAATATTCGTGCTAAGATTTTAAACTGCAGAAGCAAAAACATTCAGTTTTAGTCAACTGATCGCATAATTTATGTTTCCACAAACCGAAAATGTTTGGTTCCATTTTTATTCAATCTTACTTGGTGAAAGCATTGTTTCGAAAGTATTGTAAAGAAAATAAAATATGTAAGATTTTAAATCAACCCTGTATGTGGCCTAGTTCGTAGTATCGGCTGCAGTGCACGTGTTGCTTGCTTGCATGTAAACCGCCACGCGGCGCCGCGCGCCAATGCAAGCGATATCAATATGCAACGTCGGCGATGCATTGCCTCGGATTTAAGCCGCCCGTTACTTCTATGCAGATTTTTTGCTTACTTCTTTATGTAAGACTCTTTTACGATCATCTGAATCTTTACATTTTTAAACTTGCGTCCTTTAAATAAAAACTAGGGAGCTTAGAAACACAAAACCTAAATAAAATTAAAGCACAGTTAAAGCGAAAACGTAAAAGCATTTCCAATAAAATTCATCAGTTTTAATAAAATGAAAAACGTTTAAACCGAAAACCTTCAACATCAAAACAAAAACGTACATAACTATTGCTTCAAAATCTATAGTTCAAATACAACGCAATATTTATAGTACCCAAATAAACCAATCGCTTTTGGAGCAATAAAATAACGACGGCAACAACGTATAACCCGACATGTGAATTTTTTCAAAAAAAAAATTTTTGTGCCTTTCGACTTCTAAAGTATCGACGCACGTATCCCAAAAATAAAATTTTAAATAAAGTGTCAATAACAATGACTTTGGATAGACGTAAAAACCGACTTCTAACACCTATTTGCAAAAAATACACTGAAAATACCGACAAGTACCTTTGTCGGGTTATACGCGGCTATCTTTTTCGCGCGCGGACACGCATATCCCGGCTAGCGGCATATATCGGCTTATTGCTCGTCCTTGACCTGTCAAGTTCACTTGTCGCTCCGTGTTAAAATTTTATTTACCTGAATTTACAGTTATTTGATAATGTCTGAAATGAAATGAAGATTTTATTTAATCTTGTAGGACGAGTTGACATCACATAAGACGGGTCATTTTTTAAAGTTAATGCTAGATTCGCAAAAGTGCAGTTTTCCCCAGAGAAGAATCTAGCTAGAAACTCTGTTGGGTTGCTCTTTTCAAGTTTGATATTACAAATTCTTAGATAAAAACTCTTAGATACAATTACCTACATTAAAATTAACATTTCAATAAATTATGCCAAATAGAGACAGCTTGACAGAAAAGCAGGTCAATCCCATGGATTTGAGTCATCTAGATAATCGTTGATTTTATAATAACCTTTTTACTTAGTTTTTGTTTAATAACAATCTTGAATTTATTGAGGGTTAATTCACGTATGCTAGCAGGGATCTTGTTGTAAAAGCATTGACTCACAAACGATTTGTTTACTTTGTTTAGTCGACTAGAATGAGGCACTAATTTATCCCTATTTCTAGTAATATCAGTATGTATATCACTTAGTTGATTAAATTGATTTAGATTTTTTTGTGTAAACATTATATTTGAGAAGATGTATTGTGATGCTAGTGTTAATATGTCAATATTCTTAAAAACATCCCTTAGAGATTCCCTGGGCCCTAGTTTATAAATAGATCGAATAGCTCGCTTCTGCAGAATAAAGATACGCTCAGAATCGGCGGCATGCCCCCACAGCAGAATGCCGTAGGACATAATACTATGGAAGTAACTGAGTAAACTAGCCTGGCAGTTTGAACAGCTGTCAGGTTTCTTATTTTTTTGACTGCAAAAGCTCTAGAACTGAGCTTATCTGCTAACTTGTCAATATGGCGGCCCCATTGTAATTTGGAATCGAAAGTAATACCAAGGAATACGGTTGCTTTCCCAAGGCTGAAACTCTGTCCCTTCATCGTAAAATCTGTATTTACTTGTCTGACATTGGGCAAAGTAAATTTAATACATTTAGTTTCCTTTTCATTAAGCACTAGATTATTGGCAGTGAACCATTCGACTACTTTACTGATAGCATTGTTTACATCGTCATATACATCTTGTTGTCGTCTAACTTTAAAAAGTAAAGAAGTATCATCAGCAAACAATACTATATCATGACAGTTATTTACAAGACTTGGCAGATCATTAATATATATTAGGAAGAGAAAAGGACCAAGAATTAAGCCGACACTTTACCGTTTACATCAACCCTCTGTACACGTCCACTTAAGTAAGACTTTAAAAGGCTGAGTGCGCTGTCCTTTACACGGAAATGATGAAGCTTCCCGACGAATGTGCAGTGATCAACGCAATCGAAAGCCTTGGACAAATCACAAAAGACATCCCAGGCGTCGTGCGACTTCTCCCAGGCATCAAATATACACTTTATTAAGTCAACACCTGCGTCGGTTGTTGAACGACCCCTGGTAAATCCAAATTGTTTCAGGTGCATTATTTTATTGGAGCAGAAGTGAAATTGCAGTTGATTTAAAATTAGTTTTTCAAATATTTTACTTAGGGTTGGCAGTATAGATATGTCTAAAATTGGTGGGGTCAGACTGACTGCCTGCTTTAAACAAAGGTATGACTTTACTGTGTTTCATTAGGTCAGGAAAACTTCCCTCATCTATACATTCATTAAAAACCATAGCTAGATGGGGTGCTATGCAGTCTATGATGGAGTTAACTATTGTAACGGAAAGGCCATGCAGATCAGCGGTTTTTTTATAGTTAAAGATTTAAAGGCCTTTACTATTGAATAAGCACTGACGTAACGAAATGCAGAGACTTGATTGGACTCAGCCACGCTCTGCTTCAACAAAGTTTCAGCAAGCGTGGGAGAAGAATCAAGGTCATAGGTGGTCGAGACTGGAATGTCAGAGAAGAATTTAACAAAAGCTTCGGCACCCTCGGCGTCTGTACTGATACAGTTGCCATCAATATTTAATTTAAAGTCGAGGTTGCGTGGTTTGACTCTTCCAGTCCCGTGGTTAATAACTTGCCAAGTTGACTTTACAATATTCTTACTGTTAGCAATCTTATTTTTTATGAATCTAGATTTGGCCGCATTACTTACACGTTTATATAATTTCGAATAATTACGCACATATTCAACGAAAGACTCACTATTATTCACCGTTTTTTTATCATAAAGGCTGTAAGTATAGTTTATTCCTACTAATTAGTATTCCTGTCGTTGCCCAATCACTAAATTTAAGACAATCGTTAACTTCTTCTACTTGTATATTAATAAACGATCTGAATTTGTACCTATTTTATTTCATATTATAACTTTCTGAACGCAAGTCTTTGTAAATATCGGTTACACGAATAAATTATACAACGACGTAAAACCCGACATCTACTATTCTATATTCATCTACTAAAGAACAGATGTTTTTAATTGAAATATGAAAATGAAATCTCAAAGTATTACTGTTATCTTTAAAATATAAGCATAAAAATATATAAAATATTATTAAATAAAAAAATAAACTTAGCCGTGTAAATACCGACATGTGGTAGAAGTCGGCTTTTTGATTTTACAAAATCACATGTATATCCCGACAAGTGCATTAAAAATGAATTTTCTCGAAAAGTACAAATATGTTCTTAAGTTATTACTTATTATTCAATACAAACAAACAAACCTAGCTTTTAATTAAAATCTTGATAATATAACTAAAAAAATAAAAAAGTTATTCAATTTTGTATACTAAATTGCTCGCCCTGTAAAATCATCAAAAAGCACATGTCGGGTTATACTTTGTTGCCGTCGATAAGAGCAGAGATTCAACGTGACAATTATACGCGACACTCCATTACACGATTCCATAAAACGAGTCAAAACAAAATAAAACTAATGCGTGAAACAAATCGTCGGCTACGAGCGGGGGGTAGAGGGGGAAGGGGGAGCGGGGCGCGGGGCGGGGGGGAGTCTACAACTCTACTACGGCACTCTCGGTTTCATTCATAACTTTTTACAAGTTTATCTGCGGCGATACCTCCTACATATTTATGTGTTTGCGACTGCAATATCAAAGATTATGAACTTGTAAATAGATGTTCATTGCAATACAATAAACTTTTTTGGTATTAGAAACTTAAAATGTTGTATTATTGCCAGTAAAACGCTGAAATACAAGTTCAATGAGATGTTTAATTATTTTACGCGTCGAAAAGGGGCCGAATATGCAAAAAACTATGTTATACATTATAATATTCCAGTTAAGTACCTTTTTAATAACCAAAAAGCGTTACTTTTTGATTTATATAAAAGAAAACACCTACAATAAAATTATTCGAATTCCTGGTGGTTTCTAACTTGATTGTGATAAAAAACTTTACTTTACTTACTTTGGTTGCAATCTAGTCTGTAAATTAAAATATAATTTAGTTTTTCACATACATACATTACATGCATATGTAATATGTGGTTATATTTGAATTGATAAGTACATATTTGAATAATTTTTGATTTTCAAAAACATTGCTGTCTCACGGCGTTTATAACCCTTAGGCATAATACAAATGCTGCCTCTTCGTATAATCTTTGCCAAAACAGACGCACACATGCGCAGTAAAGCGAGTCGAGTGTTGCACACATTTATAAATTGAAATAAAGTTTGTTTTAGTTGGGCATTGGGCATGAATGAAAGCGAAAGGGCACAGTGAAAACGGCTGATTGTTATCAAAACATTGTCGTCTCGCGTCCCTGAAAACTTATCATTTTCTTGTTGGAGTTTTCAGGATTTTAATTTTAATTTATTTTGAATTTTTTTTAACAGAAGTATAAGAATTTGTAGAAGGGAAGTTTAGTTTCTTTTGGTACACTGTATTCTTTTGGAAAGTGGACGACGTAAAAGTTGAGGTTTTATGAAAATGGACATTTTTAAATGTGAAGTAGTAAATGATTTTGAGGGACCTAAATATTTGCTATGTATAGGTAAGGTACCTATATGGGAAGTAGATACATCCTGTAGTAGACGTTTTTGATAAAATCATGCAGGTTTTAAAAGGACCATTTATCGGTTTAAAATACTCATTTCATAGTCTCTGACCTACGACGAGCCTGTTGAAAATACCCGACAAGACGGTGTCATCCAACGTGACAAGTCACGTCACCTCGCTGAAACCACACACACAAACACAACGAGACATTCAACACCTACATGTAACACAACAATACACAATACTGTAGGTATTATAAAACATAGGTAGGTGACCGACGGCTTCAAATCGGTAACGTGACTTTTGAGACAGAGTTGTTTCATTACTGAATAGTGTATGGTTTTGATTATTTCAAGTCTACCTGTCTGTCTTCTAGAGAGATTTGTTTTGTACCTATAGAACTACCTACTTGTACGTAAATCCGTAACCTATTCAATGATCTAATGTTTCTTCATATGTATTTTATGAGGTAGACTTATAAAATCGAGGCTTTCAGCAGAGACTCCTACAACCTTATCTTTGTAAAACAAACAATTGAGTCACACACAGTCCGCATTTAGCTGGTACTTATACGTTTTTAATTACGTATCTAATGTAACCAGTAAGGCTTCGCCCAACATTATAGCTTTGCAATAAATCAAAATGTTCAAAAGCCTTTTCAGTATTGAGTTATGTATGAAGGCTTCAAGGTGTTCAGATATGACTTTACGATGAGCTATGTCGATGTTGTATTCGCGACTCTATATTTCCCATGAACACTTGAAGTGTCGTGGCTCACTGTGAGGTAGGTGTAAAGGTCGACGCGGGGTGGTGTGAGGGGGAAGGGAGGGTGCGGTGAGGTACGTCGCGAGGCCGCCCTTGCACGAAGGTGACGCGACAATTAAAGTCGCGCGGTCATTCGCCGCTGGCGCGATGTCAACGATTCCGATCATCCTGCGGCGATAGCGCGACCGGACGCGACGCCCGCGCCGCGCCGCGCCACTAATGCCATGTGCAGGGTTGCCAATACATACTTTCTTTTATTTATACCTATTCATTTATTTATTATTGTAGTAAGGTTAACGATGAGTCAAAATCTGAAGGCTGTGCTGTAAGCGCCACGATTAATTATAAGCAATTGAACAACGCTGATGAAATTAAATTAAAACAGAGGGTGACTTAACGCATTGTGTACCAGGCGCGGTCCTAAGGGGGGGGTCACAGGGGACATGACCCCCCCCAAAATCTAACGTCAAATTGAAAAATCTCAACAATAATAAAAAAAAAATAAAAGGAAATTTCTAGCTATCCCCTAACAGCGATAGATTTATAATTTGCTGATATCTAGTGGTATTTTTATGAACTACGTACGATGGCCAAAAGAACTTGGAAATGACATCTAGTTTATAGTCTGATCCTTAATCCGAGTCACAAATTGACAAGTGCAACTGTCAATTATACCAAAAAGGGTGACCAGCTACAATAGTGATGTTCAGCAATCTATAGATTTAGATGTTTAGTCGAGCCTAATTTTATTAGGTACCTAATAAAAAAAAATTAAATTAAAAATTTAAAAAACCCCCGACTATAAAATTTTTCATAACTATAAAGTTTTGATCAGTGTTTAATTCTTAATGTAACGCAATGGTAGCAACAGGAGGAGCTGATGCTGGAGCCAGGATTTCCAGCACTCCATCCATTCTTCAAAAAAGTAACAGCAGATATGTCGTGTTTGGATTCGTTTTGATCAGTGTTTAATTCGTAATATAATGCAATGTCGACAACAGGAGGAGCTTATAATAATTATTATAATAAACGTTTAAAAACTTTGAAATAAAAATTAAATTAAAAATTTAAAATACCCCCGACTATAAAAAGTAACAAATAAAATAAATAAAATTTTTGTCAACTGAACATCGCATTATATTTAATACAAATTGATAACTTTCATACAAACTTTATTTTGTCGGGGGACCGCTAAGTAGCTAGGTAGGTACGCAAAAATATATACCTATCATAAGTAATCATAATGAGATATCAAAATTAAAAAAAATAATAGAATGCGGTCCCACGACGAAATAAAGTATGCATGAAAGTTATCAATTTGTATTAAATATAATGCGATGTTCAGTTGACAAAAATTTTATTTATTTTATTTGTTACTTTTTATAGTCGGGGGTATTTTAAATTTTTAATTTAATTTTTATTTCAAAGTTTTTAAACGTTTATTATAATAATTATTATAAGCTCCTCCTGTTGTCGACATTGCATTATATTACGAATTAAACACTGATCAAAACGAATCCAAACACGACATATCTGCTGTTACTTTTTTGAAGAATGGATGGAGTGCTGGAAATCCTGGCTCCAGCATCAGCTCCTCCTGTTGCTACCATTGCGTTACATTAAGAATTAAACACTGATCAAAACGAATCCAAACACGACATATCTGCTGTTACTTTTTTGAAGAATGGTTGGAGTGCTGGAAATCCTGGCTCCAGCATTAGCTCCATCTGTTGTCACTATTGCATTATATTACGAATTAAACACTGATCAAAACGAATCCAAACACGATATATCTGCTGTTATATTGGATCTACAACCCTACCACAGCGGATAAAAGAGCTGATAACCTTGAAACGGCTGAACCGATTTGCATATTATATGTCTAAGAACACTCCCAGGAATACCAGCTTTAATTTAAAAAAAACCGCATCCAAATCCGTCCACGCGTTTAGGAGCTACAGTGCCACAGACACACAGACACACAGACACACACACACACAGACAGACATCGACGTCAAACTTATAACACCCCTCTTTTGGCGTCGGGGGTTAAAAAAATAGTAAGTATGCAATAGGTTTTTATTTAATAATAAGATTAGAGGAATATAATAGCATACTTATTAAAATTGCTCACTACAAAATTATTACAAAAGATGGAAAATTTATTAAGAGATTTAGAGAAATTAAAATAAAACATTACAAGTTCTTTTATACATTTTTACACGACTACGGCGAAGCCAAAAGGAAGTGTGTTTGGCAGTCTATGTATGTAAGTATGTATGTTCCACCGTAACTTCTAAAATACTGAACCAATTTTGATGAATGAGGTGTCAAAAGATTCGTAATAGGCGTGTAAAAACATGGTTGAGAGCTAACATGTTAGAAGAGCGATTAACAGGTTTAGCTCTTCTAAACATTCACCCGGAAATAGTACCAGACATCTTAAATATTATCACCCGATTCGCAAATACAAAAAGACGACTTCCATTTGTTTTATAAGTAATGTATAAAATAAAATTGTGTCTTGTGCAATAATGTTTTTTTTATTCCAGATACCTATTTTTTAACCCCCGACGCCAAAAGAGGGGTGTTATAAGTTTGACCCCTCTGTCTGTGTGTCTGTCTGTGTGTTTGTGTGTCTGTGTGTTTGTGTGTCTGTGTGTCTGTCTGTCTGTGGCACTGTAGCTCCCAAACGCGTGGACGGATTTGGATGCGGTTTTTTTTTAATTTAAAGCTGGTATTCCTGGGAGTGTTCTTAGATATATTATATGCAAATCGGTTCAGCCATTTCAAGGTCATCAGCTCTTTTGTCGGCTGTGGTAGGGTTGTAGATCCAATATAACAGCAGATATGTCGTGTTTGGATTCATTTTAATCAGTGTTTAATTTTTAATATGATGCAATGGTGACAATAGGCGAGGAGCTGATGATGGAGTCAGAATTTCCAGCATTCCATCAATTCTTGAATAGTGTAACAGCAGATATGTCGTGTTTGGATTCATTTTTATCAGTGTTTAATTCTTAATATTATGCAATGGTGACAACAAGCGAGGAGCTGATGATGGAGTCAGAATTTCCGGCACTCCATCAATTCTTGAATAATGTAACAGCAGATATGTCGTGTTTGGATTCGTTTTGAACAGTGTTTAATTCTTAATATAATGCAATGTTGACAACAGGAGGAGCTTATAATAATAATAATAAGGGTTTAAAAACTTCAAAATAAAAATTAAATTTAAAATTTAAAAAACCCCCGACCATAAAAAGTAACAAATAAATTAAGTAGTATTTTGTCTACTGAACATCGCTTAATATTTCATACAAATTGACAACTTTCATACAAACTTCATTTTGTCGGGGGACCGCTAAGTAGGCTATAGCTTGGTCTACTAGGTAGGTACGTCTATCATAAATAATCATAATGTGATATCAAAATTTAAAAAATACCTGTGAAATGTTTAAATTGAATCGATAAGTATAATTTAATATATTCGTAAGGAAAATAGAATGCGGTCCCCCGACGAAATGAAGTTTGTATGAAAGTTGTCAATTTGTATGAAATATTAAGCGATGTTCAGTAGACAAAATACTACTTAATTTATTTGTTACTTTTTATGGTCGGGGGTTTTTTAAATTTTTAATTTAATTTTTTTATTAGTGTAGTGAGTGACCCCCTCCAAAATGTCAGGCTACGACCGCGCCTGTTGTGTACTAAATATTATGAAGAATCATCGTTCCAAAAATAGGTAGATAATAGAGTTAGTTCCTTAATTTTTTACCAAAATATACTTAGGAAATAAAATATCCAACCTCAAGGCTAACCTTGGATAAGCTGGAACAACATCGATAAAGACGCCTTTAAGTGCGTTCTAAGGAACACTGTCGATAAAATTTTGTGTTAGATTTCATCGCTCCCAGGTGCGCTGAGGCAATAAACACAAGCCCTAAAACGGCTAAAACCCTAATGTCTGCGGGTTAAATATTATACCGATAACTGAAGCAATTAATCATTCACATTTTTCGAGATATTGATAACGACAACCCTCCGTGCTTCGATTATTTTCAGAAAAGTTTCAAGTGTTTTCGAGATACTCATCTAATATCTGCGGATGCCTATATTTTGTGTCAAGAAGACTAATTCCCATAACCCTGTAGTTACAATAGTTGTGATTTTTAAGTAAAATCATTCGAAACAATCAGTTCAAAAGGTTGCGATAAAGTTTTCCTTATCATTGTTCGAGATATACTATAGATAGTAGCAGATGAACCTAAAATAACTTTACATAAATATCGTTGTCTTTTTTTTGTTTTTGACGAAATACAGCGTTAATTTAAAATTAACCCTTCTAATAATTCAAACCTTTCATGCAATTGGCTGTTAATGATATACAGTTCATGCTTTTAGCACGTCAATGCGACATTATTGTACTGTAATCGATGGGAGAACAAGTGTGAGCAGACGTGACCCGTAATACCGTCCCGCCATTACAGCTTGAACCGCCAACAACCAACCGCTGGCGGGTATCACACTATGAGTAATGAGCATTACCTTCTAAGGTCGCAACTACACTTCAAGTCATTACTCAAACTCGTTGCACGCTTGTAGAGTGCTACAGGGTAGTGTAAACTAACGGATAGTAAAGTTGTTCAATGTTAATCGAGAAGAGACTCCACATAACAAAATGAAAGGTAATCTTCTAAAAAGTTTTAGAGGAAAATCATTTTTGATCCACGTTAAGTTATTTCTTCGACGAGAATTTCGTGTTGACAGTTTAAAAAGTCATTAAAGATAAAGAACTCATACGTCTAAAATACTAACGAGAATTTTATCATATTGGTTATCTAAATAAAACGTGATTCGTATTTTTTACAAGCTTTTATTTAGTTTCACCTGTCCCGTTGTCTGTCGTTCTGTAATCAAATCTTGCAACTTAAATTTGATCCACTTTCCGATTTCCGATTGAGCTGAAATTTTGCATGCTTATGTATATCGCGTGACAATGCAATATTATGGTAACATGGAGCTGATCTGATGATGGAGCTGGAAGGTGGCCATAGGAACTCCGTAATTAAATGATGCAACCCTATCGAGTTTGGGCTCATTAGATTCGTCTTGACAAGTACTTTGATACTGTATGGTAACCAGGGTCTGATGATGGAGCCGGAAGGTGGCCATAGGAACTCCGTAATTAAACGATGCAACCCTATCGAGTTTGGGCTCATTGGATTAGTCTTGACGAGTACTTTGATACTATATGGTAACCAGGGTCTGATGATGGAACTGGAAGGTGGCCATAGGAACTCCGTAATTAAACGATGCAACCCTATCGAGTTTGGGCTCATTGGATTAGTCTTGACGAGTACTTTGATACTATATGGTAACCAGGGTCTGATGATGGAGCCGGAAGGTGGCCATAGGAACTCCGTAATTAAACGATGCAACCCTATCGAGTTTGGGCTCATTGGATTAGTCTTGACGAGTACTTTGATACTATATGGTAACCAGGGTCTGATGATGGAACTGGAAGGTGGCCATAGGAACTCCGTAATTAAACGATGCAACCCTATCGAGTTTGGGCTCATTGGATTAGTCTTGACGAGTACTTTGATACTATATGGTAACCAGGGTCTGATGATGGAACTGGAAGGTGGCCATAGGAACTCCGTAATTAAACGATGCAACCCTATCGAGTTTGGGCTCATTGGATTAGTCTTGACGAGTACTTTGATACTATATGGTAACCAGGGTCTGATGATGAAACTGGAAGGTGGCCATAGGAACTCCGTAATTAAACGATGCAACCCTATCGAGTTTGGGCTCATTGGATTACTCTTGTAGAGTACTTTGATACTATATGGTAACCAGGGTCTGATGATGGAGCCGGAAGGTAGAAATAGGAACTCCGTAATTAAACGACGCAACCCCATCTAGTTTGGGCTCATTGGATTAGTCTTGACGAGTACTTTGATACTATATGGTAACCAGGGTCTGATGTTGGAGCCGGAAGGTGGCCATAGGAACTCCGTAATTAAACGACGCAACCTCAACTACGGACTTCATAACGGAATAACGCTGCTACGCGCTGCGAACTACGTCGTAGTAAATCTCGAATTAAAAATAGAGGTACTAAAAAGTTAAAAATAAAATTAAAGAAAAAAAAACCTTTTTAAAAACAAGCTTTTATTATTTGTTTATAAAATGAACTAAAAAGTTAAAAATAAATTAACTCTAAAAAGAAATATAACACTTTGTAACTTTGTAACTTAACCTTTAACGACAAATAAGCGTCTTCGTCTAGGACAAAATAATTCCATATTGTACAAATTTATTTAATTTTAACACTAAAACTTTTCACCATACATAATTATTCAATCTCGTCCCCCCTCTTTATCATAGTCCCCATTTATAAATGAAAGCGTGTTACATTGTGATAGCCTGAGGAAAATGTTGTGATGTATTAATTAAATACTCATTTTCCTCAAGCTATCACAATGTAACACGCTTTCATTTATAAATGGGGACTGATAAAGAGGGGGGACGAGATTGAATAATTATGTATGGTGAAAAGTTTTAGTGTTAAAATTAAATAAATTTGTACAATATGGAATTATTTTGTCCTAGACGAAGACGCTTATTTGTCGTTAAAGGTTAAGTTACAAAGTTACAAAGTGTTATATTTCTTTTTAGAGTTAATTTATTTTTAACTTTTTAGTTCATTTTATAAACAAATAATAAAAGCTTGTTTTTAAAAAGGTTTTTTTTTCTTTATTTTTAAAGTGCGTGTCAACCCTAGGCGCGCGGTCCGCGCCATGTTGGCCGCTAAATTGCGAAGTGCACGCGCGCCCCAGACGTTAGCGGTTATCGTCCACTACACACACACCGACTATCAGATTCTACCGGCTTATATATTACTTGTGTGCCTTTTAGCTACCTAGCTTGCTAGCACATAGGCCTTATCTACACGTACAATACCGTTAAGTAAAATGTAGTGTGTGGTTTCGGCCACTCCACTTCAGACATAAATGAATTATCGGCAAGCTGCACGCCAACATAGAACATAATTCATACATTTCTGTTTTTGTGTCCTTGTGCAATAAAGAATATTTTTATATAAGTACCTAATGTCTCTCATAATTTAGGCAAAGTCTGATGAAGTTTTAAGAATGCTCTTGAACTGTATTCCAGCATTATGTATGTATGTCTCACGTTTGTTCCGTCAAAGAGCCTGTTTACCATGTTTATGACAAGCTACCGTAACATTTGCGAAATAAACACACTTTTATCATCGCATCACAGATAAACCTCAGTTGCCGTATACAAGAATTTGCCATAAACACCACCACACTTGACGGGTCGCGGGAAAAATATCCGGATGCAAAAACCGCTGGTTTCCGTACAAATCCTGACATGTGGTTACCGCAACCGTTGACGGTCTCTCTTCCCGCTCGCCATTCGCGTGATAATTCCTACCTCCAACAGAAACTTTCTCCGTACTATCTTCAACCGGCCAGTGCCACTATTACAGTAATTGTCAGCCTATAGGTACTCGTAAGTGGTCCGCTAAATACTGTTGTATGTAACTGTCGCGAGTTCGCGGTTAAATAAGCTTGTTTTGTTGCCTATTCGTATTTATAAATACCAACAAACGAGATGCCATCAGAAATTATTTTATGTACCTAAGCAATAAACTTAAGTTTATTTCAAAAACTTTTTATGCCCTCATGATACTCATTTCACAAGAAAAGTCGTTATAAAACACTTGTTGCATAAAAAATATTCACCCAGTGATCAGTATTATTTACTCTTTCAATAAAATAGAGTTTCGCTTCGCGGAAAACGAGTAGCCGCATATTTTCTAGGGCTAAGCCTTGGGTCTATAATTATAAGTCATAGCCCAGGTGCACGGCGTAGGCAAGTATAGAGTAGAAGTAAAGCAAACACTATCGGTAATGTGTCGGTGGTGCCCGTGGGACGGAGAACGGCTGATGAAAGCGGGCGCAGGTGGCAAGTGATGGCGAGCCCATCGATCTCCGGAAAAATACGATAATGCCACATATTGCCTAGCGCCTCGCCGCTGCCGCCGCCGCCGCCGCCGCTCAGGGGATGCGGGTGTGGTGTCGACCCGCGACTTAGATTGAGCTTCCCTGAACTAGCGCTTTTTAAAACATTTTAGGGTTTTGTTTTGAAAGAGATAAATGTTTCATCTGTAAATACGTACACGGAAGCATTTTTAGAAGAAATTATTTCGGAGAAGAAAGTATTTCAGTTATTTTTATAGATTTGCTTGGAATTGAGGCTTCTTCTTTATACTTCATTCCAGTATCGCGTAATTATTCCAACGTAGTAATGGCGGCGGTGACTGCAAAAATATCACGTGCTCGTTGTAGTGATGGTAACGTGGCAAACTAGCCGATCAACCATTATACAACCCCACCCGCCGACCGCCCCCGTGCCTTAGGCTGCTCATCATTAACAAGGAAAATGTTATAGATGATTCCAGGTGGAAACGCTTTGCCAACGACAGCATGCGCCGTAGAAAAGTTTCCACGATACGTATCGTATATAAAACTTTATGCTCGCATACCAGCTGCCTCAATATCAGATAGCTAGCGGGTTAAATTTATCCCGAGCGGAGACTGCAAAAGGCGGGCTCATAAAAAGCGCGGCTCGGTTGATTACAAAGCCGCGCCGGGTTTATGGGCGCGCATCTCGCGTCCTCGCTTCGCCGCCTCGCGCCGCTCCGACGACACGAGGGTAGTTTTTCAGCCGGCGAGCCCCCGACACATAAATAAGTGATCACGGCGCCCCCTCCCGCGCCCGCCGCGCCCCCGCTCGTAAACTAAGCGCAGATAGCGAGAGGACTTAATGGCTGATCGGATTTTGATTAGCGTGGGCCGGCGACGCAACCCCGCTCCCGGAGCCGAATTTGAATAGATAAGTGGGCACCCGAGGACGGCGGCTCGCGACCGTAATTTACATACTTACTGGCTTTCGGCGAACATAGAGGGTGCCAAGTTATGGACGACGCAAAAACGATAAAGTTGAAATAAAGCCCCGGTCATCGATTCGGTCGTTGCGAGTGGTTTTTTACCGAATTCTGTTTGTTATCGCTGCAGGCGAGCCACGTTCCGCGGTCCAATGTCGTTTTTTGTTACGTTTAATCACTGCGCGCCAATCGAGCTCGAGCTGCCTGGATGAAAACCTTATCAACTTAATAGGCATTTTACAAGTTGCGTGGAACGATACCAAATCAAATCACGAGTATACACTACCTATACCTATGTATAAATTGGAGCTCTCGCTGTGACCTAAATACCTAAATGAATGGCAGCAGCAAACCCGCTGTCGGCAATATTCCGAAAAATGTGAAAGAAGGCGGGAGAACCGACGACGTTTGAAGTTGAAAGTTTAACGTTAGCGCATTGCAGCAAAGCAGTAAAAGCGTGAATTTCGCTTAGGGTTATGTCTTCGACCAGGTCGCGTTGGATCCGCAACTTGTCGATATTGACGGGGGTTTGGTCGCAGGATGTGCCGTGAGTGGATGAGACACGAACGGGTCGCACCCACCCTGATTTCTACCTCTGCCAATCTACATAACTACTATATGAACTCTATATAACGTCCATATACTTACAACGTTAAAGAACGCGCACGAATCGTCAGTGATAGTATCGAAATCGTTATAAATTACGTAGAAAATTATTCGTATCTACTTTAAATAAATGAAAATGAATAGAAATTGTTAGATCAAGCTAGAGAGTCGCGACATCATTTGTAAAATAGCCAGTCTAGACCGCTTAACCTGCCACAATATCGTGCAGCATAGAAAAATAGTAAGGTTTGGATGAGAAATCACGTCATACGCCCGTTATTAATAACCTATCCTGATCCGTTTTTTACCAAATCGAGATTGAAAAAACAAAACACAATTGTGTTCTTGACATGTTTTTGATACACAAGTGACAATTGTGTTTTGTTTTTTCAATCTCGATTTGGTAAAAACGGATCAGGGTAGGTTATTAATAACGGGCGATAAAGGTGCCACTAAAATGTAACATAAAACGCTAGACCCAAGCGTAGACCTCGACCCGTCTATCAAAGTCCTGGATTTGACAAATTGTCACCTCTAGCGACCCGTATAACGCACATTTTAAGGAATTACGGGTTAATCCCTAGATTACGAAGCTGCGGCTACTTCAGATAAAGACGTCTAGACCTAACGTGATGGCATTCTAATTAGACTCCGTCTACTTAACGCATAGGCTTTGAATTATGCCAGACAGAATCGTCTAAGCGGCGAAGAACATCACACGTAAACTATACCTAAAACACAAACTTTCTTTTACCATACCTGCAAAATAAGTTAAACCCGAATGAATTCTCATTTTCAGGGTTATTTCAAGTTTTTATCTCACTCTTAATGAATAAGGGTGACCCCAAGCAAATTGAGTGGAGTTTGTATACTATCAAGAAGACTCTAAGAAGAGGCTTCGTCTCTAATATAGTTCCCGTTAAGATCGATGTATTTCCTTAATTAAGTAAGTACCAATAATCAGCCGAATAGAATCTAGCGATATGGCAATCTGCCAATAACGCCATATCTCCCAGAAAACGCATTGGTAAATAATTTATTCGCGTCGTACTCTAATGATGGAATCACGTTATTTTATGGTCTAAAGCGAACGCGTATCATAAGCTTTAGGCGGCTTTGAACATAACGTTTCAAAGAGCCGGACTGGAGATAGAATAAGTAAACATAGAGGAGATATAAAGGACGCTGTAGTGCAGTGTCCGGGCGCTGTTTAAAAGGCCATCAAACCGGCGTCTACATAAAACGAGTCCCATTTTACATTCGGCGCGCTAGGTCCCCCCGTCCCCGGCAATAGCGGACTGGAATTCTGCGCGTAATGAGCAACCGGCCCCCTACCACGGTAACTGCAGAATAGCCGAAATTATAGCCCTCGTAAACCAACTACACACAGATACTGTTACCACATAAAAGTTTCTAATTAACTGAATTTACCTTTGAAATTGCTTAATAACAGCTACTCGTGGATAAGGGTAGATAGCATGATTATACGCCTAGGTCTGTATGTACGAGTATATGTGTAAATCATCAAGATGTTGGAAGTAGTTCTATTTAAACGAGTGATGGTGAAAATTATGGCGAGAGATGGGGAAGGATTTCATGCAGTAGATAACGAATCAATACCTACACGAGTAATAAATATTTTTATTATATTAAAATTGCTTCATGGTAGGGGCCATCGCCGAATCGTCAGCTATTTTCACTCTTGGCACCTCCATGTCAAAGGAAGGTGCGCCATGTCTGCATTGCTCGGGACGACGACGACGCAGCGCATTCGATACTGCTTCACAGCCGGTCGATATTACTCAATGCACGACCAAAAAACAAGGCACTGAGCATTTTCCTTTGGATTCGGCAAATACTTGAACAGATACTGAGAGTTCCTGGTATTTTTAGTTAATTTTAGTTTCGAAATTAGACAGAAATGTTGACTATCAATCGGCTAAATTACTAGATTTTAGTAGACAATTTTATACGTGGTGCTATCGGTGCAGACTTTTTCGTTCAGATAGGTATCTAACTCAGCATAATCAGTCTGGAGATGACTTCTCCACCCTTTCTGTTCTCAAAACATTATAGTATACGTAAGTATATACATTTGAGTAGATAAGAGCAAACACGTATCGCATAGACGCGTTATTTGGGGCCGGGAGCGCGACCTCGCGCAATTTAATTAAGTCGCGGGTGGACGGACGACGTGGAGCGTGCGAGGCAAGGACCCGCCGCCATACAGCCGCCACCATACGTGCGTGTGAGGCAAGGGACTCGCCGACATACAGCCACGACCCGCCATGCTGACGCCAACATGCCACACGCGGATAAGGACACCTAAGTATATAATATAACACCCTATTTCCTCTTGAATTGTTTTTACGTGTTTGCTGCCTATAATTTAACGCATAGATCTATCAAATGAAAACTCATTTAAACCCGCAAAATATAATAACAAGAAGCAGAAATGTACATATCGCTATTACAAGTTTAAGTACCTAAACTATTTATTATAGACTAGACAGTTATACAACTATAATTTATCTATGATAAACCCCAATGAAGTTCCAACGAATTCTAATTGTAAATCTTTAACGACCTCAACTCACAATTTACTTTAACAATTTCCGGTACAGAACTGCTAAGGTATAAAGGTAGAGCGGTGCATTGGATGCATTGAACGCACCAAGTTTACGGCAACGAGAACCAATTACACTGCCGATAATAAAATCAACACTTCCGTAAATTCTCCGACACATTGCATTTCATTCCGAAATGAAACGAATTCCGTTAAAGCGTTTACAGCTTTAACGAATACGAGTGTCACGCAAAAATTCGGGATTTTTGTTAATAAGTTTAATGTAGTTTACATAGAGCTAGTCCTACTTAAATTAAATACAACTATAATAGATTTTTTACTGTGGCATAAGAAAAAAAACCGAAAAATAAAATGGGGGCATGGTCAATAAGACGCAGCCTCCAAAAAAAGTTATGGAAAAATTAAAGTCCACCAAAAGTATGATAACCAATTTTCTTTGTTTGCATTATTTAGGCGATACAGGTAGTAAGATAGACACTAGGTAGATAAACACGAGCCTCGGATGCACATGTCAGAGCATTCCGACGCAAGGAACGCTGAGTGAGCACAGATCAGATATGGTATGCACGAAGGAAGACGACACTCAGCCCTGAAGCGATGTGGGAACCGACTGCATGGATAACTTGCTATGCAGATGCAGGTAGCTCTTGTGCGAACACATACGCACGAGTTTTATACAATTTTAATCGAGGAAAATGAATGCCTTTCTTTTGCTTAGAATTCTTATTGTAGACTCTACCAACTAAAGTAATGTAAGTAAAATCAAATATCAGTTTCCAAATAGTAGCTTAAAAAATACTTAAAAGAAACAAAATCATTAGAAGTTTTCATAACTACTTAAGTATTTGTGTGCGATATGAGTTTAGCTGCGATTTTGAAAAACTTTAGATTTTAAGCAATTGATGTGATTTGAACCTTTGATAACAATATTGTTTAGATATAACTGGAATGTATGAGGCAATTGCTTGCAGAGTCGCGGTTGCAAGGCGCGCTATCTCCCACTCGGACCTATCTCGAGACCCAGACGTCTTTCCCGACTTACGCAACAAAATTTACGCTCAAGCGAGCCGAGGTCCACTAGCACTAACGTTACTCACTCACACCCATGCAATTTGTATGAGCCACTTGGCAAGGGTAAAGGAAACTCCCCCGGCCCCCCCTGCAACTGGACATCGGGCGCGAGAGGGGTTCGAGATGCGCGCGGTCACAGTTCTTGATACGACGAAATGGTATAGTGCGGTATCGGTAGCTGGCTGCCGTAATTTGACCCTCGAGGTGCTGTGTTATATGTGTCGGGTAGATGCAAGTGGGGGCTCTAGATAGGGCGGTCGGTCGAGGCAGTACATTACGGTAGGTATGTAGGAGCGGGCGCCCGCGGCGTGTGGGTGAGACGTTTACGGTCGGATCGCCGCTCGACGACGGTACTGTCGCCATGAGATGAGAGACAGTTGGACGGAACCGCGATACCATCAGTACGGGAAATATTAAACTGTGCACCGCAATGATATTGCGCTTCAAATGAATGCAAATATTTGCGTCTTTTATACTGACGTACCGACCAAGAGATTATTTTTAATTAGAGTTGGATTAAACTTAAGATCGATAAAGAGCCGTGATAGGGGAATGTCTTCGTTTACTAGCTTTTTCATAACCATTAAGAATTCCAGTTTATCCCAGTAAAACAGCTGCGGTGGTCACTCACCGCGCAATACCGCGCGGCGATGGCGAGACGCAGCGCGGTCGGCCCCTCGCGTCGCGCCAATTAATTACGGTGGCCATCTTACCCCGCGCCCCCCGACTCCACCCGACCACACACCCCCCGAGCTGACGGACAATAATTGCCGCCAAATCTCACAAGCCTCTTGCCTACTGGACCTGAACTATTGCGAGTCTACTGACGAATTATGTACATTTATATCGAGAAATCGCTACATTCAGTGAATACGCTACATAATTTTCCTTAAATCACTACTAATAGGGTAGCAGAAAAATCTTGACAAATAGCATTCATCGAGGCTCATCGAACATCCTTTAATACAAAATAAAGTTTAACACAGAATTATTCAGGCCCAAAGCAAACCAATTAACATGACACCTGTGATATCACTTACAACACAAAAAAACTACAAAACTTTTTAGCATTCGCAACTTAAAAGAACAAAAAGAAAAGGGGAGGTGCTGAGAGACGCTTCTGCGAATCTTACCCGCAAGTGTTTATTTGAAACCTGGTTAGTATTAGCGCGCGTACGGTTAAAGTTTCACGTCAAATGTTGTAGGTTAGAACTGCCTTTGCTGCAACCGTAAACAAAAACAGATGTCGCAGAGAATTTGACGTTATTGCTTTAATTGTGACAATCAGCAAATGAATGATGGACGTAAAGACAGACACGATGCTTTATTATAGCAATAAATATTATGAAATTCCTTAACCCGGTACCGCGTTGTAATTTTAACTTCTAAAGCCTAGACTCTTTGCGGTAATCCATACTAATATTATAAATGCGAAAGTAACTCTGTCTGTCTGTCTGTCTGTCTGTCTGTCTGTTACGCTTTCACGCCTAAACTACTGAACCGATTTCAATGAAATTTGGTAGAGAGGTTGTCTAGACCTTGAGAAAGGACATAGGCTATGTTTTGTCGCGAAAAAAGGCTTAAGGGGGTGGTAATAAGGGATGAAAGTTAGTATGGGAGATCGTCATTATTCAAAGATAAAACCATGAAACTTTATATTTAGGCACTTAATACTAAATCCATCCATACTTTCATACTATCCATACTAATATTATTACCTTTATATCCAATATCAAAAAAAAAAAAAAATATTTCTTTTTTTTAATGCGAAAGTAACTCTGTCTGTTACTCTTTCACGCCTAAACGGCTGAACAAATTTTGATGAAATTTGGTATAGTGATAGATGATAACCTAGAAATGGTCATAGGCTATAAATAATCATGCCATCGTTCTTAGGGGGTAGGCAGTAGGTAGATAATAAATTGAGTTAGTGATTTTTAGTCGTTTTTGTTGGGACTTTTGCTCTTTCACGTCTAAACGGCTGAACGGATTTTGATGAAATTTAGTAAGGTAATAGATGGTTACCTAAAAACGGATATAAGATCAAAATGATCACGTCATCGTACTTAGGGGGTAGGAAGTAGGCAGAAAACTGAATTGAGTTAGTGATTTTTTTATGGTTTTTGCTGGGAGTTTTGCTCTATCATGCCTAAACGGCTGAACGGATTTTTATGAAATTTATTAAGATAATAGATGGTTACCTAAAAACGGATATAAGATCAAAATGATCACGTCATCGTACTTAGGGGGTAGGAAGTAGGCAGAAAACTGAATTGAGTTAGTGATTTTTAATCGTTTGTTTTAAAAGTTTACCTCATTAACGTCTGAACGGATTTTTATAAGACTTGGTTAATTTAAAGATAGAATCCTAGGCACGGACACAGGTTACTTTTTACGGCGTGAAAATACCTCATTCCCGCGGAAATCTAGCGTGATCGTGTTAAGAAGCGCATGACGCCATAGCTACTGAAATGATTTTGATGTTTTTTTTTTAAACTGAGTGTTACTAAGACTTCAAGTTAGTATTTAATCACTTTTCTAACTTTGAGGGTAGGTAGGCGCCATAATTTATGGAAATTATGATAAAATTTTGATGCAACTGTCTTTATTTTACTACAGTTTTACTTGGATCGAAACTTAGCGACATTCCATCACACTACTTAACTTATAGGGTAGGAAGGTACCAAAATTCAGACTACTTTTTACTTCGGGAAAATATCTCATTCCCACAGGAACCTATACATAGCTACCTATCTACAATTTTTAAAACTCTGTCTAGAATCACATTACGCCAAAACTATTGATCTGATTTGTATACATCGGGGGTTGGCAGGTAGGTATGTTAGTAGTATTTTAAACCGATTTATATTATTTACTTTTTATATTTACTAAGGAAACCTTCGGAGCTATCCATTATGTGCTTAGGTTGCTTTTGAACAAATTTTGATGTGAAGTTGAGGACCGCGGAACACGATAGAGGGACATTGTTGCAGGGGGACTTACAGCCGGGAGAAAACAAAAAACTTATGCGGACGAAGTCGCGGGTAAAAGCTATTTGTTATAAATATCCAAATGTTAATTTTCAAAATTAGAAGGTTCACAAAATTTCCACAAATGGGTAAAAAATCTACTTTGAAACCTATTTTCGTTGAGAAACATTCAAGAAAAAAGCTCAAACAAGTCTCGTAATTCTTTCAGAAGAAAATATTTCCACAAAATAAGTAGGTATTTCAGATAACTGTTTCTTGAGTCGCTACTTGTGTATTGAAACAGATACAGTTAGCCCGACTTTTACAATGCTGGAGAGTTCAAGAATTACAAATGGTAAAATAGTACTATATTGAGTCCGCAATTAGATATCAATTGATATTTAAATTTTAATTTAAATGTTAATGGCATTAAAGTCTTATTTACAGTCAATTCAAACTGTTTTAATGAAATAATACATAATTATTTCTCTTAAAGGTATATAAAAAGTCTGAAACGATTGACACTTTCGTACATTTAGTGCAAATCTCTACCTTTATTTTTAACTTTCTCGTTAATTATGTACGTACATATCAGTTGTAGTCTGTCTGTCTGTCACAAGGAACGGTGTCGCCTTATAAAAACCGTTGATGCAAAGCTAACCCGATTTCTAAATGCGTAAATTGCGACGCACTGCATTACCCATACCAACTGAATGTGGAAGCTTTCTCGTTGGACGCTCATTCTAACTAGTATGGTTAGCACAATTGGAATATGGCACGACTCTACATCTCTCTCATAAACTAAACATTTAAAACCACAATTTAGTTACAAACTTTTTTTTTAATTATTTGTTATTATGTCATTAATTTTAAAACAAGAAAGGTGAGATCTTTAGCCAGGAATCTGACGTATCTGTTTGTGTATTTTACAAGTCAGGCTCATGTCACTGGACCTCTTTCTATTCTGTTCTGTTTTTCTCTTTGTTATAAATACCTATACTATGCAAATGCATTTTCTCAACACCCTACCAATCATGGCCTTCCCTAGCCATACCCACAACCAATCTACAGAAACTTTGAAAGCGCCTCTCTCTCGATAGTTACAAATGGCACTTATGTAGAGACTGGAGCCGAACGCTTTGCGCGCCAGATGCGGCACGTACCGCGCAGATGCGCCCGCGCAACCGCCGCCCGCAACAGCGCGCGCACGTTAACGCAGCCCGCAGGTCAATCGACGCTCACGCCGCTCCATGTGTGGCCAGCGGCGACTTTTTATGATGGCTGTTATTTAACTATCGTAGCTGGTTTGGTGCAATAGAGCGTTTGAGTACCTAGGTACTCTTTCTTTCCTACCACGATACAAAAAGTATTCAATCTTATCGAGATATTTTTCTATTACCTAAGAAATGGTGATAGCACAATGATAAACCAAAGAATCTAACTAGATAACCCATATGAAACAATGAGGTGTTCACATACAAATCCAACTTCTACTAAATGGACAATATCAATAAATTGAGTCAATAAATAACAATGAAATAGAATCTCTTGTCAATAAAGTTATATGATTAGATGTTAAGAACGCCGCCGTCGTCGCCGAGATGATTTACGGCGCGAATAAACATTCAATCGTGATAAGTAATATCGAGTCGAGAAAAAGACGAGCTTCTATAAAATCTTATAATGACTGTACAGGAGATTGGGAGGAAATACTTAAAGATACAGTTTTACAGTTATTCAACTAAACCTACTTATTTATTTTATGCGGATTCTTACAGATACCTACAGATAGCTTACCTATTTAAGTATTAGCATCTTATTAAAATATACCCTGTAGGTATACTAATTTATGTTATTACCTAATAAGTTAGTCTTTCTATCTATAAAAACATCTCAAGTAAAGCAAAACTGAGAAAGTTTTTTGAAGAAGTTTCCCCGTTAATTTGCTCCTTCAAACTTCGGAGGTAGGTGAATATTTCAAATTCACGCGTTTCTTTTAAAAACATAAAAGAAAACTTCGGCAATTTTCCAGCACCGACGTGATACTAGATAAACACTACATCGCGTTCAAACTTTTGAAGACGAACCGTGTTTTTCTGACTAGTAAAAAATTCTTACAAGACTTGATAAAACCTATTGATAATAGAGCAAGTAAGCAGTTTAACTTCAGATTTACGAAGCATAGTTCCTCCAATAAGGGTGAAAGGTCTAATCAGTTTTCAAGACAAACCAAACAGCTATACGTATGTGTAAACTGGTCTTTAGACACTGCGGCATACAACCGCAGCACAAGACTACCAAAATTAATGCCTAGTAAACAGTTACCGATCTTTGCTGAAACCGCTTCAGAAGTTGTTTAACTAACATGATTCTGTTCAAGCAAGTCCGGCGTTCTACTCCAAGTACTAAGCTAACAGAAATTGGCAAGAGTTGTTACTCCAGTAAGAGTACAAATTTAGAGTGACCATCTCTAGTCTGGGAGCTGGGAGTTAGAAGGCAAAGTCCGGCCGGGTACATATTAATGAGGGCAGGTAGTGGGAGGGCCTCGCTGCCTCACTCTAGCGTTACCATGGCGACGCGACGCGGCCTTCAGCCACTGGCGACGCGCGTTACACAATGAAGGCTGCGATGGCAATCTGGGGCTGGGAAACTTTTCCAAAGTGAAATACGATATACGAGTAGGAAACTTTTTAAGTCTTCCGGTATCAAGGGACTATAAAATTTGCAAGAACGTAAATACTTACTTAATCAATAAACACAAGGGCGAAAACTAAAAGAGATAAAATCAAACCGACATTACTGCTCTCGATTGAGACCATTCATTGATCGTTCACGCAGAATGCAACTAGAACAAAACATTTATACTTAATAATGCTTTCAAAGGCAACAATTTCTCCTGGCAAATATCTGTGTAGCACCCCTATGGTGGCAATAGCCGCGAGGGTGGCGGGCGAGCCACCCACCCGAGTAGGTACCTAAGTAAGAACGTGCCGCGACAAAAACCCGCGCTGACCCTGGTCCAGCTGCCATAAACCGCTACGACAGTAATTACTTCGGCTGGGGATCATATCAGTTGTTCGACATAGTGAGCGATACAGATCTTTTTGAGAGACAATCTTTTCTGAAAACTCATTTTTCTAGATAAACTATCCTCTTATAAGTTACAAAACGAATACGAAAAATTTACTGTACCTAAATGTAAAATTGCGGGTAATATAATTGGCGAGGGCACTGCCTTGCCCTCCGATCTAGCCTGTAAGATGGAAAAGTCTTCTTCTTGGCTAGGCATCATAAGTCATTACTTAATAAAAAGGACCACACTGGGTTTTTAGATTTCACATACCTATACTTTCAGCATTTCTGCGTGCCTACAAAGAAGATCATAATAATAAACTTTCCTATTTTACTTTAACGGCGTTTTGCTGAAGAGTGATCTGATTCAAAAGAACCTCTTCCAGATCTAGTATTTAATAGTCTGCCAGAGTTGGCCTCGCCTTTACATCACTAAAGTAATGGCGCTCATAGGAACAAACGCCGTCTGCGACGAATTCTAATTCTAAATGAAACAAATTTCTTTAAGCTTTTTATCAACAAGATTTTAGTACTTAAATAAAAGCGATTTTTCATGAAACAAATACCTACCCATGAAAGGATGTATTTGAAACAAGGTAACAAAGGTATTTTGTTTCGGTTAAAAAATTGCTTATAATATACTTATAGGTACAATCAGGTACAAATCATATTGTCTGTCAGCCGACCAATCACGAAAATTAACAATACAATAAACCAACGAGATAGACATAAAACAAGATCAAATAACCAATATGCAATATCAGTTAAATGAAACATCCATTAACTATCGTGAAATATTGAAATTCACAGATAAACTGATGCCGACTCGGGACTCCATTTAGCAAATACAAACTGCCATTAACAAACTTGCAAAGAGTCCAACAGGTGGCTCCATTCGTTTCAATATCTGCAAAACTTTCCGACTCAACTCAATAAATCGACCAATTTCATTTGAGCCCCGACAAGGCGGATATAACTTATGATTCTTGAAGGATTTGAAGCCGCTGGAACTGCCATGAAGCTGTTACAGAAAAAGACGGTTCAATTTATAGTGGATTTTCTTTGCCCTGGTTGTTATTATCATTGCCCTTGACATCTGAAACAATTTGAACTCTAAAACGTTGTAATAAGGGTAAGTTTGTCGCTTTTGTGTAAACAATTGTTGTGTTTGAGCATTCAGCAGTTTCTGTAGACGTTTTGTTGGGCGTGTGTTAGTGCCGTTACCCGGTTGTTAGGATCAGCTGCTTTTTGTTTACATCTATTAAGTGCTATTAATTCAAAATGTTTTGCTGTAAGTTTGCGGGTATCATCTCTTTGGACACTGTACTGTGTGCCTTAATTAAGCGAACAATGGACTATCATAATGTTACTGAACTGTGCGTTCACTGAATCACTTTATAGGACTTTGATATCGGCCGAAATATTCGTGTTACCATCTACGGAACAGGGCTTAGTCACAAATTCACAATAGATTTCATAATTAATAAAAAAACAACTACTTATATTCACTTATGCCTCGGATAGATAATGAAATGCTTTGATAGATATTAATAGTATTGATAGATATATCGAAAACTGAACACTTGCACCAACTTTCTCAATTTTCCCACAACAACTCCTTTTTTATTTTGTTTCTGTCTGTGAAAACCTGTAATTGGCTCGTTTGTTAATTTATAATTTTCTTAGAAAAGAAAATTTATGTAATTTTCACAAAATTCGTCGCACGAAGAAACAAACTAGATTAACATGAAGAACCTCGTATTGCTTAAGTACCTACCTACCTCTCTACGAAGAAAAGTATAAAATTACCAGGGCCGTACTAAAACCCACGCGGCAATTTCGAATGCCCGCCGCGTCGCGCCGTGTTGTCGCCCGTGAGTCACAATAATCACCATCGGAACACAATGCACGATATGCGCGCGCGCTACCGATGGCGACGCGTGGGGCGAGCGCACGGTGCGAGCGGATGAGATCGAGGAACCGGGAAAATTTGTTCTGTTTGACATATTAGGAAATATAAGAACTGAAACGACACGATTTAGCCAGTTTCTCAGAAGCCAAACATAATCCATGATCTATAACGAAATGTATGCTGAAACAGAAAACGTAACTCGCTGTCACATATTATTTTCCTTTCGAGCCAAGTTCTATGTATTTTTTTTGGTTTTCATTAAAGTTACTTTGAGAAAAATTATAAAAAGATAGTTCACCCGCTTTTACTCGTTACCATACCCTCGTCCCAAGGATCGGCGCACCCGCCCGCGACCCGCGGCCCGCGTGTCCGATAAAAATGTTGCGCAGCTGCACGCGGCCCTGCATTTATTGAGTTGCAGTTGTGATAAACGCAGCAACCCACTCCAATAGCTTCATTGCACTGCGCTGCAATGTGCAATGACAAATAGTCCACAGATTACTCAAACCGGCCCGCCATTGTGTCTCTTGTACGCCAAATCACAGTAAGCGAATTGAAAACGCTACTTTTTGGATAAGATGAGATCAAAGGGTTCCTGGGAGCCGTAAAAAGTTTCGGATTTATCAAAGGTGCCTTTCGAGACCATTAACAATTGCAAAAATATTTGCAAAATCGGTTGCGACATGATGTATGATCTCTTTTTTTTGAGATAGAGATTTTTGAGAATCGATCTATCTACCTAGCAACAGATAAACGGGAGTCAGAAACCGATTCTCCGACCTCGCCTCGAATTAATAAATATTTCCTGTAAAAGCAATCTCTAAAAAAAGTTACCACTACTAGTTATTTTAAACTTTATTTAAAACTACCTAACCACCATTTATTTCTTTAAGATAACCATTTCGCAGATAACGATTTAGCGAGAAATCTTCAAACCATACAGGAAAGTAGAGCTAACAGTGTCGTCGCTGAGTCACAAGTTCGGCGGTCTCACGCACGTCCCTCCCACGCGGGTGCTACTCCGCCATACTGCGCGGCCCTCGGACCCTTCCGCTCCCACCCATTGTCACGCTTAATTACCCAGTTCCTGAAACTATTGACAACCATAAATAAGGGATGGATGTGTCGCTCTACGAACATCACGGGAGGCGCATAGCGGGAGTCAAAAACATTTTTTTTCCATCGTACAAAATATTTTGTGCGCAAGGACGATGTTACGGTTAATATTATCTGTTAGAACTTACAATATTCAAGTTTCATAGTAATGATGATCAAAATTATAGTTATTATTACATATTCGTAGAAATACGGCAAAATCTGCTAACTAAATAAAGTATAGGTAATGCATGAATTCGATAGAGCGTAAATAAATTCAATTTCCACTAAACCAATAAAGTGACTTTTGGGAAATATGAATTAATTATCTACCTGTTGACGATCCCATCAATAAATAAAGTCCAGCAAAATTATTTACTTTCAGATTTTAATCAAAATTCACAATATAAATCAGAGCATGTTTGTGGAAATATCAAAATTTGAATTCATTTGTATTACACGTCATAATTACTTATGTGGTTTTAATAACCCGTTTTGGGAACATAATAATAAGCCAGGTATAGGTGATTAAATAATATAGTGGGTAGGTAACTATCGAGCACCATACGGCTTAGTTAACTAACAATTTCCGCTGTTGAGCCAAATCTCCGGGAGCCGGGAGCGAGGCAAGGAACTTCTCGGAATCGCCTTCAGCTTGAGTCGACACGACGACGACACGGTTTGCGGGAAACGCTGACAAAGACGTAGCGCTACCTTGCATTTGTACCTACTTTAATTCTATGTGGTGAATCCAATCCGATTCGTGGAACATAGGGTCTGTCTTTTGATTAAAAATTCTAATTACCCGTCCTTGCAGAAATAAAGCACATGCAAGTTTCGAGTGAATATCTCCGTCAAAGAACCATTAAGAAAGTTCGCACCTATTTGCGCCATCGCATCGCAGCGAGAACGCGCCGCGTTTAATGCCGGTGCCAGCGCGACAAGCCAAACTGGCACACGTGGAGAGAGGGACATAAAATAAAACTCCCAAACTTATTGTCCAAGAGATGCCAGTTACCCCTGTACCACCGTACTTCCGATCTACCTACATCGCACGTTTATCGAATTGGGTGACGTACACGAAACTTTTCAACTAAGCCCTGATTCTAGAAACAACACAACACAAGCAATGTACTGAATCCCCGGAGTAAACACCGCGTCGAACTTTGAAAAGTGCATTGATGCTTCACCCACGCGGAACTCAAAGTTTACGAGACATAATACTCTTCTAAAGTTTATACCCTCCAAGACAATTAACCGCTACATTACGAGCATTGACAGAGCTATGGGTAAACGCCGGCTTTTCAACGACGACGGGCAATTTCCGCGAACCTCGTGGAATTAACATCCAAAGAAAATTAGGTATTCATTTCCTGAGCAGCAAACTATTGCAACAGGGACGTGACGAGTATGGACGCCACGTCGCTGTTATCGTCACGTCTTTATCGATGTGATTCGAATAATTCATGTTGTAATGTTGTTCCACTTAGTTTTTGAGGAAGATATACAAAACTATTATGACTATTATGTCTGAAAGACACACAACTTCCTTCTTTCCACTTCTTATAAATTAAGACGACGACAATAGAATAGCAACTACGTAAAGAAAAAATCTGAAGCCGAATTTTACCAATTTTTGTTTTGTTAAATTCTTGAGAAATTGAGAATGCATACAGCAGCTTATTATGACAATTACAAAATGAGTATTGAATTTATGTTCCATTATTAAGGTTCGCTTTAGTTAAATGGCTTCAAACCCAACCATGTTAGGGTTGCAAGTCGTTAGTTAATTAATCAGAAAATTCCGAGAATTTTACCTCATTACAGCAGTTAGAGCAATCATTATTGATTCATGCACAATTTGTGATATCACAGAATACCGTTAGGTGTAAACTGGAATATTGCACCCAAACAGACTACCTGAAAAGGAAACCAGACTTTAGGTCTGTTTTCTTTTTCTTGTCATCTTTTAGGGCACCGATTATAATGAATCGGTTTGAATCAAAGCAAACCTACACGGCACTAGATTTGCGAATCATGATACAGGAAGAGACAAAAATGTTTGAGATCATCGCCGATCATAATATTCTCTTAAATTCATTCACTTAAACTCACAATACACTTACGTAATACGGAAGTCGAGCTACCTTCAAGTAATGCCAAAACGGCACTAAAATAACAGAGCCAGTTCAAAACCAGCTGCTCCTTGCATAGAAGGGAGAAAATAGCTATTATCTTTGGCAGTGTTAAGTTGGATACACACGCAGTGGGCAGTGGGCGTAGTGGGCAGGCTACAGGCGGCAAAAATAAAGGAGTCGGTGATCGATCGCGCTATATCCGCGGCGATGACGCAACTCCAGTGTACACTCGAGATGAATAGCTGCAGGCTGCAGAAACCGATGCTTTTTGTTTGCACCGGAGCGCGGATAGTAAGTGAATCACTGCGCTAACTTTCTTTTTGCGACAGCTAAGTGCGGACGTATCCGTCTGGAGTGTTCGTTTACGTTGTTGGCAGTTTCATGTAGTTTATCAAAATTATGATATGTTTTTCTGAAAGCAAGTCGTCGTCGTCGTCTAGTGTACCTAACTAGCTAGCTATTCACCTAATAAATAAGTGACGGTATCGCGGTGACCTCGCGTCGACGCGCATCGTGTTGCAGCGCGTGCAGCCGCGAGCGCCGCCTCTCCCCCCGCTGCGCATGCACCGATTGCCCGTGCCGCCGCCGTCCGCGAGGTCACCGTGCCCGCGACGCTTACTGGCCAACCTGATAGAGCTGCTACTAAATTGATCTTATACTATATTATACGTAGGTACCTATGTATAGTAAGTTTTTAATGAAAACACATCTACTACAAGATAGTAAGCACGGTATCTAGAGTAATTCATTAACCTAGATTTACCCAAGTAAATGTACAGTACAAGTACAATGACTAGAAAAGGATGGAATGAAGAAGATAGGTACTAAAAGGTAGCCCGAGGATAATCGAATGGGTTGTGTTTTCGCACGGTTCTGCTGCCGAAAATGCATCGCAAATGGGCAATGGAATAAATAAGTTATGCATCTTAAATAAAGTAATGAAATAAAGGCTTCAAAATAATGACGACGTAACGACTTACGTTATCTGCTTTCTCAAGTAAATACAATTTATTCGATAGATGTCGTGACTCTACCTTCCTATTTGACCGAATCGTCAACGCAGCTCTACCTTGGCACGCACGCGCCCCCCGCGTGTCGTGACGCGGCGCGGATCGGCGCCCGCGCACTGCCGCCTGTCTGCCCGATTAACGTGCACTTCCCAACTTTCACAGCCGAACTCCTCATTATGACATCTATAATAGCTGTCTATTGAGTATATTTTCTTTGGTAGAAAAAAACGTACTGAAATGTGTTTGCCAGCAAATGGAAATATAATTAAAATTTAGTTATTATTTAACAACATTACAGATTCTTGGAGTGACAATGTCTAGAGGTAAAAACCCTGCAGTTCGATAAATAAAACTTAAATACTTATATTCAAATAGACACCCAATAGCACTTGCATGTAACATAACAATATATGTATTTATTTATCCTGTTTACGATAATATCAGGTGACAAGATAATTTATTTTTTAATGCTTATGTTTATCGTCAAGTTTTACAACCATATGAAACAATGCTTATAAAATACTAATTTATGCTTAGTAGTTTCGTAGGTACTATATTTATTATTTTTATGATCAATATTAATTTTAACTAGATCGTCAACTTCAACCTTCGTACACTCGATCTTACTTCTCTTATCTAAAATAGGAAAATCTGAACATTCAGTAGATACAAATTAAGAAACTACGAATGAGTAGTTACATTCAATTTTTAAATACCTACAATACATTGCAAACATTCATTTGAGTGGTTTTATGAATTCTTCTATACATTACGTATTAAGAGTAGAGCGTTACAATTGTTACAAATATCTTAATTTTTTTGATATAAGTACACGTGTCAAAGCTGAAGCGAAATAGTCCGACGTAAATTGTTGGATACTTTGTCGGACTCAACTTGAACATAGTTAATAGATTTCACGAGAAAAGCGAGCTCAATCTAGTACAAGATGGGAATTAATTTCGTCTCTCGCTCTACCTACACGAGAAACTGCGGGCATCACTACTCGTATGTACGAGTAGGTAGGTATATAACGTCTGCGTCACGTTACACATAAGGACTATGTATATGACCGTTTCACATGAGAGCATTGTCCTCGCGTTCCACATGAGAGTGCCTCGAGGCAATTAGCGGGGCACCGGAAAGGCGAGACCGAGGCGCGAGTCCGTGGACAAGGCGTCCCTGGGGCCGGCCTGGCCTATTAATAGTCCGGGTAATCAATATTCGCCGTGCAGGCCAACCCTCACCCGCATCGCGCTTCCTGGAAACGACGCACAGGGCCGCATCTCGGTGATACCATTACAAAAGCTCTCGCGTACAAACACAAAGGCATGGCGCCGACGCGATCGACGTGATGGGTTTCAAAGTGACGCTATTATATTATAGGTACCTACTTCAAGTCTTCGCCTATATAATCTTTACTCAAGTTGCGTTTCATACATAGTGATATAGTGAAAATAGCTCTTTTCTCTTGATTTTCAAAGTAAAAAACAAAATATGACTAAACAAGTGATTGCAAACGAAACTTATGTAAATGTAAACAGTAGTAGGTATATTTATTATCCCACGCAAAAGCGCGGCTTTCGCAACCTACTTGTATGGAGTTGAGTGGTGAGGCTAAAGTCGGTCCTGTGTCGCGGCAATCCTGGGACAGCGGCCCCCGGCGGCGCTGCGCCTCCATAAATCTCGTGGAGGCCGCTCAGATCCGCCATTCCGCCGCTTCCTTTGTTTTTTTTTTGGCGGTGGTAATAAGATCGCGAACGTCAACGTCAGGTAGACTGGGAGCGCAGGGGGCAGCCGCGCGTGAAATACATGCGCGTCTATTGACCGCGGCACCGCGCAGATGTCGCGATTACAAACAGGATGGGACCACGGACCGACATTCAAAGCTACACGCGCATCGTTAAACCGAAGGGTTACGTAATAATAGCCTTGTATTGCAGTTGCAAGCAGGAGAACATACGAGCAGGCGTCATTAAAACCCCGAGACATCTGTAATAGTAAAATAGGTAACTACTAACTAAGTACTTATCTTATCATTAACATATCAATTAACTCACTCCTTCATATCAATCATAACCCGTCGACTCATTAAGCCGTCTCTATAATCACCTCGTACTTCAATGATTCTGAAAGCACTCGATTCGTCCGCGCTTCGCGAGTCATGCCGAGCGATGGCGACGACGCGTGAGTCAGGGCCGTTGGCGGTCAGCGGCGGCGGACGGTCGGCGCGGGCGCAGCGGAAATAATTAGCCGAGGAGATAATCGGCAAAGTGAAGCGGTCGTTAGACCGCGGCTTTCGCAACGTGACACACAAAGGTGTCTCTGGTTAAACCACAACTTAGGAACGTAATTGTATAAAGCTAGAAATGTCCAGCCAGATGAGAGATGTGAGACAGGTACCTACCAAACAACATTCTACGTACGAGACTGGATAAATTGCTGGACCTAAACAAGAACATTCCAAAACACTTTTAATTTATTTTAGACTAAAGAATCCAACTCCAGAAACCATACGTTTTCACAATTCACATTATTACCTCGTCCACTATTTTATTGAACGAAAAAACATTGCTTAGTTATTTCAAACAACCTAAAAACTTTTTTGACACAAATTCCTCGGAAAAAGTTATTGAGTTCCCAGCATCGATACCAAACCCATCGCTATTAGTTTAACACGCTGTATATCACAAGGCAAACTAGCGTGATAAGAGATCATGGACACAGAGCAGCGATAGTGCACATAGCTGATAGCTGCACCAATTACGTAATCAATGCAGCTTCACTACACTACGTAGGTAGGTACATGTTATACACACTTAGCTAATGGCCGCATACTTGTATGTAGTACATCTTTTGATAAATATTTTAATAGTTTAATCGATAGGTATTTTGAGGTGATATTTCGAGGTAAGACTGAGGGGTGACAGCTACAACTTCACAATATCAACAGGAAGCTTTCATGAAGATATTAATTTCACTCGCCGAAAGCGAACTTTAGTTTTGTAACAATGAAATAGTTCACCGTACATACAAACGGGTTGAAGGGACAATGACGCGACGTCCATCAAATAAGAAGAAATGTAGAGCTGTTGTATTGTTACGAATAGGGTCCCAATTAACTAGGAAGTCCCACGTCAAGGCGTTATGAGATCAAATTGTTTATGAGTTTTTTTTGGTCGCGAACTAAGTAGCAACCCTTCGCGCTTTCCCACGAATATTCTCGACCACCTATTGTAAGTAGCTAGGCTTATCGCAGACAAGATCGCGGCTCACTAAATAAAATTGTCCAGAATATAAGACAAAGTGCATACGAAGAATTGTATTTAACGATTCGAAAATTGGCATTGATTCTTAAAACTAGCATGTATGGAAATTAAACCCAATCAAACCAAAACCTAAGTCAAATCTTCAAAAAATCTAATGACTGGCTAAACTGTCTATTTCGTTCTTGTTTGTGAAATTTGGCCAAGCGATAGCTTGAACCAATCTGAATGAAAAAGACTATAAGTACTTTTAACAAATAAATTAGGTGAGACGCTTCGGATTATTTATCAAAAGTCTGTGTCACACCTAGGTTTGTGTGCGTGCAGCTGTATACAGCGCGACGGTGGCGGCGTCTTCACGTCGCGAGCAAAAAACCGTCGCCATCGCGCCACCCTTCCGATAAGGCACGTTCACTACCTCTGAGCAATACCAATCACCACAATACGTCGCAACATGCTTATCTACCCGCTGATTAGTGATCGCTTGCCGTCTACGTCTGCCTATAATACCAAAATGGTGATCGTTCTACTGAGATCATCAACCATTTCCGATATGTAGAGAATGTGCATTACGGACTATTAAAATAAGTGCACCCCGGAAGTTTTTCCGACGATTTGAAATAAGAATTCATACTAATTTCTTCATTTTCAATACAGATAGAGAATAAAATACATTTAGTACGTTCATGTGCCAATATGTTCAACGTTCAAGTGTCTATTTATTTCCAATAAACACTATAACTAAAGCTGACAGTATGGAAAGACCACTTAGCGCCACATGCCATCATGCATGCCTTCGCCCGAAGCTCGCCATTCAATACTTTTTAGAGTCAGCGAATATGCGCCCCACCGATCATATGCCAGTTTCTTTTGCCTTGCAGTCTTTTGTGCAGTCAATCAAAGATTCCACTCAACATTCCCACTCGGTGCCAAATGTAACAAGGCGTTTTTGCTAAGTTTTCCTTAATATAGCAGTTCTTGGACTAGGACTAGCTAGTCATTGGCGGTGAGCCGATGTGGTTTACTTATTCTGTGCAAGCTTGGTGTTGATTAACGCACGAGCTGAGCAATGCTGGTGGAATGCAGTATATTAACTCTGTACAATTGACTGCAGGTAAATGAAGCGTCGTCGTCAAGGATTTACGAATAGAGCGTCAACTTCCTGGAACAGCGGAGGGTTTTTGTGCCGTATCCATATCGCGGTGCGGCTCAAACGCGAAGGTTTTTACGTAACCGGCGGCGGCGGCGGCGCGGCGGCGCGGGGCTGCGAGGCGCGGCGGCGGGTAAATTATCACGGACGTGCCGCGCGGGCGGATAGCTCGCACCATGAGCTCACATTTACATTTGGTACGCATTTTATGGTCGCCGTCGCCGACCGATCGCCGCCTCCGCGCCGCCGCCATTAGCGACAGATACACGCACACCGCGAATGGCGCGACTCGAAGGGGCACGCCGAAAATTGCTGCCATCAATCGTCAAGCGGTGGATATTCATATACGTACCGAGATACGCGAACTGATAGATGTATGCTTTTAAATTGCAAATGGTGGACAAACATGTTTTCCGCAATTTAGATAAGAATGAGACTTTATGTCGCCTTTAGAACGTTTCCAACGCTCAGATTAGTTTTGTTGATTCATTCTGTCGAGAATGGAAGCGGGTTATTTGAAATGTTGTGTGCGTGGGTCTGTAAGCTAGCTGCATAATTGTTGGGGTAATTGGTGTGCCGCGGGGCGGGCGCGTCCACCGGGCTCGCGGCACGTACCTGCTCCTCATTATCCCTCTACCTGAGCCGCGGCCGTGCACACTCTTGTCATGTGACTCGTATTGCTTAGGGCTGCAAGTAACCTAACACGGCACGTACTTATTTATACGTGGATTAGCTAATAGCGGCTTGTAGGTGTATCTTTGCTTGGTATAAATCGTGACACTCACTGGCAACTGCAGTAGAGTATATTTTTAGATCAGACTACATATAAACAGAAATCAAGCCAAATATTTAATTACTTAATGAAAGACCTAACAAACAGATCATCTGGATAAGTTTAATATCAAGCATCATCTTAACTGAAGTTAACAGAAAGCACCAGAAAGTTAATTAAGCGAGATCAATGTCAAGACAGCCAGCCCTACAGCCGCGCCCAATACCCGAGTTTTTTTACGCGACGCACCGTCGACGACGACGGCAATTTAGTGTTGTAATTCCGCGAGGATCGGGCGCAAAGGCGGTTTCCGCGTGTTTATGTCCGCTCGTAAAAACGTGACGAAAAACATGGAGACCAAAGTAGGGGTGGTCAACTTCCAACGGCGGATGGGAAACAAACCTGTGCGGTTACGACCGACGACTGGTTGAAACTGAAACTAATTAAAATCTACGAGTAAGCCTATTAAACCGGTTACGACCACTTTATTACCGATTTCTAAGCATTTCGCTCTGGACGATATGAACACCTTACAACGATCTTATAATGTGCTCATCTATAGCCTTCCAAAGTAGTGTAAGGGCAGTTCCTTCCGCCCGCATCGCACGAGCGCTCCTTTGACCGTACCTCGTGGAAAGGAAGGGAGTGCGTTCGATTCCCCTCGTTCCGCTCGTGATGATAATAAATCGCTCGCTCGCGGTGAAATATAGAGGGTGCCGAGTGCTCGCGGACCGCAACGGTCACCAGGCAAAATGAATTCAGCATTATCAGCAGGTATCCACTGGCTATTGATGACATGCTAAGTTGAATATATGCTTGATAAAATAACAAAAACTAAAATACCTCATCATATAAACTTTCTTTTGATAGATAAGTACTAGTTATACATATTATAATGTTTACAATCATTCAGTACAGGCAACGAAATAATACGGTTGCTTATGTCCAGTTTTGTGATGCTATGATGGGGCACACGATTCGACACGCATGCGCGCGATGCGTGCGCGTGAAAGCTCCGCGCTGTTCACCGCAGGCGATGACACCGGCCATTGTGCGCCCGCGCCGCCGACGCCGCGCGTTGGCGCTTTCCGGGAAATGTTGACTGGCCCAGATGTAGCCTCTCCCATTATTACTTCGTTTAGGATACTGTCGCTACAATACCGAGAATCGAATTGGTTGTGATTGTGAATGTTATTTCATTTCATATTTAGCATGGTACACGGCAAACCATATATCTGACGTCTTTCTAAGTTAGCCAGGGAATTCAGATAACTGGAGTTACTGTTGCTGTCCGGATGTAGAAGCAGTTAAAGCTAGAAAATTATTCACAAAGTGGCTGAAGGCAAAAGAAAGTTCCAACTATAGGACGTTATTTATTACTTAATCAGTAGAACTCCTAACTAAACTAAGGTTTATTAGTCATTAGCCTTTGCTGTAAAACGATAAAATAATCAGAGATACTTTATTTTCATTTTAATAAACCTAAAGCTTTTATTTGCTAGTCATATGAATAATTTACATTTACGAGTAATTATTATAAAGCTTGCTTGAAACCAAATACTCTAAAATTTCCTGAATAAACAAGGAATTAAACGTTTGCCGTCATGAAAGTTTCATACTATCGTTTAGTCCTTTGCAGATAAAACCTTCCTCTGTTATGTCAATTATTACGTTACGACTATCAACAATCATAGTCAAGTGCTCCCAACATCACTAAATCTAGCTCCTATTTTGTCTCTATTGACAATTAATATACAATTTAACCGTCAGTTTATCAAGAGAACTCTAAACAACCGACGCAATCCATACACCGACGAGGTATGAGGGTACGTGGATGCAGGAAAGACAAAACAAAAGCTCGTAAAGCGTTTAATTAGTACCGACGAGTCTCGTAGGTTCCCCATGGAGTTTGGGAAATATAGGTTTATTAGAACAACATTGGTAAAAGAAGTGATTTGATTAGCAGTGGGTAACGCAGTTTTTACCCACTGCTAATCAAAGAATTACAATTACAATTGAGACAGAGAATTACAATTGAAAAATATCTATTTTGCGGTTTCGCATGATATTGTGGTAATTTATTTCAATTCTGGTATTCAGGAGAAGTCTTTATACCCAGTGGTATCTCTAATATCTCTATCCTCTAAACAGAAAAAAATATACAGATCCAGCAAGCTTACTTGCTCTTTTATACTTTTTGCACTTCTACCAATCACAATGTATTAATAGAATAAGGTTTTTTTAATGTATTGCTCTCAAAATTTTTAATCAAAACGACCATTTTATAAACCTCAGCTCCAACTCCATCCATCAGTGAATTAACATTTATTTATAAAACCGTGGTGAGCCTACACCGCGCCCTCGCAACAGGTTCTGTTTGAAATTCGCACGCAAATTCACGACTCTATATAACCTGCGTTTAAGCACATAACACGTGTAATATACGGGTATAGGAGAGAGGGGAATATTGTTTAGTAGATTTTGTATTTTACTTGAAATCCGGGGTTATATTGAATATCAGAAGAAGCAAGGTCGTCAAATTAAGTCTCTAATATTAGGTAAAGTTGTTTATTTATAAGTTGTGGTACTAAAAATAAGCATTACTACATGGACGTAAAATATGTTTCATATAAATAAACGATTATGTATTGTATTGTATGTGAAAATGTAACATATTACTTGCACTAATTATGTATTATAACAACCCTAATTAGTTAGAGGATTAAGGCGGCGCTAGGTGACAATGTTCGGGATACAGTTAATACGTCAAGAGAAAACTTAGATGGCGGCACATATATCCTGAAACGCGCTATAGAGGTGTACACTCGTTTTGGTTACCCCCGAAACCATATTTTGTTTTGATTGATGAGTCTTGCTTGATCGAGTTTGTATCGAGACTTAGGGAATAATACACTGCATTGGAATGTGCTTCCACCTGGTGGGACGCATCTCCATGAACGTATATTACTTCTCGCCCTCAGTTGTTAATTAGGTTAACTTTTGCAATAAACGCTCGTATAAAGTTCGATCGTGTTTCTTTTAGCGGCAACGCCGTTATAGTATTACATTACTCCTATCTAATAATTAACTAATTCAAAAACAGAATAGATATTTAACAATAAATAATAACTTAGTACTTACATAAAATATATCAACATAAAATATATTAACATAAAATATGTACCGAGGTATATAAAAATTCCTACTGGTTTTCCCTTTAGGTAATGTTGCGTGAAGTTAGAGCATTATACATGATTACTATACGTATGTATGAGCTACATGAAAGTAATTAATGCAAAGTTAATTTTGATAAATTGACATTATTTTGAAAGTACTTAATACAAATTCTTAGCATTGTGATGAGAGTCTTCGAACTTTAAATGATTACGAGCAGTTATATTATATGAACTTTACCACAGAACAGAATATCAATTGACTTTACAACGATTAAACGATAACAGAATTGGATAAAATTTGACACATCTTATACTTAGTAGCGTACTTTACGGTAAAATGGTAATGAACTAGCTACAATAATACAAAACCTTCAATGATAGAGACCAGAATAATGACATTTTCATTATATGAACTTGTATGGTAGTTGGTAGCAAAAAATGTTCCATTTTAAAGACTCTATTATTAACAACAAAATATACGCAGCCGTTACACCATGAAATGTTTTGTTCTAATTTATTGACAAAAAGTATTCTTGGGCCGTAACTATCCCGCGCCTAAACTGACCCTTCCTTACAAATTCTATTGTTTGTTACCAATTCACTTACAATTGCTTAGAAAATGTACAAAAAGTGTTTGTAAAACTTACAATAGTGCATCACGACCGCAGTTACTTTTGTAGAGCGACATTTCAAGTTTTAAAGCTTGAGAACACTTAGGTATGTTTCGAAAATATGAATACAGCAATTAAATTATATGTCAATTAATGTATATGTCAATTAATTTAAATGTTTCTCATCTAAAACTAATTATGGACGAAATGCACAAGTACGAGTATTAAACCATTTTAAAGTGCTGTTCTTCACGGCTTTTTCAGCAGATTATAATTACATGAAAACAATGGAATGGTAAGTATTATCAGAAGTATAGGAGTAGTTACTAGTGACGTAAGCATGGCAATAACAGAAACCACAAACTACACACATAACTAGATTGGCTAAAGGAAATGACGTAGGTATGGAGAGATTCCTTTATTTATTTCTGTCGTAATTATTATCAGTTTAGAAGATGTGTTTGTTACAATTTTATTTTCATGGTAAAGATGAAAACATTTTTTTAAATTTTTAAATATAGAAGTAAAATTCTCTACAATAATATTAAATACACACCTACTGTTCAACGTTCGCGATCAAAATTGTCTTTAAGATTGACATCTGTAGCCGTGGACTAGTTGGCGGTAGACCTTCGCCTTATTGCGCTAGTAATAAGGTTGAAATTGTCGCAGGTGGTGGTGAAGGTTATAGGGTTGGGCGTTATCTATGCGTCAGACGAGTGGCCTCGGTTTGTCGCGTCCGCGGCGGCACGGGTTGCTCTTATGCACACTCAATGCAACTAAATTAACAAAAACAATAAAAATACATACTATTAAAACAAGGTAGACACCTATGGTCCTTAAATCTCCTAAGAATAGAAAATAGAAAAGTAAATAAGTATCTGTCCGAACTATTGACCGAAAAAGGAGAGCGCCAAATACGACATTATACTATTTTACTTCACAAACCTGGCATCTTTCCAACTCTAATAGACAACCACTCAAGGTCGAACAACGAGGAAAGCTTCCTGTGAGGAAATAGCTAGATGTAAAATAAATAATCGAGCGAAATGGAGAATAAGCCTTCGCGGCACAGAGCGCGGCCCTGTTGCACTCGCGTGTCATGATAACAATTACACTGAAAACGTTTTGTACTGTTTATACACAACGAAACATCGCAATTTAAACTCTATATCCTTCTCGCAAAGGACTGTGTAGTTGTTATTGAAAGCACAGGAGAGGTAAAGGTGTCGCGAGGCCCCAGACGCATACTAATGCTATAGTTTAATATAGGCCGCGCTTTATGACTTGATTACATGCATCTTGAAGTTATAACACGAATAAATCGCATATGACGGATGTAATTTAACTGAAACCTGTTCTTGTTTAATATTTATAGTATTTTGAGTGTTTATTAATCGCAGTTTATTGAATATTGTTAGTCGAAATTGTTTAACTTAATTTCGAGTATGTCTGTACTTTCAGGGTCAATTAAAAACAAAAATAATTAAAGTATAGCCTCTGACAGATACCAAAACTATAAGACGCAAATATATCTTTATAAAAAAGTTTATATCCTTCAATAAGGACACTACCACACACGAATTTCACAAGCCAATGCCATTTCGAGTATGAAATTTATAGCCAGAAGTCAGCTCTGGCATTCAAAGTGCAGCTATTCAAGCGGATCGCTTCAAACAGCTGACTCTTTACTATACGATCAGTGCATGGTTGTAAGGACATTTCTCAATAACTTTTGTTTAGCAGATAGCTAATCTGGGCCCGTATTCTCTTAATTACCAAATGAAAAATGGTGTCTCTGTAGAATGTGAATTGTATGAAATGACACATTTTGGTATTCTCTTAACAGATAAGTTGACAGTGGACAGCGATCGGCCGTACATTTTATTACTTTACGCTTTATTTGGTATTCTACTCCGCAATGTCACATGAGTGGCAGTTCCAAACGGTATTCTCTTCGCTATTTGACAGTTGTTCTCTAATGGCATTTCGTTCGGTCGTCCGTCGTTCAGTCGTTCGGTCACCCAAACACTATTTCGGTGTTTTTTTCGAAAATTAACGTGCAATTTATGCAAAAAATGCATGTTAATCTTATAGAAATAAATATTCTGTATTTTAAAGTATGTCTAAGCTTATTCTAGGTCGAAAAAAATCTATCAATCGGTTGATCAATTTCTTCGAACAATAATTTTATTAAATATTGGCAACATCGACAACTAAATCATTCGCAAAGACAAATGAATGACAAAGCCCTCTAGAGACTACTAATCGACTATTTCGTGGCACATAAGAGAATACCAAATTTGTGACCTATTGCTGTCGAATATTTATCTGTTGGCTATAGTATGGTCGCTTAACTTAATTTAAGAGAATTGGTACCCTGTACTTATTGATATTGAAAATGTGTCCATTGTTCTACGCATGGTTAACTACGAATATGAAAACTTTGCTTAAAACCATGAAAATCAACCCATGCCTACAGAATGTGCACTGAGCTGCAAGTACGTATAGTACGTATATGGCAGTCTGTACGGTTTCACGTACCACGTCTCAGCTACCTACGTATAATAGAGGCTAAAAATTCTTGTCGCGGCGTCAGCACGGTGCAGCCGCGGGTCTCGCGCCATCGGGCTAATGAGTACGCGGAGGGGGTGCGGGGGGGTGAGCGGGGGGTGCCGAGGGACGGGAGGGGGGTAATGGCGCGGCGGATGTCGCCGGGGGGTGCCGCCGCGCCGCCGATAACAAAATCACTAGAGAACGTACGGGTCAAGATGTAACCGTTTTATTGAGTATTGGATGTGGTATATGCATCAACATAATGTTCGAATTGCGAATGATTTATCATTTAAAATTAATGCAGACAACAGCAGTATTTGTAAATTAGGAAATAACCAGTTGGTAGGTCTAGGTATACCCAGCAAATCATGTTGACCATGTCATTCTGTGGCCTCTCCCACACGATAAGATAACATTTACAATACTTATCAACAAAACATAACGTGACGTTAGTTTGTATAAGTTCCATGAAGCAATTTCAAAAAAGAGCACGCGTTGATGTCTTTACAACGTACGCGAACTAATTTCATATTTAGCCTAATTTCATAGAAAAGACATCAACGGGTGCTCAAAAAATAAATACTTTGGTGTCAATATTACTGAAGGGTAACATATTACAGTAATTAGGTACTTATGTAAAGTTATATTAATCGTTTAGTATTTTTTATTTTACATAATATCTAAACATAATTAATATTTAGTTATGTGCTTTTGACATTTTCAATTTTGCTAGTTTGTTTGACACAATTTGAAACTTCAATCTACTTTTCGTAGTAGCATGAGTTTTAATAGGTACAATCAGTACATTTTATCGTCTCTAGATAGAATTATAATAAAAGTACCACATCCAAAGTACCTCCATCGTTGAACGTCGCCAATGCCCGAAATACAGCGCGGGCGACGCGTCGTAAATCGCGGCACCGCTAGCGAGGGCCTTTGTGTGGCCTCGGCGAAAACATACCGTCTCCGCATCACATACCTACACGCTACAGGCTATATACTACTTACCTACACGCTACAACTATGCATACGTAGGTACCTATAGGTTACATGCACCGTACGAGTCACAAGACGGATAGGTATTCAGGAATCGATTTCTTTATGAAGTTTTTGTAAGTTATTGTAGGTGGTAAGCGCGAGATTTGGGAAACTTGTTTAACAATGCATATTGCAACAAAATTACTAAGTACCTGCATTAGATGCATATCTACTTATATATTAAACATACAGTTTAATAGCTATTTGCAAATCGACAAGAACTCGTAAAGTTTTGTATCAAAGTGACATAGGTACTCGTATCTACCAAAGTCAGCGATCAAAATTACAACATCGATAGGTATAAAAGCTTTTAGTACTTATATTCTTCAAGACTCCTGTTTAAGCAGTGAGTGCGTATCATGAAAGTATATGAGCAGTAAACAAAAAAGTTCTCAAGTAGGTAAGTAACAATTCTACAGGTTCTTGCAGATTCAATGCATGTACTCGTACCTAGGTACAAAATGTTAACTGTAAGCTAAACAAAACCTAATCGGTTCAGACGGGCTGGTACGGTATTGTACCTACTGCGTTGGCTGTGTGTCTGTGGTTGTAAACAAACACCAAATACTTTATAATTCGTTATCATTATTGTTAGTAAGAAACCGACTTCCGCCGCGGACTTTGTTTGTTCGTGTGGTTTTTTTCAAACTCGTCACAATGAGTCATTCAAACGATCGCGGGAATGTCTCCTCAAGTAGGTACGAACTGAGAACAGTAGGTAACTATGTGCAATTGTTATTTAACATTTAAATCAAGTAATCATACAACTTTTTAATACAATTTGCCACGTTAACGTCTTGTATAACTCTAATATTACTCCAAAATAATCTTAAATTCATTTCATACCTACCGAAACCCATATTTTCATATAATTATAGAAATTAGGATAATGACATGTGTATTTAGGTACACATAAGCCATTTGGCTTGCACCGTAAAGTATCGACGCGATAGGTGACAAACAAACAACCATACATCACCGTGAGAAAGGTTTTAAATAAATGAATATACGATGACTAGAAACAAAACCTTTCTTTTAGAAATATGCTATTTGTATGTACATCTTTCTTTATTTTCTGTTTCTATGTATTTATTTATATTCTATTGGCAAAACAGTTGCAGTTGCAACAATTTGCAGATTTTCGTTAGGTACTCATTCCAAAGTGTGCAATAGTTTTTACGTTCCTAAAGAAGCTGTAGTTGAAAAGCTCTTTCAGTAATGAGTAGGTATTTTCCATTGATTCTCTTACTCATGACGTTCAATATTTCAGGCGAAAATTATGTTTATTTTCATTACACATAAAAGCTCAGTTATTAAACGGCCCACATCTGAAAGTTATCGAAGACGCATACACTACACATTTGGCTCAAAGCTTTGACCTTTGCGAATTTGAAACGCACTACGTTCACAGCAACCGGACAAATCGCCACATTCTCACAATAATCGCACACATAAGTAACGTACGCAGACGCACACTCAATATATCGGTAAAGTGTACCTACGCGGCTAATGCCACTGAAAAACGCTTCGAGAAAATTACCTCAGTCATGAAATAAATGAAACCTACTTATCCTAGCACTTTCATGCTACGACTTGAAATAAGTCCCAAAAAATATATCAGGTAACAGAATCACCTACCTACATTAAGTTGGACCCATCTTTAATTCAGAAAAAAGTCTATTTCGCAAAACAAAGTTACCACTACACCACCGTCGTAAATGAGAGAGATAAAGTAGTGAAGTTACGTAAGGCAATTAGGCGGTTAGACAAGCAAGAGACGACATCGCCAGACAAAGGTTGCCGAACTTAGAAAAGTTTGGTGTAGGTAATAGCGAAAGCCCAGCGGGAACTTTTCTGATAAGTTTCAAAGACGTTGGGAAACTTTCAGAGTGTGAATTTTTCATTGGGAAAGCCGATGCGTATGGAAATTAATTACACTAATAAAGTGCGGGGGCTAGGCCGGTGTTTACGAGCTGCGGGCGCGAGACGCGGGCGGCGCGGGGCGGCGGCGGCGGACACAAAGGAGAGGAGCGGCCGCGGTCCGCGGGCCGCGGGCGCCGGCCACCTTATCACCGCACACAGTCGGCTCGCGCGCCCCGCGACGCACGTCCCGCGAGCGCCGCGCTTTCTCCGCTCGACTCCGTGCACTCAGTGACGACTGACAAGTGATCTGTGAAACTAAAACTTGAGAACACGTGCTGCGCACTGCGCATATTTTTATTGGACGCTCTCATTTATCGTGTTGATATTAAACCTCAAAAACGGCTGATCTGGCGAAAATTGTAAACACCGCACACGTGCCGACGGCTCGCAAGTAAGTTCAAAACTTTAATCACGTTGTTGACGTTATTCCCAGATTTTTTTTTAGGTATCGGTAACATTGCAATATTTATTTGACCTTAAAGTTCAGCGGGTCGTGTCATAATGCACATTGCAGGAAAGTAACATAGAGTTACTTTAATTAGTGATTCATTTAACGTTATCTGGCGTTTGCTTTGTAACCAACGACGCTAATGATCCGTACAAGTCCGCCTGCATCTGTTGGCCCGTATTCTCTTAATTACCAAATGAAAAATGGTGTCTCTCTAGAATGTGAATTGTATGAAATGACACATTTTTGTATTCTCTTAACAGATAAGTTGACAGTGGACAGCGATCGGCCGTACATTTTATTACTTTACGCTTTATTTGGTATTCTACTCCGCAATGTCACATGAGTGGCAGTTCCAAACGGTATTCTCTTCGCTATTTGACAGTTGTTCTCTAATGGCATTTCGTTCGGTCGTCCGTCGTTCAGTCGTTCAGTCGTTCGGTCACCCAAACACTATTTCGGTGTTTTTTCGAAAATTAACGTGCAATTTATGCAAAAAATGCATGTAAATCTTATAGAAATAAATATTCTGTATTTTAAAGTATGTCTAAGCTTATTCTAGGTCGAAAAAAATCTATCAATCGGTTGATCAATTTCTTCGAACAATAATTTTATTAAATATTGGCAACATCGACCACTAAATCATTCGCAAAGACAAATGAATGACAAAGCCCTCTAGAGACTACTAATCGACTACTAATCGACTATTTCGTGGCACATAAGAGAATACCAAATTTGTGACCTATTGCTGTAGAATATTTATCTGTTGGCTATAGTATGGTCGCTTAACTTAATTTAAGAGAATTGGTACCCTGTAATATCCTGATAGCCAATTTTTATTTTTTTACTTAATTTTTTGTTATTGCTTTCGTAAAGTTCAGTTTGAATAATCCAAGAAAACTTTAGTGATTAGAACTTTAATTTGATCTAAAACTTTTGCAAAAAATAAATTAAATGTTTCAAACAATAAGGTTTAGACATAAATTTTACCTATTCAATAGGTGATTATTAATACAATATAAACCTATGATAACATGAATTTTTACTTTTATTTTAATCATAAATCTAATGGGAGTACAAAATTGTGCGTGAAAAGCTTCATTGTTTCATTGCGTTTGAAACTTAACATAGGTACCTAGGTGCTAAACTAAACTAAAATAGTATAGTAACAGATTAAATAACTGAAGTTTTAGACAAAGTAGGTAGTTATTTGGTATTCTGTGGTTAGGGTCAAGACGACATCGGTATTGGTATCAATTGGTAAATAAATATCTATATTTTCATGTGATGGTAATTAATTCCGAACTACAAAAATCTATTTATTACGGCATACCCTCTTTTTTACTATCTTTGTTAATTGAGACTTGAGACGTAAAAATCTTTTTTTCTTTGTTAATTATAAGTTCTTCTATCTATGTTGTTTTTTGAATCGGATCGGATATAATTTTACTTTAATTAGAGGTACATTCTAAATCCAGAAAAATCCTGAAAGTGTTAATCATTTATTTTTAAGAAAAACTTGTCACCACTGGCCAAAAATATTGTTATATTATTTATGTATATAATTTTCTTCGAGAAGAAAAACTAATTCAGTGCCCTAGTTAGAAAAGGCTGAAGTTTTATTTTCCCCGATGAGAGTCGGTGTTCGTAACAGTAGCGCCACCTAGCGGTGACCGAGTGCGCGGCGGCCCGCAAGGTCACGGTGCCAACGACCCGACAACTTTTGCCGCCCGCTGTTGTCGTAGGTCATAATTTTATGTCTTCTTTTTGTTTATCTTTTCGCAACTTTATAGCTTTCCGCGTAAACATTTTATCTCCCCTTGAGATGTGAACGCCCCGATATTTCGATTGCAGTAGACGTGGGAAAGTATCTAACTGATAGATAACTTTGGACGCAAGTGCATTGCTGATTAGTTGATAATGTAAAGGATCAATGACTTCCACTTGTTGTTAAGCAATTCATTTTCAAACCGATTTCCATTTATGATAGTGAACATACAATCCATATCATACTTCAATATATTGATATATTTATAAATATATTTTATCTTTGTTGCAGCAAGCGAGATCCAAAAATGACGACAAAAGGTAAGCGTCCGATGCGTGCCTTGACTCCCGGCGACAAGATCGAGGCTATCCAGCGCGTTAACGACGGCGAGTCCAAGGCGTCGGTGGCGCGCGATATCGGTGTGCCTGAGTCCACGCTTCGAGGCTGGTGCAAGAACGAGGACAAGTTGCGCTACATGACGTCACGGCTGTCCTCTCCCGACACTGACAAGAGCAATGACGGCGAGCCCCCGGACAAACGCGCTCGCACAGAATCTCCCATCGCGCCGTCCTCGCCCGCCACCGGCCTGGACCTGACCGCCCCCGCCCCGCACCCCGCCGCTCCCACTCCTCTACCAGACGCGCCGGTGGAGCTCACCACCCGCCGCGCTCAGCCTTCACCCCCGCCAGCGCCCCGTGATCGCCGCCCCGATCCTGGAGCCAGCGTCTCCATGTCCGCTATAAGTCCACTCTCCGGTTTAGGACATCTGCCGGGACTCTCTCACTCCCATCTCGGTCTCAGCTTTAACGAGATCGCCACCAACCTGACACTTCTCGCACAACTGAACCCGGGTCTGTCAGCGTTATCTGCACAACCGGCCAGTCGCGCCTTGCGTTCAGTTCGCTCACCGAAACCCGCTCACAATGGATTGCTGAATCTCTCCGAGAACAAACACCACCGAAGTAAGACGCATCACCATTCCTCCGATCCTTACCGCCATAGTTCCAAATCTAGCCACCACAGCATTCCGTCTGTACCCGCTAGCCAACCAGTTGACGATACGCTGTGGTACTGGCTGAAAACTCAACAGGCGATGCTAGACCTGACAGCACAGACGACCGCGGCGCACCCGCTGCAACTGAGCAAGCCGGCTGAGCCGAGCCTCCCGCCGAAGCCGGTCGCGCCCGCTCCACCGGTTACCTCCCATCTCGACTACAACAGGAACTCCTGGCTGTGGCAATATTACAAACAGTTCGGCGGAGCAGTTCCCTTACCGGATGATAAACTTAAATCTGCATCTCAGGTGCCAAAGGAAAAGACCTCGGAAAATATTTTGTATTCGCACTTAACAAAGGGTAAGGCAGAGGACGAGCGCGTGACAACAACGAGTCCGCTACAGCCTCCGGCTCAACAGATCGAGACGCGAGAACAGCAGGAAGAGCCTCGCGTTGCGGAGTCCGCCGCCAGCCCTGGAGTTGGTACCGAAAACAAGGAACCCACACCTGAAAAAATAGATGTGGGTAGAACTCAAACCAAAGCGCGAACTGTCCTCGATAACCTACTCTTCAACAACAGTAACGAGATGAATAACAGCGAGATCAAAAGCGAGGGTTCGTGGGAGCAGGGCGCAGGGGAGGCTTTGGAGCACGGCGACAAGTTCCTGGCGTGGCTGGAGGCAAGCGGCGACCCGAGTGTGACGCGCATGCACGTGCACCAGCTGCGAGCGCTGCTCCACAATCTGCGCGCGCGCCGCACGCCTGCCGTGGCCGACGCCGACCGCCGCAAATAGACGAGCCCGCGCCCTCGCGCACTCGCTACAGGGAATACTTCAATTACGTCTGTACATACATACTATTTAGTTACGTCATCGCCAGTAAGCGTTCACTTGTGATATGTGTAGCCAAATTTGCGTAATTTCTTTGTTCTAAAAGAAAAGCTATGCATTAATATTTCCTTAGTTGTAAGACTAACCTTCCGTAAGTTATGGGAACTGTTTTCTGCAAAGCTTCGTCGATTAAATATTTGAATAGTTCATATAATTCCGACTCTACACAAATTCTATAGTTATAGCGAAGTGTATAAATGGATGTTACTTAACTACTTATTCATGTTATTTTCCGATGCACATAAACTGTGACGTTAGGTTAAGCAGTACCGCTGTATGTTGCCATTTGACTATTACATTCCTAGTTGTACCCTTACTATAGTTTATAGTCGGATCCCCTATGTTCTACCTCAAGTCAAATCTATGTTAAGTCACGGCTTCCTTTCGGCGGCTGCGTGCGCTGTGCGGCGCGGCCGCGTCCGTGGCGCGCCATACCAAATATTGAAAGGATGCGATCGTATTCGATGTGCCAATCGTACGAACAAGGTAATATTGTTAAGATATAGATGTCTCTATCGCGTTAGAGCTAGGCACTCGTTGTGTTTTCTATTGCTCAGTATTTTATATGGTGGGTACGCTCCGCTCGTACCCCACACTCGGAATTGTATTATACGTTAAAGTTAACAGTTAAGGACACTGTGATCAAAATTATAAATTATTGAGAGATTATTAATATTGTAAGTACATTCCTAAAGAATAGAGTGTATTATCTATCATGTTATAAGATTGTCCAATGGTGTAGGTGTGTGTGTGTAGCGGCATCAGGCGCGACATTGATGTAATGACCCACCAAGATGTTCGTTGTGTCCCCTTTCCACAGAAGATACAATGATTGATTTGCGTCTCATGTTAATTATGTTAGCTCCAATGGAAATGTTCAAGAGAGGATATTTTGTACAAAATTAAAGATTTGGATTATTATAAAAATGATTCTCTTAAACGTTTGTGATCTCCAAAATGTTGAATGATTAAAAATTGAAACTTAAAGTGAATGGCTTTCATTTCTTTCCTAATATAATATCAGGAAACCCATGTTAGCTTTAAGGAATGAACACATATTAATAGAATAAATCGAGGGAACCCGAGAAACTTAAATACAAAATAATAAAACGATTCAGTTGTACCTAGTAGCGCCATCTACCGGCAAGTAGCAAAAACTATCAGGCACCTCTGTACGCGACTGTTCCTTGAAAAGAACGCAACTTTCGAATGTTTTTCCTTATACAACAAAAGAATCGATAGATGGACTTTTATAGAAAATATAGATGTACTCACGTGCAACAAAGGTTTCGTCAGGGGTTCGTACACGAAGTAATCGGCAACTAGCGACGCGAGTCCTTGCCAGGTGTTCGTTCCAGTAAAACACAGCTTTGTTGCCCTTATCGAAGTACAGACCATTTTCTGCAATAATTAACTATTGTTTTAAAATATAAAGACTAATCAGATTATTAGTATTTTATAACAAAAAAATGAACAAACCTGCAATCCGCAATCGTTAGGAGCTTGGAGAAACAGATTTTTCCGATAACAAGGTTCAAATTTGAAATGAAAGTGATATTGGCGCCTAAAGTTTTCAGCATACGCAAGTAATAACCGCTCTTTGTTATTATTGGTATAATAGCTAATAGGAAAACTCGTGCGAGTCTCAAATACTGGCTCCTCAATTTCAGGCCAGCACAAATTAATGACGCCGAGTTCATATATAGCATTGTTTAGAGATGGGATCGTCAATGGCTCTTCTATATCCTTCAGGCTAAAGATTTTTGGTGGATCCTCCACAAACTCTCCAACTTCGAGCAACTTTTCAAACACCTCACTAACATTTTCGTTAACTTCTAAAACAGGGTCTAAACTTGAAGGCTCTGGGTGAATATCTTGTTCTGATTTCATTGCTTGACCAGAAGGAGTAGTTGCTACTGAGCTAGGCGCCGACAATTTGCTTTTACTTATATTCGTTGCAGACTGTTTGCTTTTTAATTTTGTGGTCGATTGTTTTCCTGCTGTTTTAGTCAAATTAGCAGAAGCAGCTTTATCAGTCATTTTGAGTGAAAATCAGTGAAAAGATACAATTACCTATAAAAACACAATACTCTTGAAATGTAAGATCATAATAACCGGAGCAAAAAAAATAGAATTACAGATAAATAGCAGAAAAATAATAAATATTCTGTTTATGTAAATTATACAAGCTACGTTTGCAAATAACCATTGTCAAAGTTATTGACAAACAAAACAATTTGTGACTTTCGTGGATTTTCAGGATTTTCAGTTGCCAAGCAACAGAAAGATAAAGGTTCTTTGACCTCGGTCGCAACTTGGTCGCAAACGTGGCAGAATGTGGGTTGAATCTATGTAATACTGTCTGATGAAACGAATATGAAACGAACAGACCTTTACTTGTCAATGTCAATTTTGACAACCAGATGGCGAGCGAGTGAATTTTTGAACGAAATAAATCCATCCAGCAGCGACTGAATCAGTGAATTGAATTCCGAAGGTCGATACGGCGAATTATTTAAGTTATTTCAACATAAAAATAAAAATGAATCTTTAATATTCCAAAGTAAACGTTGATACAAAGTTCTCTATTGTAACAAGTCCTTCTTGACGCCACAACCCTCTACAAAGTGTAGCCACGAGTGTATCTAAACATAACAAGAAAAGTAATTTCGTTGTTCGATTAGAGCAAGTAATAAATTCCGTAGCTTATCAAGTATTTGCGCCAAAGGTCGTCCTCAGTATTAGCGAGGTTACCGTGTGTGACTGTGACTAACAAACTGCAAAATGGGAAATAAATCCTCTCTGTTATTGAGAGAAGAAGAAATTGCGCAGATACAGGAGGAAACTGGATGTAAGTACCTGTATATAATTAACCATGATGAAACGATTTCAACATTCTTGCTGTACACTAGGTTTAGACATATCATTGCTGTTTCATTATTATAACAAAGACAGCTCCAGAAAGATCTTATGGCCACTAATAATTATACCATCTCTTTTGAATGAATGTCTAGAAACTCAGCAATCCAAAGGTAATTATAAAGATTAGACACACTTAGTCGTTGCCTAGGTACAATGTACAAATATCTAAATTATATATAACCTATACATTCCCAAGTAAATTCAAAACCATTAAAATATCTTTGCTAAATAAGATAATTATATAAATTAAATCCTTACTTTAAGGCAGCTGATACCAATAAAAAATATATTGTTATTTCAGTCACCCCAAACCAAATAGAGAGACTTTATTCCCGATTCACATCACTAGACAAGAATGACTGTGGGACACTCTCCCGGGAAGATTTCCTGAGGATTCCAGAGCTGGCCATCAACCCTTTGAGCGAGAGGATTGTCCACTCCTTCTTCACAGAGAGCCATGATGATAGAGTGAACTTCCTCCAGTTCATGAGAGTACTGGCACACTTCAGGCCAATTAGGAAAAATAGAGAGAATAAGTTAAATAGCCGGGAAGAAAAGCTTAGATGTAAGTATTGAATAAGATACAGTGTTATGTTATTGACAACAAATACCAGATGATATAACACAGACATGTAGGATACTCTTCAAAATTCATTTTAATATTTCTTGTGCAAAACTTTGAAGAAATAGACATTAAAATTGGTATTTTTTAGTAGTTAATGTAGCTACAAGATTATTTTATTCTACTACGTGCAAAATTCCCGTCAGTTTAAGTACCTACAAAACTAATATAATTAATTCAATGCTTGGAATTTCAGTTGCATTCTCAATGTACGACTTGGACAATGATGGCAAGATCTCTAGAGATGAGCTGCTAGCTATATTGCACATGATGGTGGGAGCCAATATCAGGTGAATAATTATATTATTCATGTTACTACTTATGTGGTATAACAAATAACCTTAGATATTATTTATATTAGGATATAGATAAGATGCACCTGTTCGTTAAACCCCCTAAGATTAGATAGGTATTTTGAAGATAGCTGTTAATACTTTTGTTTATTTCTGTTAGGATGCATGCCACTGCGTTGCGGTGGACGCGATGCGTTTATTCTACCGCACGGTTTTAACGTTTTAACATACCGTATGCGTTTATTTCACCGCAATGCGCGCACTTCTATTATACTTCATACTACCCATATTATGCGTTAAAAACGCAACGCAATGCGCACTAGGCATTACTTAGCTATATTGTTAAAGTTCAGTAAGTATAAATAGGGTATCTGAGGTTTACACATTTCTTTATTTTCTTTACAACTTAGATAATGTCCCTTTATTAACCATAATCTTTTCATCCATAGTGAAGAGCAGCTATCAAGCATCGCAGAGAGGACCATCCTTGAAGCAGACACCAACAATGACCAAATGATTGCCTTCGACGAGTTCTGCCGCGCGCTAGAACGAACGGACGTCGAACAGAAGATGTCCATTCGGTTCCTCAATTGACCTCCAAACTCATGAACTGTATACATCAAGTATATCCTGACCGTTTTACTTGTGGTCATCATTTACGGGCTTCTTACTAAAAAATGAGTTTGCGCTCTAAAGGACTTGTTATGTTCGGAATGAAATTATGTGGGGGTTTAGTGATTGTCTGATCATTTTACAGTCATACAATATTCTTTAAAGTAAGTTATATAAACTTACTTTGGAAAAAGCCGATTAAAAAAATTATCGAGTCATTAAACAACATCTGAGAAAATAAGTTAAACCGGAAATCCCTTAAAGATATTACCTTTCCATAATTTCTTTCCGAAATTAATTTAGTATAATTTGTTTGTGTATATTAGCCATATTTATTTTGATAATTTATGATTGTTAGACTTAAGTTTGATTTAATGGGAAGTAAAGGTAATAACCTGAATGTTTGTATGTCTATTAACTATCTATAAATTATACGAATTAAATAATTAATGCATTTTAACCGTGTAGCGTCAGAATTATTGATTTTAACTAAAAAATCATAACTTATGACCAAATGTACGCTGGATGATTCTTAGCGGAATTTAAAATTTTCTCTCTGTAATGCATTTCCCTTTTTGAGGCTTAACTTTGCTATAATTGTTACTATTGTATCATGATAGTCATGTAGAAATTACTATAAAATCACCTTTGGTACCTATAGCGGTTGTATATTAGAGCAAGGTTTTTAATTAATTTGCTTCGGTGAAAGCCCCTAGGTGATTGTTAACCCACTTATTGCATTAACATGGTGCATTTAGGACAAGTTATTAAGTAGGTACTATATAGTGTAAAAAAATTGAACATCAATACGAAAGCATGATGCTCGTAGTTTATCCATCTACTGTGTGACTACAAAATATAAATAGTCATTCTATTTATTTAATATTATATACTTATTTAGTAACTGGTAACAATAATATAGAATTGATAATTTGTCAATTTCATTTTTTATTTCACCAACTTTATAAGTAGTTAATATTCTCGTAGAGAAATGAAAATTGAATTAAATAATGTTACCATAGCAAGGTGAATAATGGACATGATAATGTACTTATATTTATAGTTTGATCGGTGTTTATGTAGATTATTAATAAATCAATTATATTTTTAATCCCAGTATTTTATTTCGATTCCATTCATAAATATACACAAAAATTCATGAACCAATGTAATACTGACTCAAATCATACAAAGAAAATATGTAGAATTTGAAAACTATAAATATGTTTATCTGATAATTATTTTTTCTCTCATGAATTGACTTGGTAAGTTAGAGTTTATTATAGATCAGAATTGAAAACAAAAATATCGTAAACCTAAAAAATAAACATTCGATTTATTCATAAACATTTTAATTGCATATTTTAATTTACATAGAAAATATAATTGTTTAACTTAGATTGCAAATAACATTGAACTACCTATACACAACTGATGTCTGGAATTATTAATAAAATATTTGCAAAGATAACACGTAAGTATTTGTTATTAAATTGTGATAGTATTCGAAATGGCATCACTTTGTGCAGCTAAGATAGAATCAATAGCTGTTTATGTTAGTTATACCTATAATACTCGTAAGACTATATTTTCCCAGTAGAGCTAAAACAATGATGGAGTAGATAAGTAGTAGGTACATTCAGATGGTAAAAAAAAACTAAAAATCCAATCAGATTAATCACCGTAGCAAATTGCGTCTATGGCTTGCCTGTGTTTCACTTTACTTGCTCGTACACAGCCTTACATAAACTCGGCTGTGTCACTGTGAACATTCAAATACTTCGCATTTGACCGACCCACGCCCGCTGTTCGACTTAACTATAACAGTACATAAGCTTTAACCCCTCAACTAACGGTAATAAAAGACATCAGTTGTGCGAGAGAGGAAGGTATGTCCGCACTAAGCCGTCGACGACACCGCCAGCTTCTTGAGATGCTCCATAAACACTTGCAGCGACACGTCATCGGTCAACACGGGAGCTCCGCCATCCTGTATAATAAGTTTCCTGTTAGGATCACTATATTTTAGCCTTGTGCTAGTTGTGCTACGGTGAAAGATATTTTAATATATATTTTTTTAATTATAAAGCTAAGACACTCAATTGTGCCCCGCAAGCCACTCAAAAGTAACTCAATCAGAAATAAAGTGCCAGTTTCCAACGTGCAGTTCATTTCACAAAAAATCAAGTGATAATCTTGAATAATCAGGAGACTTAATCATAAATTCATCATAATTCCCTATACCTAGGTATTCTTGCTCTGGAAATAACGATCTTGTTCAACTTCTTATTTACTAAGTTAAGGTAGATACTTACCACGCATTAAATAAATAAAAACTTTAAATAAGCAAGAAATGTCTTTCATAATGCAAATTTTAAAGCCTGAATAAATTATATATTTGCGCATGAAGTTAGTTAAAAGCTTAGGTTGTTATTAAAATTGATTTGCAGATTAGGGTTAAAAGCTTAGGTTGTTATTAAAATTGATTTGCAGATTAGGGTGTTTATAGTATACTTAGGATTTCGCGCGTTATTTACAATAGGAACTTATCTTTGTAAATGGCATTTGTCAGCCGTTACAAAGATGAATTCCTTATAATGAAAAGCTTTATTTTGTTAATAGAAAGAAAAGCGTAAACACCAACACCGAGTCCCATAAAAAAAAATTAAAAAAAAAAACACTACCGCTGATGGTATCGGCATCGCCTGGAGTCGCCACAACAACGATGGAACAGAAAACAACACGTCAGATCTCAAACCATGCTTGATGGCTACACACCATGCTTAAAACCGGGTATAAACCCGGAGTTATTTAAATCTCTATTCTATGGATCAATAACATAATTTGAAAAAATAAAAATAATTATGAAACAAACCGTGACCAGACGTAAGAATATTTTAATATTCAAACAAAAATTTTCTTACGCCTATTTCTTTTTAAAATAAAAAAAATGTCATGCATTTTATTAAAAACAAATGAAGTGCCATTACTTAATGAACAAATTAATTTCTAATGCTTCGTAAACTAAATTAAAAGTAAGCCAGGTATATCGGAAGATTATTAACATATCGATTGTAAGTTATTGTTTTCCAAAATTCCAATACATATTTTTCTAATCTCATAATTTTTTAAACATTCACCTGTAGAATTTAAAAGTACTTAAGTAATTGAGATTAAGTAAAAGTAAACTCTAAATTAAAATTTGAATACAACTGCAATAGGTTGTAAACACAACAAAACGCTCTCCCGATTTACCAGACTATAGTGATTATTTTAAAAATAATACAAAATATTTATAAAGTTGTACTCACCCCACCATACGCGTACATGTTGTTATGTGTCTGCGACGGGTTCACCTTTGACAACAGGAAGCGGGCCTGGAACAAGTACAAAATCATTGTCAGAAACTGGTTCTACCTCCTCTTATAATTATTAAAATATATAATTCTTAACTTAATATAAAGTTACGATAATCTGCATGTTTGCTTCTTATATTAGATACCTTCTCATTACTGCATACTAAGTAAACTCCAATCAAAAGTACCTACGTGTAGTGTAACCACAAATGTTATAGGTACTAAAAACTACAAACGTCGACCTAATCCATGTTGTATAACACGTCTTTAAAATCATTTATACTTGAGTTACGTTCGAACTATTCAATCGCATACCTATACGTGTTCCCGGTGGTTTCACGTTACTTTTTTCAACACCTGCCTCTGACAAATACACTTAAATAGACAATAAGAAAATCACAAGAATACTAAAAACACATGGAGCGGCCGCCGCCTACAATAAGAGTAAACATCGGCGGAGAGGCAGCCGACGTGCATTGTGGATGAAACAATGAAACGAATCAACTCCGCGCGGCGATAACCGGCGAATATGTTGTGCCGCGCTCTGCTCGCCGCCCTCGCCATCTCATGTACGTTTCCACGAGTAACAATTGTACAAGCAACCGACCAAGGCACGCCACGTGCGCTAAAAGGTTTCAATAACAAAATATCTTGTAAATAATTTGTAAGTGCCCGTATCGTGCCATAAAGGTTACATCATAAATATACAATACAATGCTGAAACGCCGCATAAAATTGCAATGCTTACGACGTGCGTATTTTTCTTTTCAGATCTTATTTGCGTGCTGTTTCTAAGCGGAATACAAAGGGAGGATTTGGATGTGAGTCTACTGAAGAAACTGCAGCGCTACAACGTTAACCTCGATGATTTAACCGATAAGTAAGTGTTGGTGCTTAACTACTGTTTATTTTGAAACAATCGCAAACTTAAGTATCACGTGCTTCGAGCAGGAAACTGCGCAGAGAGTGCCTCGTTAGTGCGGACAACAACAGTTCTATCGATCAGAATGAAGGAGACGCGAGCTTGGACACCAACACAACGGCAACTGAACCCTTAACTACTGTAGAAGGTAAGTTATATATACCTACTTTATAGTTACAACTAAAACCATAAATTCACGAGTATAGTAAATTTTACACATTAATTAATTTCCTTCCATCATTATAGTTACCGTTGAACCAACTACGAACTACTTTGGAACTCTAGATACTACTGAATTAGAAACTGTGATAAAATTTTTGGAAAGCAAGAAGCTTTCTCAAAAAACTATGTCTCCGGAATACGAAGACAAAAAAGATCTTAAATCCAATATTAAGAAAAAAATTAAAGAATATATTGTTGAAAGAATGATATCGGAAACTAACGCTAACTTGAAGAAAAATGGAGGTTCTGAGATCGAAATTACTAAAGGCTCGCCGTCGGTTGAAGGCTTAGTGAAATTTTGGGAAACGTATATGAAATCATTACAAAATAACGTGTCGGAAGACAAGAAAGACATCAAACCAATTCCATCAAAAGCTGCTTTGGAAAACATCTCTAATATCACACAAATAAATACAACGGTCAATGGCAATAACAAAGATGCAGAAAATATTGGTAAAATATTAGACGAATATTTATCGAAGAAACATCTTCTTTCAAACCAAAACGATTTACAAACTGAAACGTCAATCAAACAGCCCCCGTTACCACAAGTAGACAAGTTATTGAACAAAAGTCATGAGATCGAACAGCAATTTGCATCAAGCTTAGCGGCTATAAACAAGCTCAATGAAAATATTGCAAGCTTACAAAATAATTTGAAATCTGGGAAGTACTTATCAACACTTAAACCTATAGAACAGGGCGAAGAACACGAATTTATTATGAAGAAGGATTCTTTAAATTTGAAACAAACAGTACCGATAACGCCCACTTCAAAATCTGAGGTAAAGCCCACACAAAACAAAGTAGTTGAAGATGTACTTTGGCGGAAATCTATTAATATAGCCGAAGCTTTAAAATTAGGACAAGATGTAGGTAGTGTTCAAAATAAGACTTATTCTTCTAAGGTAAAGAAAATCGTGCCAAATAATGACAAAGAAGACCTTGACAATGATTCAGATTATTTGGAAAATGATCAAGTCGCATTCATAGAACCTGTCCGTAATCAGACAGTCCCGGAACAGCGTAAAATTGGTTACATCACTCACGACGAGCTACCGCGACTACGCCAAATTAAAGATATCAATAGTGGTGAAAAAACTACTTTTGCTTTAAATCCAAATAATCCCCAAAGCTCGGAATCTGGGGAAGAAAAAGAGTCTTCTAATTACCAAATGTTCAAAAACTCTAAGGCACCAATGTTCCAAAGCGACCACTTACACTACGCTGACAAAATAAAAGTATCACAGAACTACATGTACGAAAAACGTAAAGAAAATCAAGCATATGGATCAACGGCACTTGATTCAAGTCAAAACAAGCAAGATTTAATCGGTTTTGGTTACAATAAGTATAATGCACCAATTGAAGACAATCTTAAGTACAACAAAGAAAGTAACGTTAGTGATTTAAAAGGCGAAATCGAACAATATACACCTGAAACCTTGATCTTACCAGCACTAAAAAATTACAGTAACGGTAGAGGGCCAACTAACCTCGTCACAAATGAAATACATACTCGACAACCAGACTTTACACCATATAAACCTCAAAAACAGTACATGAAGCATGGGCTTGACAAAATACCTGAAGATCTAATAGCTAAAATTGAATTGATAGCCAAAGCAACGAAAAAACGTGTAGAAAACGCACCAGACACATCTAATGTACAGATGACATCAAACTTGGATCAACAGGATACCAAAAGTTATGTACCTGTGCCATTCATAGATCATACCAAAATTATAGATGAGATTATATTACCGATAGAACAGAACCAAAATACAGTCTACACAAAAGAGACAAAAAGTGAAGATTTTAAAACGGTCAAACCCACTAGCGCAGAAGAAAACAAAGATTTTAAAACACTCTCACAGGACATGATAAAAAAAATTGCTGAAAGCGTCAAAGAGATTGTTTTAAAGGATCTCAGAAATATAACCAGTACTGCAGCAACCATCACTAGTCCTCATATTGAAACTACCACGGAGAAATCGACGTCAACTCAGTTGACAACAAATTCATCAACTACATCGACTACGATATCCACGATCACAATGTTATCTTCTACAACTACATTATCATCGACAACTGTTACGTCAACAACGTCTACTTCAACAACGGCTGCTGATAATACTACTACAATGACTTCAAATGCAATTGCGAATACCACAGGTATGTTTATTGGTTAATTATTTAACGATTTATAACTAAATACCTACCTATTATATATATTTTATAATTCAGAATTTTAATAAGAAATAACAAAATTCATCTAGAACACTAAATTCCCAGTACGTTTATTTGTTTACAGATGTCGCGCCACCAGAACAAAAACTAGACCTTAATAGAGTACAAGCAGCTACTCAAGCAATAGAAAAATTTCTTCAACTGTTCGAACAACTCCAATCTGTTCAAGCGAAGAAACCATCATCAGAAGTAGTGACGAGACATAAAAATCAAAACGTTCCTCTTATTTTGATACCTCCGCCATTACCACCACCGCCTTTTGCAATTAAAACTAGACCGGATATAATACCAATGATTGTAGATCGATACGCTCCACCAACTTTAACTCATCAGAGAGAAGAAATCGGTGTTTTATCACCTGCGGAAAAAGGATCTAAACCAAATATAAAACATTTCCACGGAGAACCTGTCATGATACAGACCAATGCTAATGAAATACGACCTATTGGAATTCCAATGATGAAACCCGAAGCGTTAAACTTGAATATAGTTCTAACAACGCAACATCCATACTGGAGCAAAAGTGAAAGAGATCGATGGAATTTCATGAAGAAATACGGAAGAAATCCTGAAAAAAATGCCGATATACAATTTATGAAACAAAATATGAATGAGTATTCTAATGTGAATACTAATAAACCGGATAAGAGTGAAACAACACAGAAACCAATCATCGAAACCACAGAACACAAAATAAATAATCACACCGATGATAAATTTGACGAGACTACTAGATTAAATCTTTTAAAAGAAATTGAGCTTTATCATCAAAAACACGGCATACAATATAATAAGTTCGGTGAACCGATTAACGAAAATGACTTCGATAACAATAAAGTAAAGACTAACGGTTATTTAAACCAAAATAACTACAATCTTGAAAAAGGGACTGCTGATAAACAATACTTAAATCCAATTTATTACTCTGAATACAACAATCATAATAACAGTAATCATTACATAAATGAGGGCTATCAAAATAGAGAACGTGAATATGAATATACAAATAAAAAATATGAATATAGTGGAAAATTTAATAAAGAAGGAGATACCATCAAACTGCCCGAAGTAGATTTGGGACCTATTTCTTCTCACAGTCAAGTGGATGATGAAAATAAGTTCGTACACACAAACATCTTTGACTACGCAGATAGTGTACATTCTATAGGAAATGATAGACTACAAACTTATGAGAGTAAACCTAAAGATCATAGCCAGACAAAAAATAAAGAAAATGTGTATTACATGAGCCATGCGGCACACAACTATGATCATAACCTCCCTAAAAATCAATACAACGAGAGTCCATATTTAAAACCATCCATTGATAATTACGGTAGCCCAACATTTATAAAAAACCGTGATAAATATTACAATAACCACAATGTGTACTCTGATCCAATTATGACAAGTCAAAATAAAGATATGGAATATTCTATCGATGGTCTCGCGAGCAGACACGTTAATAAGTACATCGGCTACCCTAAATATATAACAAGTTCCAAACCAAAATATCAACATTACGCAAATGAATACAAAAACTTCTATCTCGTGGATCAAATGAAAGCAAAAATAAATAACTTAGAAAAATATTTAGATAACCCTCATCAAATGGAACTTGTGCGTATAGAATCAAAAAATCGAGCCAACTCACATGAAAATTTTAAACATAGCGATTTTAATAGAATGATCAATTTTAACAAAGTTGCATCAAGCCAAAGTACGCGAAAACAAATAGAGAGACCGAGATTCAAACTCGGAAATGGTGATAGATATTTAAGCAGTCCAAGTGAAGAAGAGTCGCCTTTGGAATTTAAAACACGACATGAAATAAAGGGATCGCGTGGTCCGAAACCTATTCACAAGTTAGATTTTAAATACAAAATTGGTAAAGACGTAGTTTACGATCAGGATGAAGTGAGCGCTTGGTACAATAAAAATACAGATACAGGCAACGATCGTCACATGGAGATGATTACTGCAATGATAGGACATCGAGACAGACCGAAGTCCAGCAGCGATGTAGAGACGGAACGAGAGAGGCATTCTCAATACCGGCCGCAGTTGGAGAGCTCCGATTCGGATATAAAGAATCAGAGACCACAAGGGGATAGTATGGAGCGACAGTATCGTGTGCCACTGGATCAGAAACAATATCCGAACATTGACGTGAGAGGGTTTCATGAAAAATTGGAAGGAAGCGACAGTTGGCCGGAGTCCCCGAGCGACTGCGGCACTGACGAGCACTGCATCTTATCGCGGCAACAAACGCCTCTATCTGGCTCCAAGAAGGGCAAGTACGACGACACCCACTTTAAAAACTTTCTAAAAACTCAGCAAAAAGTTAACCGGATGTTGGAACGAATACTTGCGACCAAAGGTGTACAAAGTGGCGAAGTGTTGAGATAATTTGTTAACTATTGTTTAAGGTTAAGTTATTATAATTTTAATAAATTAAACAATACTTTCTTTATTTTTGTATTTTCAACAATTTTGCAACGTTAGGCAGAATCCACAGTAATAAAATTCACATGCACAGTAATGTACTGAAATTCCTGTTTCATCACTACATAGTACCTGCGATCCTCCGTGCTCCGTGTCGATGTACCGCGGCACGGGGAACCTGGTCTGCAGGATCTCCTGCGCGTCGTCCACGGGCGCCCGCAGCAGCTGCGCGAAACCCTCGTACTCCGCCATGTCTTGGTAGCGGAGAGCTCGCCACTGGGCTATGGTCTGGAATATGGAACGAGGTACTTAGCTCACATTTTGAGCACTAAAATTATGTATACTACTAAAATTATAAATGTCAATGTTTGTGCCGATGGATAGGTTGATGTTCGTAAGGATGTTTGTAATGGGGCTCCCACATTGCATGTTATAAAATGTTTGTAAACATTTACAAACGTTACTAAACATGTAATGTTGGAGCACCATTACTCTTTCACACAAAAACCACTGAACAAATATTGATGAAACTTTGCATTATTGTAGCTTGCACATCAGAATAACACATGGGCTATATTATTTTGATGTAGTATATAATTTTTACAAGATATGATAAATGCGTGCGAAGTAGCGGGCAATCTCTATATTTTATAGTTTTTTATTATTAACAATTTAAATCTCAATGCTACATACCTCTCCGTGATAAATAAGTATCTGGAAGAATGTGTCCATGAGTAGAATCCTGTCGGGTTGTATAGACGAGGTGTCGAGTAGTACCGGCTCGGGCGGCCCGCCGAACGAGTACGAGTACAGGATCGGCTGGATCATGATCAGCGACTGCGTTAGGTCTTCGCGCATCAACATGTGTCTGGGGGATTTACGGGTTTATTACGATCTTACTATAAGCGACTTACGATTACTAGGCTATGGGAACTGTGTTAAACTATTACATTATTTTCCAAAGCGGCACTGTCTGAAATTCGTTGTACCATTCAATGGGCACACACTTCTATAATTCATTACGTTTTATCTTCATTCGATAAACAAATTGTCGATGCAACTCCAGTCGCAAATTCACACTCAATAGCTCTAAATTGCTGCTAGCCGTATACAATAGAAAAGGAGTCATTATTATCATGATTTTTCTCATTTATGACATCTATTAAGTCTCATTTTTGTAAATTCGTTCCATGTGATATTTTAAACGTCCTAATTATCAGCAATACAAGCATCACAATTCACAAACCTGTAGAAAGTAGTTTCGTCGGGCGAGTTATTAAACACTTGAAGGAACTGCGACCGACGTAAATGGTACATGAACTGCGGGTACAGACTGAAGTTTTCCGATAGCCGGAAACTGTTCGGGTCGTCTTTCGCGTACTCGCCGAATTTCTGGCACTGTGAAACAAAAGCAATCGTAGGTATTGTGTGTAAAGAAAGATGCAGGGCCAATGCACCCTCCTGCCTATCCACCAGTGATGTGGCGTGCTGCATTGCTATGGATGCGTTTGATATCCACCAATCATATTCACTGAATATAAGGGCACACTGAGTATGATTGATGGAACATAGCACATCTCTGGTGAAAAGGCACGTTTCCATACAACTCAATTTAGAGCAGGAGACTAATTCGACACGTCATTACCGTCTCGGTTTGCAAGCTGTTTTATATTTGGTGTTGTATAATGTTTTATTTTTATTTGAAAACTGGTGGAACGCAACCAAGCACAAGCGAAACGCTCGTAGCGCGCTCATTCGAGGCTCGTGGAGCGTGTACGCAGTTTTGGGTGAGGATTTCTTCTGCCTATGACGGTGGTACATACGAGACGGATGAGCATCCGGTCGAGCCAGCGCAGCACGTCGGGCCCGTCCTCGAGCTCGGCGCGGTACACGACGAGGCGCGCCATCACCACCGCCGCCGCCTCCTGGTCGAACCCCGCCGCGATGTGGTGCAGGTTCACCGCCGCGTCGCCCCAGCTGCGTAATAACATTCGTTTCTATTGCTAGCCGGGAAATATCTACGCGCATAAGTAACAGTGAAGGGAACAGCACTATAGTCGCGAAGATAGCGTGATAAATATCTCATTGTAAGAAATATCTAGGCGCATCACTATTAGTAACAGTGAACAGAACAGTACTATAGTCCCGAAGATGGCGCGATAGATATCCTCTGTCTCATCTCACTCTACCGACCGTGTGCGCGCGACGATTTTATAATCTTTAAAAGTCTCTTATAAATAAAAATTATTAACTATCATTATTATTTTAATAAATATATACCTACATCAAATAAAGCCCCAATTGACAAATTGTTGGACTAGCTTACAAACTTAACAGCCACATTCTTAAACGAGTACAACAAAGAACAAAATACGTACTTGCGCGCGACGGTAGTGACTCTCACACGACGCTGTCCGCTCGAGTGCTGGTACTGTGTGATGAACTGTACGCAGCCGCGACCGCCTTGAGGAACGGGGGCTGCGTGTTGATTTACCACCTGAAAGATTGGTACAATGTTGAATTAAGTAATAATTTGAGCTGTTGCAAAATGTTTAAGCTTATAGAGATTTACTAGAAGCTGCCCGCGACTTCGTACGCATTTATCGTCATATCTTGAAAAACGTACACAATATTTTAAATTAATATAAGTTATGAGTTATTCTAATGTATAAGCTACAACATTGCCAAGTTTCATCAAAATCTGTTCAGTAGTTTTCACGTAAAAGAGTAACAAGCATCCTTACATACATCCATCGGCACAAACATTGTCATTTATGATATCATCAGGATAGTTCTTTATATTGCTCACCTCAAAGAATATTCCCATTGTAGAGCTGGGTGTGAAAGTGCACATCTTCCACTGACACGTGTTGCCCATCCCCACCTCCTGATCCGCCACGCACGGACCCTTCACGTTCAGAGACACGCACGACCCAATCGCACCAGAGACTAGAAATTTATTTAAAAACCTCAAACTATCTCCCTATAGGGAGAAGAATGTGTGACCGACAAGATTTCGGTGTGGATTTGATTCCTGTTGATTTTTGTCTGCAAGTGTACTATGTAGGTAAGACTATTTTCTAGCTAATCAGAAAAAAATTGATAAGGCAGTGAAATTCCTTCATTTAAAAAATGTGTGATTCATATCTTTCTCATGCCCCTGTAGTGGGGATGTTAAAAAGGCTATGTCTCAAGTCCATACCAATCTAAACTATCTAACGATATTGAACAAGTGACAGTAAATTTAATGGACATCCTCAAAAACAAAATTCAACTAACAGATGCCAAATATGTTGTACAACTTACTCTTTAATTCCCGACTACATTTCACTTCCAAAGTACCATTGAATGCCATCTTATAATCTCCCTTTTGATCTTTTGCGAATACTCTCTGGAATGTTTGCTTGAACAGTGACGAGTTGAATGAATCACCCATCACCATATGACCTCTGTAATATTGAAGTGCAATTATAAATTATAGTTTTAACTTTGTCTATAGTTCACAAAAAAAAAGAGAAAACAGGAAATCAGATAAAAAAAAAATTGTATGTTTAGCCCGACATTCCACTTAATGTTCTATTTGAAGTGTATTTAAAACGCCAAAAGAAACAATTTATAGATAGCAATATTTAAATATAACTTTACTTACCCAGTTGAATTACAACATTGCTTCATTTCCATCAAACCGGTCTGATCAAGAGCGCACGAGTAAATATCAACTGCATGACCATTAGTAGCAGACCTCAAAGACAGGGCTTCATAATGTTTAATAGCCTTCTTCATATACTTGGCATTGTCTTTCTGAATGTCGTGGTGAGATCGGATAGGCTGCTTCAACTCATCATTGACAACCTGACCTGGCCCTTGTGAACAGGGACCACCCAGGAACATCATAATTCTAGCTCCAGTATTAGGATATGTCACTTCTAGAAGACCAACAGCTAAGGATAATGCAACACCACTGCTTCTTAAAGGTCTTTTCCCAACACCAAGCGGCCAGGGATCTCTGCCTAGTTCTCCAAGTAGGTCAGTGAGAGCCATGTCACATTGCTTCACTGGTTGCAAGAAACGGTGAGCAGGTGGTGCAGGAGCCGGTGCCCCTGGACGTTGCTGAGGGTTTGCAGCATTCACTCGGCCAATACCCAATTGTTCTTGGATCTGCTTCGCTGTTAAATCTTTGGTACCTTTGAAGACGTAGCATTTTGATATGCCTTCTGTGCCTAAAATATTTAGTTAAAGATTAGTCAATTAGGAGATAATTGATTTGTAAGGTACATATCAAAAACCCACCAATAAAAACCTATAAAACAAAAAATTGCATTTACAATAAAGATAGTTCTTCTAATGTATACACAGAAATACATAGACAAACACACAGTAGTAGTTAATAAGAATGATTCCAAAATTATGCAACAAATAGTAAGTAATTATTTATACAAGTTACAAAATCTTACCCAATTCATGAATTTGCACCATACGTCCAAATGTAATAAGACCAACTAAAGCATTTTGTGGCATCAAACTGAGTGAAGTTTGTAGAGAGTCCTTCAATGCACCAAGCTCTTCTTGGTCAAGGCAAGTGTCCACCACAAGCAAGAAGATGGGTGGCATTGTCTGAGCACGGGTTATTGTGTACTCTATTGTGGAAAAGTTTGGAATTAGCTCTGCTGGTTGGTGCTGTTCTGATATAGCTGCATATTGCGGAGGAAACTGAAAGCATTCAAAAATCAATCAGATACAAATTATGTATGAAACAGATAGCTATGGTAAACTTAAATACTTTTGTAAATCTAGTGATATTCTAATAAGAATGAACATTATGGAACTTACAGGATTTCTCTGGAAGCAGAAGTTGCAGACCCATAATTTAGCTCTGTAATCCACCTGGCACATAGGATTCAAGATCGCTCGGCATGTGTTGCGTGTGCATAGCACTGGCTCGTACTGGATCGGCGGCAAGTCCGGCCGTTCCTTTAGCGGCTGGTACAAGCAGGCCAGCGGTACGACCAGTCTCGTAGACTCGATCCTGCTCGATGGCCACACGTTCCACGTGAACCGTACCCCGTCCCGATCCTCATTTTGCTGAATAAACTCCTCATACGTCGCCATAGCGCTGATCTATAAAAGAATCATCATAAAAACACGTAATATAGTACAATCACCACACAAACATAAATATCACGGAAACTTCACGTTTTCACCTACCAAAAACGCATGCAGCGACCAAAGAACGATCGCGTATGCTAAATATTAGTGTCCAACCAAATATTCATTCAGAAAAGCAAGCAATATTTAATTTTATGGTAAATTTCTGCGAACAGGCGAGCCTGGCGAGCCTGGCTGATTTGGCAAATGTCAAAAAGCCATAGACTAATCAGCTGTCACTTTAGCCACGTCATTATTGAAAACGTAAACACTGAGGGAAACACAATACACATTAATAAAAGTTTATAGAAATTAATTTTGCATTTATAGGGGGATTATTATGAAATTATAACAGTGCGAATAATACTAAACAGTGGAATTATAAAAGTGAAGGTAGGTAGATTGGTCAAGCAAGTATAAGTTGAAGTCTATGGTTTTCATGACTCGTTTAGACAATAATTTCTTATTTAATTATTTTGCACGATTCCGTAGTAAATTCCAAAATCCCCTTTATGGATCCCCCTCCCATTTACGTTAGTTCTTTCGTAGGTTTGTATTGGAAAATGAAAAAAGTGGTTGATCAAAATGCTCTTCATCAATAAACGCTTCCAAAAGAGTCATAACCTCCTGAGGCCGAATAACTTTTTAAAATCACTTGTCCTAAGGGACGAATGTACTTTGCAAAGCATCAAATAGTTTTTGATGCAAAGTCCGACGCATTGTCAGTTCAATAACTAATGAACTAAATGTTTTGTGAATTTTCACTAGAACAAATGTTTTTTTCTAGATTAAGACGAAATAAAATAACATATCGCTATGTGGATATATTTTGTCCTTTATAAAGGACATCAGGCCGTTAATGCATTAGTAGGCAAAGTATGAAAATCAAACAAAATGTTCAAAAAATCTATGTATTAGCACAAAATAGTACTATAATATGTATGTAATAATCATAATTATTTAATTATTATCCTTCTTATACCTTTCATTACAAAACGAGAAACACAATTAACAATTATTTGGTCATTTTTCACCATTAAAGGCAAAACTTCAATTAAATCTTAGTAAAAAATTTGAACACAGCTCAGTAACACTTAAAATCTATTTGAGATCTTTTGTTAACAATAGGAACATTAAGTATTATCATTTTTACTTATATTAAATAAGTCTTATACGTCTTATGACTACAATAATTAACAAAGTTCTCATAAACATTTAAAGTGAAATAAAACTGTTACATAATAAAAAATCCTATCTTTGAAAGATAGTTACAAAAAGGCAATCTTATAGAAAGGTAAACAAATTTAAAAAAAACATACAAAATTATATAGAACTATGAAAATCTACAAAACAATTCCGTTTTGGTGTCGAACATAAAGGCGCTCGCTGGAGTCTTCATCTGCCGAAGATCGTGATCTATTTATTGCAGATGGAGACGCAGTAAACTCTTCATCGTCGCTTGAGCCTTCGTATTCGGAATTATTTAAGATATCTATGATTTCGCGTTCTTGTAGCGCTGAAATAACACATATACAACTTTTAGTATAAAAGCCGAAAGTGATTCGTATAGATTCAATTCCACATACTTAAAAAATGAATAACGAACGAACAGCCTTTCTATAGGTTCAAAAGGTTTACAATGGTTTGTTTACTAAATTAATAACTTTTCCTCTACAATGGTGTAAAATTTCATAAGATAATATTGTTGTTTACACTTTAATTAAAGAACAAAATTGCAACCATTGAATTTAACAACAAAAAATAAAGTTTTACTTACGGCGTCGATCACGTGCCGCCATTGTTGTGTACTCCTGGGCACGCGACGCACAAATGGCGGCCTCTAGACTCAAAATCTTTATTGGACCTCAAAGATAATCTATTGCCATTGGTTAAATTCCATTGGCTATGGCCCAATCCGCGCCCAGTGCCGATTAAGCGGCAAAATTCAAACACTCGCGAATTAAGACTATGTATAGGTCGGTCGTCCGTAGTTGATAAAAGAGTTTCAAAATTGTTCGGACTTTATGGCGTAGTCTATTTAAGACTTTATAAAGCACGCCAGGGCTCAGGAGGATATTCTGACAGCAACATGGCTACCTTATGTCTTCTACGGAAACAAATTGTCAACTATAAACTATAACACGGACAAACATCTCGGCAGTGGATGCTTTGCAAACAGGCGAAAACTTGACATCATTCTGTAAATAGAAACCCGGCAACATTTTAGTTGATAGAGAACTTAACATGAATTGATCACCTGTTTTATCTTCTGTTATGGCAGGTATTTAAGTATGTAGGAACCTATATTAGGCATAGGTGGTCTAATATGGAGAATCGTGGAAAAAGCTGACGGCTCGATAAGATAAGATATGAGTAGGTACTGTGACTGTAGTAAAAAAAAAACTTATTTATTTTTAGCTTCTAATGTCACGGTAACTACCTACGATCACGATCGTAATTTCTTAATCTATCGTGTAGCGATATAGATGTGGAATTAAATTTAATGAAATGGAATTGAATAACATCGGCGGCGAAGAGTTATACTGCGCTGCAAGTGTACTATGTAAACTTATAGCCACAGCTCAAGAAATAGTGGATAATTAAACAACTCCATCTAAACGAGCCTTACCATAAAGTAAAGACCTGTTTTGTTAGCGTCGTTGTCTATGCTACAATCATCAAACTTCAGTTTACGCAGTTGGCAAAAGAATATAAACATATGAATAAATCAATTAATAATGATTTTATTTAAATAAATAAGAAAAAATATAAATATATAACATTAATTTGTTAAAATTAAATAAAAGCCTTAAATGTTTTATTATAATTGCAAATTTTTACATTTCCTAAAAATATGTTTCGCCATGTGTTCGAATTCTTTTGTAGGAACGGAACGTAGTTGAATGAGTTATTTTTTTATTTTTAGGACCAAATAGTAAATTATTTCAATTATGGACATGAATTGTAAAATAATTCGCATTTTACTATAAAATAATTTTCTTTTTGAAGTAATAAGTGAAACTAAAATTAATGACATGTCATTGCTTTGTTTCAAGAGCAGGAAGTTTACGCCAAAAAGTGCGACTGCGCACTGGCCAAATTAGTAGTGTGAAAGAAAATGGCGATCAGCGAAAGGCGTCCGGAGTTAACGTGATGAAAAACATTGTAAAAGCTCAATTACATAGTGTTATAGTTATTAATTGTGTCAGATGTAGATTAATTAAGTGTTAATGAATTGTGATTGTGTATAAAAATGGCTGCGAATATGTACAGAGTCGGCGGTAAGTACCAATAATTGGTTATTTTTGTTGTAGCTTCGCCGGTTCACCGCGAGCCGACTAGCGGTGCTTTGCTTTGATTGTCGTACCTTCATTAATTGCTCACATTAATTAGTTCTATATCTAAAATCCCTTTATTGTTACGATTCTATAGGAATTCAAGGATCATATCAACCTATCGCCGGCGATTAGCAATAGTTTGCGGGAAACTTTTTATTATTTAACCAAATTTCGTCAAATAGGACATTAGCATCTAGGTATCATTGTATCGGCTTGCGTATCTGCGTGCGGGCGGTAAGACGTGGGGCCGTTACCATTATCTAAGAGAGTTTGAATATTTTTCGGGTTATCTTTTGTGATTTGTATGGTTTTGACACAAGATTGTAGGTTATATTCGTTGTTGTCATAACAGTTTGATGAAATACATATTTGAGGGTCGGTGTGGTCTTTGTTGGGTATAACGAGTATGATATCGTGAACAATAGTCAGAGTAAACTTTAGGTACAGTGGTAGTACGTTTGGTTGTCGGCCGGTGTGGCAATGTGGTTTTTCTGATAGAGTGTTTGGGCCGTGGTGTCGCGAGGTACCTGGGCGCCTCGCGTGGCGCGCTTACCAGCCGTCGCGTCGAATGCTAATTAGCTCTTCCTTCTCTACTTCCTATCTATTTTATTTAATAAACATAGTTATTTTGACTAAGTAAATACAAAAATGTACAGATACTAGTCATAATGATTCTTGGCTTTAACTAAGTTGAATTTAAAGTTTTTATTTGATCAATTATGTTGCCTACTCTTATGAAGAAAAAACACTAACATTTTAATTACTTTACTGGCATATTTAAAAGTGAACAACTGAATACTCATAAATTGTCCTAAAAAGGCATTGTTTGTTTTCATACACTCACACACAAGTCGGAAATTTGTTGTTTCTGTAAGGTGACCACAAAAATGTTGCATACATAATATACTGGTATTTGGCAAAAAATTACTTGACCCACATTCTTACCAACAACTTGAGTTTTTTTCTTTAACAATGAACTTAAGTTAAACCCTTACATTACGCCTGAAAATAGACAAAATAGTATAACTATTATCTATAACTAAAATTAATTCTAACTCTAAACATTTTATTTTTCTATTAAAAACACTTGGCTTTTTTAAGTTCAAATTAACTTACCAACTTGTGTATAAAAAAAGTTATAATATTGTTAAAGAAGGTCTTATATTATGCAATATTTGGACCATTATTAGTATCCGAGATTGTATAACACAATTATGATTTGTTTTTCATAATATCAGTGGTATTTTTTGTACTACGACAACCATAGAAATGCTTAAATAATTTATTTATTAAAAATCAAAAGCCGCAGTGAATTTTTTCAAATGATATATATTTTTTATAAATATGTAAGATTAGCTAATTAACCTTCTTGCTGCATTTTGAATAAATATGTATGTACAAAGACACTATATTAATGCTTGTAACCTAACCTACTGAGTTACATAAAATAAAACATGTTAGCTACCATCTTGCTCTGTTCAATTGTTTAAATAGCTTGAATTTTCCGTCATTCAGTGATTTTAACCTTGCATGTATTTTTATAAGAGGACTTGATTAGCAAGTGTGTTCACTACTCATTACAAAAACCAGTTACATCTAGATATAGATATGTAGTCATGCAATTTTATAGGTTTTGTTAAATATTGCTACTGTCAGAATAACAATACTTTACATTTATATATGATTGCACAGTATTTATTTGAATAACCTTCAACTATGCTATGTGAAAGTGAGTTCATTGACCTGTCCTGGTACCTAAACTAACTGGTTCTGGTAAATTGCTGAATTATTTTATATTCAATGAATTTTGACTATTTGACCTTTCAGATAAAACAATTTGTAATAGTATCAAGTTTGATAATCTATTTCATTATTAATATAATAAATAAGTGACTTTATATAGTAGGTTCAAACTTTTATAACTGTGACATGTAAACTAATTTTATTTTTGAAGTAGCTGTTTCATGGACCCTAATGGCAAAACTTATAATATACACCACAGTACTTAAAATAAAATTAATGTAAGTACCTTAAAATGTTGCTATTTAAAATACGAAATTGCAGAACAATATTGATAACTATCAAGAAGTACTCATTAATAATACATGAATTATTTGCATATTCATTACAAGTAGGTTGCTATAGTCAAAAATTTTCAAGGTTGGTAGATTAAAATGTGTCCAATGTTTTGTTACCTACCAATGTTAGTTGTACAACTCGGATCGTGTGACCCACGCCACAGTTTGCTATATAAGAGCCAAGCTAAGGGCCCCATTCACGCCGCGAGTAAATCCACCAAGTCTGCGTGTGACGTCACGGCTTCACGTCATTGTGACGGCGGCATCTTCGGCCCTCGTGCTGTCCCCTTCTCGCATGGGCATTGAACGAGCACGGCCACGCGCGAGATTGGGACGTTTACATATTTTTTAATTAATTCAAAAATCACAAAGATAAGCTAGGTGAGGTAACCCTACGTAAAATTATTAGTACGACAAAAAAGTTATAAGAATTTCGAATTATAAACACGCTTTGTCCACTAGTCATGTGACCCGCAAAAATAAGGTTCATGTATAGATAAAATCATAGGACAAAATTACACTAATAGTTGTCAACGCAGGCAAAACTAAGCATAAGTATCAATGCAACTGAAAGTTTGACTAGTTTGTTATGATATTATACAGTGCAGAAATGTTACCACAGGCCAGAGTTGTGGTGAAAGTCGCTCAGCTAACAACATATTATAGAACATTCGTCTAAACAATAAACTGGTCCTGTCAGTAAGTACGTACGCACTCGTCCGGCTAGTTTAATAATAATAATTTACTAATACCTCTACAAATGTACTTTGATACAAGTGCAAACTGCAATAAGGGATTTCTAGATTGTTCGTTCCTTAGATCTCGATAGCGGCAGCAGCGCAGTGGTTTCATCTTGTCCAGGGAATCATCTTGTCTAAAACTATTTGTTTCGTTATAATCTTGCTTAGTTTATTTATTTGTACAACACAGATTGTGCCATATTTAATAGGTAGCTTGGAGATAAAGTTGCTATATGAATAATTAAACTTCATTTCTAATTCCTCAAAGTTTCAATTAGAATGTCCTTTAATTACCTCTTGTAAGCGGATGACATTAGGTATATAAAGATAATTAAATAGCAAAGCATATTTCTGGGATTACGCAGCATAGTTCTCAAAACGTTACATACAACTAATTTAAATCTAATGTTACTTCTTTTGTTATATTGCTCTATTTAGCACGTAACGTATGAAGGGAAATCTAAAGTCATTATCTGATATAGGTACGTATTGTTAATAGTACCTACTCTTTCGTCAATGAATAAATCAACTATAAACGTGTTCATTTTAGATTTTATCAAATAATTCTTGCATATGACAACAAAAGAAATTTCCATGTGCTGCGCCACGTGAAATCTCGCGGAGGGAATTCAATCATTCTCCGCCTGCTGTGATGACGTGTCCAGGCTAAATTTACTGTACACTTACTTATTGACACGTTCCAAAAATACACCAAAGTCTTGGCAAAACTGAACGGGCGTTAACATCGCTATCAGCCGCATAATGCCCCAACTTATACATCTACCTACGAGATTGTTGGCTAGGTACGGCTACATAGAAGTATCCGCCATTCGCGTTGCCTCACCGGGTATCTATACGTACATGTGGCGGTAGGTATACAACACATAGATACTACTGCATACCTATCGCTGTAGGTACGAGTGTTGTTCTTACAATCGGTAGGTCGGGGGCTCGCGGGGCGTCTGCCCCGTAGTACTTTAGATTTTACGAGCACGAGTTGTGTATCACTGAGTTCAAGTTTTACTGTTTGCAAACTTTTTGCTAGCCTCTAATGTTATTCAACTTTCCGACTACCGATTAATAGTAGTCATGATAGTATTATAATGTTACAACTTCCTCGAAGGACTCGATCTCTCGATATCGGTTGTCAGTGACAACCGATATACAATAAAAAATATATTGATAATGCAACAATCATTACAATAAACAGTCTGTAATAATAAAACTATAGAAATAAAATCACTTTACCACCTATTCTCGTTTCATCGTAAGTTAATTTTAGTTCGTGATCGCACTAGAATAGATAGCCCGTACCTACGAAATGTGAGATCAAGTTTGTGGAGTAGATAAAACGCTACAAATATTTGGATTCCAATCAATAACTAAGACGATAGCATTTAATACGCCAAATGCCAGTTATACTACATACCTACGTAATCGACCACATCTCTGTAAATGATCTCATGTTTAAAATGTATCGAGTACGGTGACCCTATAAAGGTACCTTTGTGTAAACGTATGTAAGTGGCTGGTGTTTTAAAAACAAAGAAATCATGCTGTCTCGAGATTAATCATGTAAAACTAACGCGGTTACCTTACCATAGTTTAGAATGAAAGGTCTGTACCGTGTCATTATGTGCGCGTTATTTAGTTGAGTTGCGCAGAGTAACGGTAAAAAGCGCCATTTATATGGTTGTCCATGTACTGCCATAAGCAACGCAGGTACCCACTGATAGTCCGACCATCCGTTCCGCTCCGACTCCTCCACACACTCGACTTGCTGCGGCAAACAGAAACAATCAATTTGAAATGGCCCGTGACTAGTTTAGACTCAAATTTTATAATTATCTCTAAAAATAACTATATTTCATCGACCTATAGCTAACTTTTTTATTTTAAAATGTAACTTAGACTAAACGAAGCAATGGATAATGCAATCCGATCATCTGAGTAACAACACCCTTGCATAACCTTGATGTTTTAACTTGGTAAAGATAATTTGAATTAATTATAATGCTCGTTTTCCTCAACACTTATGCAACGAGCAACTTATGATTTTTATAAGTACTTATAGACAACGACAACTTTAATACAAGAAAAGTATACTTTCTTTCTTTCAATCCAGTATTTATTTAAACTTTGGAAGTAAGCAACGCACTTATGCGCGATGCGGACGGCACCATGCATTTAAAACTCAGATTTACTAGATAACTTATTTTATACCATGTATGTAAATCACAAATAGATCTCTAAGGTACTTATTCAATTAATTAACATGATTTTGTTTTGTCCACAGACTGCGTCTATTTCGAGACGTCGTCGACGTCTCCGTACCAAATCCGGCGGATAGAGGAACTGAACAAGACCGCCTCGGGCAACGTAGAGGCGAAAGTCATGTGCTTCTACAGGCGGCGAGACCTGCCCAACCCCCTCATACAGTTAGCTGATAAGCATCAATGTAAGTACTCTAGAAGTAACTCTACCGATTACCGTAAAAGCGGACAATATCATACAGATCAGCGTAGTGCGCAGGACTTGTATATAGTGAAATTCTAACACAAGTTCACTCACTCTTCCTTGGTTCCTTACTTAACTATCCAATCCCGAAACGAAATTGATAAAATTGAAAAGTGGTTCAGAATAATATCAAACTCAGTGAATTCTTAATCAGGTGACTAGGTATGTCTGATGTTCTAAAGCAAATTAGGAACAAAATTAGTATTGTCTTTTATGGATCGAACCATATTGAAAGTTAAAATTAAAACTAAACCGCTCATAACGTTTTATAATGCAAAAGAACGAAAGTTTTTCAAATGAAAAAGTAGCTTTTTTCCATCACATACAGCTTGTAGACTCATTTGATTTATTAGTTGTCGAACTGGTCTTTTAGTTGGCAAACGTTAAATGTCCTATCCCTGTTACGCATGAAGCTATCTCAACTATTTATTTTGAAGCCTCTGTTTAGCTAGCTGCACGCAAGTCTATCATAATTAAATCGATCATTCGGATTGCAAGCATATTTGTTTGGTCATGTGACGTTGCAATTTGCAATTGGCTTTTACGTTCAGTTAATCCATAGCAATATTTTATTATACATAGAAACTTCTATTTATTGTTTCAATACTCTGTTATTGTTTAATCTTTAGGTAGGTACGTCAAGCCACGTGCTCCTGTTCCAAACCGAAACTTATTTTACTAGCTATAAATAGCAAATGATATCGTAACGACTCCTAGGATTTGATCGCAGCGGGTGCCTGTATCTGAGACACCCCAATTTGAGTTGGTCTATATTTTTATTATTAGGTTTAAGTCGTTTTTTGTTGCTATGGTAAGTTGTAGGTAGTTAGTAGGGAGTGATTTACATGAGATACCGTTACGTGGACAAGAAAAGGCAAAACGAGTTGGAAACAGTCTCGAATTGATGTTCTGTCTAAAGGGTGATCTGAAAACCTTGATTTTCACGTTCACCGCGGTTGTCTTCGGGCACATTACCGAAATTTTACTGAGATGATGTTAAACTCGTAAAGTCACTTTAAAATCGATCTACTGGCTCAATACATTTCATGTAAACAACAGAAGATCACGCGATTGCGAGTAGTCGGCTGTTAAAAGCTACTTCGTATTCGTACGTACAACGGGTGCCGCTCCACACTTGTAAGTTCTTTAGCTCTGACTGACAACGACCAACCACCAAAAATGTATTAAACTAACCTCTAATACGATAAATTATGTATATAAATTATGCGATTAGGATGAATAGGTGATTCTATTGCGACGGACTTGTTTATTCTATGGGATGTTAAAAGAATATATTTTACAGCAGCGCTAGTGACGATTAGATAGTACAAACATATGGCAACGTTGCTCATAGTTTTTTCTTCACATTCAGTTCGGTCTCTTTGCTAATAAATCACTGATAAGCCTGTGATAACGATAATTTGATGTTTAACTAACCATTTTCACAGGATTAAAATCGCCTCAGTTATAGACAATTTACGAGCATTCTTTTTTTTTTATTGTATCACATTTTTTTGTTAATCAACATTGCATTATTATTCTGATAAAAATATTGCTGAGACATTTTGTTAATGGTAATCAATCGATAGTATTTTTTTTTTTTATAGAGATATTTAGGTTTATTATCTTATAGGACCACGATATTTCTGAACACGACCCATTTCAGTGTCGTTGCCTAAGTTATACCTGAGTACTTTTTAAAGGTGACTATTATACATTATTTGATACATAAACCTGGGTCGATGAACTTACCCATGATGATTTACGTGTTTTCTATACCTACATACGTCTACATGAATAATATCGCTCTCTGTATTCATGGATTTTTCCTCCACCATTTTGTTTTGACATCTTGTTTATCGATTCTTATTGTTCCCGAATCTCAATGTCGGCTTCCTTACTTTAGTTAGATGTTGAGGAGTATTCGTAGGAGTTATAGCTACATTCGTATATGGTTACCTCTCACCCCCTAATGTGGCTCATAAACGAAATCCCAGAATTCTCCTGCCGATTTACCCCTCAGCTTTTTGAAAAGCAACCAACAATACAATTACTGGGAACAAGATGGCGACTTTAATCAATTGTAATTAAGGCCAAAACATTCATCTCATCGACTTTCATTAGGCGACCCTCTCTCTACCAGGTAGACTACCTGAATAACTTTATGTTTGTTCTTAACTTTTTCGGCGAATTAGCTACTTTGAAAACGGTTGACAACTCAAACGTTTTTATTACCAAAACTTACAAGGAAGGAAAAATATGTTATAGGTATGTATGTAGATCACGATATTTAATATAAGTACCCACCCACTTACTTATTCAAATTTAGGTATAGGTACCTCCCTAATTGCCCTTAAACGCGTTTAAAAGTACTTTTGTGAATAAAAATATTGTACAATATGTTCGGGTCCATTCACAATAGCGAAGACCGCGAGTCGAGCAGAGCAAAATGCGGTCCTGTCTTTTCAGCTCAAAGTAGTCTTTTCTGATGTCTTCTCGTCGATGAGGCATAGTTCCAGTATCAGTTCGAGGAGTTAATCAGTGGTGTCATAAACCAGCGTTATGTAAACGTTCAGGAGCTTGTAGGATCGCGCCCCCAGCCGCGTGGTAATGACCGTGGCTGCGCTACGGTAGGTATGTACCTGTCAGTTCAACAATCACATATAAATAAATAATTCGGTCAACCGTGTCATAAAAAATATCATCACGGGGTTTGATTTTGTGTTATATGTATAACCGAACCGATAACAGCAATTCTGAATTTTCGAACAAATTATTTGATTCTTCACTGCTTTCTATTTCACCTTTTTTAATTGTTAAATCCGTTTACAAAGACGTACAACTGTATTGGTGAAAGATTTTTTACATTTATCAAATGTCGGGTTATATTGGCAGCTGCATACACCCGCGCAACCGGTGGTCAGGGGCTGGCTGCGGCGGCAGCGGGTCGCGGCCGGGTTTTTAGACGGTTTACTAACACCGGGACTCCAACGGCACCACGAGCCCGAGGACGCGTCTTGCTTGATTTATCGCTTCACGTCGTCGTTTATGCACCGAACAAACAAAACCCTCCAGATAATGTCTATTATTCCCGATGTTAATTCGATGCGTTAAATGCAATGAAAAATCTTAATTGTCATTTGGCGAATTTCAAAATTGTATTAATTGTTTTCACAAATCTGCCCTCCGCAACTAAATTATACCTCTGCTTCGGGCACATAGCAACTGTGAACCGTAAAGGCTGATAGGGTGACTATGTTAAAGCGGATCTCGGGACAAAGATCGTGTGTTAATTCGGACCGCGTAGACCAAGGGGCGCTGGTGGTCGGGGTTAGTAAACATAATCATGGCCTCCTCTCGCTGTACAATTCAGTAGCTGAAATGGGAATGAAGAACCCTCCCTTCCCACCCTACCCCACACCCCGCTGTCTGCCTCCTCGACAGCCTCGCATCTTGCGTGACGTATATGCCAAATTAATTACGTGTTATCATTATAATAAATACGTATGACAAAATCAAAATGATACTAGCCAACCTAATCCCAACGAAACAAACAAAATCTTCATAAATCTATTTTCGTAAAAGAAAATTATTATGTTTTAAGCGAGCTGTGAAAGAAAGGTCACGTCATATTTGCGACCAAACTACAGCATACGTTGTTACGGCGCAGGTACAGCCCTAGTCGTAATAAAAATAGCTTGGGAGACATCAATACTCGGTGACTTGTATTCTAAACTCCTTAACTGGATACCTCCCCCGTGCCCGCCCGTATCGACCGTGGCGCCCTCATCTCACAGGTACACGCAACACTTATCCCGGTTTTAATTGTCGCCACGCGCGGATGACCCCCGCTACAACTTCGATACTCGACACCGTTACGCGGACGACTCTTACCAACTGGCGACATCATTTAAATAATGTGGTCAAACTAAATTATACATTTCCATCCTTCTCCACAATAAGTTCCAGCCAGTTTTTTTGCGGTCCAAATTATTTATTCTTAATTGTTACGATTTAGAGTATCTTTTCTGTTAAAAGAGTATCTAATATGCCACGTTTCGTTAGATTTTCCTGTCTAGTTGCGTTAGATTAAATTAGTGGTTTGGATTTCTGTGACCAATCTTATTTACTACCTATGGATTACGGCCTAATCACTCTGTATGAGAGTAGGCTCGTGCCCCTTGGTGGGGACATATACGGGCTGCTATAGATAGATGGAATAAATAAATCCAATTCACATTTACAACTTACAGGTGCTGCAAAGTTGACATTATTCCTAGACATAATTTTAGGCCAAGAGCTCATGATGATACCGATATTTTTTATGTTTATTTATACTATATGGTTGATAAGAAATGATTTTATAAACTTTCTTGTCTATTGCGTAATCGATTGTGCAATGCTTGCTTACACGAGTTCCGTTGATTACTGCAACATTGTTCAGGCTCTATTTCTTAAGAACAAGCGTTGTCGTCACTACTTACGTCTGTCTGCTTTTTATAATTTGTTTTCGTTTAGTCTATCGTACGTCCACTATGTAAATCTATCTATCATTTACATTGGTTTCGTATTACCTAGCTGAAAAGTACAATATTAACTACGGCGCAAATTTTTTGTGCATTTGTCCAAATGGTCTCTTCTTGGATAGTTATGTGATGAAATAACATGTTCCATAAAGGAGATAAACGAAAGACAAATTCTTTCGTCATATTCCGCTCAGCTTGTCGCTTAGTATGTATGTCCTCAATGTTAATAGTAATTGAAGTGAGCTAATGTCGATCTTACGGCCAATTTCGCAAACATTCTACAAGAACCTGTAATAGACAATATCCGAGCCGTGCCAATGCCTCCTTCAAACATTGAACCTACCTCAATAGTCTTAAAGTCATGATATTGTGAAGTGTGGAAACGATATTTCTTTCAATTCTTGTCATCAACTCTCGATTGGCAAATCCTTAAGATGTAGAGGTTATACTGTCAGATCAGAGAGTAAAGTTTAATTATAAAGACTGATTTATTGGCCCCAGCAGTCGGAAAAATAGTGATTTTTTGAGACATTTAAAGTTAGTTATCTTGAATGCCAAGTACACTCGGCTTCAAAAAAATCGCACGTCCGTAAAAATAGGCTTTATGCACTGTTAATCCTTAAGACAAGCAGTTATTCGTAGCAATATTGGTATCATTTGAGAGCCCTATAAAAACTCTTTAAAAAAATATCCATTTCATTTGATTAAAGAAAAAGCTTAAACACTTTAAGTCACTGTGAATGACAATGGAACTGATTCTCCTCTTCAAATTTTGTTTGTATTGTTTTGTTTTTGGGGTATAAAGGGGTCGATACAGCTTATTGGGGGATAAATTTGCTACCAACAGTCGAAGAAGATACAGAAGAATATCTTTCATCAGAAAAACGTCCTTGAAAATGGACACTACTGCTGCTGAAGCCGCCCAAGTTATCGCACTACTGCAATCAGGACTACGTCAGTGTGATGTTGCTCGGCAATTGCACTTGAGTCGCTTTTCTGTTCGAAGAGTGTACCAGCGGTTCCTGCAGATCGGTGGCTTTGTCCGAAGGCGTGGGTCTGGTAGAAATCGCTGCACTTCTGCGAGAGATGACCGATTCGTGGTATCGAAGTCTTTGAGAAATCGGTTCTCTAATGCTGTTGAGTTGCAACAGCAGCTTCAAGCAGTTCGTAGAAGGGCCGTGAGTGTCTCTACAGTTAGAAGAAGACTAAAGGAGAGAAATATTGTGGCTAGAAGACCTGCCACAGGTCCAAAATTAACCGCAGCGCATCGGCGAGCACGCCTGCAATTTGCTCGCGCCCACGTCAATTGGAACCTGGACCAATGGAGAGCTGTTCTCTTCTCTGACGAAACGAGAGTGTGCCTTTTCTGCAACGATAGACGCAAAAGAGTATACAGAAGACAATGGGAACGTTTTGCCCAAGCCTGCATCCAAGAGACGGTAGAATACGGGGGCGGTTCCTGCATGTTCTGGGGCGGCATATCTGCCGACGGCAAAACTGAACTTTCTTGCGTCTCTCGGACCGGCGGTGCTCGCGGGCAAGGGTCGATGACTGCTCACCGGTACATCACAGAGATCCTGGAAGAACATGTGGTCCCCTATGCTGGATTTATTGGCGACGGGTTGACATTAATGCACGATAACGCTCGCGCGCACACTGCTGGAATTGTGCAGGGCTACCTTCAAGAGGTTGGGATCCCTGTCATGCAGTGGCCAGCGAGAAGTCCAGATCTGAACCCGATAGAGCACCTCTGGGACCAGCTGAAACGCAAGGTTAGATCCCGTGATCCCGCTCCCGCGACTCTTCAGGAGCTCCAAGACGCCGTTATTGAGGAATGGGACAGAATCCCTCAAGAAGAGGTCCTAAAGTTGGTGCGATCCATGAGGGAGCGCATGGAAGACGTCATTAGGGCTAGGGGGGGTAACACTAGGTTTTAGGTTAGTTTTAAGCAACTTTGTTTTGAAAAAATTATCAGATTTCATTAGGGTTTTTTAAGGATTTTTATTGTTTTGTAAATTTTTCTCAGTTCCAATAAAAAACATTGAATGAATTATTGTTTTTGCATTCTCTGTTTCCTTACCTTTCAAATGATACCGAACATTACCAATATTTCATAATACAAATATGATTGAAAGATATTTAAAATAGATTTCTTAAAAGGTGCGATTTTTTTGAAGCCGAGTGTAGTTTAGTTTGCTACAACATAGCATCACATAAAGTTACAGTTTAGTGTTACAAGATTGTTCAAGTAGTCTAACATAGCACGACATGTGTTAGTTTGATTTCCATTTGCACTAATGCGTGATATTTCGCACTTTCTTCCTCACCAAGTTACGTCCTAGACTTGTGAATAAGTATTCTGAATAGCTTGGTATTATATAAGTAGTAGTATGTAGAGTCAATTTGTGTTTTATACACTTTGCTCAATTTCATGAAGTTTATTTATGAGCTAATCATATAAATAAGAAATAATGTCATCTTGCGTATGTTTCACATGTCATACAGTCCTTAGTTTGAGAGTCGTTTACCTGATGATTCATAACATTCAATTCACATACCAGGACATTCATGTTAACGATGCCTTTGATACGGGAATGTAACTTTATATCGGTTTGAATATGGATGAGTTGGTTTTTATGGTGTAGGTAGATAAACTTTCTTCTAGTTTACTGTGTCAGTGAGAAAATGTAGCGGCGAGCGGTCAGTTAGCACGGTTCCCATGGGCGTCCTAATGCGGACCACAAACACTTCACGCTCAAGCGCGCCGCGGCGCGGTGCTGGAGCGCGCGCGTCCTGGCTGAAGTGCTGACGTCACCGGCGACGGCGTCGGTGGCTGCGCGCCCGCACGTGGATACGAAGAGGCCTCGGGCGCATTGAAAGTGAGACCGCGGCGGGACGCGCGGGGCACACCAGGTCAACGAACCCGCGCATCCAACCGATCCGCACTTGTACAAGACCGACCGTCGCATTGTTTCAACCTTAGACTAGCTCATTGAAACCGGACCCCACGATATTTGAAACAGATGACCATATTCGGCAACGTAACTTAGTGGTTTGATGACAACGCATTATTATTTTACAAAGCCTTTAGCCTTTAGCATTTTGTAAAGAAACGTTCTCAATCATAAATTTAATGTCACGCTTTTATCTACGCATTTATTCGGCCTTCCTGTATTGACAATTTCTACATTTTGTCATAGATACACCTTCATATTACCATCTAAGGTCATAAACGGATCATTCACTATTTGACTTTTAATTTAAGCAACAACTGATCTAGGACTCTTGTAGTGTGGTAGTAATGTATGTAATAAAATAATGTTTGGGTGTTCTGTACCTACGTTTCTTGTAATTATAGAACGGAAGTAAACCAGGTGGAGCGAGTATCCGTTGCATTGCGATCATGCGTGTTTGTGCGGCGACAGCGTCACGGACCCGCGTGGCGTGTCCAATGCGAGTCACTTTCCTCAAACAAATATTACATCAAACTTAGCCCACACGGATTACGGAATGACGAGGCTTACAGTAAAAACTAAACTGACCTACGAGACCAGGTCCATAGTCCAACAATAGTGAAAGTCGTATCCTCGACTCTACAACTTCTGCTTATAGTATCGACGAACTTGGTCGCAGCCCGCAGTCAATACTCTTCGCTAAGAGTACATATCTACTGCGTGGGCATATTTATATGTACCAGTGGCAAGTTTTTGCGAGACGACTATTAATTATTCCGCCGCGGTACAAGATAAAAGCTGACCGTTTGGGTAGGTATGGCGTTTTAGCGCCAAGGCCGCCTGTTTGAGGCACTGCAGGTGCTGTCAGATCGCTCGAAACGTACGAATGTAATGTCGCGGAAGCTTCCTATATGTTACCCTTGAACCTAAAAGCACCGAACAGAACACGTTCACGAGTTCATTACATAAATTAATGTTATAGAATTTATTTGTCTTTTCCACGTGCTTTCCATTTATTACCAACATCAAAACCGTTGGTAGCGTTACTGCTATTTAGGTACAATAGTTTGCATGTTACGTATCAATTATCTCTGGTGGATTGATCGCTAACAGTCTTGTATAGCAGCACTTGAGAACCCCTGGCCGACCTTTTAAAATAAGCCGGTTTTTGTTTAAAAAAGTTAATGCAGGTTCGTATGTAGGTATGCGCCTGTTACTTATATTAAAATTAATAGTATACCTATTCGGCATTTCTACTGTAGACATACATGAATGGCTTACGATGGCTATTTTATATTTAACTAAGTATGTCTTTTATAAATAGAACTTAAGCCGAAATTACACAATAATGTAAAAATGTTTCAGGGAATGTTTTCTGTCATTCAATTTTCCAAATTTTAATACTTAACATTTTCATTAAGTACATGTGTTGTGACATTTTGTAAGGATTTGGTATTCGGATCATTTTATCACTGCGCGACGATGATCTGTAATGTAACGCAATACGATAGTTGAAATGACTCTTCTTTTAACCTCCAGCAGCAGCAGGATAGAGCGGTTCCGTTATGTCTCAGAAGTCAAGTGCGATGAATATGTATTATTAGAATTCTTTAAAAGCCAGTTCACATTTTTTATGACTCGTAACAAGTCATAACTGTATCTGTATTCAGTTCTAATCTGCAACTAACAACGCTCAGATAAAAAAGGCAGTAAAGCATCAAAACAAACTTATTTATATCGAAAAAGTATCTTTGACTTTAAAATACAAAAGTCTTCCCCAAGCCAATGCAACGTATAAGAAACAGATTGTCTCCCCAACCGACGCAGTTGGGATGTTGAGATTTTATCTTATTCTTACAACGAAAACTCTTTTCTGAAGTGATCACTTTTCGCGATAGATTATGTCGGTAATGTTAGTGTCTTATTACCCGGCCTTAGAGTTGTATCTAACGCGATCTAGCTTGTCATAGAACCTTGTTGAAGCGAGCTGAGATCGTGTCATTAGAGGGCGTGAATATTTAAGTAGAAATGGCGGGCTCGGGCCGTGGTACTCCCATTCCCGCTTGGGTTATGGGACCGTTGGGATTACCTTCTCATTGAATTAATTCTGTTTGCTGATGAAAAAGGCGCCACCAAATACCGTTTTAGTAGATTGGAAGAAATATAAATGCACGGAATTGTAAAGCTTTGCATTGCAGCTAGTTGTAAGGAGTAGGTGGATTAATTACTATGAATTCTATCCATATCTATACTTTCTCTTGGACACTTATCTAGTTCCAATAATAGGCAAATGCAATGATAAAATATTGAAATTCAATGTAAATGATTTAAATTTTATCGAAAACCAATAAAACCTAGTAGTAACGATATAAGAGACCTTTTCACCACTTTTAGCAATATAATTGGGAACCGGTACATTTCACCGGAATATATCGTATACCTACTAAAACTTTTTATGACCTTCGTGTTGGTGTCGCGCTATGAATGAATTCTGCTGAGTCAATTCGAAGATGACCGGAGAAGAAACCGAATTTGTAGAGTTTGGTAGCGTTACGCAATCAAGTGGGGTCATTCGGTCCGCGCCCAAAAGTCACACCCGCGAAGTGGAGAACAGTCATATCCTATCGATTTGTTAAGATGGCGTGCGAGGGGTGTGGGTGGTGGGGAGGGTGTGGGGCAGCCTCCTCCGCCGGCGCAGCGTGCAGCCCTGCACCTGCCCGCAGCGTCACCGCGCGCCGAGCCACACACTAGCGACTAGCGCCCGACCCACTCAGCTAACACTCAACTAGCGTACACTGCTCACTAAATTCTATACACGTCAAATACACGACACGCCACCATAACATCATTTGGCCATAAATAAAAGAAAAGTTTTATCAATTCTGGAGGCATGTTTAGTAATTCTATATCAAAAACTTTTAAAATTATAAAGTTTTCAAGCTTTTAAAAACTTTAAAAGAACGAAAAATAAATGGCCAGTCTATGTTAACCGATACATCTAAAATTAAATTACAAAAAAGAAACAGAAAATGCTATTCATATTATCTATTTATCAGTAAAATGCTTAAAATGTTATCATTTTCACTATCCGATAAAATAGCAACAAGATCCCAACTGTATTTCATCAATTAAATAAGACAACATTTTAAAAAAATCTGTTTTCCGAATAGTAATAGGGTAGGTCACGGTCGTCGTCGTACAATTCCACCCAGCGAAGAAAGGGCGCTAGTGTGGGTGGCAGTGTACGGTCCCCAGGGCGGGATCCTCGAGCGCCCTCGTCGACCGCGGCGCGCCCCGGTCTCCGGTGACCGCCGACTCCCGCCGTCTCTGGTCCAAGGTCGCAGACGAGCCCTGGCCCACTAACTTTTTTCCTTTTACCGCTCTTTCTCGATTAACAACCGACTTTCATTAACTTTCTCTCCTTACACCTAAAGCCTCTCGGTGCTCAGTACACATCTTCGTTAAATGTCACCGGCGGCGATGACGTAATACTCAGGGATGCACCTGCCTACGCAGTTAGCTGAAATTTAATTACCATTCGCTGGAAAACGGAACCTAGAAACTTTTAGTTGTTTTATGAATTATGATTAGGTACGTCCTTATTGCCTTCTTAATAGTGGTATGTTTGGACCCAATTTGTTGTATATCATTTCGACTATGTACCTTGAAGACAGACTTTTTTAAATATGGACATTTTATAGTTTTCAGTCATTTTGGCGGTGCCTGCGTTATCTCTCGCGGGTCATTGCGCCTCCCTTGTACTACGTTTTTATGCCACAGTTCACTTATTTTATTTACAGACTTGTATCATTTTTTTTTTCAGTTTTACTTTAAAGTATAGTTCTTGTATCTATCAATTTTAAAAAAATGCTTAATTTGTGCCCGTATACTAGCAATCTTAAACTACAAGTTGTTTGTTAATGTAGTAGTAGAAAATGTTGTAAATTTTGACCTTGTCCTTTCCTCACAGCTGCTAAATACTCAAAGAATGCGTATAGTAGTATGGACAGTTAAACTATTCTGTATTATTTGATAGTACAAACGAATTCTAGTACTCTAGCCTGGGATTAATAAAGCCCATTATCGCAAGGAAAACGTTACTACTCCCTACACCACAATAATGATAATACACACCTACAATGCCAGATCAATAAATGGACTTCCCTAGTGGTTCATAATTATAGCTTCACATACGATTATTATTAAGTATTTGTATTACATATACGTTGAAAAGCACACAAGAAGTTGAAGTTGATGTTATATTTGGATTAACAATAATATTAATACAGTGCTATTCTGAACTAACATTGTATTTAGTTCAGGAAGCTAAGTTGGCAAATGCCAGTGCTCGAGCAATGCAACTTTTTGACGATCATGCTTTACAAACCGTGCAATAGTTGCGTACTTAAGATTATTGTCAGCAACTTGTGATACCGATTGTATCGTATAATGAAGTATTCTTTTGTGCTTACTGTATTTGTTGAGAGATAGATATCTAGTGCCAGACAAAAGCTGCTCTAACGATCGTTCCTGTAACACCCACATTGGACGACCCCGTGCCCTTTACCCGCATTAATTATATCTATTTCCTATAACAGAAAGGCTAGCATACAATACAGGATATTTTTTGTCATCTTTTCTCATTCTTTCAACTTTATTTAAAGCTCGTATGCAAAAGGGACAGAATTATAATCAAACTATAAAAAAAACCCGAGAAGCAAAAAGCAAAAAGGGATGTTATGTTTCCAATAAGTTTGATGTATTTTATCTGTCAGTCTGTCTGTCTGAGCATCGCAAATCTCGAACGCAGATTTAGATATAGGTAATTTTGTTGTTTGATTAAAATTGGTTTAGATTTTTTCACTATTTAACTTTCACTATTTAAAATGAAATAGTGAAAGGGGGATAGTCAATCGAATGTTTCTTGTTATTGGATATCAAATATGTTGTAAATCGGTCAAGCATTTTTAAATTGTAATCCTAGCCTGTATTCTATTGTCGCTGATAAAGAATTAATGTTGACGTGCTATTAATTTGATAATTATCTTCCAGTGGCCCAGTCAGAAGACTCACCAGTGGCTATGAAACTCAAGAAAATATGCCTTAAGACGCCGGTTGGCGAGGAACAAGCAGCACAGGCAGTCCTCGACCCTGCGCTAGGTAAGTTTATATTTTACGTGAAACACCATTAATAAGTCTTTACTGATTAATTCGTTTTTTCATTCAAACAAAACTTTTTAAAGCCTTTAACTTTTACCTTGCCCCATAGTAGATGATGACAAGTTAAATCCAGATCTCATAAGAAATAAAAAAAAGAAGTAAATTATAAGAAGTAGATAGGTACGTAAAAGTAACAAGCAAGTATGATGTAAAACATCTACCCCTCGAGTGAAAACTACAATCATACTTTCATTATGTATGCGACAAATGCTATGTGTGTGTTGAGTAGTGCTATGTCTGCTGTGCATTTGCTACGGATCAATATCGCACAGCACCTAAGTTTTCACCAGTCTTGCGAATTACAATACGTTGACGTAACCTTCTTTAAAGTTTTAACGAGCTCCCCAAATTCTTGTTCTACATTCACGTTCTTCACATAAATTGTAAAAGATTCTCTTTTTGGCTGTATCTACAAATATTTTGATATAATAACATGTCATGTGATACATGTGTAAGCGTCCTGATGATTGTATTGTGCTTTTATTTCCCATCACGCCACGCACCGAGGCTATGATGTCACCGATTTAATTGCGGCAATCACTTCATTACCTACCTACAAAAACGTTTATGTCTTCCACCTAAATAAGTTCGTACAATACCCGCGGTATCGATCGGGCCACGGTTTACGGTGTCGTTATCATTTTATGTAAAACTGTTAATGCTACCTTCAATGTCAAGATCCCTTTTTACTGCACAATTTTCTGTCTGTGTTTTTAATGTATTGCGTATTAGTATGTATTTGAGATTAGAGAATTCACTAAAGCCGCCGCCGCCGCCTCTCCAGCCGACCAGCATTCAGTGTGCGTGACGTGTTACATCACATTTCTCATCGGCTACAAGTATACATATGTATAGGTGTAACTGGTCGCGTATATACTATATAAAGCAGTAGTTAGAGGGTACGCATTCGTGCACAGGTCGTTAATGGTGAACGTGGATCTGTTGTGTGGTACGCGGGTGGAATAACCTATAATTAGATGCGCTTACTCCAATCCTCAGCCGTGGAACTCGTAGATGTCTCGTTCACTCCACATCCGTTGAAATATTCGATGCCATATTAAAAATGATTCGCACAATATTATTTTCCTTTGATGTTGGATTAGATTAGGTCATTCCATACGTAAGCTTACGTTAATTTAACTCATTTCAACATACTTTGCTGAAACTCCAAACCGCCATTGGCTACAGAAATCCTAATTCTAATTCAACCCCTCGACTCGACAATACCTATCGAATCGAAATAGTATCAAGCCCCACACCTACGCTATGTGAGAACAAATTTGGGCCGACGAAAGGGGGGATAAGGGGTGGTTCTCGGGTATCGGCATGATAAGTTGACGACTATTCGTCAATGTGTTGCATAGGCTAGGCGTGGGTATGTGCGCTGTTTCTGTATTGGACAATACCAGCGGCAATGCAGTTTGGGCAGCGGCTCTAGTCTATGGCACAGACTAACTGAAATCAGCAGGTGAATTGCTAAGGACAAGGTTATGGACAACATTACTTGAAAAGCATACCTTTGCTGTTTTTATATGTATAGCTTGCTCTTAATTAGTAAACTCCTATATTAATTAAAAATCCACATACTAATGTGCCAGAATTCAGAAAAATATAGTAGGAGCACTGATGATGGGTAGTCTGTGGCGTGGGACCGCGACCGTCGGCTTGTGTTTCTCCGGCGTGCGTGGCACTGCAGCTCTCCTCCACGGCCGGTAATTTGATTGGGCCCGAGCTGTCACCTATGCGCCGCAGTCGCCCGGCCGTCGCTCGCCGGCTATCGATTAGAGCCCCCGTCCCCTGCCCCGCGCCGCCCGCGAACCGGATCTCGTCACGCCGCCATTGTGTACCCGCGACGCTTAAACGCATTCGTTTCTCCCGATGCGAAAACGACGCATTCCTTCCGCGCGCCCGCCCCGCCCCGGCCTCCTGCTCCGGCTGCGGCCGCATCGCGCGCCGCGTCCGACCCTCTCATTACACTTTTACCACATTACCATGCTGCCGACCACCACAAACACTGCCGGTCGCTGCCAATCACCACTAAACACAAAGCCCACACTAAAACCACCCGTTATCCCTAACTAAATAAATGTTCGTTTTCCATAACCGTCAACAGATTCCTGACTGACACGTTCATGCCCAAGAGTTTTAAACTTTTCTCGTTGCATTGCATCCCAACCAAGCTCCGATTTAAATTCATGCTCACAGAGGCAGCAATAGGGTTGAAAATGACACGAATCTTCGATCTTACGAAAAATACATATAATTTTGAAGATTTCACAAACACGGCTTATGAAGTCATATCACCGTTTACTTACATGCAAAATTGCAATTCAACGAATCGAGTGGTAGTCAATTGCATTCGCTTACCTGTTTTATGATTGCAATGCGACTGCGCCCTCTCTCGATTCGCTCGTATTACGTGTTGAGTTGAGCAATATCAAGTACTACTAAAGATAACTAATTTGGTCCATAATAAGATCATCCAAATTTTGAACATGTTAATTTTGAGATATGAAATGAGAGGCGGCGCTGTAACCGCTAATCGCTCCGCTTGTTAATACGTGTTTGGCTTTCGAAAAGTTTGCAAAAGACATTGACCATTTTTATATGGACGGTGGACCAAGTGCTGCCCAGAAACATATGGGTACATGGTGCACTATGTACCTTAGACTAATAGTAATCTGTAAACGAAAGGCCATTAAAATCTATGCGAGGAGTTTGGAGAAAAAAATGATTTTTATATTGTAAACGGTACATTGACATTATTAATTGTAATAATGTCAATATAACAACCATTGGGTTGTTTACATCTTAACCTATCTTAAACGTGTACTTAATCGTCATCATATGAATAATGACATTTACAATGGCATTAGTTTTTCTCCGAGAAGAAAGGTATCCATAACGGCCCATCTAAAAAAAGGTATACAGGCGCGCAAATATGGAGAGGGACAGACATAGACAATGAAATGCGCAAGCGAGATAATGTTTTTCTCACTTTGTGCTTATTTAAATAAATATAATAGTTTTTTTTCTTAATACTTAAAAAGAAAACTTTTTTTTACTTATAACTTTTGAAACCAGGAACCGATTTTTTTTAACTTACCTACATTAATGCAAGGAATCATTTCCAAGTACTCCCATGTCTGGGCAGCATTTGGTCCACTTTGGTCAATGTCCTTTTGCAATGCAAGGCAGTTGCAGTTTCTATTGTTCATGAAAAAAGTAATAAGTACACAATTATAAGAAAACAATCGTCGTTTATGTATAAACTAATAATACACAATTATTTTTCGATCATGTAATTGTTTAAATAGTTGATTGTTATTTATTAAGGTTAAAATAGATTTCGATAACAATGGTCAACCTAATAAAATTAAAGAGATACTTACTTGAGGCAGCCCGCGGTTTACTAATGTTTGACATAACTTAATTTGCAATAATTTCATTGGCTTTAATTTCATTAGCCATAATTTTATTTGACATAATGATTTATGTGCCATAACTAACGAAAGCAATAAAATTACTTGCAATAAATTTAATATTCATAACTAATAGAAAGACATAATCTTCATAATAAATAATTTTACATTACATACAATACAAATAAAATAATTTAAATTAAAAAACTATTCAAAGAAATAGATGTATTAAATCAAGCATACAAGCAAGCATGCAGCATGCAAGCAAGCATGTAGCATGCAGGCAAGCATGCAGCATGCAGGCAAGCATGCAGCATGCAGGCAAGCATGCAGCATGCAGGCAAGCATGCAGCATGCAGCATGCAAGCAAACATGCAGCATGCAAGCAAACATGCAGCATGCAAGCAAGCATGCAGCAAGCAGACAAGCATGCAGCATGCAAGCAAGCAGGGATGCAAAAAACATGTTCTAACCTAACCTAACCTATCCTATTGGTTTTGCTGCTGTTTAGTTTTTGTATTGCGGGGTCTTCGCCCCCCGAGCCCTCGGGGCCCCTCGGGGGCTCCGCCCCCGGACCCCCTCTGTCACGTCCGGTTTTTTGTGTTGTAAGTACATTCATCTCATCTAGTATATAATACGCACATGATGGCATAATTATAATATGTCATCTGTTGATTATGTATTTAATAGTTATAGAAAATTATAATTATGGCCCTTGTTGTTTATGAAACATAATACTATGGCTAATGTTAATTATGACTACTGAACCATTATGTCCATCGTTGTTAGTATAAATAATAATATAGCATATGAACTTTATGACTGTAGAACATTATGACATGTGAAATTATTGCAAATTAAGTTATGAAAAACAAAATAATACCGCAGCCCGCGCCCTCGTACGCTTTTAGCGTCATAACTTGGATTTTTCATAACATTTTATCTTATTAGTCATTTTATCTTATTAGTTTAATGTGCAAGCTACAATATTGTAACGTTTGATCAAAATCTGTTCTGTAGTTTTTGCGTGAAAGATTAACAAGCATCTTCACGAAGCCATCCATCCATCCATCCATCGGCATAGATATTGACATTTATAATATTAGTAGGATTTGTATAGGTACCCCTTATTGATTATGTTGGGAGTTCGAGTAAAAGTGAGGGAACACCCACTCATTATTGATTTGTTTATGATGGTAACAAGGAAACAAACTCTCCTAAATACGGGCACGAGGGAATTGAATCTCTTTTTAGCAATCTTCCACAAGATAATATTTGACTCACAGGTCTGGACTGGAAGCATATATTTTAATAGTTAATTCCTTTGACTATTGTAAATCGATCTTTTTTTAATTATGCTTAACAGTGTGCAACGTCTACTCACTTGTATGTGGCTGAAGAAGTAGTAATTAACTTTTAGAAAACTGCCTAATTTATGGTCAACACGTACGAAATGACTCGCCCAAGTTTTCTCAAACTTGATGTTTGTTTTATGTTTATCACAAATAAACAGCGTATTTGCAACAATAGAAGTGTAGGTAACAGTTTGTTTGAATAACCATTCGCAAACGACTTTGAAAGTTAGACCCACTAAAAGGGCTTCGTTTTGTGACTCATTTAATTTTAGACTCTTATGAAGGTAAAGTAAATGCCAGTTTGTGTATTGATTGCCTAAAATACAAGAATTTTACACAAACTGATTTTGTTATATTGGCAGCTAAACATAGCTCTTCGGTCTGATTTAAAAGGGTTTCACTTTGTTTAATTTTATTATTGGAAGACTTGATTATACGTTAATATCTAGCTATCATACAGTTCGGTACCGGGTCGTACTGTACCCAATAGTTTAATAGCTAGGCACCCTATGTTGATATAGATTATATATTTAACATCTAGTTGCAAAGGTCATTAAAGCTAACGCTCCATTAAATCTAAACTGACACTGTCTTCAAAAATTCAGGAGAAGCATGGTACGAAAATTTAAAGATGATACAATAACTCTCAAGTGAAAAGTTTCTAATTGTATCTTTAGATCCAGAGTCTGTTTGTACCCACAAGCAGACTTCTACATCAAAATAGTTCTACAACGGACCTCTGTAAGACCTCACAAAAAATTACCGAAGATTTTATTTTTACTTTATAATTTGTTTGTCGAAACATGACAAATAGATTCTCATGTTAAATTCAAGTTATGGTAGCTACTCGGAATTTGTAAAGACTGACCTTTCAAGCAACGGTATATCTAAGTTTAAAATTCATTGTTTCAAGACACGACTTGAAGTTTAGTTACATATTAAAGGTGAGGATGATTTTGAAAAATAACCCAAGTTACAAGAGACGTGAATTGGGTTTGAACAATACTGGTATTAGTCTGCCAAATCACGCGTAGTATTGATTGTATACGTTTTATTTTGCCTTAAGATTTCTTAATGCGTTAATCTATGAAAGATGAAGACTTCAAGTGAGCCTGATGTAATTCTGTTCAATTATCACACCATTGATTCGATTATATTCATCGTAAAAATTCACATCAGTCTGAGAAGATCTTATACTTTCTGAACTATAATGTGGCACTGGTCTTCCTTTCGGGATTTGAATATCATCAGTTTTTCGGTCCTTCTCGTGCAATTCTTGCGGTAGTTTGTGTAATACTTACTTTCAGTTTAGGGTCTTTTAAAGTCTTAAGACTTCTAGACGAGTAGGATGAAGGTTTATTATGAACCAATCTACTTAGAATTACTTCCTTTGGCGAATTTATACAAAGCATGTAAGATGATGAAAAAACTTTTCAGATAAATATATGTAAATATAAGCTATTGCGACGATCCTTGGGCCGATCTAGTTTAGGGGAAGTGACCTTTTCACGAAAGGCTCCTCACAAAGAAAAAGAGTACCTAGTGTACCTATACTATACTGTATAGTGCTGATGCCAACTCAACTCATGCAAAATGCAGCTTTGATTCTATGACTTTATAATTTTATGAAATGTCGCATGCGATTCGTGTAACGATATGCAATGTTTGCATCATGTAAGGCGATAATGTTTACTGTCAGGAGCTAATGCACCCGCCGTTACTCATCTCATCCTGTGCCCTAAAAAGATAAGTAGCTATACATTGAACCTGGCCGATGCTTTGTTAGCGGTTTGCCTGCAGATATTGTTAGTTTGGAAAAAAGCTGTGGTCGTGCCTAATTGAAGTACAATTTCTTAGTCTCAAACAGCCCTCGAAACCTCATAAACATTAACTACAATAAGAATTACGTGGTCAATTGTACTTTTCCTTAGAGATGCGTACTTTCATAAAGACGTTTTCATGTAAATTCTTCTTGTAAACTATAGGAAAGTTGCTATTGGAGAGTGGTTACCAGTTGGGAGGTCAAAACTAATTGCCTACTCATGTGATGTCTTTTGTTTGAAATGAAATGTCATTGACCCCAGTGAAGAGAAGAGGCGTCGCGGTTTCGCCATTAGGTATGTACTCGACGGCCGCGCGCATGCCTGTTCCTAAGGTCGCGCCCGCCGCCTTCCGATGGAAATCATTCCAATTAAATGGCAATGCTGATTATTATGTGGAACGTCGGCCAGGCGGCCTTTCTTTGTGGAAGTTGACCAGGGTCTCGGGATGAAGATTACGGTGAGGACTTGCGGCCGCATCTTACCGGCGACCGCTGTTGTCACTGCGGTGTTTCGCGGGCGAGCAGATTTATTTGGACGTACCCCCTTCGGGGGACGCGGGGTCGGGCGCGCCACCCACCGCGCCACCTCCACACATTTGACTGGATCAATAAGTAAGCAAAGGATGCCCGAGCAGAAAAACCATACACCCGACCACCCCAAGGGGGCACACGTAACCGAGACCCCCCCTCACTAGCGGGGGGAGGACTCCACAGATTGCCATTTTCTCTTTGCCTACGCTTTAATTAGTTGCGTAGTGACGCGTGTGGATCCATAATCCCGTGCTATTAGAATAGCATAACAAATACCTCTGACCGATCAGTTACCGGTAACAACGCCGTGTCGCTGTGACTTCTTGCGACATAAACGACGTCACATTATAAAATATAATTCACATAGTTGCGCCATAAATGCTGCCATCACAAACGACGGCAATAAAAGTCTCGTAAACAGTCTCCGAGACGTCTTCCTAAACCGTCCAAAATGTTACTTGTTCTTGCACAGAGACGTGGGAAATTTCCTTTACAGAAATCTGTAAATGTGATTTGCGTTCGGACCATTTAGATTATATCCCACCTGTTGGTTCCAAAAATAAAAATATACTTACATACATAGCGACAATCTCAATAACATTATTATATAAACGCTCTATAACCGCGGTAGTCGTTTTCTAAACAATCTTATTTTTAGTGAGCAGGTTATTACAATGGAGGCCCATCGTGACAAACCTGGTAGATTAGATAAAACTTAGATAATCCACGGCACACATTTCCCACCCGAACACTTTTAACAAAGCTTCATGTTTGTATGCGTAGGTAAGCCTCAACCCCGCTTATGCATATTCATGTGAGAGAGTTCACGAGCTTAGTGTAGGTGGTCAACCTTTTGTCAAAACCAACGGCAACCATTCATTTGGATACCCGAAAAAATGTTCATAGGTATTGCATTTTGTGCTGCTATAGTTCAAGTTTTTTCTTTACTTTTAAAAGAATTTCAAAAGAATCTACCTACTGCCACAGAAGGGAATGCTAAAGTAATGTGAATCAAACAGTAATCTTTTCAATTGATACAAGAATCATCTTTACTTACCTAAATCTAATATGTGTTTCATTAACATACTTAGGTAATAAGATTCAACGTATTGAATGTCTAAATAAATGACGTTTAGTAAAGTTTCCAACTAATTAATGTTTGTCGATTAAGAATTGTCTATCGAAAAACAACAAACTGAATTTGAAGAAGCGTTTGAACTTTAAAGTGACCAGTAATGATGGCTGTATCTATGTGCAGATGACTTTATTTTAGCCGTTTTGCATTCATACAGTTTGCATGACGTAATTCCGCATTCCATTTACTTCTCGGAATGCTATGACAAAATGGATTATTACTTCCCCTACATTCGAGTTAGTTCGACTATGCTAGCTTCGATGATTTGTGATAAAACCTCCATCGTCAGTCTTTAACATATAAAACTACAGGTAATAAATGGTTTTTAGTCTCTTTTGTACCAAGATTAAGCCACCGCCAAATAAGCGATAAAGTGCTTTAATCGAAACGACTATCTTAAGTCCTAATTTGGATCCGCAGATTGCTTTCTAATTCCGACTGATCGGCACGAAAATTGCTCAGTGGCGGTTAAAAATGGCTCGGTATAAAAGCTGTGATTTTTACGGGCACTTCGCGTCGTCGAGCGCTGAGATGGCGTCGAGTGCGCCCGGGCTCCTTTCCGCACGATGGCAATCGAAATAATTATCATAAAGTAAATCCCCACAATTCGGCCGCCCCCGGCCCCGAACCAAGCGCGGTAAATAGCGGGCCCTCGCTGCCGCCGCGCGATAGTGATGCCTATTGGAAACAACCAGAATCCTATCGATGAATTAGCTTCACGCGGTTTTGTGTTTCATGCTTACTTATGAATTTCTCACAGCTTATGCCTGTCAGAATTTTCGTCACAGTTTACTTGATAAGCGTTATAATTGTTTTCACTCCATGTGAGTTGACACAAGCTGAGGATCCTATAAACATTTGTATCGGCCAGGTACTCATGAAATAATAACAATAACAATTTTATTCGTCTATTTACATGATTATAATCTCTGCACATAATATCGATGTCTGTCCTTCGAAAGAAATGTTTCAACTACTCTTAAACTCTACGGGGAGGATCCAGACACAGTCTCGTTTTCAGTTTTTGCCTCACACCGCTCTCGCATCTCGACATTGCCAATGGAATTTAATTCGCCCGCTTGTTTTAACGTCCTTCCCATCTTTTTGTCCCCCTCACTCTTATTAATGCCAATAATGGGTTAGCTTTCTATCCAATCACTCCTAAAATGGTACGACTGCGGCTGACTAAAAATCCTAAGATTTTGTTTAGGGTAAAATCTATGCTTAAAATAACAACAGTGACCTTATTTTTGTAAGTAGTAGAAACACTATAAATATGTTTTGTTTGTATTTGTCTTACCAATCTTTGGGCGCTTCGCAGTTTATAAATTCTACTGCAGCTAAATTGCTGTGGACAAACAAGTGAACTCTACTGCAGTTTGTTTTTAAAAGCTCAGTGACATCTGTCGTGTGGCGTCACACACCCCATTTAACGCATAAGCGGCTCGCTGCACCAAAGTGAGCTTAGCTTTTATTATTACACGTATGTGATTAGGTGTCTGCGCGATACTGCGTGGTAATAATAAATAGCCACCACACGTGATCACGGGCGGAGGAGGGGCGCCCCGACCGCACTCACCTTATGTTCACCACTCAAATTCCATCTTGTAACCAACCCTTAATTCGAAACTTTTAATTTATGTATAAGCGAGTAATTAGAAACGTGACCTAATTAGAGCAATTTGAGTAGTAGGTAGATATTGGTTGGAGCAGGAATATAAGTGGCAGCTTGCGATGGCGTCAGAGGTGTCTTGGCGCGTGACGCGACACGGGCAGCTCCCCGCTGGGGTCGCGCCTTTGTCAGCCCGCGGGGACCGCTGCCCTTGTGTTTATGTGCTCGTAGACAACGCCCCAATACACGTTACACTACAAAAACATTATTCATACAATCCTATTTCAACAACAATTTCCGTAACCACTTCCAAATATCGCTAAACATCAACAGTAATTGTATCGCATTTTACAATGTCAAAGTTAACAGGCCGGCTGGGTCATTTAATGTGGTCGTTGCGCCTTAAAACGAACATTGACACGATGAACTGCAATATTTTAGTCAAACTATTCAAATATTACACAGAATGACTTCCTCTAAAAACTTTTTGTCTCAGTGCAGACGCAGGTGCTAACTAAAAGGATATAAAGAGTATAAAAAACTCGTTACAATATCAAGGCCGAAACTCTGAATGCACCTCTTTTATAGTATATTGTGAATGGAAGTGAAGAATACTCTCGCGGGTTTTTCAATAATATAAGTTAAGTGGAGCGGCGGACATGTTGTGATTCAGTGACGTGTCGTAATGGCGGGCGGACATCGAAGTATAAAAATCGTGAAACGCGTCAACGTTTCGCAACGCACCTGCCTCCTCATGCCGCCGCCGCCACCGCCGCCGACTCCCGATGTTAACCATCTCAGGAATTACACTAACCATAAATTATTAAGCACCGACTACTGCAGCGACTTCTTACCAATGAAACTACTACCTAACAGGTGTATTAAGTTCTTACCTGCGACATCATATTTGCTTGTATACTCTCTAGTTTTCCTCTCCAGTTGTCTTGTATTTGCGATCAAAATTCAGGACTTAAAACACAAAAATATAACTGCATCAATTATCACTTGATCAAACTTAGGGTCGGATAGGACAGCCCACATTTCCGCTCCTACGTAAACATTGCCGTAATCCAGTGCACACCGGCTACCAGTGATTGATAGATCTGCGTATCTATACTATAATAGATATATCACCGAGACTTTACCCACGATATCTCACAGAATTACCAGAATCACTGGTGACATGATGATCACATGTTGTTACCTACCTCTTATTACTCACTAGTATTTGTGGTGAAGTCTGTTATTTTGTCATTATTTTATATCAATCTAGCGTAGCGTACCTAACTAAGTTTGAACTAAACATGTGTTGTGTGTAAAACGCAATATTACTATTATTTTAGCAATCATGATTACAAATCTTCTTAATTTTAAAATATGAATACAAAAACTTATAAGTTACCCTAAAGCCTACTTATTGAAAGAGTAGACAGTAGGTATACTTGTCAGCGTCCGAAAGTTGTGTAACTCAAGCAGGAATGAAACTGCAACGATGTTTTACACTTAGTGTGAGTTTTCCGCAAGCTGTGGCGAATGAAAACGTAGGTATCACTGATCTTTTATTAACAATAAAATTAATTATCTTCAGCGGCGATGGAGGAGGAATCTAGCGAGCTGCCCGGCACGGACGGGCTGGCGCCCAAACAGCGACACCAGGCCAAGCACCGGGAGCTGTTCCTGTCGCGGCATGTGGAGACCCTGCCCGCCACGCACATCCGCGGCAAGTGCACCGTCACGCTCCTCAACGAGACAGAGTCGCTGCTCAGCTATCTCAATAAGGATGTGAGTATGTACCGCCACCAGGACACACACACTTCACATCACATTCGCAACCTCGTATTACCTTCCTTGTAAACCTTATCCACTTATTTTTTCACCGCTGGCTCCCCGGAAGTGCCATAACATGACGTTCTTATAATATTCAAGCTGCGCATATCTCGATCATTTAATCAATTAAACATCCCAAATAAAATACAAGTACCTATCTGTTAATTTTTATTTTATGTGTTAGCCTATACCAAACTTATAGACACCTCTTTTCTTACTTTTATATTACCTAACGTGTAACAAGTACTTAACTAATAAGGAAACGAATTGCTTGTGGCCTCTTGCGTTGGCACTATATTTCTGGTTATAAATTAATCAACACTGTTTCCTAGTTATTTATGGATCCGATCTTAACGTTTATTGTTTAAATATTGTAATATTTAGTCAGATTTAAACGACTAAAGTATCTGTAATCTTATCAGTTCGAGCGTAATAGAGGTCAGTTCTCTAAAAGGCCATGTTGTATCGCGCCCTAAACTTCTTTTACATGTGTTTTTAACCTAACCTAACTATAGGTCGCGCCACGTAAAAAGAACTTTAGAAACAAATGAAAATCATGTGTTTGCGCATGGGTACACTAACGCTCGAAAGTACTAGGGCTATTTATCGTTTCATTTTTGTAAGAGTCTTTCGCACGGAGTTACGTATGTTGACTTATAGACTATACGTAGGGGATGATGATTCTGATTCCGAAGGTTATGAAAGTGGTGACAACGATGATAATAAAATGGCCACTTCTGGCATCAACACCGCGTCCTCATCTGGTTTTCGCGCCACCCATGAAAACTTAATGGAAGAACAATATGTTTATTTTTTAATTTTCGAGTATTTTTTTTACATTTTTACACTAAATCCAGTATTGATTGGTAGTTGTATTTTTTTTATCTATATTCCACTTATTAATACTACTAATAATATTTTTCTTTCCTTTGTGCGTAAAACCATGACTGTAATTAAACACTTTTGTGCGTGATAGTATTTTAAAACAAATGTTAAACGTCAGACTCAAAAATCGTCTAATGCGCATCGGTCAGCTAGGGGTCATTTTATGTGGCGCGACCTTTACCTGTGTAACTAGATTGATTCATAAATATATGTTAGTGTTCCATACATATAGTTACAGTTTACCTATTTAGATATGAATACCTAGCTGCACATTTTAATCTAAATTACAAATAAATGTTATCTTATCTTAACAAGGGTTCAAAAGTAAACTATTGCCTATTTAAGATGTACATAAGGCCTTGTTCGCGCTGTAGAATGTATAAGTGCTAATCTGTTTTTGTCAATCCTTGAAACACGTTGGATCTCTTCTACTAAACGTATACTCCTGACAAACTTCTTGTGCCTTGAATGATAAAGTAGGAGATAGTGCACGCATCACCTCACTATAGACATAAGGTCTCTTTTTCTTCAATTTCGGTAATACGCAGTCAAAGGCATTGCTCAAGATACATGAAACAACAATGAATGAACATAACCAGATATACAACATAATGAGCATATTTACCTAAATATGTTCATCTTAGAATATACATCTATACTTAGATGAACACATTTTAATACACATTTTTCTTTTGTTTCAGGACGCATTTTTTTATTGTTTAGTATTTGATCCTTCACAAAAGACTTTATTAGCAGATAAGGGAGAAATCAGAGTTGGAAGTAGATATCAGACTGAAGTAACTAATTTATTAAAAGAAGGTACGTACACATTATATCATTTATTTTAAGTAGTTGTTAAGATTGCAAACACTATAATATAATATGCTATTTTCTAAGCAAACCTGATTTAGGTACATAAACAATACTAAATAAGCCTTTTCATTCGAAGAATAAATATTAAGTTAGTTGAACTTTTTGAAAGCAAAGTATTAAACTTTTTGTTTCTGACGGGCCGCATGCATCGTTAATAATTTTATTTCACTAGATCGAAATTGTATTTAGCATGTAACATAATGAGTCGTATCTCAATTAAAGGCGAAGAAGACCCACGCAACAGCTCTGAGCTGGAGACGCTGGTGTGGACGCCGGAGCACGGGCTGACGGACCGGCAGATCGACCAGTTCCTCGTGGTGTCACGCTCCGTGGGCACGTTCGCACGCGCGCTCGACTGCTCCTCCAGCGTCAAGCAACCTTCGCTGCACATGTCTGCTGCTGCTGCCAGCCGCGATATCACACTGGTATGTACATTTTAGAATTATAAATCATTTCCAATGCTCAAACATAATAGAAGTGGAAAGATAAGCTATAAGAACACTACCATTATCGATATAACAATTAACTAGTGACTTCAAAAAAATAATTAGAAAACCCTATTGAAATACTCTACCACACCCATAAATATAAGAATCCTTAGCTGAAAGTGTTGGTATAGCGTAGTGACGTCACTTTGTACCCGCCACAGTTCCACGCGATGGACACCCTGCACAAGTCGGGCTACAGCATAGAGGCGGCACTGTCGTCGCTGGTGCCGGCGTCGGGGCCGGTGCTGTGCCGCGACGAGATGGAGGAGTGGTCCGCGTCCGAGGCCAACCTCTTTGAGGAGGCGCTCGACAAGTACGGCAAGGACTTCGCCGACATACGGCAGGACTTTGTAAGTACACGATACGATTCTAAGCTCTTGATTATTTAGCGTTCTTTCGGACGTATTTTCATTTTCATACGGCTTTACGTATAGGTAAAATCATTCATCAGCTTTAAATTCTCACAAATTCTTGTTCAGTAATTAAGAATTATTTTCCTATTTGAAACATGCTATTATTTTGATGCGTACAGTTGCCATGGAAGACGCTAAAGAACCTGGTGGAGTACTACTACATGTGGAAGACGACGGACCGTTACGTGCAGCAGAAGCGCGTCAAGGCGGTGGAGGCCGAGTCCAAGCTCAAGCAGGTCTACATTCCCAACTAGTGAGTGTTTGTACCGATCACCATCACATTACTATCTATGTGTTGTCTTGTCCGTTTTATAGCTGTAAGTCAATAATATCTCTTTGTCAATTGTTATGATACTGTTATTAAACACCAGCATAGTGGTAGTACTTCGTAGCGCATAGTTTTGAAGGGTGTATATCCCCGCAACCTCGCTCCTATAAACTTGCTGAATAAAATATCTCGGATTTCCGTGTTCGTCTTTTTCCCGTAGTTACATTAATTAATTCAATATTTGAATCGTAATTAAGTACTTACACTGTTTCAACACGTCTCTAACCTTTTAGCTAGTGACGTGTAGTCCGAATATTACGTCGTACGACCTCCCCTCTCCCTAATGCCGTAAGGTAATATGATGGCCCTTTATAGTACGGAAGTATAGCTGACTTGCGCGATGTACTTACAGCAACAAGCCGAACCCGGCGCTGCTGAGTGCGGCGGGCGCGGCGGGCGGCGGCAAGAGCGGCGCCGTGCTGAACGGCGGCACCAACGGCACCGCCACCGTGCCCGGCGCCAACCTCTGCGCCTCCTGCCAAGGTAACCTACGCTACTCTACTACACGCTGCGATATCCTAAGTCTCTCGCATGAATATGCCACCGGCTTATGATTCCTTCTGTGAATAGAAAGGTGTTCAAAATTCTTACCTTTTATGCCATGCGGATGAATATCTTAATTGATCATAAATTAACTGTAGTATTATGTTGTGTCGCAGTAACCAACTCGACCCAGTGGTACTCGTGGGGCCCGCAGCATTTACAGTACAGATTGTGCGGCGCCTGCTGGCAGTACTGGAAGAAATACGGAGGGCTTAAGGTCCGTATGGTAATGAAAACTTTTACTTATTTATTTAATCACCTTCTCGTTCAGGTAAACCGAGTAATTCATTTTGTGACCGGTTATTTCATTGGAATCGTTGCAGGTTTCTTATTTCATAATAATAAAGTTTCTCACTACAATCAAACACTATATTTTGAAAATCGTCAAGATATTAGCATCGGCTTACTCGCATAACTAATTTTATTTTCAATAGAATATTTAACATCGCATAGGGGCATTCGTGATATTAACTAGAAGTCGCCGCTAGTGTCGGTAGAGTAGTGTAGTATGTGTGTTGTGTGGCTCAGACGGCGGGCGCGCTACTGGAGGGCGAGGCCGACACTGCGCGTGCGCGGCCCGAAGACGCTGACGCCGCCCTGCCCGCGCCGCACCGCCCGCATCGCTGCTCCGTCACCAACTGCGCCAAGGTACGTCTCGTGACGTTGTAAAAGTTCCAACCGCACCGGGCTTCAACCGGTGTTCTTTGGGTGTACTCGATTAGATTAAATATTTCAAAGTCTTCATGACTTCAGATCTCTCGAGCGATCTGATTGTGATCAAAGACGTACATTTTTCATATACATTATTCGTCCGAATAAATTAACCGTGCGATCGGTCCGATTACGCAGGAGTTCAAGCTGCGCGCGCACCTGGCCCGGCACGTGGCGACGGCACACGGCGGAGCGGAGGGCGCGCGGCCGGTGATGAAGACGCGCGCCGCGTTCTTCCTGCGCGCCACGCCCTTCACGCGCCTCGCGCGCAAACTCTGCCGCGCACTGCGGCGCCCGCGCCACTACGCGCGCGCACCCTTCTCGCCCATCAACCTGCAGCAGGTCAAGCACGAATGTAAGTACCCGTGAACCGCTCATGAACCTACTAAAACGTTTTACAAAAGCGCCTCAATCGCACCGGTCGCTAAATCACCTCGGCGTTATGTGGGGTGATACAGCTAACGGTGCATCGATGTGAATCTGGTGTGTCGGTCCGCAGGTTCGATAGCGATGGCGGGTCTGGGCAGCGCGGAGCTGCGCGCAGGCGGCGCGGCGGGTCTGCTGGCGGCGCGGGCGCGCGGGCCGGTGGGCGCGGTGGCGGGCCGTCTGGCCGCCGCGCTGGGCGGCCCGGCGCCGCGCTCCGCCGACTGGCTGCAGCTCACGCCCAAGGACCGCATGCCGCAGCCCAAGCACGTCGCCTTCCCCAAGCCGCCCAAGGCGCCGGGTATGTACCTACTCTATGCGCTCCTTGCGCTCTACTCGCTCTCGCTGCGAGAGTGAAACCGAACATTCGTTTCATCGTTGTGTAAAAACTCTGCAAACTTATAAGCGGTCGAGTTTATAAGAACGAGCGGAGAGGCCGGAGAACGTGTCCTAAGCTAAAATCGTTCGTCTAGACGGCAGCCTGCTGTACGAGCGCGTGTCGTCCCGCTCGGAGCTGGAGGCGCGGCGCGAGACGGCGGCGCTGCCCGCCGTGCCGCAGCTGCCTGCGCCCGCGCCGCTCAAACGACGCGCCTACGACGACATCAACGGACTCGACAGTCAGTACACGCTCACTCCGAATACATAATATTTAAATACTTTTCATAGTCGATGCATGCGCATTACGTTATGAGAATTCATCGCTCCACCATACGCATTTGTTTGTCGCATTATAATGCCATATTGCAAGCAAAATAAATCTTATGTTTTTGCCTTTAATAAAATAACATATGTATTTACATAACAAATACATTTTCGCAGTTCCAATTTTGTAGAAACACTTCATGCAGTTACTTACATTAATTTCCATCAATTTCTAATTGCTTGTTATCTATTTTACGTGCTTGGCTCGGACTAAACAGCAGCAGGTTAGTACTATAACAGAATTAGGATCTAACGTTTATTTCTCATATAAATAATCTTATGACATCAACCTCTCACATTACATTAATGAATTTCCCGCTGTCCAGACTCTGGTGTAGGAGGCGGTCGCGAGGTGTCCGCGCCGCCGCCGGCCAAGCGGCCCAACAAGCACCCCGCGCCCATGCAGCGGCCCTCGCGCGAGCAATACGCCGCCATGTGTGCGCGCGCGCAGGCCACCGGACAGCCGCTGCCTGCTCACGTCTTTACGCACGTCAGTATATCACATCATAAACGTATGACAGAATATTAACGAGTAAAATGAAAATTAACCCGAATAAATTATGCACCTACAGGTAAACGGCAAACCGAATCTTACAAGTCGCGGAGGTCGCCGTCACGTTATCTCGTGGATGGACGCCCCGGACGACCTCTACTTCAAAGCTACAGAAGCCGCCAAGTAAGAAATACCCAACAATTCTTATACTCTAACCATACTAAAAATGTACACTCACTCCAGAAGGATTACCGATAAATTAGTGATTCACAGAAAGGACGCGTGTCGCGTTCCTCGCTGTGCTAAGACTTGACCGCAAGGGTTTGCCGCAGGGCCGCGCGGCGCACGCTGAGCAGCGGGGAGGTGCGGCGAGGCGCGCGCGCGCCGTGGCGGGCGATGCGCGGCGCGGGCGCAGGCGGTAAGGCGGACGCGGCGCCGCTGCAGCTCGTGATCCTGGACTGACAGGAGGGCCGGCCGCCGCCGCCGCCGCCGCCGCGCGCCTACTCCATGGAGGCGCTGCTGGGCTGAGCGCCGCTGTACATTCGACATGTAAATACCCGCCGCCGCCCCGCCCGACCGCGACGCGGTAGACTTAACGAAGATTGTATTTTTGGTAATCGAGTCGCCGAGGATGGATTCTGTAGATAATATTTTAAACTATATTGTTCTTATGTGGTTTGATCTGGCGTCGAGCAAAATAATGTATTTGATACATAAAATGATATGTAAGTCTATTTCATTCGGAGATTCATTGTAGGATAATTTACAATTTTTTTCATAAATAAAGCACAAATCGAGATTTTGCTTTGTTTCATTTCGACTATCGACGCTTTGTTATCCCCCCTTCCCTCTAAATAAACGTTCGGCCCAAACATTATTTAGTAATGAATGACGCAGTCCACAAAAAAAAACTGATCAAAATGCCAGTTTCATATTTACAACTATCTTTATCAATATGTCTGTGCTCAAGACCACCTTACAGTAAGGCAGTGCTCAAACTAAACTGACTGTAAGCCGCCGAATCATGGTCAACAGTATCTATGAATGTCTCGGTAAGTACTTTATCGAACTCAAAATGTCATTCTTATCTCAGAATGTCTAATTTATGTTGTGCGCAAAACTTCTCAACTCAAAAAAAAATATTTTCATTCAGACAGCAGAGTCACAGTAGGTAATAATAAGGTACAGTTTTCACCCTTTTGGGTATGGAACCCTAAAAAAGAGAATGCCACTTTTTTATTTTACTACAACAACACAACAGGCTCATTACTGATTACTGTGTTTAATCAAAGGCATTATATGTATGTAAAAGGAAACAAATGTTTGTAAAAGTTATATTTATTCGAGTACATAACTACATCTTAATATAATGGATAATAACTATTTCTCCGCAAGATAAATATGTTTAAGTTGATTTAAGACACGTGCATCCCCACGTGTCACTATTCGAAAACGCTATCACATACGTTCGATTAGTGTTCACTATGTTTGCGTACTTACAAAAATATTTTGCTTTAAAACAGCGGCAGCGTGTCGGAGGCGGGAGGAAACTATATTCTCGTAAAATACTTGTAAATAAGTATAGCGTTTTGAAATGGCACTCTAATGTACTTGGTTGTTCTTCACCTACATTTAGATACAGGGGAACAAATCCCTTAAATATAAAAATATTAACTAAATCTACTTCACCTACAAAATTTGTATGCTCAATTTTCTATCAAAATACTTAAATATGAAATATTTTTTGTTCAAGTTGCTACTTTAGCCAGTACCAACAAAAAGCAAAGGAAACATGACCTAAAAATGTAGCTTACTTTATTGAAAGCACACAAATATAATTAATTTAAAGTAAGTAATGTAAATTTTAATTCATAAATCAAAAATGTCGAGTTTATGCAATCACTTGACACAATAGAAAAGTACTTATAAGTGATTTGCATAAAGTCAATGAAATAAAATACTAGTTCAAGAGCATGGAATATAGTTTGCTCCCATCGACAACACTTCGATATTGTTGTTTTCTAACTGTACTCAGAATTAAATTGAGCAGAATCTATTACAGCTACATTTACACTAAGTCAACTTTGTTGGTGGACAATACATTTGTTACATTACAGTAGGCCTCTGATTACACAACTATTTTTATACAATTCCATTAATGATAATATTACATCAGAAGTCAGTCCCTTACCATTCTTTAACAGTCCTTATATTACATATCCCCATAGTTGAACTAAAATTGCAGTAAACTAGCTCTACATTTTAATCTCAAATCCGAAAGGAGCGAGCGCGGGTGCGCTATGCGGCCCAAGGCAGCCGCGGACCCGCGCCCTGCTTCAGGCCAGAACCTCGATCATTGCAATCCATCATTAAAATACTCATTACAAAAATACTGTACATTAAAATAATTATTTGAAGGTATAAACTCTTACTGATAAATCGTAAGCGATTAATGCTCTGATAAAATCTACGCCCGACTCTCCTTCAATAATACACCATTCACAAATTATATACAAGGTCTCTTATCTAATATACATGTTACATAAACACACATCCAAGTTTGATCCCAAAACTGTAGTCTTTACCTCGTTTCAATTTCTTAATTAATGAGATCGAACATAAACGTTATGGAATTTTGCAAATGAGTAAATAGGTTTTCTTTTCACAACGATGTCATTAACACGACATACTTGAAGCACTTTACCTAATGCGCTTCAATATGTACATTTTTGTACAATGTTTTCAAAAAGCCAGGAATTTACTTTATCTTGCAAAAATTTACTTTCCGCTCTAAATATGTTCATAAAATCTTTATTTGTATCAAGGCACTGATCATTAACAATTGATAACTTTAGTGGTCTGTTTCTTCGATTAGGTCCGCCTAGCTTCTTACCCTAAATAGCCAATATTCAACTTGCAGTACAAATATTCGTATGAAAATACACACAGTGACTCTGCATACATATACTTTACTAAAATATAGTAATTTCATGTAATAATATACATCAGTTTGTAAATAGATTTCCAAATAGCTCCTTCGGAAAACTATAGTTTATACAAAAATATGTTTTTGCTAGTGTGCAAAAATACATTTGATTTTATAGTCCACGCAACCAAATTATATCGCGTCAGCGCGATTACACTTTATGCATTAGGTGGGCTTTAATTATTTGGATTGTACACGCGCCAATCGTATTGTATAGCAATGGAATGTTGACAAGACAAAATTACCGATGACAATATACCACAAGTTTACTGTTCGAACTTGTTCAATTATAATAAAATATATAACAACGAATTAATTACGATCAAAGTCTTCATTTGCCCTACTCATATACCCATATAGCTCACGTGCACAACTTTTGACGATCGATTTAATATAAATAAGAAGTTTTGTTTGTGTGTTCAGTCTCACGTGTCAGACTTGCGCCAGCGCCTTTCGTCTCCTTTAGTGTTTTGACAAATTCAATGGCAAATCTGAAACAACACGATCACCATATAATTATATAAACAGTTTAGTAGGTAAGCGTATCTCAAGAGTCGAGTGCACAAACAAATCGAAAACAAACCTGAAGTGGGTTCATCTTTAGGTATGTGGTCGGTAAGCAGCGGGTGCGGCAGCGGCGCCCAGGGCCCGGGCGGCGCGTAGTGCATCCACAGCGGCGGCGGCGGCGGCGCGCGCGCCGGGTACAGCGGCGGCACGTACCCGTACCCGTACACGTACGGCAGCTCGCGCCACTCGTCGCGTGACGGCGAGCCGCGGTACGGGCCCGCGCCGCCGCCCCACTGCCGCGCGCCGTACGCAGACGCGGGCGAGCCGGCCGCGCCCGCGTACGAGCGGTACCGCGCCAGCTCCGACGGCGGCGTCGGCGAGTCTCGCGCCACGCCCTGCCCCGGGGAGCCCAGCGTCAGCGCCGAGTACCGGTACCGGTAGTTATCCGGGCTGGGACTCAGGTCCGGCGAGTGAACGCTCGACGGCGATTCCGTCTTTATTGACGGCGGATACGAGTGCGGGGAACGTTTTGCGTCCGGCGACCGGCGCGTCGGGCTATCGTCCGGCATCGACAGCAGCGAATGTATGCTATAGCTGCTGACGTTTTTGGTGACGGGTTGCTCCTTACGCGTCGTCGCGGTGCCGTTATGCGGCCGTGCGGGCGCTTCCGCCGGCGGTTTGGTAGCGTGGCTAGGGCCCGGCGACGGCGGGTACGACGCCGTACTGAGGGCGGGGACCGTCTTGGCGCGCCTCTTCATACCCTGATCTTCGAGACTAACTCTCTCTAATTCTCTAAGGATTCGTTTTCGTGGCGATACCATCATGTGTTCTTGACGGCAACTCGCCAGTTTCGCGTTGACCGGTACCGGCAACGAGGCTATCCTCTCGCGTAATTTGTCCACGACGCGAGTCAACTCTTTACGTCGTAGCGCCGATCTCGTCTTCTTGTACACCCTTAACTTATGATACTGATATGGTTTTTTGAGTTTCATATGGTAGTACTTCTCTCGATCTTTCCATTTATCGTCTTCGGATGTCTTCGATTTGGTGTCGGAGGACGCGCCATCTACGGCGTCGTCACCTGGATTCTCTCCGTCGCCATTGCGTCTCTTGTCGCAGACGCCGTTCGTTACCTGCCGACGGAAACCATTAGGTGGCGCGTCTAGATGACTCGTATCGTAGGGACGGCGTCGCTTTATCCGAGCGGCGGTCGCGATGACGGACGTGTGGAGCGTGGCCGGTCTGCAGTAGTACATAGCTAGCTCTTTGGAGAGGTTGCGGCGTGGTGTGGCCTGCTTCCAGCAGTGGTCACGCTGCCAGGGCGAGGACTGAATGGAGGAGTTATCGTCGGACACGCTGAGCGAGGCGGACACGGCGTGCGGCGCGGGCGGCGTGGGCGGCGCGGCGGCGGGCGGCCAGAACGTCTTCCGCGGCACCGACACCCAGCCCGAGCGCTCGCCCTCCCGCCCACACCCGCGCACCAGTTCCAGGATGAACTTTCCATCTGCAACACATGTACAAATTGTACACCGTACTAAAACAACCTTAAATCACTTTATAAATTATTATTTTTATTGTTATTTTATTATACCATGGCTGTACCTAATAATCAACAAGACTCATGTAGTATAATTTTTAATCACATACAGTTCAATCTAAAATAATATTCTACCATAATCCCTAAATCAACTAATAATGTCTCTTGCAAATACTATATCATCATTATCTTTGTTGACTTATCAGTTATTATCGAAACATTGTATTGCTCCATTTAATCTGTTTTCGACAATTAATAAGATTAAATTATATTATATGATGACTGTTGTATTGTAATAATTGGGAATAAAAGCATGAACATGAAACAATGGTAAAATCAGAACAATAAAAGGACAGAAGAAGAAATACTTGACATTTTATTACCTACTTAAATGTTTTTAATAATCGCTGTTTACGTACCAGTCTCCTAAACATAGTAATAGTGTGTCTATTGAATTAGGCAGTTGCTATGTGCCTCACACTAGGTGTGATATAGCACTTGCCTTAAATGTTTACTTATAAAATTACAAAATGTGCTTACTACTACCAAACAAAACATGTATAATTTGACACTCTATCAATTGCAACAGAGGTACTTTCAATACATTTACTTAAAATTGCGTTCTTGCTTCCTAAAAAAAGGTCATTGATGTTTATTTAATTAAGGCTTAATTGGATATTTATGAATATAAAATTTTTAGAAGCTTAGAGTGAGATATCAATAAAATTACAACTCCTTAATTTTTTCAAATTTCAATCACATTCAACATTGCAGTAATTTAAGACTCAAGAAATGTATTCTTTAGATATTTGTTTCCAGTAGAGTGCCCACAACTCCTTACGAAACTCACAACAATAGCTCATAGGCTGTGCTCAGACAATTGGCAACGGCTCTACCAAATGTGCCTATGCAAGTTTATCAGAGCATGAATGACTTTCTAGTTTCTTACTAACAGGCTTGTTAAATATTGTCTCTTTTAGGCTTTTACTGTATATTTCACTAAACTACGAAATAGATTTACAGTAAATATACAAAGTTTTCTGTACTGACCTTTGAAGAACTTGAGTCTTCCCCCAGACGCGCCGAGCGCAGTATTGTGGCAAGGAGCCTCCTCACTCGGAACCTTACTGCTGTTACCATTTACGCCATGTCTTCTGTCCACTTCCTCTGTCATTTTGGTACATGTTGTCAGAGTTGTGTTAGTTCCTTCCTGTATATGCATTTCATTTCTGACCGCTCATACATAACACGAGCAACACATCAGTCCAAGCACTCTCGCCATGTCGCGGAGAGCATCAACATACGCAGCTCACAAAACACTAGCACTAGTCGAGAATCCACGTTCAATATTGCCGTGAGAGTCCTCATCCTACTAAGGCCACCTGCGGGTTACAAGCTCTTCCAACTTTCGTATAAACACATTACCGACACGGAGACTACCGAATTGAACCAAAGTTATGTTGGGATCTTTTCCGCGAGCACTCACACGTTTGCCACTGTCTAAATAATTACAAAACAAGACCGCGACGCTGGATTCCCGATAATAATCGGGCCCACGACACAATTCAATAAAAAGCTGCTCGTTTTTCAGTACATAGTTCATTCACACCCAGCATCCATTTTGATTCGTTCAAAATCAAATACGATCGTTCTTTTTTGACTACAAATCCGAATGCGTTGTTAAACGCGTTTTGATGTCGGTATTGCTACACCTTCAAAGCAACTTACTTAGCTTTTCAGTAGCAATAATTAATTTAAAAGATATATTTTCGTAGCAATTATCATTAAATCTACATTCTTCTTTCAAAAATACAATTTAGTAATAAAAAAATTTCAAACTTTAAAATATTTTTATAAATAACATCCAAAATAACTAAACGTTTTACGGATGCGTTCCAAAATAATATTTATATTTGATCTGTGGACAAAGGACGCCATTTTGATTTTGCAGTGGTACCATATGTATGCCCAAAACTTGAAACAGTAAAAAAAAAGTTTGTCACTTTCTTGCACATTATTAAAGATAGAGATAGACTGTAAGTTAAACGCGAGATTTGAGTGAGTTTGGAGAGAGAATCTTACATATCTTTAGTAACGCATTACATAAATTACATTGGTCATTCGGTCGGCGGCGGCATAGATAGTGAGCGTGATAATTTTTGTTGCTTGTTGCGTGGTTGTTATTTATCCATTTTGAATCGATAGAATAATATTGTAAAGTTGACTTAAATTACAAAGCATTGAAGAAAATGGCTTCGTCTGAGGTCTCGTACAATCGCAAAATAATATCCGAAGACTTATCGAATGTCGAATTCGACACGAGTGAGGATGTTGAAGTTATACCAACATTTGATTCCATGGGACTTCGGGATGAACTGTTGCGTGGTATTTACACCTACGGTATGTATTTACAACTATTTCTTCTGTTTTTTTTTTATTACTTACCATTTGCAATAGGTTGCGTGTTGACGCATTCATGCTCATCAAATGTGTCACTTTCACATTTTCAGGGTTCGAGAAACCTTCTGCTATTCAACAGAGAAGCATATTACCTATAATTAAAGGCAGAGACGTAATAGCTCAAGCTCAGTCTGGTACTGGTAAAACTGCAACATTCTCAATCTCCATACTGCAGTCGTTGGACACCACACTTCGTGAAACTCAAGTGTTAGTCCTATCTCCGACTCGTGAATTGGCTACTCAGATCCAGAAAGTCATCCTTGCATTGGGAGACTTCATGAATGTTCAGTGTCATGCGTGTATTGGAGGAACCAATCTGGGAGAGGATATCAGGAAGTTGGATTATGGCCAGCATGTTGTTTCTGGTACTCCAGGAAGAGTATTTGGTAAGAAATATTTCAAAATTTAAATCTTTGCTCCTAATTTAATCACACATTCCTTTGTATGAATTTTCTTTCCCCAGATATGATCAGACGTCGTGTTTTAAGAACAAGATCAATAAAAATGTTAGTCCTTGACGAAGCTGATGAGATGCTGAACAAAGGTTTCAAGGAGCAGATCTATGACGTGTACCGCTACCTTCCTCCAGCAACACAAGTTGTGCTCATTTCTGCTACACTCCCCCATGAAATCTTGGAAATGACTTCAAAGTTCATGACAGATCCTATAAGAATCTTGGTGAAGCGGTATGTAATTAGTCTTTTCAATATGTACAATAATAATTTTACACTTGTGTTATTTATTTGTTACTGTATTACTTCATGTTATTGCAAAACATGATAATACCAGGCATGAAATTGTTAAACAAATATTTTATTTAATATCAATTTTAACCAAATTTTGGTATGATTAAGTGTGGTCTGTTTAGATATGACACAGCTTATTAAAAGATATTTGTTCCTATTTCAGTGACGAGTTGACTCTTGAAGGTATCAAGCAATTCTTTGTAGCTGTGGAACGTGAGGAGTGGAAGTTTGACACATTGTGTGACTTGTATGACACCCTGACAATCACTCAGGCTGTCATCTTCTGTAATACCAAGAGGAAGGTGGACTGGCTGACTCAGAAGATGCAAGAGGCCAACTTTACAGTGAGCTCTATGCATGGAGATATGCCTCAGAAAGAGAGAGATAATATCATGAAGGAATTCCGTTCTGGACAGAGGTATTACAACCTTCAATTTAGTGAGAATTTTTTTTATAAGTTTTATAAACTATTATTTAACCTTTTGCACGCCAGCCATTTTTGACGTTGATACACGCCCGACGCCGAGCCTAGTAAAAATTGTCTGTGATAGACATTTTCGCTAGTGATGGGATATTCGAAATTATTGTTTAGGTATTGTTATAAAAATGGCCAAATTTAGACGACTTAAGTGGTCAGCGGCGTCTCAGCCACGCGAACAATTTGCGACTAAAGTGGTCATTGGCGTCCAAAGGGTTAAATAAATTGAATTTTTTATAGCCGTGTCCTTATCACAACCGACGTGTGGGCGCGAGGTATCGACGTCCAGCAAGTGTCTCTAGTCATCAACTACGACCTGCCAAACAACAGAGAGCTGTACATCCACAGAATTGGTAGATCTGGTCGATTTGGACGCAAAGGTGTTGCCATCAACTTCGTCAAATCTGATGACATCAGGATCCTCAGAGATATTGAACAGTACTACTCCACACAAATTGACGAGATGCCAATGAACGTCGCAGATTTAATATAAATAATGTTTAAGCAACCATTAAAATCTGCACTTGCATTGTGGTGGAAGATTTACATGTGTTACTAAACTAACTATATAATTAATTACCTACTGTCTTAGGTTTACCTCAATACTTTCTTAATAAAAAACTTTAAATACAGTATTTGTTTTATTTTAATCGGTGAGTAGAGGATAAAGAAAAGAAATTTAATATTTACATAATTTACAAATTTTAATGTTACCATGTAGAATCTAAGAAAAAATATGCAACAAAAAAATTCAAGCCTTTATAAATCACAATAAATACATTTAGATAACTTAGTTCTACTTAACATCTAAAAAAAAATAATGAATCCAAAGTGGATAATACATAATTCTCTAACACTGAGTTCTTGGAATGTTAGATATTGTGCAATGATTTATTTTCTGGATTGCCATAGATTCTTTAGCAAATCATTACACAAATTTTGATATTTTATTTAACAATTAAATTCCTAAAGAAATATTTAATGTCCACAACAATGTAAGTCACCCAAAGAATTTACAAGTGATGCTTTACCTCCTAGAGGTTTTATATTAGTCATGTTGCCTTAGACTTAAAAGTATAACTTCTCCATTCATAAGGCACAAGGTTAATAAAATATTACTAGACTTTAGAAATTGGTGTGCTCTGAAACAAATACTATGTGAACACAATATTATGTAATTACTTTAGTCCTATGTGCAACAAACATGGGACAAATAACAAAGTCCAAAAGTTAACAACATTGTTATAGATTTAATTTATAGGCCTCTCTACACCAAGGTTCCCAGCATTACAACTCTGCCTCTGGTGCAGGGTAGTATGCATTCCAGCGCCTATATATAAATATACCAATAGCTCCCAATAGAAGTGCCACTAATATCTCAGTAAGCTGATCCAAGAAGCTAGTGCTAGACTCTGATGACTCCAATATCTGGGGCTCAGCCTCCTGCACTGGTTCTTCTGGTGGTTTTGCCACCTGTTCCTCCTCTCCTTTAAACGCTATCTGATTAAGTACAGTTTGCTCCTCTTCTGTAATGGGTTTAGCTGCAGTAGATGAAAGTAATGCTGAAATTTCTCCACACTGAGGACATACCCAACTGGTAGATTTCTTTGCCAATACCTTCCGTTCTGCAGGGGTGTAGTCTAAGGACCCAATAGTCCCTTCGGCAGGAGTGGGCATAAAGGCGATTAAAGCCAACAGAGCTGTTCTAATGGACCAGGAGGGCTGCCATGTCTCGGGGTGATGGCCAGAAATGGACAGGCAAATTTTTTTATTCACTTCGAATCTCCCATTGGGTGTCAGTAAAATTATATGTGGAGGATGCATTGGATATTCCTTCGGTAGCAAAATCCTACCGTGATATATACCGCCCTCGAATTCAGTTCCCTTGGGGCCTTGCACGGTGAAGTGCCACTCGAATAGATTATCTTCCAGAGGCCTTGCACAGTATTCTTCGGTAGCTTCCGCGAGTTCTAAAGCTTCTCTCATAAGGCGTTTTACACCAGGACATTTTGTGTTATATTTTTCACCCATTTTTGCCATATTCTGGAATCTTCAGACACGTAAGTGCTGTCAAAGCCAAAATATTATGATGACGCAATGTAGTGAACAAATTATCGGCACTAATTACAATCGCACAGGAAAATTTGATAACAAAAACCTTCTGTTGAATCACAGTGTTGAATGTTCTTGTTGCATGCAAAAAAAATTGAAATGTCAATAAATTCTCATCAATCAAACGTCAAAAGCAATCATAAACAAAACAAACACATCCATAAACAATTGCATCTTTTTTTTCTCAATGTTTTTTTTGGCGATGAAACGAAACGCCCCTGAATATTTTTTTTACAAGATTTTATGACTTGGTAGCTCTGAATTTTAAGCCCATTAAAGAAAAACCATAGACAAAATCATTAATTGAATGAATGACATTGTTGTAATGACTCGTGATATCATTCATTCATCTAGTTGACAAAATAACAAATAACCTCAATCAATTGCTTGTTATTAGGTACTGTTTTTCTTTGTTTTAAAGTAGATAACAGTTATTGAATTCTAGAGTAAAGAAGACGTCCGTCTTAATTATATCAAATATATAAATGGAGGGTCCACCGGGTACAGGGCCTCCTAACAACAATGGTGCGCTGGGGCCGCCCGGTATGGGAAGCTATCCTCCGATGCCACCGCCGCCTGGTGCCATGGCTCCTGGGAGCATACCGCCTCCACCTATGGGACCGCCCGGTGCTATTCCACCGGTCAGCTCCGCCAGCGGACCGCCCAGCATGACAGGAGGTCCACCTGGGCCACCACCAAACATGCCCCCTGGTATGCCTCCACCTCCAGGTATGATGAGTATGGGTCCACCAGGAATGGGTCCTCCGCCACCCGGAATGGGTCCTCCGCCACCCGGAATGGGTCCTCCGCCACCCGGAATGGGTCCGCCTGGAATGGGGATGGGTCCTCCGCCTATGGGGCCACCAGGAATGGGACCGCCTCGTATGATGATGCGCGGTGGTAATATGAAAGGAAACTACGGTAACCAGGGTATGGACATGGGTCCACCTGGTATGGGTCCTCCTGGTATGGGTGGTCCTTGGGAGGGTCAAGGTCCTCCAGGGTGGGGAAGACAGGGCCCTGGGGATGGCCCGCCAGGTTGGGATGAGGGTGTTGAGGAGGGGGATGAACCTGAGGAAGGCGGTGACGATCCGGGTCAGATGCCACCGTCTATGGCGCTGCCTTCTCTCCTGACAATGAAGATAGACACTCCTGAGGAGTTCAGGAACAAGCCTCCTCCAGTGGGTGGGGTGGTGCTGCCCAAAGCTCTGGAAGAGGCATTGGCTTATAAGGACCAGAGACAGGCTGCTCTTGGAGATGACGATGAAAAGAAAGAGAAGGGTAAGTCTTTAATTTCTTATTTTCCTAAGAATTTGGGTAAAATTTTCCTAACCCCGATAAATGATGTGTTAAATTCTTGAAAACTATTTGTTCATTATGATAAAATCCAAGATATGGCAGTAAAATTATTGATCCCATAAAATATGAGACCTAACAAACCAACTTTTTTTTTACTAAAATTATGTTGTGAAACTAAAAATATCCATATCTATATTCTTTTATTTCCTTACTAGTTTCCTATGATTTTAAATTTAAAACTATTTTATTAAAACACTCAAAGATTTACTCATCTAAATAATACATTTACTTTAGAAGTAGAGCAGGAGCCACAAGCCCCACCAGCCCCCGTGATTAGTACAGAGTATGATGCTGAGGAAGATGAAGGAGATTCTGATGAAGACCAGATACCTGATGCTCCACAGCCACCCGTAATTTCTAAACAAGAGGTAAAAGTCAACCATCCTATACATTCTATGTTCATTCTCAAACATATGAAAATAATCACTTCTCAAACATATGAAAATAGTCACTTGTACCCCCTGATCTTCATCATCCTACTTTAAAAATATCTATACAAAATGTTCATCCTAAATTTTTGAAACCTAAGTCCTGTACTGTTTTTAATTTCTCTGCTGCTGATTTTGATAGTATTAACATGGCTCTGTCTAATACAAATTGGTCTAATACTTTTAATACTAATGATATTGATTTAGCTGTTGACATATTTTATTCCAAATTAAATTCCATAGTGGAACTTTATGTTCCAAAAAAACAAATTAATTTTACAAATAAATATCCAGTTTGGTATAGTAAAGCTCTTATAAAATTAACTAAAGAAAAGGAAAAATATCATTTGAAATGGAAAGTTTATAAACGTCGTTCAGATTATGATACATTTTCATTACTTAGAAATAGGGAAAAAAAGATTTTACTTAAATGTTATAATTCATTTATTTCTAGAGCTGAAAATAGGATTAAAATTAGTAGTAAATATTTTTGGTCATTTGTTAAATCTAAGAGAAACTCTAAAGATCTTCCAGATAGTATGTATCTGGGTGATAAATCTACTTCTGATGGTGAATTAATGAGTAATTTATTCAACGAACATTTTCATTCTGTCTTTGATAACCATGATCCGAATAGTATACTGTCTGAACCTCCTCCCAGTACCACATTATCTTGTAATTTACATTCTGTTCAGTTAACTGAGGCTCAGATTTCAAAATACTTGAAAAATATTGATATAAACAAGGGGGCTGGCCCAGATGGGATACCACCAGTACTTCTTAGTCGTTGTTATAAAGAATTGAGCAAACCTTTGCTTATTTTATTCAACTTATCATTATCCACAGGTTGTATGCCCTTGTGTTGGAAACGTTCTTTTGTAGTGCCCATATTTAAGTCAGGTGACAAGCATAATATTATTAACTATCGTCCTATATCTAAATTAAGTACTATACCTAAACTGTTTGAAAAACTAATTTATGACTCAATTTACCCCCTTATAAGACCTCTTATTACTCCCCAGCAGCATGGATTTTTAACATTGCGTTCTACGGAATCTAACCTGTGTGAATATACCGAGTTTATTTTTAGTGAAATTGATGGCGGGTCGCAGGTGGACGCCGTGTATACTGACTTCTCCAAAGCTTTCGATAAAATCTCACATAAAATACTTTTAATGAAGTTGCAATGGGTCGGTATACACGGTGACCTCTTGCGCTGGCTCGAGTCATACCTACATAATAGGATGCAGGCAGTTACTATTAAGGGTTTCACATCTTCGTACCTACCAGTGTCTTCTGGAGTTCCTCAGGGCTCGCACCTCGGTCCTCTACTTTTTAATATTTTTCTTAATGATGTAATTCATCAATTTCATCTCTCTAAAGTATTGCTATTTGCAGATGATATGAAAATTTTTCGTAAAATTGATAACTTAAATGATTGCATATACTTACAGAAAGACTTAGACAGATTACATTCATTTTGTACACAAAATCATCTGCAAATCAATATTAATAAGTGTAATTTAATATCTTTTACAAGAAAAAGCAAACCAATTATCTTCGATTATACTTTAAATAATGTAATTATTAATAGAGTGACCGAGTTGCGAGACCTGGGCGTGCTCATAGATAGTAAATTAACTTTTAAATCTCATATTGATCTAATAACTTCTAAAGCATATAAAATGTTAGGTTTCCTCATACGGGTTGGTAAAGACTTCCAGAGAATATCCACACTCATATTACTTTATAATGCTCTAATTAGACCCATTTTGGAATATTGTTCAACTGTATGGAATCCCCAATATCAACTATACATTTCCTCAATTGAACGAATTCAAAGTAAATTTCTCAAATATATTAAATATAGGTTGACCTCTAGTAATGAAAATATTTGTATCAAGTTTATCTCACTCGAAGACCGTCGCACTCTTAAAGATGTTTTATTTCTCTATAAAATATTGCACGATGGAGTAGATTCACCCTATCTTTTAAGTAAAGTTGGCTTTAAATGCCTAAGATTAAGCATTAGACGTAGACATTTATTTGATTATGATTTTGTAAGAACTAAATATGCTGCCAATGCATTTATTCATAGGTCTCTTAGAACCTTTAATGTTAAATTTAATGATCTTGATCCTTTCTTCATCTCATACTTTTGTTTTAAAAGGAATATTATTGATACTTTCTTGCCTTTAACATTATAATCATAGATTAATGATTTGTTAGAATTTGATACCGTCCCTAGTAATATTCAGTTGTAATTTGTAATGTAAGTAAGTAAGTACTCTGTTTTCTCTAATTTTCGCAAGGTTAAGTATGTACGCCTTTTAAGTAACTACTTAAGCAGTTTGCAACTATCTATATTATGTAAACTATTAGTTGAAACTGTAGGTTCATGAGTTAAATATTTAAGTTTTTTTTTAAATAGCTATGTAGGTAACTGTTTGTTTCACATAAGTAAATAAATAATTAAATAAATAAAAATTAGTCCTTAAGTAATATAGTGGCTGGATCCAGCTAGAGTGTTATGAAATTGATAAATGATTAAAGATTTTTTCTCATACTCGTAGTCGATTATATATCATGTTCTTTCAAAGAATGTTGAACTGAACTTTGTTGCACTAATTCTGACATGTCTCTGTAGGCAGTTACTTACTTATACCATACCTATCTTTCCAGGGTGCAAACAAAACAGACAAAAATAAGCGTAAGAAGAAAAAACGTAAGGCAGCGAAACAGAAACGTCGTGAACAACAAAATGAGCTCAGTAAGAAGAAAGAGCAAGCAGCTGATGATGGCAAGAAGACTAGTGATAAGGAAAACGAGAAAGAGGCTGAAATTGAGTGAGTACAAATATTTCTTTAACCCATTAAATGCTAACTGTGTAAACAGGTGTAACAACGCGTTTTGGATGTGCTCTCCTAGCGTGTTTTCGCTATACATACGTAACTTATTTTGCGTGCTATTTATTGTTTGCAAAATATTATATAAATCTATTATCATTGTTACACCAGATACGTCCAAGAAAGCATCCAGTTCCATGAGCTTGAGCCGATGTACCGTCAATTCCACCGCGTGCTGGAGGCGTTCAAGATCTCGGAGAAGAAGGAGGAGGTGAAGGAAGAACCTGGGGCTGATGCTAAACCTGCTACCAAAGTGCTGGAGAAAGTGCAGGATCAGTTTGCTGTTGATGAGGAGGCTGTTGAGGTGAGTAGTTTAAGATGTTCAATTGTAATGTAATCAATAACAATCGTAAACTCTTGGTTTTTTAGGGATTGGAATTGCTATTCTTTGGACGAAGAAATTACACATCTTTTACGTATAATAATTTTGGTAGTGTGTTTCGGCCCATGTTCCTTCCTGCACTCTTGGTTCTCATTAATAAATCAATAATATTTGTACTCTAGAAAAACGCCGCCGATGAAAAGGAGCGTCTCTCTAAACGAAAATTAAAGAAGCTATCCCGCCTGTCGGTAGCTGAACTAAAGCAGCTGGTATCTCGGCCCGACGTGGTGGAGATGTATGACGTCACGGCGCGGGACCCAAAGCTACTAGTGCAGTTGAAGGCCCATAGGAATACTGTGCAAGTGCCACGGCATTGGTGTTATAAACGGAAGGTAGGTATAGTTAAATGGAGATTTAATTGTCTATCTTTAAAATCCTTTTAAAAAATTTAAAATCCTTAAAATAAGTTTCAAGACTATAATAATTGAATGAAGCTATTTTTGATCAGCCACTGTTCGCCACTGTTCAGGACCTTCGAAATTAATATTGAATAGTCTTGATATACATGTAGGTACACACTCGCTCGCTGGCGGGACACAATAGGCGAGTCCACTACATAGGTACGTGTGTTCGTGTCTATTTATCCATGTAGTCCGTAAGCAGCAAAAGGGTTACGAAAATATTTATACATTTGATCAGCACTGGTAATTATCGTCATCTGCTGATGATGATGCGCCTTTTAACCCGCTACAGGGGTATGAGCCTACTTTACGGGAGAAACTAGCATAATTATTACTAATACGAGTTTACATCAATTAACATTGCAGTACCTCCAAGGCAAGCGTGGTATAGAGAAGCCCCCGTTCGACCTGCCGGACTTCATCAAGAAGACCGGTATCATGGAGATGCGAGCGTCCTTGCAAGATAAGGAGGAAACCAAGACACTCAAGGCCAAGATGAGGGAACGCACCAGACCTAAGCTTGGCAAGATCGATATTGATTATCAGAAACTCCATGATGCTTTCTTCAAGTAAGTATACCTATACTTCTTGTATTATGCTGTGATTATTTTATAGAGTGAGGTGAAATGTGTAGATAGATAAGCCGCTTGATACGATATAACTGCTTCTCGAAGCACATGATTTACGCAGATATGGTAGAACGAATAAATGAGAGAGGATGTTCTCTCAACGAGGGGGCATTAACATAATTTGGTTGAAAAATAAATATTAATGTTTCTTTACTTATGCTTATGATATGAATTTTATTTTTAAAATAAGATCGAAAATGAGTTGGGAAAGCTCTAATGTTTCGACTTGTTTTTACCAGTGTGAAAACTGGCTGCATTTCTTAAAAAATTAGGTATAATGAAGAATTGAGATCTTATATCGAACTCGAGATCAGAAGATAGAAAAATGGTAAGTTAACTCAATAATATAACAATAAATCATCATCTATTTTATATCTTTGTAAATCCCTTTCATGTTATCCCTTTTACGCAATTTACTTATGGGAAAGTTGCAAATAATTTTAATCCGTATTTCGTGGTAGGTACTTTCACGAAGTACAGTTATAACACAATTCTTCCGCGACATAAGAACAATATTAAAAGAATGCTAACTACGAAGACTCACCTTATTTTTCTTTCCCTACCCAAAAAAAAATTAAATGTATTTTCGAATATAATAAACGTCCACTTTCAACAGATGGCAGACCAAGCCCCGCATGACAATCCACGGTGATCTGTACTACGAAGGCAAGGAGTTCGAGACGAGACTCCGCGAGAAGAAACCTGGAGACCTGTCCGAGGAGCTGCGGACTGCTTTGGGTATGCCAGTGGGGCCGGGTTCGCATAAGGTGGGCTATTATTTAAATTGATACTTTTAAGGCTATTATATATTGGCTATTTTTTATTAAAAAATTTCGCATACTTGGGAATTTTACGATGTTATATGGTGGGACGCGCTAGGCGAGTCCATTGTCCACGATGCTTTGATTCATCGATATTTGGAATTCTTACAAATCCGAACAGAACTAATAAACATAAAAATGTGTACACCGAAATAATCACTACATTTCAAGTGGAATTTACCCCATGTATATGAGATAACATCGACTCTTTCTTATTGCGAGAAGACATGGTAATGTAATCAATAACAATCCCACTCTAGATTTCAGAGGTTGGAATTGCTATTCTTTGAGCGAAGAAACACGTCTCTTACGTATAACATTTTTGGTAGAATATTTTGGTACATTTTCCTTTCGTCTTACCTGTCGTAACATGATAATGATTTCCCCCCTAGGTCCCTCCGCCGTGGCTGATCGCCCAGCAGCGCTACGGTCCGCCGCCGTCGTACCCGAACCTGAAGATCCCGGGACTGAACGCGCCGATCCCGGACGGCTGCGCGTTCGGATACCACGCCGGCGGCTGGGGCAAGCCGCCCGTCGACGAGACCGGGAAACCGCTCTACGGGGACGTGTTCGGACATCACAGTCAGGGACATGATGTGAGTGGGTTACGTGTACTTACTGCCACACTTGAAAGAGAGAAAGATAATTCTAAAATGTGATAGCTATTAAAATCAGACGAATGAAACCCATAAATTAAATTAGATTTTAGTTAAATTAAATTATAACAAATAATCAATGTTTTAGGATGCTGAGGACCAAGACATAGATCGGACTATGTGGGGCGAACTTGAATCTGAATCCGAAGAGGAGTCTGAAGAAGGTTCGTAGTTTAGTATTCTTATTAATTAACACAATATTTATATTACACGTTTAAAGCCCTTACTAATTATATTATTAATATTACTAATATAGTTTTATTTCATGGGTTTACTGAAAAACTGGGCCTAAGTAACGAATGATGATGGCACATTACAGAGGAGTCTGGCGACGAGGAGGAGGGCGGCGGCGAGACGGCGGCGGGGACGGCCACGCCGGGGGAGGGGGGGGGGCTGCTGACGCCGCTCGGCACCAGCTCCGTGCCGCCCGGCGTCGAGACGCCCGACACCATCGAGCTGCGGAAGAAGAAGGTCGACACCGACACCGAGGGGTAACTTATCTTCGCGTAAACTTTGACTCTACCGAGAAATTCGTTCCTTATAAACTCTTGTAACGTTTTCACTACAGGAGCACGAGCCCACTCTTCTTATACGAGAGAGACAAATTCGTTATTAATGAAATGTGTTTTTATTACGTGGTTTTTCTGTAACTCTTCGTTCATTTAACAGGACGACGTTGTGCCATTTCTTGTAAATATTCCTACCAAAACAATAAAATGTAAAATTTTGTATTGTATTTCAGTGGCGACACCCCGGCCCTGTACCAGGTGCTGCCGGAACGTCGCGTCGGTTTGACTGCGGGGATGATGGCTTCCACGCACGTTTACGACATGAGCGCTGCCGCTAACCCCAGTATGTAATTTTCTTTAACTCTAATATTTTATCTTCTCAAAAAGTTTTTTTATTGAATATTTTTATTACAATTTCTTTGTATGCAGATAGGAATTCGAATTTACAAAGCGCCGATGACATTCCAAGTACCTTTTTGTGAATATTTTCGATGTACGAATTCGTATCGCGCTGTTTTATCTTTTTTTCATAATGAGTTTTTAGGTACCTATTAAATCCTAGTACATATGTAGTAATCCTGTACCGATGATGCAGCTAAGCGCACGCTGGCGGCGGCGGCGAGCGGCGCGGCGAGCGAGGGCGGCGCGGCGGCGGGCGCGGGCGGCGTGGACGTGGCGCTGGATCCCTCCGAGCTCGAGCTCGAGCCCGAGGCCGTCGCCGCACGGTACGAGCGGCATCTACGGGAGACACGACCGCGGGCCAAGGAGGACTTGTCCGACATGTTGGCCGATCATGTCGCTAGGCAAAAGGTATGACATTGATATAAAAAAATAACAACCGAGTAAAACTCTGATCTACATGTCATTGGTGGACTCGCCTAGCGTGTTCTGCCGATATTGAAATTGTATTACGGCAGCGAAAAGGTTAATAGGTACCTACTTAGTCTTATTTGAGCAACTCTAGATTTTATAATGTAATAACTAATTTATTATATACTTATTACAGAACAAGCGGAAGCGACAACAAAATACGGACTCCAAACAAGCGAAGAAATACAAAGAATTCAAGTTTTAATGACGACACACATATTTATAGCTATATTTTAAGTTTAAGTAAGATATGTAATGGATTTATTCTGCATTTTTTCGATTGTAGTTGTATCCGTCTGACCGATATGTTGATAAAACTAATAAAAATACTTAAGTAAACAAACGATGTTTCTTTTAATTAAAGTCTGTTGCACAAAAGTTAATTTAAGTTAACATTCCATTAACCCTTCAGTCTCTAACCTAATGAATTTTAAAGAACTTTGTAAAAATATCAGTAGATACCGTCTCGGTCGATACTTGCTGAAAACAACATCGAAATCGCTTCAGCAAAACGAGATATTCGCAAACAAAATATTTAACAATAAAACTGGGATTTTTTAAGTCATTTGAAAATTAGGTTCAATAAAACATTTGAGATCCATTTAACCTTCATATAACAGATTCGGTATTTTATCAACTTATTTTTCGACGTTGGTGATCGATTTTTTTTTTCAATACAAAATAGATGACGTTTTATATGTCAGTCAACTTTTGGTTGTTTTCGGTTTTGTATACTGGCCACACCAATTTTTGGACTTTGCTTTGCGCTTGAAAATCAGAGTTAGATTTCATTTGTTTTTGTTAATTATTTGTAAATTCCGTGTTTGTTAGGAGATTAATTAGTGTTATAATATCAATAAAATGGCTCGTGTACTAGTCGGAGTGAAGAGAGTCATTGATTATGCTGTCAAAGTAAGTAAAATTGTGTTAAAATAGAAGTGCAAAGGTTACTTTTTGTTATTGATAGAAGTTCAAGTTCGAATTTAAATAAAACTCAAGTTTTTAAATATAAAGCCACTTCTAATAGCAATGTTATAAGTAATTAGATAATAAGTTATTGAAACGAGCAAAGTTACAGCATGTTTTTGATTATCACCATTCATACATTGTCTTATCAGAGGAATATGCCTAGCAACACATTGAGATAAAAGCCATTAAAAAACTAACAGCAGTCCAAGGAGGTCATAATATAGTTTTCAAATTCCAGATCCGCGTGAAGCCAGACAAGACTGGCGTAGTCACAGATGGGGTGAAGCACTCAATGAACCCGTTTGATGAGATTGCCGTGGAGGAAGCTGTCAGGATGAAGGAAAAGAAATTGGCCAGTGAGGTTATTGCTGTGTCTTGTGGCCCTGCACAATCACAAGTAAGATCTAAGAAACATCTTTAATAGTTAATGTAAAGCAAATATCAAATCAAATGTGAATTTGTTAAAGACAGTTACAATTCCTTACATGAAAGCTGCAAAGACAATACAAGTATTCCTTTTTAGGAATTTAGTGAACCTTAAATACTAATGCAAATGGAAATTTGCTGGTTAGTCTTGTTACTGTTATTGGGACCACTAATTGCTGAATCTTTGATTAAGTCATCAATAAAAATGAGTTTTTTTATTGTTACTAAAGTAAATAATGATTCCAGGAGACCTTAAGAACAGCTCTAGCGATGGGAGCAGACAGAGCCATCCACGTGGAGGTGGCTGGAGGAGAGTATGAGACGATGCAGCCCATCCATGTAGCTAAGATCCTCGCCAAACTATCCAAGGATGAGAAGGCTGACATTGTGATTGTTGGCAAACAGGTATGTATTGGCACTATTATTGAATTTAATGCAGTTATTACAACATAGTAAAGAAAAAGCAAAGATGCAGACATACAACTGTAGAAAAAAAATGGTCATGTGTCATGTATTGAGTGAGATACCAGTTTTACTTCATGAAGAATAAATAAACAGTTACAGACTAGGCTGCTAAATAGCTGATTTTCCATTATGATTTGTGCTATATTCTACCGATTTAGTTAGAAAGAAACATTATATGAGTAATATATATTCATATGTGTATTTCCAGGCCATTGATGATGACTCAAATCAAACTGCACAAATGACTGCCGCTTTACTGGATTGGCCACAAGGCACTTTTGCTTCAAAGGTATAGCAAACGTTTTTATCATCAGTGTTTTGTTTATTCATTTACATTTAAATTAAAGTTTCATCATGCAAGATAACATTTATCAGTCACATTAATAAATATCTCAAACAAGTTAAATATTGTCAAGGCTAAACTGTTTTTCTTTGAATTTATTAGTTTATTTTTTGGTCATTATACTTTTAATTATTCTTACTCGTATATTGATTACCTGAATTTCTGATTACAAAGAAGAAAATAGTCTGTCCTCCGTATGATAGTAATCCAAGAGAGCAATTTACTCAGCACTCAATTATTTATTGCATCATAAAAACTTTACATATAACAGCTTACAGCTACTTATATTGTAAAGGATTATGGACCCTGATAAAGGGCATCACAAATAAAAGCGAGGAGGCTTCTTTTTATAAACTTCTTTATGTACTTAGGTATATCTATTTAATTACAGTCACCCTTTCTTTAATTACTTCAAAGATTGCAGCCATTAATAATTGATTCCCCAAAAAACAGGTAGAGAAGACCGATGCGGGTCTGACAGTAACCCGTGAGATTGACGGCGGTCTGGAGGTGATCAAGACCAAGCTGCCCGCCGTACTCAGTGCCGACCTGCGTCTCAATGAGCCCAGATACGCTACACTGCCTAATATCATGGTAAAATTACTTACCTACTTAATTTTGTTTCAAGCTTTTTTCTATAGCCATATGATGAATGTCGATGACAATACTGGCATGTGTGAGCGTTTTGCTTTGCGCAATGCATAATCGCGTATTCGGCTCAGTAAAGTTAAGCTCATTTTTTTCATTTTCATTTACGAGTTACTCTTGTCGGTGGGGCATTCGCCATTTAGGTCTATCCTCTACCAGTGCTTTGGCTTCTTAGTTAAGCTATAGCCCCCTTTAAGCTTTTTTTTAAATTCTGACATTGTAACTTCCAATTTCAGAAAGCCAAGAAGAAGCCCTTAAAGAAAGTGACAGCCAAAGACTTGGGCGTAGACCTCGCACCTAGAATCAAGGTGATCTCAGTAGAAGACCCGCCAGTGAGACAGGCCGGAGCGGTCGTCCCTGATGTGGACACCCTCGTCGCCAAGCTAAAGGAAGGCGGACATGTCTAAACACAAACGTACAATAAAATCTTTTAATGACTCCATTGATAGTTAAATCAGTTTTTACAAGAGATTTTCTAAGAGCATATTTATGTAGCCTCCTTTACAATTAATTTGTTGAATATAAATATTTCCATGTTAAAACTAATAATATATATTTTTTATTGTACACAAATCAAACGATTACTAAACACATTTTTTCTGCGATAGAATCCGCCACACGTATACTTAAGTCATACTACAACTAGTGGGGAATAAGGAGACTACTGAAGAGGAAGGTACATAAAGTCGGGATTGGCAGTAGAAGTAGATGCGATACAATTACAAAACGCAGTAAGTGACAACCTCAATGCTGTACTTACTACGTTATGTAATGAAGTCGCTGTGTAGGGGTATACATTAGCGAAACCCCCGTAAAAGTACATAAATTAGGCCTCTGTTGTCAAAAACGACATTAGAAGTGAAATTTACAGGTACACTGTATGGTAGCAATGTACTACCTATGTCTATTTATGATACAGCATTGTCGAAATCTTAGCTAACGATAAGTTGCACAGTACAAAGATGAAGAACTGGGGGCTTAGCATGGCGTGCCGCGACAATTATCTCACGCATAGTGTCCTTATCACATTTAAAACTATAGACAGAGACGTAAGCGTTACAAACGCATGACAACGTCTTGTCACTGAGTGCCATGATAAGCTAGCTGAAATGGTCAGGCCTATCGACATAATTCTACTAACACTATTATGAGCAAAATAAATAATTATTCAATACAATGATTCGCCACTGTAAGGCTTGTACCAGACGATCTTGCCTTCTAGACAGCCGGTGACGAGTATTGGGTATCTGGGGCTGAACTTGGAGCTGACGACCAGATCCTGGTGAATGCCTAGACTCTGGCCCACGTCGTGCATGGTTCGTGGTCTACCGGGGGTTGGGTCAACCTGGGTACACAAATACAATACAAGATAACGTTCAATCCAAATTGTCTCTTAAATCACAATACATTTTGTGATTTAAGTTTGCTTCAAAATCTTAGGAAAATAATGAGTCCTCTTTCACTACAAACTAAAGGTATATTGATCTTAGTTCAGCATAGGGCGCACCCATTGTTTCTGCTCCGAGGGTGCACCTTATTGCAATGTGATAAGGGTGTTTTTGGACGACATTATCAAGCACTTTAGGGCGTTTACACAAAACGCGACTACCTCAAAATGGCAATTTCAACATTAACAACTGGTGCAAGTACTAAAGACACTTATTGGAAACATAGACATTGACACACATTTATTCAACACACACAATACAGCAATACGGCATACTGTACCTCAAAAATGTCAGTTATACCTGTGAAAGTTCCCGACAAGACTCATCGAGCGCCAACAAACGCATGCCGCGTCCGAACGGCGAGCAGATTAGCCGGCCGTCCGCGGAGAAACACAGCTCCTGCAGCACGCACAACATGTACTAAATGTTACTACCACTTTGTATCTCAATGTTGGTAGGCGTTGAAAACAAAAGCAAAACCAGGTATGCAGGTTAAAACTAGGTACTATGAAGAGGAACAATGATATTGCAGATTGGACTTAAAAACTGAATGGTTAAGCACTACATCCGATTTTTATCCGATCGAGAAATATCTCGATAATAATAATAAATGTATTATTGCAATTATTTTTTAGCTTAAAAAATGGTCCGAATATCTATTTTCAGAAAATATTGATTCATGCGATTGCAATGCTGAATAAAAATTTTGAATTGCAGCTTTTGTCTTTGAAACTTATGAGAGAGATTGGAGAAATAAAATTAAAATCTTAAAGCAGCAAATAACTGTCCTCACCTTGATAAATCCTTTGCCTTCATTAGTTTCTTCAGCGTAGTATAGGAGCCGATCGCGATTCTGTCGGATATAGTTCCTGTTCTCCTCACTGTTCAACGAGCTTCGGTCTAGACTCCCTCGGAACGCGCTCGCGAACGACCCGCCCATTGACGTTGGACTGTATTCAAATGATTTATTTAAATTGCTTTATTTTAATAACGATAAAACGATAAAGCAGAACGATATTGAGCGCATTGATATTAAATACACAAAATTGGGACTGTTTGGCTATTTGTATTCTGTGGTAATGGCGAAAGAAATCGGTATGATAATCTTGGTTTTGGAAAATGGAATTGCTTATTTTCAAGTATCTTGTGGCTTATTTATAGTAATACCTACCTATGATCGTATCGCCTGGGCGACATTCGGGCGGCGTGCGCAGGCGCAGAGGAGGCGGCGGCTGGGGCGGCTGGTGCGGCGGGCGGGGAGATGCCGGTGTTGATGCCCATGATGCGCTGCATGTTGAAGTTGCGACCCACCTGGCCCCTGCACAATGCAAAATTACATTAAACAATAAGTAACTTCGTACTTGCTAGCAAGTGTGCAAAATGTTTCTGATGTTTGGTGTTTCAAATTACGTGGTCCTAGTTTCAGTGCAAAATATATTTGTTTGTGTACAGTATGACGCCGTAGGTATTTAAAGAGTACATATTTTCATATTCATCGTTATATTAAGTGCAAACTTTTAACTAGTTACTTGATATCAATATTCTTTACCTGCTATACATTTCTTGGAGCATTCGGTGCTGTTTGACCGTAATAGACGCCTCCCACACGTCATTCTGTATACTGGAGAGTCCCTAAAGGAACAAACATGAGTGTGAATATACGTGTGTGTGCACCTGTATAGGAGCAGCTTATGTATCGGCCTCACCACGCCCTGGCGCGCGCTGGTCGACGGCTCCGCGCGGCTCGGCGACGGGTTCGCCTCCGCGTCCGACTCCTCCCTCGCGCCCTCTCTCTCGACTCGGCTCTGGGACGTCGATCTAAAACAAATGTAGAAAACAAAAATGTACCTGGCTGTCAATCACCCACAAGGCAAAATAAGTGAGGTAACAGTACTCACGGTGTTTCGATTGCAGGCTGCGCAGTGCCGGCGCGCACGGACGGCGCGGTTTCAGCGGCGGTCCGGTGCGGGCGGCGGGCGGTGCGGGCGGTGCGGGCGGCGCGCGGGGGGCGGGGCGCGGGGCGGGCGCGGCGGCGGGCGGCGCGGGGCGGCGGCGCCGTGTCGCGGACCGACTTGCACGACTGCTCCGGGATCGGCTGGATGTCGTGGATGCACGACCACTGCAAACATACGGCTTGCATAATTACATAATGTACATTTTGAATATTTTAATAGTACATTTCGTGTTCTAAATAAGTTACCTCTGATCGGTCGTCATGACTTATGTTTCTACTTAGAGCGCTCCATCCTTGTGGGTGAATCTGTAAATAATGAAATCTCTTTGAAGATGTATCTCAGAATAGTTGAACCATCAGGCAATACCCACACATAGTTGAAATCATAAACCAGACAAATGTACATGAGTTTAAAAACTTACCTGTAGTGCTGATACCACTTCAGCATCGTTTCCTTCAGGGAAATCTGATACGAATTCAACTCTGTTCTCTTTACGGTTTGGATCAAACAAGTGGTCGTACATAGCTGCTATTGGAATCAACTGTTGGCTCATTTGCATCAGTCTGTATAGATTTGGCTGAGGACAAATGCATATATAAATAAATAGATATTTAAATCTGATGGCGTCATAGCATCATTTTATAAAAAACCTGTTACACTTAAAAGAAAAACTTACCTTAAATCCATGTAAGTCTTGAGCCAATGTTGATAAGTTTAAATCATGTATAATAACAAGGAGCCCTCCAGTTGTACACATGACCATTTGCCTTGCATCAGGAGACAGTCTACATCGCATCAGTCCTGACGCATGGAACACTCTTTGGTACACCAAGTTACACTCCGTATACGAATTTATATCCCAAGTGTAAATACTGCCGTCTAGACCAGATGTGACTAGTAATTTATCTTTAACTGAAAATTCTATGTTCTTCACCCAGTTTGAGTGGCCAAGTAGTGATCTAATTTTCTTTTTCAAATTTCTCACATCCCATAAAGCTATTGTTGTATCGTCTGAGCATGTTGCAAACATTCTTGGATCTAGAAACCTTAAATAGTTGGACAAAAAATGATTAGACACAGTATTTTAAATATTTTGTAAATATTTACTGAAACTTTTAACCAAGTATACTTACTTAACACAATTTACACAATCGGAATGAGCTCCATGGACAGAGTGTATTCTTTGATGTGTGAGGGGATCAAATATTTGAATAGATTTTTTCTCACAGGCTGCTACTAGAAGAGACCTATGGAAATATTAGGAAGTCAGTTTGGCCTTATTTATATAAACTTATGTGATTTAATTTTAACACATCCATATAAAATGCAAACCTAATGTTTAAAAATATAACTAAAGTTTGATAGTTATTGTTTGTTTTGAAACACGAACTAATTAAGCAATGACTTATGTGGTAATGATAAGTTTATAGCTCAATTAACCTTTACATAATGTTACTTCATTAGGGTTTAGTGTTCTAGTCATAAAAAAGCTGGATTCTTTGCTACACATTGTCAAGGTCTTTTGGCGAATTGTCTGCTTACCCTTCCGGGGAGAATTCAAGGTTGAATACCCCTCCAGTAGGAAGAGCGTTCGCCTGCTCGCAGTCCCATGAAGCGATGGGTTTCATGCCACAGTACAGGCTCTTGGCCATCGCGTCCCCGGCCCCGATGGGTGTCGGGAATCCAATCTCCCTCCGCATAATCCGGTAGGGATTGTACGCAGAATACCTCGCCATAAATGTAGAATTATCATTGTTACCCATTTTGAACACATAAACTAAAAACTATGACACGGAATTAACGCGGACTGAGATATTTAAGTACACGTCATAGCAGTCACATTAAATGCATTTGAAAATGTTATTAATTAGTAGCTACATTTATTTTTCTAAGATAAAAATAATGAAAACCCGATAAATCACAAACTGCTTTGCTCGGATTTTGACGGCAAGTAGCAAATGTTGCCATCAAAAAATATCCAGTTAACTATTTTTAGTGTTGCTAGAATTTTACACTATTTGTCGTTTGGTAGAAGTTATTGTTCTAATCTAGCTTTATCAAACATACAGTTTCGTTTGTCTTAATATTTTAGTTAATTCATGCATACAGGAAACTATAAATTACAAAAATAGAGAAAAATATGAGCTTCAGGGCATAAAAATAAAGATATTTGGGTTAAGTAATTTTAATAGTCTGACATACCTAATTTTAAAAATAATTTACATCACCTATATAGCATACAAACAATCTATTGAAAATTGTACATTAATAAATTCCTAAATCTATTATTAAGCAATACTTAAACGAAATCTATTTTACTTTTCACCAAGTGTTTGGTGGTAATAATCCACTGGGTGGAGGAATTCTGTTCGAAGTTTCAATATCTTTAAGAAATACTTCAAGCCTAGTTTTTGGTCCCCCTTCATCTATGTTTTGTAAGATAGCATAGTAGTCTGTTCTTATCAGATTTATTATTTTCTTGAATTGATTTCCATAGTATTTTAAGAATTCTGAACCACAAACAATGAAGAAGTCATGCAGCAGAGTTGCAGATATATCTGGTTCTGGTTTCAAGTTTACAAAGGAAGCCAGCCATTGCCAACCATAACACAGACTATGTGGATTTCTAGTGTTAAGGAATCTGGGTGTCTTTGCTATCCAGATTGCACAATGGAGCCTGAATATACCAGACATTCTTTTAAGAAACTTATCTTGTTTTTCCACCACACCTTCTTCATTATAGGTGTAACCCCTTGACAAGTAAAACTCTTTATCAGTTTGCCCTTCTTTTTGTGGTAAAAACATTGGCACTAAATAGGGGCAAAACCTGTGGAAATATGCCTCTAGTAGCTTTCCAAATTCTGGAAATTGTGACCATAAAGCTACGGTTACTGCTGCAAGAGGGAAGGCAGCTTCTGGGTTACTAGATACTAATAGGTCTCCTTGTCTCACAATCTTCTTTGCTAACAGAGCAGTGCAATAGTGTAGTCCTTGTGGATGTTGAGTAGCTGCGATATGGATGTCCAGTACTTGTACTCTTTCACCTCTGAGCAACTTTGAGAGCTTGTCATATTTATCCCTAATGTGAGGACCGCTTACTGAGGAAAGAGCGTTTACTGGTGTGTTCACAGCCTTCTGGCAATCAAAACGGAATTTCTTTAAGCTAACATTCTCCAAAAGCTCTTTGTATTTGGCTTCATATGCATCAAGAAACTGTTGGAGTTCTTGATAATTGCTGTAGTTTCTAGGTGAATAAAATAGAGGTCCACTCTTTTTCTCCTCCTTAGTCCTTTCTAATAAAGCCTGTTTTTGTGCTGCTTCCTCAGCTTTTTTAGCTTCCAATTCTTTTTTCTTAGCTAATTCTTCTTCCTCTTGTTTTTTGATAAGTTCTTGTTGTTTAATTTCAGTTATCTCTGCAATTATTTTCTTTTTACAGTTACCTATTTGTGCAGCTAGCATTTCTGCTTGTTTTACATCATTGTCTGTAAGGCTTCCTGTTTTACATAGTTCCATAATATTGTTGATATTGCCAAGTATTTGGTTTATTGTTGAGGTATACTTATCAGCAATACTTTTTGCTAATGGATCAGATTGTGTGAGACTGGTGATTTCATTGTAACAGATATAGATCTTAGTGTGACTGTCAGTAACTGCAGCGAATCTTGCTGTAGCTTTATTTTGTTCCTCCAGTATCCTATTCATATTCTCAATAGTTTGAGTGTTTACCATTTTACTGTTCTGTTGGTCGAGTCTAGCTCGCTCCAACACTGTCATGTTATCATTGTCTTGTAGAGCTTTCAGTAGTTGTAGTTTCCTGGATCTGATTTCTAAAGCCTTCTTCTCACATTCTTCACTTTGTTTCTTCCAGTACTTGCTGACTGTTTCTGCACGGTTCGCAATTACTTTCTCAAACAAGTGATTGAAGAGTTCCTCGGAGCTCTCTTGCAGTTTACTTTCAAATTTCTTCATCAGTACAGTGTGTCGTAGATCTTCACTGACTTTATCCTCCAACAAATTCTCATTCTTGTTCTCTTTATTGGTCTCATCTTCTGCACTCTTCTCTCTGAAGTATTCTTTCTTTATAGGACTATTGGGTCCTATGGTCACTTCTTTCACCAGTGGGCTTATTTCTGCTGCTTTAGATAGAGCAGAAATGCGAAGTTTGCCGAATCCTGATAATTCGTCACTTAAACTTATGTCACCATTTTTATAACAGTTCTGGTAACTTGAATTTCTATAGCTTGAATCGTTGAAGCTTTCATAAGTTTCATCCATCTTTTCTAAAACACTGCAATTCGTTTCAAGATAAATAATTTAACTTAATTCATTTGAAGTTCGATTTCAGTGCACAAACACAACATAACCTATAAACAAAAATTGGTCAACATATATTGACAGTAATGCAGTTGACAATATCGTTTCATTCATTCATTCATTTGCTTAAAAAGTCTTTATTCGTCTTTAATCTTCTTTATTTTAATTTATTTAATTTATTCAAATTGCAATTCAAAGGAATATTTTAATAGGAAGCAATTAAATAATACTTAAAGCTGATGATTCCTTGACATCCTAAAATTAATACGAATAATTATTCATAGTGATTTCATATCGATCCGTGTTGTATGTTGTATCCGATCGTGACCAAAAAAACGCGCGAAAATATGACAATAAATGTCAAACAGCTGATTGAATCTGATGCACATTCAATGCTTTGCTATTTAATTTAATAAATATTGTACAAATTATGTAAAAAATGGTACTACACAACACCGGAAAATATAGATCGGAGAAGGAAGATTCTAGTAAGAAAGATGCAGGAACATCTTCGGGGCCTAGGTGATTATTTCACTTTGTTTACTTGGCATGTTGTAACAGTTAAAAATGAAGCAAGTAATGCTTCGAATTTGTGATAAAGTACGTAAAAAATGTGTTTTTTAGGGAAGAGTCTTCTGAGTCTCGTCTCCGTGTGGCGTTGGAGAACGATAGGATCGACTCCAAGTATGGCTTTGATCGAGTTCGCGATACTAAGGAGAGGACAGGTTACCTCATCAACATGCATACGGTAAATACCCTAGAAAAGTGTTTATTTACCACTAGTCACTAGAAATTTCATTTACTAATAATCATACGAATATCATATAAGAAAACTGAAAAGGAAAAAGTACCTTTCATTGTGAATTATGAATATTTATTACATTATTTGTAGTCTCAAAATTAAATGATGAATACTTAGAGACTCGCCACAAGAATTTAGAACATAAGCTATAGTAATTTATTCATAAAAGAGAAGACTGAGAAGAACTAGGTACATACCTATAAACTGTTAAATACTTATAAAAAAGCAAATGAAAACTTCCCAGGCTGAAATCCTAGACGAGGACAAACGTCTTGTGGCTGCAATGGACTACTACTTCATAGAGATGGACGGATCCAGGTTCAAGATCTCAATGACGTTCCAACCGTACTTCCTCATACAAGCTCGCAGGGAGTGCGAGCAGGAGGTCATACAGTACCTGTCTAAAAAGTTTGTAGGTACAATACATAAGATTGAAGTTATTGAGAAAGAGGATCTTGATTTGGTAAGTTGGTTTTGTATACTTCAAATAACCACTCAGTTTGTTATTATGGCACATTCCTGTTTTAGTTCAACAATCTAATTTTCTAAAAAAAAAAAACAAATCCAGTAAGGTTCTGATTCTACTCCAAAAAAATATTAACTAGTAGGTATATTTATTCTTAGTATTTTACAAAGAAATTAGCAAGACAATAATTAAGTGGTAACCAAGACTCATAGCAAAGAGTTTCAATAAGACTCATTTATTACTAAACACTTTCAAGATTCAATACAATACAAATATTCTTTATTGCACACAAAGATATAAGATACAGACACAAACAAGAATATAAGAAGCAACAGGCGGCCTTATTGCTAAGTAGCAATATCTTCCAGGCAACCTTACTCATACATACTTATTATTAAAATTCCTATATATCAGTAGGTCCATTACAATAAAAACATTTATCATTTGTGCCACTTTCTTCCAGCTAAACCACTTATCAGGTCTAAAACAAAGATACATAAAGCTCTCATTCATGTCACAAAATGAAATGATGAAAGTAAGACGTGAGATATTAACAGCTGTTAACAAGAACAAGGAGAGGGAGAAGAAAGACATGATTTATGCTGAAATGTTGACCAATGCTCTCACTAGTAATGCTGCTATTGAACATGCTAAGAAGACTACAGATCATATGGAGAATATTTTGGATATCAGGTATGTATACTTCTGAATATTTTACTAGACAGGGTAGCAATTTTGATTGCTTATGATGGATGGGCTAACTGCTAAGGCTTTAGTATTCTTTGGGACACAGATTAATTGTGACTCGATTAGATAGAGTGTATAGTTTAAGTTGGCTGTTTTATTTAGATTTTACATTTTAACCCTAATAAAGAATAAACAAAACAACAAGACCAAACATCAAGACCTGTGTTACAAAAAGTAAAGAGATAAAAAAGTAATCTCAAAGTCTGTACTTTGAGATTTGTAGAAAGAATGTTAATAGCTTTATGTGTGTTACCTTTTTTTTAAACTAGCTAACATTTCAGAGAACACGACGTGCCCTATCACGTCAGAGTATCAATCGACATAGAAGTATTTTGTGGCAAATGGTACACCATCAAAAGTAGAGGGACAGAGACACCTATATTCACAAAAAGAGACGACATACTTGAAAGACCTGACCCTATTGTATTAGCGTTTGATATAGAAACTACTAAGCTGCCTCTAAAGTTCCCTGATTCACAGACAGATCAGATTATGATGATTTCTTATATGATAGATGGTCAGGGTTACTTGATTACAAACAGAGAAATTATTTCGGTTGATGTGGAAGACTTTGAATATACTCCTAAGCCTGAGTTTGAAGGGTAAGTAATACAATTTCTTCTAGTTGTAGGTATTTCAAATATATTGCAAACATATAAACCGAAATTTATTTTTATTTTCAGACAATTCATAATTTTCAATGAACAAAACGAACTAGCTTTAATTCAAAAGTTTTTCGACCACATAATAGATGTCAAACCACACATATTTGTCACATATAACGGTAAGAATTAAAATAACTAAACATTTTATATGTTTACATGCTGACAAGTTAACATAGCATGTTCACTATATCGGATATTTTTAACTAACGGTTACAAATACTAGGTGATTTCTTCGACTGGCCGTTCGTGGAGGCGCGTGCTGCGATCCTGGGTTTGGATATGAAGCAAGAAATTGGGTTCAGTAAGATAACAGCTCGCGATGGAACCTACGCATGTCGCCCTGCTATGCATATGGATTGCTTATGGTAGGTGCAAATAATACATTATCATAAAATGGTTTATTAAAACCAGATGCGTGAAAATGACTAAACGCATATCAAGTAGGTATCTAAATATGCGACAGTAGTGTGGCAAACCTCTTACAGTTTCATACATTTACAACCATCACATCAAGTTTGTTCAGCAAACTTCCTGATATTTACAATTTCTTTGCGTTTTTGTCACTTTCTATTACAGTGTAATAACACTGAGATGACCAGATTTTTTTGCCTATTATTTTATCATACATATTTTGAATAGCTATTATTATTTAATAGCTATAGTATACTAAATATATTTTTTCAGTTGGGTGAAAAGAGACTCGTACTTGCCAGTGGGGTCACAGGGTCTGAAGGCGGTGGCCAAAGCGAAGCTGCGATACGACCCTGTTGAACTCGACCCTGAGGACATGTGCAGAATGGCTGCTGAACAACCACAGGTAAACATGAAAATAGTCTGATCTTTGTCTATTTCATAAAACATGATGTTTTAGATAGAGACAGTTATAAAATATCAGTCAGCTAAATGTTATCTGTAGTCTTTGAGTTGTAATGTGATTGTAGTCTTAAATTTTATGTTTGTATAATATGTCCAAATTAATCATTTCTGTATCTCCTAGGTGTTATCCAACTACTCGGTGTCAGACGCAGTAGCGACGTACTACTTGTACATGAAATATGTGCATCCTTTCATATTCGCGCTTTGTACTATCATTCCTTTGGAGCCTGATGAGGTATGTTTTAACAAATAGCAGTCATATTTTACTAGAAAACTATTTAAAGTTAATTTTTCTGTTTAATTGTGTATCTTATTTTTCATTAGAGAGTGATTTTAGACTCAAAATAATGGTGTACTATGAAAAATATTGAATATATCCTGATGATTATAATGACAGAGATATGTTACGAGTAATACCCACTCTCTTTGTCATGCTATACACACAGACAATTTCTCACAAAGTCCCATCCAGGTTCTTCGCACGCAAAGCCTCCGGCAAACCTTGCCGATTTATTTGACAACAAATCTAATGACAAATCCCATCTAGGTCCTCCGTAAAGGCTCCGGTACACTTTGCGAGTCTCTCCTCATGGTACAAGCGTTCCATGCCAACATCGTGTTCCCGAACAAGCAAGTAGAAGAGCTGAATAAGTTGACTACAGATGGACACGTGTTGGAGACTGAGACTTATGTCGGAGGACACGTTGAGGCGCTTGAGTCTGGTATGAATAAGTTATTAGCTGACCCCGCGATTTTCGTTCCGCCTTAGAGGCAATAATGATATAAAAAGTATTCTGATTCTTAGCTACCTCCCTACCAATTTTCAGCCAAATCGATTCAGCCGTCCTTGACTTATAAAATGTGTAACTAACACAACTTCCTCTTGTATTTATAGATAAAGATTTTGTAACGAAGTAGATTGTTAAGATTTTATTGGCAAAAGTTTTTTTTTTAAATGAGTCTTTTATGTAAAGTCTAAGTCGATTAAACAGAGATACTTTGGCCATGGTTTATTTTTGACTAGTTAACACAGAATGTTCTCGTTTTTTACTTCTTTTAACCTTTTCTAGGCGTATTCAGAGCAGACATAAAATGCAAGTTCCGTATTGTACCATCAGCCGTAGACAAACTAATAGAATCCATAGAGAAAACCATGAAGCACGCCATAGAGGTAGAGGAGGGTATTCCCCTGGATCTTGTAACGAACTTCGACGAGGTGTGCGGGGAAATCCGCGGGAAGTTGCAGCATATGCGGGACCATCCGAGGAGAGATGAGAACCCTCTTATTTACCATTTGGATGTTGGAGCTATGTACCCTAATATTATTTTGACTAACAGGTTAGTTGAAACAAGTTCATAGAATTTCTATCGAATATTGCGAGCTGTAAGGCAGAGGTGGCACTGCCGAGGCTGCCTTCTCTCAAGATTCGAGGCTGTAATATTAAATTACAATTAGATCACACTTCTGTTTGATTGAACAGGGTTTAAGTATTCAAAATATTGAGCGATAGAATTACATTACATAGTATTTAACACATACATACATATCCGTCACTTCTCTCTCTGCATTGGAGTAGACAGACCACTTCCCTCCACTTGTTACGAAAACACTTCTTTCGCTTCATCAACATTCATAAGTCATATTAAAGACATTATCCTTCATTTTAAAGGCTGCAGATTGGATTTATTTTAAGTTGAGGTTACTCTCGTAGGTATTTATTTTTATAAATAAAATCAGTATCTACCTAATTTTGTTAATCCTACAGATTGCAACCGTCCGCCATGGTGAACCCGTCAATATGCGCGGTATGCGACTACAACCGACCCGGGGCCAACTGCCAGAGGCATATGGACTGGATGTGGCGCGGAGATTATTGTAAGAACCATTTAATATTGTTTTATCTCTCATACATACATATCCGTCACGCCTCTCTCCCATCCCAGGCAGAGGCCACTTCCCTCCACTTGCTACGATCCAAGCACACTTCTTTTGCTTCATCCACATTCATCAATCATATGATGATTCTCATTATGATAGCTATACAAAAATCATACGTCATAAGTCTTCAAAAATACAATGTTGAATTATTTTTTGGAGAATCTTATTTAAGTTGCTTAACTTACGTATTGTAAGTACGTTACGTATTGTAACTTCCATGTGATATCTCTTACTATAAAGCAAACATTCTGTGCTAAGTAGTCACGTATAACTTCCAGTGCCAGCAACTCGCAACGAATACCAGCGCATCCAGCAGCAGCTGGAGATGGAGAAGTTCCCCCCGCTGCATCCTGGCGGACCACCTCGTGCATTTCATGCACTGTCCAAGGAAGATCAGGTGCGTTACATAGATAGCTGGCTCTCTTTTATCTATGGTGAAGATAGTTCGATCTCTTTCTTACCCGACTGCGCCAGCAGGAGGGTTATGTTTTTCGAGAGTATGTATGTTTGTTTATACTAGTACGTATAATTCTTTGGCACACTCTACAGCCTGAACGACTTGTTGGATTTTAGCTTGAGAGATTTCGTCAGATTCGTATTTACTATGAGTGACACTGGGTTGGATTCATCAAAATAAAAAAAAATCGTATTTTTTAAACTCAGACGGTTTTTTTTATAAAAAGGTTAGGTTATTTTTTCGTTTCTTCACTTCTTATACTTTTGCTTCAATCTCCTTTTCTCTTGTCTTATTGAACAGGCTGCGTACGAGAAGAAGCGTCTCGCAGACTACTGCCGCGTGGCGTACAAGAAGACGAAGATGACTCGCACTGAAGTCAGGACTACGACGATTTGTCAGAAAGAGAACTCCTTCTACGTCGATACCGTTCGGGCGTTTCGGTGAGTTGATGTTTTAAGATTATTTTCTAACTGATTTAGTTAATTGTTTAACTATCGAGCAGGATTGTAATCTAGGTATATTAAAATACAATAATGCTGGGTTAAAGAACTGCATTTCAATTTTACCTATATTTGAATTACTTTTTCGCTGCTGACTGATTACAAAGACGGGTTAATTAAAGCGAATGGTATCAGTACATGCAGTAGAGTCACGCGCCCCTTAGTAGAGGCATAGTCAGATTCTGTAAACTCGTAAGACAATCTAGAAAGATTTCTCTTTTGTTTCTTTTATGCTTATCGAAAGCTTTAAACCCAATGAAGCCCTAATCATTGTCATAAAGAATAAAGATAATTTATTGAACTCGTATCAGAATGAGAGTAGGCTCGTACCCCTGTAGTGGGGACGTTAAAGGCTGATAAGGATAAAATAAAAGTCTATTGACTATTTTTAAATGTGCAGTGACCGGCGTTACGAGTACAAGGCGCTGAACAAACAAGCGAAGGCGGCGGTGGCGGCGGCGGTGGCGGGCGGCGACGCGGCGGAGATAAAGCTGGCGCGCAGCACCGAGGTGCTGTACGACTCGCTGCAGCTCGCGCACAAGTGTATCCTGAACTCCTTCTACGGATACGTCATGAGGAGGGGGTATGTGTTGCCAATGACTTTCTCATCTCACATAACACAAATGGCCAGTTTCGCCACTTCAAAAGATTAACTGACAAATATTTTATACCTGTCTAAAACGTCATGTTTATTCAATAGACATATACAGGGTGTAACAGAAAGGGTATATAAAGCCGAAACACAGCGATAGTCCTCATGAAACTGAACAACTTTCCCCAAGGAACATGGGTCGTAACTCGAAAAAAATTTTTGCTCTGAAGTTGATACTTTAGGTTAAGACCAAAGTACGCGTGGCGGCGCTTTTTAGACTGGTTACTTTAGAAAATACATACACTTTCCGGTGTAACTAAACCTCTAGCCCGGCCTTGTGACTTTAAAACCTCCTGTAGGGTTGGCAATCATAAAAGAAGTGGCGCTAGATTGACGTTACTGCGTCTTGAAGTATTTGTTTAATACGCTGATCTGCTTTGGAATAGCTTTGTTAATCGGAAAGCTCGAAATTTACTATAAACTGTATTTTTTTCAATGTCATAGTGCGAGATGGCACAGTATGGAGATGGCGGGTATTGTGTGCTACACGGGTGCTAACATCATCATGAGAGCTCGAGAGATCATTGAACAAGTTGGACGACCACTTGAGTTGGATACTGACGGTATATTATATCATTATTTATTACACTTAGATCATGAAAATGCAGGAATATCTAGTACTAATAATCTAACATTTTTATTTAAAAAAATCCAACTTTTTTTGTTTGATGTACCCAGTGTCACTCTCACTGTAAATTAATCTAACGACACTTCTCAAGCTAAAATCCATCAAGCCGTTTAGGTCGTAGGGCGAATTATACATACATACTTACTCTCGAAAAATATAACCCTTCTTCTGGCGCAGTCGGGTATTTTATTTTTCAAAGGACATTCTGTGTTAACTAGTCACTTCATTGTAGGTATTTGGTGTGTGCTCCCCTCTTCGTTCCCCGAGAACGTGACAGTACTTACCACGCATCAGAAGAAGAAAAAGATTAACGTGTCTTACCCTAATGCTGTGCTTAACTCTATGGTTAAGGTGAGTTACTTATCGAAACAGATTTAAATGAAAGCGTGTACAATTCGAAATTCGAAGGTATCTGTGAAATCCGTCAACTTCGGCCAGCAGAATCACTCTCGTGAGAGATGGCCAGTGCCCCTGAAGTGGGGACGTTAAAAGGCCTAATTTTACAAAAAAGATAGATTAGATCGTTTGATACAAGACAATACTTTTACAATACCCCCAACGTGGGAGGCGAATAATATTATTGACCTCTCGAATACTTTACATGACGACCAATTTGATTATATTGGTCTACAGTAGGGCAAAACAATAGACCTTACTGTTGTGCCCTACTGTTGGGCAAAGGCCTCCACCGCATCCTTCCATGCTTCCCTATCTCTGGCAATCTCTGCCCAGTCTGCCAAATATGCATCTAGATCGACGCGAACATCATAATAATATGATATCTAACTGAACTAGGACCACTTCACAAACGACCAATACTACGAGCTAGTAGACCCAGTGGAGAAGAAATATGAACAGCGAGCGGAGAACTCAATCTTCTTTGAAGTGGACGGGCCGTACCTCGCGATGGTACTGCCTGCGTCTAAGGAGGAAGGAAAGAGGCTAAAGAAACGATACGCTGTGTTTAACTTCGATGGCTCGCTGGCTGAGCTTAAAGGTTTGTATCATCTTTAGCTATGTCGAAATTAATGGCCACATTGAAATGGTAGTACTAAGATGTCTTTTAATTTCGGCCCAAAGCATTCTACTTACTCTTTACGTATACCTCGTACATTACGACCAAAATAAAGGTTGTTATAATAGGGTTAGGTTGTTCATTTTTGTTTTGTTGTCTTCTAAGTTCGATGTCCACTGTGTGTCGTTCTAGAAATCTGTGGCACGCTGGGTTACTCTTGCCAAAACGTGTTGATCTTTGCATAGACTGTCAGTAGCATTGGCATTTCTTGTTTAAAATAACACCAATAAATAAATAAATATATTAAATCACCATCCATACAGGTTTCGAAGTAAAACGCCGAGGAGAGTTGCAGCTAATTAAAATCTTCCAATCGTCAGTTTTTGAAGCGTTTTTAAAAGGCAACGATTTAAAGTCTTGTTACGCTGCCGTCGCTAAAGTCGCTGACTACTGGCTCGACGTGCTGTATAGCAAAGGATCAAACATGCCTGATTCGGAACTGTTCGAGTTGATATCGGAAAACCGATCTATGTCGAAGAAGTTGGAAGACTACGGAGGACAGAAATCTACGTCTATTTCCACTGCGAAGAGATTGGCGGAGTTTTTGGGAGATCAAATGGTCAAGGATGCCGGGTTGGCTTGCAGGTATTCATATAACTTTTTTAGTGTTACATAAATTAAATGACATGATAGCCTTTATTTAAAAATCAAACTTGGAATAGTTCTGATTCCAGCCAAATTAAATTTGTATATTGATAATGTTGTATATTGATAATGTTGAACTTTATAAAAACACCCCTTAACAATGTTACAGACAAGGCTAAATAATAACTAATCACAATGCCCCTGAAAGCGACAACCCTAAGGGCCCGTTTCACCTCTTACAGATAAAATACTGACAGAAAAACCTATGTTTATTTCATAAAGCACCCAAAATGTGTGGCAACGATTTTTGATAACTACAATAGGAGTGATGACTACATTTAAATAACGGAATTATACATATTTAGGCTTACTTATAGGCTAATAAAACATATTAACCCGTTACCACATCATTGTCATTTTTAGTTCAAGAGAAAAAAGGAAAAATAAAAGTGTCCAATTTTTTAAAATAATCTAAGTGGACTAAAAAAAAATGTTTGTACTCAACATCCCTATTCTCAAACTTCATCGATAAAGTGACAAGATATCAAATTCTCATCAACTTCTCCCTTCAGATTCATAATATCCCGCAAGCCAGAAGGCGCCCCAGTCACAGAGCGCGCGATCCCACTCGCCATCTTCCAATCACCGGCTGCCGTCAAACGACATCACCTTAGACGCTGGTTGAAAGACAACAGCATATCCGAGGACATTGATATAAGAGATGTGTTAGATTGGGCGTATTATATTGAACGGCTGAGTGGCGCTATACAGAAGATTATTACTATACCTGCTGCTATGCAGGGCGTGAGTATTTGATTTACTTTTTCATGGTGTCAGCTGGACACCTTGATGAGGAGATGATGAGAGGATGAGGAGAGAGGCCTTTACTCAGCAGTGGGACACAAGTGGGTAGATTAGATTAGTTGTCAGCCATATGGTTCCCTACAGGATTAAAAAAAAAGTAAAACAGAATGTTGAATATCCCTTATTTTGGTGAGTTAGGAGAATTTAGGAGTAACCTTTACTTAAAGGCGGCCGTACACGGATTGCTTATAGCGACCGCGCGGTGAACTATTGAAGCGGGGTCGCAACTGCTCGAGCAGTCGTGCGTACGTGTGTAAGTTAATTCCACTACCATACTATATTACCTTCACTCCCCCCCCCCCCACAGCTAGACAACCCAGTCCCCCGTGTACAGTACCCGGACTGGCTGCACAAGAAGATGTTAGCCAAGACCGACAAGTACAAGACGAGGAAGATCACGGACATGTTCACCGCGAAACCTAAGGACGTGAAAGAGATGGATGATGACGTCACTGCTGGGCCGTCTAATGAGAATGTTGACTCGATGGTAAGAAGGGATAGGAAGTAGTAAATATTTCAAATCTTTAAGGGCAAGCGTACACGGATTATCTGAATTGTGATTTTTTCACAGTTTTACTCGAAATTATTAGGGCTGGCGCAAACTTGACAAAGCGCAGCGCAGAGCATTTTTGATTGTCATATTATTTATCGACATTCTTTACATAAGAATAAAATTCAAAATCAGTTGATACAACTTTCGCATGTAATCGCTTCGATGCTCATTGGTTGTGTTAACTGATCTTGAATTTTATTCTAATGAGAACAATATCGATAATATGACAATCAAAAATGCTCTACGCTGCGCTTCGTCAGGTGTGCGCCGGCCTTAATAATTTCGAGTAAAACTGTGACTAAATCATAATTCAGATAATCCGTCCCTAAATATTACATATTTTACTTTATTTGTTGTTATTATAGTTGCAACAAAAATACATTTATGTATAAATTTCAACTCTAGGGCTATTACGATCTGGTGACAAACAGATCGTCAAACAGACTGTCTGAGACAGCGAATTCTCAGTAATAGGGTGTATTTTTCTCTTTGTGTACGAAACCCTAAAGTTAACAAATCTTGAATTCGTAGAACACAGACGTCGACATAGAAGACATAGGTAAACAGCCGAGCGACAAGGACAGAATGATTCGTCCAATAGTGCACACTGTGAAGAGGAAGCGAGAGGACAGTCCGCCCAAACAGTTCGCTACTTGGCGGGAAGCGCTAGGGTCGCCACCGCCTTTTGGGAATACTAAGGTATCAGTTTTAAGAATGGTAGAAAAGTATTTTCAAGTTACTAACATAATACTATTTTATAGATAGGTAATAATAAATCTGTATTAATAAATTCAACTGTATAAGTATAACCTGGCTAAAAATAAATGTCGGTATAATGAAAATTATAAAGTTAAGGACCCGTTTCGCCACTTACAGATAAAATTTAACAGATATTTTATACCTGTCTCTGTCTAAAACGTGAAGTTTTATGAAATAAACATAGGTTTATCTGTAAGTGGTGAACGGGTTCTAATAGTCGATCATTTAAGTTGTGTTGTATAGATGACATGACAGTTTTTAAACAAAAGCAATTGACTCGATGAACGCTGATATTAGTATTTCGCTCTTACAGGAGGAAAGATTAGCGTGGATATTGTTTCAAAAGACAAAATGGAAGTGGCAGATGGAACAGCGCGGGCTGCGGGACAGAAGTAAACGAGGTAACTTTAGTGTCTTTTATTAAAATCAGTTCAGTTTTATAACTTAGGGCCCGTTTCACCACTTCATCATTCATCATTTAATTTAAGAGTTAGACTCTTATCGGTGGATCTTCTGCCAGTGCTTTAACTTCTTGATACGACATGACGTTAACTTTCTCTTTTACTTGAGTGAAGTAAGTATGTCGCAGCCTTCCTCTGCCTCTCACCACTTACAGATAAAATTTTACTGACTGATATTTTATACCTGTCACTGTCTAAAACGTCATGTTTTATGAAATAGTCATAGGTTTATCGAGTTATTCGTCATCTCGTACCCAAAAAACTCGCATCCAGGTATTACCTTGCTTTTTTGCTTTGCTTTGCTTTGGTGCGAGTTTTTTGGGTGTGAGATGACGAATAACTCTGTTATCTGTCAATTATATTTTCACTTGTAAGTGGTGAAACGGGCCCTAAACTTCTTCTCTAATACGCTGCTAATAATATGTATCAGGTAAAATAGACAGAAATGATGACCCGCTGCCGGCTGGACGCGCGGGTCCGGCGAACACGCTAGGCGGGTTCATACGACGCGCGCAGCGGACTCTACTCAACACGCCCTGGCAGATCATACAGGTGAAAACTATCTATGTTATAATGGAAGCGGTTTTGTATACGAATTTTGTATTTGGTTCTAGACAGTCTTTTGTTTGACCTCTAAATATCTTTATAGTCCATTCTTAAGCTTGGTCTTACTCAAAATAGACATTACAATCACAGTGTTGATAGAGAAGCATCTATCAAGTGGTTCCGATTTTTTCTATCGCGTCTTTCTATTATAACATCATTTCCTTTTCTTTCTGAACGTCTTATTAATTGGTATTATCACTCAGCATGATAGGTACAGTAAAATATGTAAGCAAACAGTCTCCTATGAAGTTAGTAATATTATGTAAGTATTGATGGCATCAAAGAATATTTCGGATCAGATGTAGTGCAAAACCTCTGCACTACATCCGATCCGAAATAGAAATAGTATACCCGCAGAACTAATTCTATGGCAATTGAATCCAATTTATTCTGATGGGACGTAGTACGAAACCGCTCTGATCTCAATGTAACTTCTTAACTTCTATCCTCAAACAGGTAGCCGAAACAGCAGAACCAGGCCTATTCAAACTATGGGCTCTAGTCGGTACAGAACTGCACCAAATCCGTCTAACAGTGCCGCGTATATTCTACGTGAACCAACGCGTAGCCCGCCAGACGGACTCCGGCGAGTACTGGCGGAAGTGCAGCCGTGTACTACCTAGAGCACATCCGGTGTTGCATCTGTACCAGTATACTGTACCTGAGCAGCTTTATAGAGAACATCAGGAGTGAGTATTTTAACTGTAGTTATGTAATTACTGGCATTTACGAAATATAATATATATAATATATATATACATATATATATTTTTTGGCGTCGAACCACAATTTGTAACCTTAATTTCGCCGGTTCATTCGATGAGTGAGTCGATGTAAACCTGTTGGCAAACCTATTAAATAAATTAAAATTAAATTAAATTTGACGTCTAGTGACGTAAGCTAAACACTCCTTTCATAATGTGCCGTGCCTAATTCCCGAAATCGAAAAACCTAAAATTGCACCATTTCACCATACAATAAGGTTCAATTTCGTTTGTGTGCACTCAAATTGCTTAAGATGTTTGCCGACATTCGAGCCTTATAATGTAACACATACATAAACACACACAAACCCACTCGCTAACTCACTTACGCTAGCCTTATATTGTTATTATGTTAATGAATACTCCTATCATTCCTTTTTCCTTGTAGAGAGCTAATGGGCGAGCTGTCAGCGCCAGAGATCGAGGGTATCTACGAGACGCAGATGAGCTTGGAGTTCAGAGTACTCGTCAAACTCGGCTGTATCTGTGCTGTCGACCCACAGGAGGCGCGCAAGTAAGTATCACACGTGTGTTTAAACATTCAGCATTTTCACACTTTTATCTATATCCATAAGACCTAATCTCTGTAAAAACTAAAACTAATATTACTTCAGTATATTGAATGTTTTTTTTTTTCAGACAAATCCAGTTCGGTACAAACACAGATTCGTTCAAATTAAATCAATTACAGTTCAAGAGTGTGGCGCATCAGCCGTATTTGCAGAAACAGGTTAGACATAATTACTTTTCATAATGTATACGGTGTTGACTATTTATATGTCATTAGATTCCTAAGCTAACTATCCTTCAAGATACCAACTTAGTTTATTTATTTTAAACAATTCATCTTTTACTTACTCCAGGTCTTACGAAGTTCAGGTAAAAATAATATCATTGAAAGTGTGTATTCACTCAACATTTGACATAGTAAGAGCAGGCCTCCGTCACTCTATGTACTTGCGCGCTATAAATACCTACCGCTCAGCGGGCCGCTTGCGGACCAAGCGAAGCGCGGTTGTCAAAACGAAGCGCTCGCACGTTGTTCAAATTTTGATAGTTCCATTCGTTTTTTTGTTTGTTTTGAATGTTTTATAATTTTTAATAATTACGTTTTTTAATGAAAAACATAATAATAACCGAGAATTAAGAAAGGTAAAAAAACATTAAAAATTAAAAATAAAAACATGTTAAAAATAAATATATTAAAAACGATACAATTTTAAACTGCCCCTATAAGTCGGAACATAATTATTCATAGTTCTCAATAACATAGTCACAAAACGTTTTGTTAATTTAATTTTATCGAAGAGGCAGCCCCGCGATTTTTACGGATTCGCGCGGTGCTAAGGAATCACAACTATACGCTTGAGTATTTAGGCACATTTTAGCATGCAGTGGTATCTGACGTGACAGTTGGGCTATTGCGCACTGTTAAAGCAGTAGGTATTGGATATTTTCTTCTGAGTGAAGTATCTGTTACGTAGTAACTATTAGGTAATCTGTGGTAAGAGTCCAACTAAACCTTATTCTGACAGAAAGTCTGTGGTCTGCGGGGGCTCTTAATGTCAATATTTGTGCTGATGGTTGGACGGATGTATGTAAGGATGTCTGTTACTCTTTCATGCAAAAACGACTGAAATTATTGTAGTACATTTTCTTACAATTAATCTTATACCTTTATCTTTCTTTTTCTTGTATTTTTTCATATATTACTTGTAATGTAACCCCTCAGGACGGCGTGTCCCCTATAAAGCACATCTTTCTATACCAACACTCTGCGCCGAACTCCGCGCGCAGTATGTGGGCGCTCGTACTGGGGCCCGTCAAGAAGGGGTACATATTCGTACTAGACACCGTCAAGAACAACCAGGTGCCTAATATGAACACTTTGTATGCCGCTGAGAGGACTGCTAAGTAAGTCATGTACATCTAGACTCTTGATCAACATTATTGAGGTATACATAAGGAGGTCGTGTTAGTTACACATTTTATAAATCAAGAACGGCTGAACCGATTTGGTTGAAAATTGAAAGGGAGGTAGCCAACAACCAGGAGAAGGACAAATCCCAAATTTAAAAAATACAAATATGCTCAATTAAAAGTCGCTGGTCAGTTATTTTAAAACTCAATCCCTGCTTTATTCTAGCTAATGGTCATATTTCATATCAACATAAGAACGAAACACTCAATTTTCTATCCTGAACGAAAACTAGATAGAATTGATACTTACTGTCCACCACATTACAACAATAAGTTCTATCGATATTCTGGTCTGAATCTATTAATAGTTTTTTTATTTATTTAATAGTTGAAACAAAACAGAAACAAAGAAGAATACTCATTAATCATCTGTGTTTCGCTCACCAACAGAATAAACAAAGGTACAGACGAGTCCACCCTCCCAGGCAGTGAGCTGACATGGGAAGTAGAAGCGGAGTCAAGTCCACGTGCAGTGTGGCGGTTGTTACAACGCGCACTACTGCGGTACCGCGACGAGCGTTGCGGACCGACCGTGTGCTGTGTACAAGCGTTGCATTCACCCGCCGCGCTTACTGCGCTCATGCCAGGTACGGCTTTGTTCTAGTGACGTTGACGCACAACGCTGCGGTACGCGGCACAACGGCGACGCATGCTGTGACGGAACAAGAGAATATTCTCGACGTTTTCATCACGGAAATCACGGAAAAGGTGGCCGGACAAGCTGGACACCTTAAATACCTGAGTGGAGGTAGCTCGAGACCGAAAGTCATGGCGGGTGAGGAGAGAGGCCTTTGCCCAGTAGGATACAAATGGCTAGATTAGATTAGATAGAGTATCCGGCATTGCATAACGCATACCGCTGCGTTGTGTGTCATGATCAAAAGACCAAAGCTTTACATACCTACTAGTCTTTCAGATGCAACTCATACGGAAGTTGTACACTACTTTGAAATAAAAAGTTTTATTTCACCTTCTCTGCAATTTATACAAACTGTTATTTTTGTACAGGCCTTTCAGACTTCCCACTAGTACCCCTTCACATCCGCGACGTGGACTCTCTGTACAACACGTTGGATTGGCAGCGGATCGGCGCGCGCGCAATCGTCCGACACTATCTCAATCTAGACGCCGTACTCAATCTCACTATAGAACAGTGCAGGTATTGTATAGAGAAAAGAAATTTATCTTGGTAACGATAGTCAAGCTAAAGCGTATCGACTGACGTACCCACACCGCAAAGATTTTTCACTTAGCCCCTTCCCCATTATGATAGGCACAGGCGATTCAAGTATCGAAGTCTCGAAGGCTAGTCACCGCGAAGTATCTCACATATATTTATATGCAGGCTAGCACACTACGATACCGGTATAATATATGTGAAATACTTAGTGGTGACTAGCCTTCTAGACTTGAATCGTCTATGCGTATCGTAATAGGAGACACCTCCCTAACGCTCACGCTTCATCTCACCTGTCTTCGCGTTTTACATGTATGATTTTAGATAACTAGACTAATTAGGGAGACAATCGTTTCGCTTCCAGATACTTCCACGTGCCCCTAGGCAACCTCGCCCCAGACCCGACGTTGTTCGGTGCGGATCTATTCTACGCGCGGCACCTCATCAAACACAACTTCGTACTGTGGTGCTCGAACCTCGAGCGGCCTGATCTCGGTGGCCGGGAGACTGATGATAATAGGTAGGTGTTTTAATTAGAGCCATTTTCCTGTTATGCATGTTTTAATCCGCATGTGGGTGGACGATAGCACAACCACTAGCGTGCTGTCCGCATTACAGGAAAAACATGTATGGAATGATAGGATAGGCCGATCGGACCACATGCGGATAGAAACACGCATAACAGGAAAAGGGGGGACGCATGAATTTATCGACTACCTAATGAATCTATTTAGAAATTTTACTGTCCGTTAATGAATTTTTGTATATCACTTTTAGCTTGACTTTGCGTTCGCATTAAAATTGATAGATGCCTGCACACAGCGCAAGCGCAAAGGCTGACTTGAGCAGCCTCAAGTCTAGGAATTACATGTAAAAACAGCGATCGGGCAGTCTCTCTCTATTTCCATAATTTACATCGAACTTTATGCAATCTATTCTAGACTAGTAAGCGAAGTAGAAGACACGACGTTAGTAAGCGCAGGCGCATCGGGCTGGTGGGCGTCGCCGTGCGTGGAGCTGGAGCTGGACGCGCTGTGCGTGTGCGCGCTGCTGCAGGCCACAGCCGTGCTGCACGCCGAGGGCACCTCCGCGCTACCGCTGCACGCCGTGCTGCAGCCCGCGCAGGGTGGCAGTGGTATGTAGCTGCGGCATAATGAACTAGCAGAAAATATACTCAATACTCAATCATTTATTGCACTCCACAGGTTTTTACAGATCTTATAAACAATTTAAAGTACCAAATGTGGACCCTGATTAGGGCACGGCAAATTGTGTAGCAAAGCTACGAACTTAAAACTAAAATGAGATCAGTTACAACAATATTGTAATAAACTAAACACTTTTATTATCTTAAGCCTGTTTCGTTTTTATAATTATTTTCATGCAATTATAACACCTTAAATCAAGCCGGTATATACAGGAGTCCCCACTTCGGTGAACTACGACGAAACAGCGCAATGCAGCGCGGCGTTCAAAGTGTTGCGGACGATGATAGCGGCGTGGCTGCGTGACGTCACGCAGTACAAGAACGTCTTCGCAGACTATCAGATATCACATTTCTATCGGTAAGGGGTCTTATAAAACGTGTGACACGTATAAATCTATAGCTATCACTCGTCTTTGCCATAGATTAGAAGAAGACGGCACTATGTTTGTCTATTATTACATTTCGTACACAACTTCGTCCAATCTACAATTTGATCAAATAAATTGGACGCAGATATTTGATAAATGAAATACCACCCGTTGCTACATTACAGCTGCTAAATCTATAGCTGTCACTCATCATTGCCATAAATCAGAAGAAGACGGCACGATGTTTGTTTATTTTATTAGGGGTTAAACAGTCTGTTTATATGAAGTAATCAAGACATATTCGCCTAGATTAGTACATTAACCCTTATTTAAAAAAATATAATGTATTCCGAAATCTTAAATTCTGACCGAAACATAACTTATCCTCCCCCTAGCTGGTTAAAAACCCCGACGTCCCTGCTATACGATCCAGCGCTCCGCCGCAACCTCTACAACCTGATGAAGAAGCTGTTCCTCATGCTGGTGGCGGAGTTCAAGCGGCTCGGCTCCACTATAATCTTCGCTGACTTCACAAGGCTCATACTTGCTACTAATAAGAATACGCTTATGGATGGGATTGGTGAGTACAATTAAATTATATGTATAGTGTATAAGGAGACTTTTAATAAGATGGGTAATGTCTGGCCACTGAGGAATGATCTCGCTAACCCATTGAGTTCTCAGTTCTCTGGGGTCTCTTTTAATTGGCCAAATGCTTGTCTCGTCAGGCTGCTTGCTCTGTGTGGACCCGCTTATTAGTGAACGATAGAAAAGGATATGTTTGTACTCTTAACAGAAACCAAGTTTTACTATGGAACCAAGTTCGAAATTTAAGCTTTCGTGCACTTGTCTAATAACATACTTTGACGTAAGCCTAATTAAGCTCTAATTTAATATGCACTTGAATTAAATTGACATTGTTAATATCAAGGTTACGTGGAGTTCGTAGTACAAAGCATCCGCAATAAGGAGTTATTCCACGGTATTGACATCCGCTATAAACAGTGTTGGAACTGTTTGCTTTGGCTCGACGAGGCTAACTTCGCCGGTATACAGGTATTTATAATACACATATATTTATTTATTTGTTAAACTCCAATCCATGATATCTAGAACTGTATTGTTATTTTCCAGGGTAAACTACCTAAAGGTTTAGAGGAGGTTGGTTCGTCGCAGTTGCCGACTGAAAGCGAAGAGACCGCCGAAGATGAGGTACGTACAGTACATTACAGCACAGTACAGCACATCATAAAATTAACGCGATTCTGATATAAAGGGTCAAGAGATGTACCAATACCACTCCTGCGCCGCTCCAATACCTAACACAGGGAGAAATAAGCTAAAACCTTGACCTGCATACTTCATTATGTTATGCCATACTAGCTTACCGCGAACTTTGTTCTGCCTTAGAGGCAACATGAGCAGATTTTTTTTTTATTTTTAAAATTAGGTTATAAAAAGTATTTCTGTCCTTCTCATGGTTCACATATTAAAAATCGGTTTAGCCGTTCTTGAGTTATAAAATGTGTAACCAACGAGACTTCCTTTTATATAGTATACGTATATAGATTAATAGTTGTCACCCTTGTGCAGGAAAGTGCAATCACAATGCAATGGAACCTATCAGAGTTCCTCCCGCGTCAAGTCCGCGAACACTTCACGGCGGCCGTCGCCGGCTTCCTCAGCGCTGCCTACTCCGAGCCCGAACACATCGCTACTCTACTCCGGGGGGAGATCTCGCAAAAACTATTCCAGTCAGTATTTGTATTCTTTTTGGGATATTGATTTGGTTGTTTGGTTTGCAAGTTACATATAAGTATTAAGATAAACTTCGAAGAAACTTGTAAGCCCTTCTCCCATTACGATACTCACAGGTGATTCAAGTAGCGAAGAAGTCTCGAAGTCACCGTGAAGTATCTCACATACATTAAACCGGAATCGTAGTGTGCGAACGTGCATTCAAATGTATTTGAGATACTTCGCGATGACTAGTCTTCGAGACTTGCAGGATACTTGAATCGCCTGTGCGTATCGTAATGGGAGAAGGGGCTCAATGTAACAAAGTGATATCACATCATAGGTACCTACATATAAAAATATGTTTAAATCTAGGAAAACAAAAGTATCCCCACATTATCAAATTCTCCAACAGAGTAACAGAGCGCATAAAGACCCGGATGCCGTGCCTCCGCCCCGGGGACATTGAGCCGCAGCCAGGACTGAAGCAAGACGTACTGAGTGCAGATAGCTCGCCCGCGTTACTCTTCGTCAACGCTGTTTGTAAGGTGCTTGCGTTGCATCAGCCGCTGGAGGATGAGGTCAGTGGGGGAACAGTCCTGGACTGAAGTAGAAGTTCAGCTTGGATAATCTTGTCACTCGAAAAAGATAAAATTGATAGAGTTTTGAAGGCATGTTTGTTTCGCATAAGCAGTTTATCCGGCGTGTTTAACAGATTTTAAAAAATAGACTAAACACTCAACATACAATATACTAATTCAACCAAAACGAACATCCGACTCTACAATCAATGCATAGAAACTATAACATAGATTTCGTTTAGGTAACCCTTCTCCGCCGCAACCTGCTCCGTTTAATTGGCGTGGGTGAGTTTAGTCCTCTAGCGGAGTGGCGGTCGCCGTGCGCGTCGTGCGTGCTGAGCGAGGTGATCTGCAACGTGTGCAACCACTGCCGCGACCTCGACCTGTGTCGGGACACGCACAGGGATGTGCGCGATGATGTGTGAGTATAGAATAGACATTGGAGTAAGGCACTGTACCATTCCAGTCGCTAATATACGTAATACATATAATGTTACGAAAATTTAAATACGTAATCTGCTCATGAAGCTGAACGTTTTTTCCCAATAAGTACGTATCGAAATAACTTCAACTTACTAATATTAGTAAAGGAAAATGAAAAAAATTAAATTAAGAATTTAAAAAACCCCCGACTATAAAAAGTAACAAATAAGTAGATAGTATTTAACTTTCATTCAAACTTCATTACGTCGAGGGACCGCATTCTATTTTCCTTATGAATATATCATACTTATCGATTCACAATATGATTATTTGTGATAGGTAAGTATATGTGCGTACCCACCAAGCTACTTAGCGGTCCCCCGACAAAATGAAGTTTGTATGAAAGTTAAATACTATCTACTTATTTGTTACTTTTTATAGTCGGGGGTTTTTTTAATTCTTAATTTAATTTTTATTTTGAAATTTTTAAACTTTTATTATATTATAATTATTATGAGTTCCTCCTGTTGTCAACATTGCATTATATTAAGAATTGGATACTGATTAAAACGAATCCAAACACGACATATCTGCTGTTACATTTTCAAGAATAGTGGAAATTCAGACTCCATCATCAGCTCCTCGCATGTTGTCACCATTGCACTATATTAAGAATTAAACACTGATCAAAATGAATCCAAACACGACATATATGCTGTTATATTGGATCTACAACCCTACCACAGCGACAAAAGAGCTGATGACCTTGAAATGGCTGAGCCGATTTGCATATAATATATCTAAAAACACTCCCAGGAATACCAGCTTTGAATTAAAAAAAACCGCATCCAAATCCGTCCACGCGTTTAGGAGCTACAGTGCCACAGACAGACAGACAGACATTGACGTCAAACTTATAACACCCCTCTTTGGGCGTCGGGGGTTAAAAATCGATATTGTTCACAAAGCTGACAGTTTCTTAAAAACCTTTTTAGCCAGAATAAATGGAATAAGTAATTATGTTGTAATACAGGCCTGTATGTCTCTGCCCATCATGCGGCACGTCGTACGACAATCAAGAACTGGAGTGGCGGCTTATAGAGACCTTGAATCGGCGCGCTATGACCTTCACGCTGCAAGACCTTATTTGTACTAGATGCCATCAGGTTTGTATTTGTTTCATCCTGTTGCTTAGATATGGTATGCTTGAGTATTATACCGATTTTATTAATTATTCGTAAAACATTGTCATACTGAAGTCATTATAAGTAACTTTATTTTTGAAATAAAAATAGACCAAAAATTATTGTTCTCAGGTAAAACGCGAGAATCTCTCAATGGTATGCGATTGCGCCGGCGACTTCTCTCTCATGGTACCGGCGACTGAAGTACGATCACAACTAGCCACATTCAAGACCATTGCACAGTATTATAAGATGCCCTTACTATTGGAACTGATAGAATTTAATATAAGTAATATGTAAATTTTAGAATAAGAATAGGTATGTAAAAATTAAGTTTTATATCACAATAAACTATTTTTTTTTAAAGCTATCAAATGTCCAATTTATAAAGACACCTAGTTTCCTAGAATCCAATTAGATGCTATTTCATGATGATAAAAAGTTATAAATAACAAGTAATCCCAAATGCTTACATTTGATTATTTTATTAAGTTACTAAACATAAGTGGAAATTATTACAGAAAAAATTATTATACAAACATAATGCAGTTGAACATAAAGTTAGTTTAAAGTGTACTTCTTTCATCACTGGGTGTTTGGCTCAGCCCTTTAGCCACCTCACTGATGCAGAGCCACTGGCCGTCGGTTCCCTCCTTCCATAGACTTACTTTGTTATCTCCCCCTGACACAGCTAAGATATTTCCTGTCAAGGACCAGCTTACACTCCAAACTACGTCATCAAACGTGTTCAAAATAGTGGGGGTCCAAGATACATTGTCATCACTGGTCCATATAACCACTCTCTTATCTTGGGAGCAGCTAGCCATCATTGATCTCTGCAGTCCTAGGGAAGGAGCCCACGCTACGTCCCTCACCCAGTCCATGTGCATCTCTAAACGATTTTCTTCCACCCACTGGTCACCTTGTTCTCTCCATATCTGTAAGCACAATGTTTATGAAATATTAGTTTAATTTATTCATATAAATAGTGTTGAATACAAAACAAAACTTGTGTAAGTTACCTTAATCAAATTATCACATCCACCAGAAACTATTCTCTTTGGCGCGTCTTTATTACTGAGGGGATCTAGATTCAAATCGGCAGAAATGGCAGGACACCAGCTGATAGAATTGACGCCGATGGCGTGTGCGCCCGGGATCTTCTTTACATCCCAATTGCCGCTGTCCTGGTAAGTTATGATGGAAATGGAGCCGTCAGAGCTGCAACAGGCGAGTATCAGACCGTACTCAGCCGGAGCCCATGCCACCGAATTCACGGAACTTTCGTGACCGGTGTACTCGTACAGCTTTGTCCACTCTCCTGATTCTTTCCATATAATGACTTTCCGGTCGTAAGAGCATGATGCCAGTAGGTTACCGAACTTCGGATGCGCCCACGCCACTTGCCAGACTGGGCCAAAGTGCCCTTTCAGATCAGCAGCCAGTGTTTGTGTACCACTCTTGATGTCATAAATTTTCACGGAGTTATCGGAAGAACAGGTGGCGAGCCTTAATCCGTAGTAATCGAGTTCGGCATCATGTATCATGTCCTCGTGACCAGTATCAATTGTATTTAAAACGGTAATCATTTTGAATGTTTTTTTCGAAAAATTACAAACCAACCACAAATTCACTGAAATTACAACTCGTGTCAACTGTCAAGTAAAGTTGACGTGGAATATCTGTGTTGCCATTAAAAAAAAAACTATATGCGTTCAAAATAAAGTAGTCAATCACCTCAACCATTGATTTATCAATCCGTTGTAAAAAAAATCTTTTCAGACAGCTGCTTTTCAGCATTTTTCTGTCAAATCAACGATGTCGACTAAACTGTCAGTGTCATGTCAAATCACAAGTTCGAAAAGAGAAAATTCCGAAAATATAGATGAGCTAATAAATAGGATAGGATATTATGAAAGTCTTGTACATAATTAAATAAAATATGGCTGAAAACACAGGTGGACTTTTATACAGCATCAAGAGTTTATTGGATCAAGACTACCGCGGAGTAAATGTAAGTACAACAAGACCAAAATGATAAGAGAAACTTGGTTGTTTTTTTAATTACCTTCTTGTTATTTTCAGATAGCGGTGTATGCTCTCGCTACAGCTGGTTTGGCAGCTTCCATTCATAAGATAAGACCGGTAAATATTCTTGAATGAGTGTAGTAATGTCGTAAATCATTACATAACTTTGCTTTTTAAATGTAATTAGGTTAGCAAGTTCTCGAAAGCCAGTAAGATTCCGGAGCATTTCCTCCGGAACCACGAGCCGCTGAAGGGTGAGTACGCGGGCGTGCAGCATTCCCCGGTGCGGTTGCTGGTGCAGCACCGCGCCCCCATCTACCTCCCGCTGTGGCATTCCAGTAAACCGCCGCTGCCAGTCAAGGTTAGCTTTCAATGTCAAGTATAAATCTGTCCAGATTTAACCTACATAAGATAGTTGCCAACTTTTATTTTGTTTTGCTACAGTTATGGGGAGTTGATGTAGTGAGCGGCAATGCTGTCAATTGGCTGGAGTGTGTGGCGAAAGGTCGTAAGGTCACATTAAAACCGATTTCACGCGAAAATGATGATCTGGTATCCACTGTGTTGTTGCACATCCCTCAACCTAAGGTACAATTTTGTGTCATAATATTGGTAACAAACAATATGCTACCATCCTTGAAATAAAAAATCATAGTATCTTTTTCTATTTCAGTCTAAATCGGTAGAAACTCTGGATGTTGGACAAAGACTTGTAGAACTTGGTTTTGCCAAAGCTATAGTCCCCCGGAAGGTGGAAAAGAATACTATAGAGTCACAATTGGCGCCAGCTCTACTATCTGCAGAGGCCAAAGCTAAAAGTTACAGAAATGGTATTTGGCTAGATCAACTCCCACCGCTTCCTATCTATGTGATCTACTGGAGAAAGTCCTCAACCATCTTGAAGGAAGTACTAATTCTGACTGTAAAGAAGTTATTCCAGCTCTTAATTATTGCATCCAAGGGTGCCTACCAAGGAACTAAAAAACTGGCCCGGCTACCCTTCCGATCTAGCCCTAAACAGATACAAACTACTTAAAACGCATTTATTTAAATCTATTTCTTTGAAGTGATTTAGAAGAGTACTAAAAGTATATTACGGATGTTGTAATTCATTGGTTATGTACTGTTTCTAATCTAGAGGTTAGTCTTTTCTATATTTGAAAGTTTACTCTTTTGTATATATTGTTGGCAAATAAAAAGACTAATACAAAATAATTATATCTTTCATGAATTAAACAAAAACTTGTAAAAAAGCGCTGTTTATTCAAATTAAATAGTATATATTACATTAAAATATATATCTTAATTAAAATAGCAAAAGGAAAAGTACAGCTAAATAATCTATAGAATTAATATCCTTTTAACCATTATTTTGCAGTTTATCCAACATAACACCAAAGTAATTTCGCCCTAGAAAACTAAGATCGTAAAGTAATAATGAATTTTACAAGTAATTTACGAAAAATACTGCTTCGTTTTATTTTAAGAGACGAAAGTTGAGTCGTGGATATAAAAATACAAAAGCAATGTCCCCCTATGAGTTAACGCACCAGGTTTTAAAAGTGTAGATCGAAAAATATAGTAGAGGTGGGTATGTCTCGGTCGCGGGGCATGCAGCGGCACCAACGGCGGCGGCGGCGCGTCAGAGGATGGAGCAGCGCGACAGCCACGACGTCGGCTTGCGTTGCTGCTCGCTCGCCTTCAGCTGGTGCGCTCCACTCCGCGCCTGCGGGTTACTCGCCTCCTGTTCACATAATGCTTTATCAGTGTCTATAGGTACCCAAAAAACATAAACACCAAGCAAACAATAACACTCTTTTAGATATAACTTTCTGCTGACATAAAATTATGCAGACTTTTTTGTTTATATTAACACCCAACACTTTTAAACTTAACATCCACATGCAAAGTTCTAAGAAAAACTTAATAGCTCAAGATAATAAATAATGCTTAGGTTTGAAACCCATTCAAACAACAGAGAAACAATTTGTACAAGTCAACAAAAGACACCACAACACGGGACATCACAGAAAACCTGAAATTACCTTCTGTTTATCAGGACAGCCATGAAACAAGATAATATGTGATTAGAAAGAGAACAAGGATACAGTTAGAGACAATGTGCATAAGTAGTCTAAGTTATAGAGCTTCCCTTTATAACTTAGTTGCATGAAATTATTTAATAAAAGAGATCTTACCTGTTTTTTCTCCATCTTCGCCTTAATGTCTTTTGCAAGAGTATAAAACGCATACTCCACGTTTAGTGAGTCCTTAGCCGAAGTTTCTACAAATTTTATCTGGTACTCTATAGCTAATTGTTCACCTCGCTCTTTTGATACCTGAAACATAAGATATGTATGGTTGAAACCCCTATTTCTCAGAATAGAAACTTTTGGTCTGTAAACTATCTCAACATAACAAATTAACTCTGACTTCCTATAATAGGAAGTATACTACGCTTTGCTAATCTATTAATTCTGTTTCATAAAGCTTTGTAAAAACTGATTCTTAGTGGTGAAAATCTCATTAATGGTGCAGTCCTATTGATTGAGCCTATACAATGCAATCATTTGAAGTGAGGTGGAAATGATAAGTTGTTTTGTAAAAGATTGTAAAAAATATTTTCATTTACTCATATCATTGGGTGTATTTCGATGTATTGCATATTTAGTAATTGTTCTAAAACCATATACCTTAAATAATTTCCTTTTTTGATTGAAATACTATAACAAAAAGATGTATTATCACTATTATGCTTTTCGAATGAACAAAGATTATGCTATGCTGCAAGTCCCTTACTTGTCTTTTTGCTTCCAAGTCACACTTGTTTCCAAGTATCATCTTCTCCACATCTGCACTGGCATTCTCCTCGATGTTCCTGATCCAGTTCTTTATGTTCTCAAAACTCTTCTCATTTGTTACATCATACACCAGCATTATACCCATTGAGCCACGGTAGTACGCTGTGGTGATTGTACGGAATCTTTCCTGGCCTGCCGTATCCCTGTAGTAACAAACATTATGGATTGGACTGTAGTTTTTATAAAATGTTTTTTTTTTTTTTATAATAGCAAGTTTAATAACGTGTTGTAATAGAAAAATAATAGCATTGATTGTTTCAAGGTCAGCCAGAATTAGGATAGTTAAACATCATTTTGAATTTGTTATTTGTGAACTTCCTTATAAGAGGCATACAATTCATAAATTATTAAATTAAACCAGCAAAAGGAATATTCAACTCACCATATTTGTAGTTTAACTTTTTTCCCCTCTAGGTCTATCGTCCGAATTTTGAAGTCGATTCCTGCAACAGCCACTTGTTAAGCTCGAGCTAACTAATTAAAATTAGTGTGTGTGATGTCATGAACTCTACATTGGTATAATTCGATAAGGGTCCCATTATCACTGACCGCACCCTGCCGTCCAAAGCTTAGCTTCGCCATCAGGAAAATACACACACAATGGAAGAGGAACAAAAAATCTCGCCCAATGACAAATTATGCACAAAAAAAGACAACTTATCTCACAATAACCTTTGATTACAAAGACTGGAAACACTCACCAATGGTCGATATAAAAGATATATTGAATGCATCTTCTGAAAATCTAAATAATATAGACGTTTTTCCCACTCCAGAATCACCTATAAGCAGTAATTTAAATAAATAATCGTAAGTTTTTGCCATTTTTTACAACAATCTGATTACACGGACAGCCATTCATTTGGCATTTTTGAGTAATCGCATAGTGTTGGATGATACTGAGCTTTTATCGACTCGATATTTGTTACAAAGCGTACATGAGTACCCCTTTTTTAATTTGGAATGTTACTTTTAACCAACAGAAAAATTAAAAGTTATTATTACAAGTAGTGTGTGAATCTTTTATAAATAACAAAAGTAATCCTGTCGTTTTATTATCTGTTTAATACATCACAAAAGGTTTCGGCACAGGACAAAATTGCGAAGTTATTGAATATTACGATCGAGTATCGATATCGATTAAAATATACAAGGTCATCACTATAAGCACACGCAACAGAAACAGTGTTGTCATGATAAAAATATTTATAGGTGCGTTCATTTTTATTTTTATCCGTAATGTCATTTTATCAATCAACTGCATGTGATTGATTCTAATTTCGTTTTTGAACATTTGATTAAAAAAAAGTAATGTCAAGTAGGCGCCAAGCCAGCCAAGCCAAGCGAATGTTTGTGTACTATTCAAAATTTACGAAATTTCGCTTATTTTATTATAATTCTATCGTGGACTTATAAAAGTAATGATTTTTTGTCATTATTAAACACAATAAGTTAGCCATAAAATGTTTTATCACGTAAGTACAATGCCAGATCGCTATAATTTTGAGTTACACTCAAAAGTTGTTCAGTGAAATGTTTTTTTCAGATTTCACTGGAACATGAAATTTTACTACATCCGAGGTATTTCGGACCGCAACTTCTAGACACTGTAAAACAGAAATTATATACAGAAGTCGAGGGAACATGTACCGGAAAGTATGTAACCTAATTTACATGTTTGTAGGTTATGAGATTGTTTCCTTCTTATTTGGACTATCATTTGTTTGCAGATACGGTTTCGTGATAGCTGTGACTACGATAGATAGTATAGGTGCTGGTTTAATTCAACCGGGTCAGGGGTTTGTCGTGTATCCAGTTAAATATAAGGCTATAGTTTTCCGGCCGTTCAAGGGAGAAGTTCTTGATGCTATTGTAACACAAGTTAATAAGGTAACATAACCGGTCACAATTCATTATGTTTTGGGTCTTGGTTACTTATTTCATTTAACCAATATATTACCTTTATTTTTAGTGCAAGCGATATATGGTTTGTAATATGAACATAGTTTGACTGCTTTATGCATTTATATTTTTCAGGTTGGAATGTTTGCCCAAATTGGCCCATTGAGTTGTTTCATATCACACCATGTAAGTTTAGGGTACTTACCCAATTTATTATTGCAAGTTTTGTTTAGTAATTGGCATTTTGTCATACTTTGTCAAATTGATATCCAAGTTTAGTGATTCCTAAAAAAATTTATATCAAAACCTGGCTGGGAAGCACAAGTTTCGCTGCTGACTAAAATAAACAAATTTCTTTAAATCTCAATTTTAAAATATTTCTTATGATTTCCAGTCTATACCAGCTGATATGGAGTTCTGTCCAAATGTGAACCCTCCATGCTATAAAAGTAAACAAGAAGACAATGTCATACAAGAGGAAGATGTCATCAGATTGAAGATTGTAGGTACCAGGGTGGACGCTACTGGCATTGTAAGTACCATTTAGTATCGAGATAAACCTTTCGGTTTAAAAGTTACTTTCATTATAATTATTTTATTATCATAATTTCATAATTTATTCCAGTCTTTCTGAAAATCTTGTATCATAATGTCTCTTTTAGCAAGATGTCACTATCTCAAAATGCCTATATTCATGTTGCGGTGCTCTTTTCTCAAAATGTTTTGTTTTCTCAAAATGTCAAAAATGTTACTGTTACTGTGTGTAACGCCCTGGCAGCGCCACAGTCTCCGATTTGCTTGAAATTAATAGCAGAGGTTTCGCTAATTTTTGCCATGCGGCAAAAAATAAGTATGATTTTTTGCCTCTACTAATTCCGAAGATATTCGAGGAAGTTTGTGGCGCTGCCAGAACGTATACGCCCCAGCAGCGCCACACCTGAAAACCTATGAAAGACAGCAGGTAGCTCGAATCTGTAATTATGAGGATTTTTTGCCTATTTTTGCCCTTCCATTGAAGCAAAAATCCATTGAAAAATACCAGCTCATCCAGGAGTATTCAACGTCGTTTTCGAACGGACCGACGCCCCAGCAGAGCCACCTGTATCTCAGAAATTCGAATTTTTAACTGGAATCTGACTGCATACATTTGTTAAGATTCACTATTTATGACGGCAAAAAATATAAACTCTACAAGTTATCGTGTAGTTTTCATTTTATAGCGACGAAAGAAACATAACCTAAAAATATTGATTTTGTAGCGAAAGGCCATTTTCTCAGTGAAGCCTTAGCTCCACAAGCAAGCTCTTATTTTTTGCTGGGTTCGCTATAGTGGCAATAAATCGTGGTATACTCAGTTTCTTGAAAGATACTCTAGTTTTTCCTGTGGGCTGTAACGTAATTTAGGTAGGTAAGTACCAAAATGTATGGACGACTACTTTTTTTGGTGATTTCTCCGGATCGGTTATGCTACGGATGCTGTATATTTTTAGCCAAGCTCTAGGAAGTAAGGAGAACGTGCAGATGGTGTCTCAGCCTCCAACTAATGGATTTTCGCAACAAAATCAATATTTTTAGGTTATATTTCTTTCGTCGCTATAAAATGAAAACTACACGATAACTTGTAGAGTTTATATTTTTTGCCGCCATAAATAGTGAATCTTAACAAATGTATGCAGTCAGATTCCAGTACAAAATTCGAATTTCAGAGATACAGGTGGCTCGTGTGTAACGCCCTGGCAGCGCCACAGTCTCCGATTTGCTTGAAATTAATAGCAGAGGTTTCGCTAATTTTTGCCATGCGGCAAAAAATAAGTATGATTTTTTGCCTCCACTAATTCCGAAGATATGCGAGGAAGTTTGTGGCGCTGCCAGAACGTATACGCCCCCGCAGCGCCACACCTGAAAACCTATGAAAGACAGCAGGTAGCTCGAATCTGTAATTATGAGGATTTTTTGCCTATTTTTGCCCTTCCATTGAAGCAAAAATCCATTGAAAAATACCAGCTCATTCAGGAGTATTCAACGTCGTTTTTGAACGGACCGACGCCCCAGCAGAGCCACCTGTATCTCAGAAATTCGAATTTTGTACTGGAATCTGACTGCATACATTTGTTAAGATTCACTATTTATGGCGGCAAAAAATATAAACTCTACAAGTTATCGTGTAGTTTTCATTTTATAGCGACGAAAGAAACATAACCTAAAAATATTGATTTTGTAGCGAAAGGCCATTTTCTCAGTGAAGCCTTAGCTCCACAAGCAAGCTCTTATTTTTTGCTGGGTTCGCTATAGTGGCAATAAATCGTGGTATACTCAGTTTCTTGAAAGATACTCTAGTTTTTCCTGTGGGCTGTAACGTAATTTAGGTAGGTAAGTACCAAAATGTATGGACGACTACTTTTTTTGGTGATTTCTCCGGATCGGTTATGCTACGGATGCTGTATATTTTTAGCCAAGCTCTAGGAAGTAAGGAGAACGTGCAGATGGTGTCTCAGCCTCCAACTAATGGATTTTCGCAACAAAATCAATATTTTTAGGTTATATTTCTTTCGTCGCTATAAAATGAAAACTACACGATAACTTGTAGAGTTTATATTTTTTGCCGCCATAAATAGTGAATCTTAACAAATGTATGCAGTCAGATTCCAGTACAAAATTCGAATTTCAGAGATACAGGTGGCTCGTGTGTAACGCCCTGGCAGCGCCACAGTCTCCGATTTGCTTGAAATTAATAGCAGAGGTTTCGCTAATTTTTGCCATGCGGCAAAAAATAAGTATGATTTTTTGCCTCCACTAATTCCGAAGATATGCGAGGAAGTTTGTGGCGCTGCCAGAACGTATACGCCCCCGCAGCGCCACACCTGAAAACCTATGAAAGACAGCAGGTAGCTCGAATCTGTAATTATGAGGATTTTTTGCCTATTTTTGCCCTTCCATTGAAGCAAAAATCCATTGAAAAATACCAGCTCATTCAGGAGTATTCAACGTCGTTTTTGAACGGACCGACGCCCCAGCAGAGCCACCTGTATCTCAGAAATTCGAATTTTGTACTGGAATCTGACTGCATACATTTGTTAAGATTCACTATTTATGGCGGCAAAAAATATAAACTCTACAAGTTATCGTGTACTTAGTTTTCATTTTATAGCGACGAAAGAAACATAACCTAAAAATATTGATTTTGTTGCGAAAATCCATTAGTTGGAGGCTGAGACACCATCTGCACGTTCTCCTTACTTCCTAGAGCTTGGCTAAAAATATACAGCATCCGTAGCATAACCGATCCGGAGAAATCACCAAAAAAAGTAGTCGTCCATACATTTTGGTACTTACCTACCTAAATTACGTTACAGCCCACAGGAAAAACTAGAGTATCTTTCAAGAAACTGAGTATACCACGATTTATTGCCACTATAGCGAACCCAGCAAAAAATAAGAGCTTGCTTGTGGAGCTAAGGCTTCACTGAGAAAATGGCCTTTCGCTACAAAATCAATATTTTTAGGTTATGTTTCTTTCGTCGCTATAAAATGAAAACTACACGATAACTTGTAGAGTTTATATTTTTTGCCGTCATAAATAGTGAATTTTAACAAATGTATGCAGTCAGATTCCAGTTAAAAATTCGAATTTCTGAGATACAGGTGGCTCTGCTGGGGCGTCGGTCCGTTCGAAAACGACGTTGAATACTCCTGGATGAGCTGGTATTTTTCAATGGATTTTTGCTTCAATGGAAGGGCAAAAAATCCTCATAATTACAGATTCGAGCTACCTGCTGTCTTTCATAGGTTTTCAGGTGTGGCGCTGCTGGGGCGTATACGTTCTGGCAGCGCCACAAACTTCCTCGCATATCTTCGGAATTAGTGGAGGCAAAAAATCATACTTATTTTTTGCCGCATGGCAAAAATTAGCGAAACCTCTGCTATTAATTTCAAGCAAATCGGAGACTGTGGCGCTGCCAGGGCGTTACACACACTGTTACTGTATGTTGTGTTTTTGTTTTCAGTTTGCCATCGGAACTCTCATGGATGACTATTTAGGTTTAGTGACTCAGTAATTATAGTTATTAATAAAATTAATTACATTTAAAGGTATTTTAACTGAAACACATGCATTCCTTTATTAGTTATCATTTATTTGGCATTCAAAATAATAGGCTAAATTCATACACAATGTAACAAAATCCTAAAGGACAATATTTGGATACTTTCAGTCTATTTGGGCAGTATGCTGTGGTTACAAACACCAAGAGGTGCGTTACACTTGTTAAATAACTCTAATACATTATTGCCTTAAAACTATAAATTGTTAATTATCAAGTAATTGAATTGGATATTTAACATTAAGTCATCAATCTGCAAATCATAAGTTACACTGAATGCCAAACGTTATTTGTATATCAGCTTCTATAATGTATATCTAAGGAAATTTCACGTCAATGAGTATACAATTTATTCTAAAAGTATGTACATTCTCAAAAATTAAAGTAATAAAGTAAATTTCAAAATATCCAAAGGGACGATTTCAAAGTCTTTGGTCTATTAAAATATACAAATGTCGTTATAGTGTCCCCATACTGCATGTTATAAAATGTTTGTAAACATTTCATAATGTGCAGTGTGGGCGCACCATTCCACAAATAAATAAACCTAAAATAATTATTGCTCACACTTATATTCAAAATATGGCATCTAAATAAATAATACTCAATATGAGATCAGAAACTCAAGCCAAGCAATCATTTGTCTAAGCACCAGTAGGCTTCAAGTAAATAACCAATAATACTTTCCACTCGTGTTGTCTATGTCGGCGTAACGCGAAACATTCCGCTACCCAAGTCTATAATTATAGTAACCCGAACTTTACTAAGTTAAATACTTACAATAAATTTAGCTATAATATCAAATATAATATGTACTTTTACATAAAATATTGAGACATAACATTGTGCAATAGTGTTATATGCATGATAGAAGATATATATCGCTTTTGAAACAATTCATAAATTATTTCGCAGTCACAATAAATTTGCACAAATTGCTCACAGAATAATTTGCTAAGGAATGAGTAACTTGATGGTCAAACTACGCGGACCGCAACGAGACGCGACCGACGCCGTCTATTCAAGATCGCCGCTACCATTCTAGCGTCAAGGCACAAAACAATTATAGGTGACAAAACACTTACTTTATGGAAGAATGTGAAACTTTAAAATAGGAAAGACGAAACTTTGAGATTCGATCTATAAGATAAGTACTATTGGATATTTCGTACACAATTATACTACATGTTCCGAAACATTACAACAGCTAGCAGTTACATATATTTAAGTTTTCTGATAAGAAACTGCGTATTTTTTGCTAGCAATCAGATTATAGGAGCAACTTCCATGTTTCGGAAAATGTTGTATGAGTTCTTACATCTAAAATGTACTGTATGAGCTCATTAAGGTTTATAGTGGTTTGGCTTAGAGTTAAATATATTTCTGATGATATTTTACGTACAAATTACTTCCAGCGACGAAAATATCATCACAAGCTTATAGTTAACCATAGACTAACGGGGTAAGGGGATAAGATTATGTAACCTATCTAATTCCAGATAATATCTAAGCATTAACTTTCAATACTCTAACTGTAACATTCAGTAACACATTTAACAGCAATAATACTGACCTTAATATATTGTAATGAGTGGAATATAATTTTAAATAGTGGAGTAAAATGTTGAGCTATTGATAAATGTAGAGATTGTTGCTTCCCCGTCTATCCAGCAGTTTATAAACGTCCATTCTTGCACTCGGAACCAAACACCACTTTACCTGACCTCACACACTTTTACGTAAACGATAGCTTCAACTCTTTATTTCTTCAAATACTTTATATTTTGTATGCTATCGATGATTATATCTTTATTTTATCGACCCAAGATGGAGTGTTTGCCATCGATTCATTATGATATTTCAGTATTAAAGCGTCTTTTTAACAAAAGCAACCGTTTACGTAATTGTGGAGCACTATTTTATTTGTGAAGTAAATGCAGACAGATTAATACATGATATGCGTCGATTAATAAATTTCACCTTAAAAGCAATTAAAAATAAAAGTTTCGCCAATTATATTGATGAGATAGACGGCATTTTCAGCCTTATACCAATGGAATAAAATTCGGTTTTACTTCTACTTTCTTATCGTATCGACATTTACTTCCTGCATTTCTAACATTCTGACTTCGTTCGACACGCGAAACTCACTCGATTTACACACGACTCTTACAACATTACAACCGATGCTGTGCTAACTCTCTCGGTAACCGGGATCGATGAAGATTGAAAGGTTAGGTTAGTGTCTATCTTTTTCGCTGCTGACTCATTTATTTCCAAACGCGTGCCTACTTCACTCCAGTAAAATTCGGATGTGAAAAAAACACGCGTACAGGTTGTTTTGCCGTAACATTCGGTCAGCAGGGAGAAAGCTAGAGTGTAGAATATCATCTAGTCATTTGTGGTGAACGGAGGTAGTTTCGCGTGCAGGTAGTCCCGGCCCCGCAGTCACTGGCGCACGTGGAAGCACTGGCACTAGGCGTGCGGGGGTCACGACGCGGCCGCCGGCGCCGCGCCGCCCACCGCCGGCGACACCGGCCCGCGCACCGCCTCGATGTAGTCCTTTATCAGCGTCGCGATCTGGTACGCCTGCAAACACACTCACACTCGGTAAACCGTCTTTGTACAGTATGAACGTAGTTACCTTTTCACCTGTTTCATTTAGACTCTAAATCATTCTCTAAATCATCAGTATCAGACTTATTACTCTAAATTTTAGAGTAATAAGTCTGATACGAAAAAATATACATCATCTTGATTAAATTAATGTGCTCATCTATACGAGCTCTGATCAAGGGTCTCGATAACATAATGATAAACACCAATTGATCACAACACCAAGCCAACAGTCTCCCTTACCTGGTCAGTTGACAGTACAAGCTTAGCATGTTTCCTTTCGGCCCTCGTGACGAGCAGCAAGGCCCTGGGCGCGGGGGACACGGCCAGCAGCTGGTCGTGGTCGTGCGACACGAGCGCGGTCCGCGACCCTCGTCGGAGTAGAGTGAGACCGCGCGCGTCTACTGCGAGCCATAGCGGGCGCGGCCAGTTCGATGTGAATTGTTGCTAGATGGGAAAAAGGTTACAATTATTGTCCCAGCAGACGATTCTTTTCTCTAGTAAATATCTCTGAGTGTACACAATCCAACGTGTCATAACTAAGACGTTGGTAAGCAAATGCAGTCACAGCACGGAAGCGTCTCAATTACTCGCTAAATCTTTAATACGTCTATATATGTTACCGTGACATCAAATATCGTAGCTCTCGCCAGCGGCCAGGATCCAGCCAGCGTAAGTGCGCGCTGCATGGCCTGATGAGGCGAGGTGCCTCTCAACGCCAAATGATGCAGCCTCACAGCGGGCGCGGGTAGCTGCGCCAGTAACCTCGGAGCCAGCACGCAGCCCGCCGCCGCGCCGCACTCCTCGCTGCCGCCGGCACAGTCGCCCTTCACTACTTGAGCGTGTAGGGCTGCCAGCATCACCTGGAGAAGTCGCCATTTTAAGAACCGCCGCCCATAAAATTCGGCACTCGTTTTAAAGGACGAAATAAACGGTTATCTGGTTTGAAGGATCAGAAAATATTATTAAGCCAAAGGTACTCACAGCCTCGTCAGTCTCGATGGGCAGCCGGTCGTTGCGCACCGCGTGCAGGATCTGGTAGTACAGCAGCTCCATCTCCGCCACGCACGCCGACTGCAGCGGACGCTCGCCCAGGAACAGGCGTTTCTTGAACACTAGCCTATATTATAAGAATAGAGTTTAAAGTTGTGAAGATTTTCCAAAATAAAATCTTTCCAATATGAATATCTTTGCGCTCGAACTTGCATCTCTTCCAAGTTTGTGAGATATTAGGTAAGTCCCCACCAGTGCGCCTCAGTTTTCGTTTTCATGTTTTGCGTCAAGCACTGTGCCCTACTGTTCGACACATTTTGAGGCGTACGCTATTGTATGCGCTATGGTTTTTCAGGTATGTTTCAAATGAAAACGCAAGGTGGACGTGAAAGCGCACCGGTGGGGACCTTATTGTTCGCTATCAGAATTAGAATGAAAAGAAGCACGCGTACCTGCAGGCAGCGGCCGTGGCGCCGGCCTTCTCCCAGCGCGCGAGTACGTCCCCGACGCGCTCGGCGCCGAGCAGCGCGCGCTCCCCGCCGCCGCCGCCCGCGCTCGCGCACACCTCGTACAGCGCGTACCCTGATGATACCTTACTTTAAATATCATACTTGTGTCTTACAATATAGCCGCGTATTCCGTGACCGAGTAGCGATACGAATTCTCGAGCAACCAGTGAAAAGACCTTATATTATTGAATTAGGAGATGGGAGCGGATTTTGCTTACGCCAATTTAGGCGATATATGAAACGGATAATGACGTCAAATATCAAGCCCTCGTACCTCTTCTGTAGAGGGAAGTATAATGAAACGTAACTTCTGTAGATAGTAAGATCTTCTTTCTTTTGGCTACTCGTCCGATGAAATACGCGGCTAGTAGGTAATAAGAAAAGCAAGCGATGTACGTACGTTTGAGGATTTCAGGCGTAGCGGCTTCCAAATTGTAATCAAACACAAACGTTAAGCAAATCACAATACGACTATTGCATCAAAAGGTTATTCAAAAAGACTATTCTATTCATACATGTTATGAAATATTTACAATCCTAGATTCAAAGCTTTTAAAATTTTCAGAGAACAATGAGTAGAACTAAAATTAAAACATGATGAACTATGACTATGACTCATGAATTCTATGAAAACCACACTGAAACACTATCACAAAATCACAATACGCACAAGTCGCACAACACACAAAGATAAACACGATAAAACTCACCAGTGGAAGTCTCATTCAGTCCAATCTTCTCTCTGAGCATAATAACGAGATGATCGGCGGTGACAGCCGGTCCAAACACGAGCCCGTGTTGTTTCCCGTCCAGTAGCAACACTCGCACGTGCATCGGACGTCGCGCCGCCGCGCACAGCAGTTCCTCTTTAGAAGGCGCGGCGAGACGACGCGGGACTTGGGCTATGCTTAGGGCCACCTGTGGGAGGGATTAGAGCCTTAAATATGTGTATTCTTCCCTCAACTCCTTTTTCTTTAACAGCATGTAACCTTGCGCTCTCAAAATTACATGATTGATTTTACAATGACAACTTTTGTAGCACACTGTATGACAATCAAAGGAATTTCAGTCGGAGAAAGGAAGGGACTAGTCCTGCCCTCTATCCACACTCCTCTCTTCTCGCAGCGAACCATCGAACATTGGTTCACGCGGCAACCGCGTTTTGAATTTATCTAAACAAGTCTTCCGTGGTCGAACACGGTCGATCGAATAATGTTCAATGATCCGCCACGATATATCGAGGCGCGGCTTAATGTTTCGATTCAGCCTTAAACACTATACCTAATTAAAAAGTGAAACCAACCTGCTCAGCCCTCCTTGCAAACTTCCCCTCTTCTCCGGTATGCAGCGCAGTGCCCCTATACCGTAGGTGCGCCAGTAACAACCGCCGTATGGGCTTGACGGGCGGTAACGCGGCGCCCACTGCCGCACATAGTAACGACCAGTGCCGGGCTGAGACGCGCGATGATGGTTCTGGGTGGTCTGTGGTCTGGACAAAACGAGGAAAGTTAGGACGAGAAGGAATGCTTGCTGACTATTGATACGAAAGATCCAGCTCAAAGGACGATGCAATTTATTGGGCCAAAAAAAAATTTACTGCCCAGAAATGAAACATATAGCAGAGTATAGACCTAAACCTTGATCTAAATTGCTAACCTATTACTATTGTAACCTAACTATTGTAAATAAATAAATATGGAGTCAAAAAAATCAGCTCCAGGAGAAAAATGATATAGCTGATATAGTTGTATTGTCTTTACTTCCGCTAGGCCATTAATTAGATTGAAAAGACAGATATCTATCCTGTTAACCTTCTTTAAGTACATACCTGTTTAATCAACTGTATATAAAGCTCGCAAAGCAGCGTGTCCTTCTGCAAGCACCGCTGTAGTAGCGATTGCGCCAACGCCACGCGGTCGTCGCTGTCACTCTCTTGACTGCTCACACTGTTGTTGTTGGCCAAGTTCGTCGTGCTGCCTTGCTCTTGACTCGTGCTTAGACCCGCGTGACTCATTATATCCTAAAGGAAGGAAATGTATAACGTTACAAGTTTATATTGAATGAAGAGTATTTGCAAAAGAACTTCCTGTTACACGGTCACAGAAGTCGAATATCCTAGTTTTGTCCTAGTTACTTGATGTAAAGTCAGAAATGGCCATAAATACTCATTAGTTGTCTATGTGGACATTTTGAAATATATTTCAGTGAAGTAATCTTTAAATACAGCACACGAGGTTTCCAAAAAGCATATTTTATCGTACCTTAAATATCTGCATAGCGGCAACTTCTTCGGCCTCGTTGAGTTTAGTGAGCGACTGCGGTAACGTCCGCGACCAGCTCCAGTACCCGGGCGGGAACCCTTTGTAGCACTCGCCTTGAGTCTCCGCCGCCATGTCGAGGCGGACCTTCTCTAGGCGGTGTTTGCTTAGTCTGTAGAGTGAGGGGGGTGTTAAGTAAAGCAATTGGGATAGGTACAAAATGGACTACGAAATAATTTGCAGCGGCAAAGAGTTAACCCCTTCTCCCATTACGATACGCAGAGGCCATTCAAGTATCCTACAAGTCACAAAGACTAGTTAGCCACCGCGAAGTATATTATATGCATTTGAATGCTGGCTCACATATTACGATACCGGTATAATGTATCTGAGATACTTCGCGGTGACTAGTCTCCGAGACTTGAATCGCGTGTGCGTATCGTAATAGAAGAAGGGGCTAAGTTCTCTAACAATGATTCACCTTCTCAAGGTATTCCTTAAGAAATTCCCAGCTTGTTCCGTAGGCCGCCTCAGGATCCCCGAGTCGACCAGCGCCCGGCGGGCACTCTTCAAAGCGCCCGCGAGGCGGGTTCGTTCAGACGCGGGGGCCGCGTGGCGAGGCGGCTCGTCCGCTAGTCCGTTCGCTAGCACCGGGCTGTAGGCTGCCATTAGCCACGCCGCTTCATGTTTCTGAGGGGACTCCAGCACGATGCACCTGGTATAGATGGTAGTATTATTATCAATATTAAGGGCGTTTTCACGGGTATGGTGGGATGCTAGTGGAGACCGCGGTAAAAGGAAAGTCACAGGAGAGGCCTTTGCCTAGGATCTTAATGGCTAACAAAAAAGGGCGTTCCTACCGAAACTAGCCCCATAGGTACAAATTCGATCGACGCGACATCTAGTAAGTAAGTTAGTAAATATTTATTTCCAGTCCATTATAAAGAATCACATCTGAGCGAGTAATTTGTATCTTTCGCAAAGTCTTTAAACATTTATTCCCTCACCTATGCCCATCATGCTGGCCATGATGCGTAAGGCTGATAGTCAGCCCGTTGTCGACGGGGTCCATGAGTAGCGCCGCGATGTTGGTGTACGGGTACTCGGCCAGCGCCACTTTATCCGCCGGACGAACCAATACTACGCCTTCTGAACCGACGCCCAGGAGGACGTTTGGACCTAGGGTATTGAGAAAAAAAGAAATAATCTTTATTGCCTTGTAATACAACTTAAATTACATTGGGCTATCTTAACTGAAAAGACATAGGAAAAAAGACCAGTCAAAAGAAGTCCAGTTAGTCAGATGTTTGATTATCATCAAGAATGCTAGGAGGTGTAAGCTACAAAAATAATCAATTTTTATTACGGGTATCGTAAATTAAAAACTATACTGTAAAAATTGTAACTGCACTTACCATGAGCCCAATACCCCTTGTATGTGACGGGGAAGAGTGTGACCCCGTAGAGTGGGTACTGCATGACACACGACAGATACAGCGCCTTCGCCGTCAGTTCCGCGCGCCCCGCGCCGTACTGCCGGTGGGCTTGCGCTAGGATCGTAGCCTGGACACAAATATTTATTTCACTTTTTTAACAAAATAGATTTGATAATGTACGCAACGGACTGCGCGATGTAGTTGGCGGATTTCAATGAGAGAGATCGTTAATGTATTATTCCCCAAGTTCCCAATCCCCCAACAACATACAGTTAGTAAGGTATGAAACGAATTCTTACCCATTGCTGTGCCGACCGTCCCCGAGCGATCCTCTGCGGCAGGAACTGCTCGGGGTGAGCGTAGTACGCGCGCGTGTGCGGCGGCGGCGGGCTCGGTGGAGGCTCGCCTAGGGACACCTGCGCCTGGAGACCAGCTAGCTGCAGGGCCACCTTCTCCGATACTGGGAACTCGTCCATCTAGTGGGAAAAAGTTCGTTGAAATATGTTGTGGATGCGTTTATTATACAAGTTTCTTTAGGTCCTTAGAGAAGGATTCAGATTTGAGTTTGGACGTTTTCTAATATGTATTGTGTTTTCAAATCAATAGTTCCTGCTACATACCTTCACTACGCTATGTACAGCCTGTGCATACAACAGTGCCACCTCAACAGGGTCGTGTGGTAACTCTCGTCCGCCGCGGAACAAACGTCGCTTGAACACGAATCTGTTATCTGCTGACCCGCCGCCTGGACCTTGTTGCCTGGACATAGGGGTCAATATTTAGACTAGAGGCTGATTTAGGGCAGGGAAAGAATGTATATGACGTATCTCTAGAAAAAAATTGCTGAATATAACTTTAAAAAGCATAATTTCGATATCATCATTATATTTAAGAGCGTCGTTCTTGTCGGTGGAGTCCTCACCAATGCTCTATTCTCGTCGACACAACTTCTATGGAGTCATCAAGATGGAAAAATTCAGTTACTACTTACATTTCCCATGCAGCAATAACATCATAGAGATAATGCGTGGCTCGCACATGCTCCTCCTTGCCTTGCCGCTGCTGGTACACGGCCCAGCCGGCGCGCGACTGCGGCCCGAGCCCGAGCTTGTCGGCCAGACGAGCCGCCGCCGCCGCCGCCGTGTCCGCCGGGTGCACGTCGATGGCCTTCGTGCGACCGTCCAGGAAGAAGAAGCGGCACACTATCGTACCGAGACGACGCATTGCCTGAAGGAATGCTTATTTTGATGTAAAGAGTTCATACATAGAGTGAACTTAACCTATAGAGCGAGACCAGAAATCATATAGCAATACGGTTAAAAGAAAAATATACAAGTAGATTCCATACCGCGATTTCAACAGTACTAGGCGGCAGCAATCTGGGCGCAGCTCCTCTACAGTTATCGAGACACCACTGCGCGCAGTGAGCGGCGCGCTGTGCGGGTGGCCGGGTGCGCGCGCGCAGCCACGCGCTGTAGTAGCGCTGGAGCGAGCGGGACGGTTGCCACGCTACTGCACACAGGCAGAGGATCAGCCAGACGCGCTCTGCCCATTCTTCTACTGGGCATTCTGTTATCTGTGAAGTAAGAAATTATTTTAGCACTTAAAATACCTTGGGAATAACCGTTGGGTTCGCTACTTCGGCAACGAATGTTGTTTGTCTCCTATTACCTGTCTTACACACTGCACTAGAATCTCATCTCTCAATTCTTCCCGCTCCAATCCTTTAGCTATCAGTGATTGTATCACTTGCGTTTCTTTATCTGCTGTCAGTTCGCCTCGCATGTATCGACAGAGGTCCTGTGGAAACAAAATATTGTCTGTATATTTGCACACACATCATGCACTTTGTGTTAACTGGCAACACTGACTGCACAACTTACCCTAAATATATTAACAGCAGCGGTCACGCTGTCGGGATCGTGCAGTTGTATGTGCGACGTCGGAATATTATTACCCTTGTGGTATGTGATCATCTCTTCTTTGGTGAGCACTTCCATCGACTTGCTCTTACGCGTTAGTGTTGCTATTATTGTACCTGTGAATTATTATTTTTATTACAATCGCTACTAACATACATATTCGTCACGCCTCTTTCCCATCGTCATTAAATGGCATTTTAAAGTCTCTAATTATTTCTTTCAAACAAAACACAATCGTACGCTGATGGTATTTCCCTAAAGATCTGTGCCATATATCGGCATCGCCCATTCTCTCACATACCTTCAGGCGTCCTTGGATGGTCATTGAAGTACAAGTTAGCGAAGTCCTTGAGATCGGAGACGGCGTCAGCGGGCGGGGTGGTGGGCGCGGGCGCGGGGGTACTCTCCAGCTGAACGAGACGACGCTCCACGCGCTCTTTGCGGCGGGCCACACGTTCCGTGCACTGGAGGTAAATAGTCAATCGTAAATTGATCATTCAACTTGGTTAACATATTGTGACAAGACCGGTCGTTGTGGAGATCCTTGGGGCTTTCGTCCAGCACTGGACGTCCATGAGCTGATTTATTGATATACCGTTGTCAAACCGCCACAAGACCGTTATAGCTTGGGCTTTGATCTAACTAAGGTCTTGCATATCCACTAAATTCCTCAGAAAATGAATGATAAGCTATGATATGAAAATTTAAAAAACTTACAGTATCCCCGTTGACAGAGGCCGGCGGACTGAGACACGTGTCCATAGGCACGGGTGGCGGAGTGGGCGCGGTCTGCGACGTGGCGCTGCTGTGCGACTTCTGTGACGTCATACTCGTTGACATAGTTCGTGTCGTCACCGTGTTGGGGAGAGGGGGTAGTGGGGCTTCCACTGGGTCGGATTCGGTTTCTTTGTCGGCAAATCTAAGGGTGGATGAAATGAAATGAAAGTTATGACAAATAATATTATGAGGTTTTAATACCTTTTTGAAATACAGCTACGTTCTACTGAAACTACACCTAGCCGGGCTGTTTGACATTTCCTATTCTGCGATATTGACCCTAAAAGAAGATTTGAGAAACAAGTTTACCGTAACCTTTTCTGAAACATGACCGTCCACGAACATTTGTTGGCCGTAGTAGGCCGCGGCACGAGCGGAGTACTTTCATATCTGGGAAATTATTAGCTAAGCTAGAGGCAAGAGCTCATACTAAAATACTGCCTTAAGTGAGAAATAGAGATGAAATTGTGTACATGATTCCGATAGATCGCATATCTGAAGACATTGGGGAGATATCAATCAACAGGCCGATTAATTTGATTATCTACCTATCTATAGGTATACTAAATTCACGTACTCTCTTCCAAAACAAGTAAAAACCACATACCCATTTTCCGGCGGCAGCAAGGGCGGTGGCGGCGGCGACATAGGCGTAGGTTCGTTCTCCTTAACCGCCTCCGCGCCGGGCGGCCGCGGGATCACAGACTCGTAAATAGGCTCCTTGCCGTTGAGAACAGACAGTTTGCCGTTCGGAATCACGCCGTTTGTTAGTTCCGGTGGGGTCGTATCTGTGGTAATGAAGGGGGGTTAGGTGAATGTTGAATTTCGGAGTGGCGCTTTTGTAAAATATCATTTTGTGCTTTAAAGGCTTTGAAATATTAAGCTGTTATTCACATTGGGAAAGAATCTTTGGTTACCTTTGGCAGTAGGCGGCGGCGGCGGCGGTGGGCCGGCTGGTTCAGGCAGCGCGCACGGCGGCGGCGGCGGCAGCGGCGACGACGGCTCCGACGGTGGCGGCGGCGGCAGGATCAGCGATGACGTCATACCGTCCGCCGGGGTCATCGGGGACATACCCTTTATCACTCCGTTCATCGGCGGCGGAGGCGGGAGCGGTAAGGAGGACGGCGGGGCGGGGGGGATGGCGTCCGACGGAGCGCCGTCCGGTTTACGCTGAGCTTCCGTCGTCGACTTGCTTAGTTCGTTCATTTCTGCTGCTAGCACGTGTTCCAGCTGAAAACAAGTATACATTTTTAAAGTTCTTATTCGACGAATTCTAATTATGGTGCTCCCACGCTGCACGTTATAAAATGATTTTAAACATTTTCTAACAAACTTTTAGTATACAAAATGTTTGTTATAAAATGTGGGAGCATCTTAACTAATGACATGTGACTGATCCACTAACCTCTTGATGCAAATCATCAGCCAGCCTCTCCATAGAGTCCCCGATCTCTGCAATCGTCGGCTGCCTATCTGGCTGTCCGTCAGGTGCGCCGCGTTGCGCCGGCACGTCGGCCAGGAAGTCAAACAAGTTGTCCAAGTTCACGGATTCAGTGCGTGCCGTAGTTACGGGCAATGTTCGGAGTTGATCCGCCATGTTTTCTAGTTCCGCGCGCTCTTGGTTCGCTTTCTCTGCTAGGCTGTGGTTGGGAGAGTATAATGAACATATGTTTTATATATTAGATGGAGAAGTTTCAGAACTTCGATGCAGAGATGACGGCTGACCACACATAATTAAACTACCCGATTAAACCTCACAAATTACATAAACATACCTGTTTCTCTCCTCCCTAAGCTTAATTTCCTGGTTAACCCTCTTCATCTCGCGTAAAGCCGCCGCGACTTCTCTAGCGAACGCCCCGCGTAGATGTCTCTGCAACGTGAGCGCCGCTCGTCGTAGTCGAAGGAACTCGGTCCGTTCCTTCCAACCGCGACACGCCGCTTGCAGTACGATCGCTGCGTTGCGCCATTGGAGGTACTGGCGGCGTTGGACTGCGCCTTTGTACCACTGGGAATAGAGAAACATAGGGTATTTATTTACTGTATAAACTAGGTAGTATACTAACCACAATGAGGAATAGCTAAACTAACCTTCTGTATCCTAAGAGCAGAAGACTGCAACAAGCAAGCTCGTTTGGCTTCGAGCGGCGCTTGAACCGAACTCCTCATGAAGATCTTCGTGTGTCCAATCTGCCAATCGTTCTTTGGTGCATTTACCAATGCTAGGATATTCCTGAAAGAAATATGGGATTATTTTTGTGGATTGATTTTATTTTAGTTAGGATAGAACAGTGACGTGGGTAGGTGTATGGGGCACCATTTTATACATATGTACGTATGGTGTACTATGTATGGTATACTCACGGCACAGGTGGGTTTGCGGGGCGTGGGTGCGGCAGCAGACAGCGGTAACGCGCCTGGAACCGCGGCGTGGGCAGGTGCACCGGGTAACCGTCGCGGCGGATACGCACGATCTCGTTCATTCCCAGGTACCGCAGCTGCTCCAGCACCAGCGTATCCGTGTAAGAACCGGCCTCTTTATTCTCGTTTGGTTTTATACAGCGAACGTACCTGTGGGGTAGTTAAATGATATTATTGGACATGGTCAAAGGTAAACATTTACGTTTGCTTGCCGCAATCGAAGCTAAGTACTAACCAAACGTCAGTAGCTTGCAGCATATCGACGAGTGATTGCAGCTGCGCCCGAAATGTGTCCACTACAGTCGGCCGCCCTTTGGACGTGCCGCGCTGGGTTGTGCTCGTCGAATTCGGACTTGATAGTGATATGTCCTGTAGAATGACGAAAAGGATTGGCAAAAAAGACCACAGGGATTTTTACTGGGATAAATGTCGTGCTATCAAAGAATTTGTCAGAACATTACAAAAACAAAACACTAATAAAAGATTTCGCGATGATTAGATAAACAAAACCAATCGTACCTGCCCAGGCGGCGACAATTCCGCCACATAATCCGCGAGCTCCCTCACAAACGGATTTTGCGACCGACTGAGATGGTCAATGAAGGCATCTTGCTGCGTATCTCTATTCTTATCGACGAATCCTTGCACGCTGTACGTCACCGCGCCGGCGTAGTGTTGCACCCCGAACTCTTCCTCCCATTTACGCCGCGAGCCTTTCACGAAGCTCTGGTGCTCGCCGAACTCGCCTTGGATGTTTGTTAGGTAAGCGCTGTCGCAGCCCTACGATTTGTAGGAAAGATAGAATTAATAATGGTTACCTAACCAAGTATATTGTTGTAGGATGAGTATTTTGACGAAGCTATAGTCAATATGAGCAGTTTTCCTCTATTATAAGTAGGTACCTTAGGCATATGGCACTGCTCGCTGAGCAACTTGAGCAGACTCCGCGGCGGTTTCTCAAGCAGCTCCAGACACGCCGCGTTGTCCGTGAACTGGATCTGGTTGTACTTTATACCTTCTTGTTTATACTGGAAACACATTCAGCTTGGTTTAGAACGTGGTTTGATCTAGTAGATTAATTCATTGCCTTTAGGTAATGTTTTAATGATTAGAAATTATGAATAACAGGATCAAAAGTGAAAGTGTAATTGTCCTATTAACCAGTTAAGACTTGTCACAAAAGGCAAAGTAGCAGAATCACATAAAATACTCACAATCTCCTGTTCCAACGCAAACACGTAATTGTTGAAGAACATGTGCAGCTTCTCGTTTGCATAATTGATACACAGTTGTTCCAGTGAATTGGCGGCAAAGTTCTCGAACCCAAAGATGTCCAAGACCCCGAGAGCTCTGGGCGCTTCCCTCCCGGGCGCGGAACAGCTGTTCACGTGCCGCACGAGCCAAGCGAACGTGCGCGAGTATAATGCACGGGCCATCGCGTGACGGTTCTCGCGCGCCTGAGTGAAAAATCCACGTGTAAGTATGATAAGGGTGAGACGAGATGAGTTTGTGAAGTCGCATTACACGCAAATAAAAAATGTTATTCCATAGTAACTGATACGTGATTGGGTGTTGATTATGTTAGTTGTAATTTCTGTTACATTTTCGCATGACGATTAGCATTTGGCACATAGAAGTCGTCTTACTTTTTACAACGAGATTTAAATCAATTAGTATTCAGTATAGTATTTCACTTTGGTCTCGGCTACATGCAACTTCACCCCCTATCTGAGCGATTTTTCCTGAGAACCTCACCTCATGCAACCTAAGCGGTATATCAGTGACATTCCCGCGGACGTTGATCTGTCGTTCTAGTAGTACTCGTTTGGCGGTGGGCGGGGCTAGACCGAGCAGGTTGGCGACCGCGTCCACTGCTTCAGTGTCTTCAGGCGCTAGGGTAGTGCGTTCTCCGTCTACGTCCTAGAGGGGGCATGAGAAACACACTTGTTAGGAAACTTATCAGGGTCTTATTCTTTTCCGTATTGAGTTGGTTGATTTTGCCAGTAAATCACCTAGCTGTAAGTTTTTTTCAATTTTTAACACGTTTACCTGAAACTGTATATTCCCAAGCCACAACACAGCAGCCAACACTTTAAACAGGCCCTCACACATATGCGGCGGGACCTGTAAAACCGTGAGTGCAAGTTGCAGCGCTTCAAGCTTGCCCTGCTCCCCGCCGCGCCCTTTCCGCGCCTCCTCGTCTTCAGGTCGGAGGTATTTGTACTGGATGTCATCACGGAGGCGTAAAGCTGTTCGGAGTTCGGCGTTGTGCTGGAAATAAGAAATATTTAATTACGAACATAATCTATGTAGGGAGTGTAATAAGTTATCCTTGGGTGTAATTACGTTAAACGTTTTAGGTTCCTGATAATGAGAAACGCCAAGAAAAAAATCATAGTTTTTAATAAGCTATTTAAAGAAACAATAAATAAAAAGTTGATTTTACAAATTTGTATGTCGCAAGTGTCGCAACTATACCTTAGCCCCTTCAACCAGTTGATAGAACACATGGTAGTTAGTCTCCCTGGGCGCGGGTCCTGTGATCCGAGCTCGTTCAAGAAGGAAATCTCTGAGCACTGCACCTCGGATCCCGCCTCGATGATCCAGTCGCACCTCCACGAATTTACCGAATCGAGACGAGTTGTCATTTCGGACTGTTTTTGCGTTACCTAGTAAATATAGGTATTATTAGGTTATCTAGATATTTAAAAAATCCTGAAACTTAAGGATGCCTTTTGTCCAGCAATAGAACATCTAAATTGACGATGCTTACCAAACGCTTCTAAAACGGTGTTAGCTTCGAGAATCTGTTGTTCAGCCCACGAGGCCTGACCACCAGCCGCGCATAAGTACTGAAGAATGAATTTCGTGGTCTCTGTCTTGCCTGCACCGCTCTCACCCGATATTACTACTGATTGATTCTTTTCACCGTTCTAGAATAAATTGAACATTTATAACGAGGCAGGTATTAGAAGAATTTTTCAATATTCAGCTATAAAAAAATATCAGAATTTAAGGGAATATCCTTTTAAAACTTATACATGATATTCTCTCGTTGTCAAACAAAGTACGTAATCTCACCTGTAGCGAGCTGTAAGCCGATTCAGCGAGCGCGAAAACGTGCGGTGGAAGACTGCCAAAGGCTTTGCCTCTGTAATTTTGCATGTGCTCCTGGAACAAAACAACGGTAGTTTCACTACATTTTAAAAACGACTTCCTGAATATTTTTTCTGAAAGAGTTTTACTTTCCATTCTAAACATATTTTAATCTATTCAAGCGCTTTCACGGTTCTCATATCCGATATCTATATCAAATGATCTATCAACAGTCCGTATGTAATAAGTTCACATTGCTATAAGCTGACAAGATTAAACTATTTGTTCTTCTTATGAGAAAGAAAAAAGCGAGCGGTATGTTAATCCTATTACTTTATTTATCAGGAAACGAGAAAGTGACGTGTCAGCCATTGTATGGTGATAAGTCATTCCAAGAAAACATAGGAAGGAACCACCTTTGATGCGGTATCGCGTACGAATTGCTTCAAGATAAACATAAATGAAAGTAGAAATGTTTCCGCGATAGGTCATTGTTTTGATGAGCTCAACACATTCTCATGAAGGCTTAACAAGCGTGTAAATAAACGTTATGAACAAATACTAGATAACAACTAACAAGTCTATTTTGAGAGGCAGCGCAGCGTAATTCCTGTCCACAAAGAATGACTAGTAACGATAGACACGCGCTGTTTCCCATGCAGCCGTATTGTCACGTCATTATTGTCGTGTCATTAGCATTAGGTATGCGAGTACGAGTAGAGCTTTAATCACTTACCGTCGAGTAGCATCCCAGCTCCTTATACGGATTCACTGCGACTAGAATGGAACCTGTATAGGTCTGTTAATTAGTGAAGTAAATTATCTGAGAAAAATCCAGGCTCATCTATTGACATGTTTGAGTACTATGCTATGCAAAAGTTTGCATTTAAAGCGAAGCTATATCTTCAGTAAGTAGAACTAGATCCCTGGGGCTGAGTTATGGCTCAAAGTAATAAAAAATAAAGCGAGAACATAGCTCTTCATTTATTAATCGGATCTGCAGCTCTGTTGGGGCTATATTTTGTCTGGTGTTATTAATTATGTTTGTGTTCTGGGTTCTGATTTCTTTTGTGTTACTCGTACATTTATTTTAGAGAATATTTATCTTTAAAAGAACTCGTAAACGATTAAGGCTGTAAAAGAATTGCGTCTAGATATAGATGTTGCGATTTCCCGCAATTTGTGGAATGTTCCCACAAACAATCAGTTTGCATATCAAAGGATACGTATACGAGGTCGTGGCGGTACCGCCGCTTGAGGTTATCGTTGATCGCGTCTTCTGTGATCTCGGGCATCAGCGTCATGTCGGGCACGCCGGGGCCCTCATCGTTCCCTCGCTCCTCCATCTTGCCTGAAACAATGATAATATAAATTTGATTTATGTGTACAAATGACACAGGAGGTCATAAGTAGACCAGTGACTTTTGCGCCCCTGTTTTTAACTCAATGAATACCCTCATCAAATCAAAATAAAAGAAATCTAACCATAACGATTATTGCCTCTCTTCATTTTATTCTTATCATTAACCGCATGGCAGTTTTGTTCTTCGAACATTTTTTGTATCCTAAATACAATTCCTTGTAAATTCACATGTTCCTCACGAATCCTTTTATTTGTACCCGATGAGGGAACTCTTTTCTCTAATTTGCTTATTTCGCGAAAATGCGACCTTAAACAACTTTGTCTCAAATTAAGTTTAACGATGTCGGTTGCCATTTTAAGATAAGAAAAACACACAGAAAAATAAATTAAAATGAAATAAAAATATTATACGTTTGGAAAGTACGGAAAGTACAAACCCAAACAATAATCCAGTCACATTGTCGTTAAAATTGCAACGTAATTCGAAATTCAAAATTAACTTTTTTAAATCAAAGTGTAAGAGATTTCGAAAAGGGATTGCGTTATAAGTAGATCTCATATCTTTTATTGCGTGTTATGATCATTGGGTAAAGTGAGCTTGATGCAATATTTTCATACGATCAAATGTAATGGACGTAAGGCGAGACATCTCCCCTGCGAGGGCTACAATACAATGTTGTCTTAGTCGAGGGTCGACTAGGGCGACTCTCATATTCTATTGACGACAGTAAACATTTTGTATAGATTTTCAATAACTTTGCAAAAGTCACTGATGTAATGAGGCATGTGATTAGATATTAAACTTATTTTCTGTAGCATAGAGCAGGTTATGAAAAATATTCGTTATTTTCGCTAAACCGATTATTCATTTCTAAGATCGAATACATAATTATTTTATTCGTAAACGAAACAAAGAAAAGCTTATTCGAACATACGAGTACATTTAGTATTAACAAGTAAACACCTGTGGAATTTTTAGCTGTGTACGAGAATACCCCGCCTCGGCGATCACTCAGTTCAGTTCATCTGACTTTTCACCCTCTTGACTCGTGATGTGATTTTATCACGTTAATAGATTGCTAAAACTGTTTTCCTAACTCCTTACATGCAATTAAGTTTCGTTTAGGGGGAATCCATAATGAGTTTTAAGGTAAATCTTTAATTGGATAGGATAATGTAATGTGTAAATAAATGTGGAGCTCAAAGCATTATTTACACAATATTGTCGCAATATTAGTAAGACAGTAGGTGGACATGAACAAAGCATTTCAAGTGAAATACATTAGTGGACCATCCCTGGCCGTCGTCCCAGGAGACCGAAGAGCGTAGACTTATCGGACGGAAATGTCACTTGCGGATAACTACGTCACTGGGCGCCCTCGCACTTGGTCGCCATTATCAATATTACGAGTATTGATATTACCAGGACATTAGCCATCCTCCACGCCGGGCCCGACGCGCTATTTCAAATGGAAAGTTATAGCCACTGGTTAGTTTGCTCCGCATCGGTTTACTTACGTAGCCACTTCTACTTAAATTGCATCTTATTGACGTCGTAAAAGCGGTAATCGGCGCTATAAAAATATATTTCCTCGTCTATGTCTCATTTAATAGCAGTGAATAGTAAATGTTGAATATGAAACAGAGAGTGTCTCTGATTTCCATACACAGTAGAGTCACACGCAAAACTGATTTTATAAAATCTTGAGCTCGGAATTTTATTCTTGAGATAAAGTAAAGCTTTGGTTTGTAAAACTTAAACTTTTGGATAGACAAACTTTTCCTTTTACAAGGAGAAGTTTGAGGCAGACAAAGATCTTTAAAAGTCAAGCGATGGAGGTTTTTTCTGATAAATTGTTAACCACGGTATGATCAAGATAGGGAAGCGCTGAGTGCTATGTAAAGTAGCTAGGAAGTAAGAACACAGTAGATGCAGAGACAAATCAACACGCGGAATGTTGTTTACGACAAAAACTGAGGTAATGTAAAGTTTGTAATAAAACTTCCTCCATTATTGCAGCGAATACGGAAAATAGCCCCGCATAACTTATGTAAATTGTGATGTATATGCAAACTCTGGAATGCTGTGTGCTTGTGGAGATAACTTACATGGACTGTGGACTGGACACATTTATTGGGACATACATAATATCTGCAGAATTTACAATTATAAATCACATACAATAAGTACATTACATATCAGCCTAAAAGGACTCAGATATCAGTGATTATAATTTGTAACCTAACTAAAGTATCCTTTGTTTAACAACAACCACATCAACCACCATACATAAATACAATAAAGCAACTCTTGTATATCATTAACATACACCAACACCTGCCATAACACACGTGTGTTGAAAGTATTGTTCGATCAGACAAAGAGATATCAATCAGAAGGCGAGCCTCTTATTTACCAAACACGTCTCGTGCAACCAGCGGACAAATAAAAATAATCGTACTTAATCGAATTAAGCTCTGCTTTCAAATCGAATCAATCGAATTGTGGCGCCAACTCGATCATGGTAATAATATCGACGAACAACAGATTTAATAATGATGGATATATGTTGTGAATAAGCCGCTACAATATATTGTATCGAGCTTATTGTAGTTGTGTTAACATTGGTAATAATAAACCTTTTAATATCGTTATTAAGAGATTTCATCCAAGTTGATATAAATACTTGTTAAAAATTACTACTAACAATATTTTTTAAAAGAAAATGCGTGTGTCGGACCGATGCATTTATTAATATAGCATTTGTAAGTGGGAGACACTCGTACATTTTTATATTTGGTGATAGGAGGGGAAGGTAGAGGGTGCCTCCCTTCGTAATGCAATCAATTATCACTGGAAAAGTTTAATGGTCACCATGACTTGTTATTTCGAGATTTAATTTGCGAGCGCGGAAATATTTTAATTAAACTTTTTACGTGAAGGAGATATCATGTATCTTGAGCGTAACAGTAAAATGTGAGCAATATCCAGTAAAATCAAACTGAATGTGGTACTGTCTATGTCGTTTGGAAACTTCCCAGGGGATAAAGGCGTGATTGAGGCGTGGTTTAGACGACAAGCGACGGCTGTCGGATTAACTATGAGAAGGTACAAAAAATAGAGAAAACCTGTTACGTCGTACTTATAACAGAAATAGCTGGAAAACGCATAATTGACTTGAACACCAAAGTAAAGAAACTGGAGACGCATAGCATACTTTATTGATATTTCTTCTCACTGTTACATTTTATTACTATTCTGTGATTTTATACTCAACTTTGAAGAATTGTTCAATTCTTAGAAATGTGGTATTATCTACCAAAGTATTGGAGCCTACAATAACCACGTAACTTAGACCAATCTTGTAAGTTGTCAGTAGGTGGCGCCGGGCGCTTCGCCCACGAGTCTAAACTCCTTAGCAACTTGTATTCGTCGGTCGGTAGGTACTCGATACCTTTCCCTTCCCGTTCCAGCCAGCTACACCCAATAGGGTGTATTTTAATAGCCCATTCAATTCCACGCAGTAGGATACGATCGAGAACTGTTTCTTCGATTACGTGATGATTTGACTAATCCTAAAGCTTTGTATCGGTTTGTAAGCAATTTTTTAATTGCTTGAATTGTTGATCATGTTTCTGATCAAAATAATAAGCAATTACAATGAATAATAGGAGATTCGACAGGGTTTTTATGTTACTTAATGAAGTTTTAACCAATTTCTTTCCCTTCCATTTTCCCTTTTGTATAAGGTGCGGGAGGTCAAAGGATCACTCTTAGGAAATTAGGTCAAAGGATTTAGTTCAGACCAATAAGTAGCGGTTGCGGCTTTAGTGTTGTGGTCACTTGATTTTCCACTTCGTTATTCCGCTTTTAGGATTAAAATGGATTACCTAATTCAATAAGTTGAGTACTTTATCTTTACGATACACAATATTTTTATGCAATAAGTATAGACGCCTAGTAGAAGTGGATCTAAGGTATTTATATGGCTTTTAAAAAGTAAACAAGAAAATATATAGATACTAAACTATATCAAAGAGATTATGTAAAGAAATCGACATATTCGTAGCGCATTGAATGGCATATTGTGCTGATTCATCATCGTGTACGAGATAGCTGATACGGGTGTAACATAAAAGAAAATCAAACATGGATGATATCTTGCGGTGTGAAGCGCGATTGTAAAACAGTTCTTCGTCTTAGCTAACTGGTTTGTTTAACAAGATAAATTATTATTTGTTACTATTATCAATAACTAAATGTCACTAAGTATCAACAATCCAATAATGGTGGGCGAACGAGAGGGTCCAACAGCTGCGGTAATTGGGAACCTAGTACAACAGAATAAGGTGCTAAGTGTTAACACATGCTCATGAATAATTGTCCGTAGTGAGTATAAAGAAATGAAAAGGAATCCCGAACCTGTCCACTGCGACTCCGGCGACTTGGTGACCAGGCGTGGGTGCTCAATAAACACTTACACACAATTATCATAGCTATGGATACGAGTACCAGAGACCAGTTACAATCGTTGTCCTGATAGATTTTAGTTTGACTTCTCCTTCATTATAATTTCTATTACATACTCTTATAATTAAGATTTAACACTTTTTACGTTTAATTTACCAAACGATTATATTAGAATTTAACTTTCAGCAACAATATTTTGCCTTATTGTTTTTCTTCTAACAGATTCAGTGGCTGCAAAACCATCAAAGCAATAAACATTTAACGATTAAAAGGACCCTTTAATAAATTAAAACCGGAGACAACAGACAGACAGTATAATTGACGAAAACTAATTAGCAAATTGAGTTTTATGAGGCATTAAGTAATAAGTATTATTGTCCTTGTTAAATTAATGTACTGACAGGTATGAAACGGACCGACGCGACATTAAACAAAACTTGGCGTAATGATCATCGATCCGTGAAAGCCTCTTCAACGATTTATTACGTAACAAATTTTGAGAAAGGGTTTCAAAGAGTACAACGATATTTAAATTCATTGTTTAACCTCTTTCAAAGTCAATTGAAGTTTTTAAAAGGCGCGACCTACAGCAAAAATTTCAGTATGAAAACAGCAATAGTGCTTAATTCAAGCAATATGGTATGTCTTGCGAGGACCACATTTATTACGTCTGGTTAGACAGAATAACACAGTACGAGAATCCCAACACCGCATCCCTTATTATAAAAATTGTGTGCAACATACCTTCGTCACTCTAAACGTAATCCTTGCAGAAAGACAGTATGATACAGTGGTCCTTGAAAGACACATAAAACTAAGCTAGTAAAATAAATGAGTTCACTAGAAGCGAGTGTCGTGTGGGTGTGATATGGGCGTAAGATACACGTTCATATAATTTATTATTTGTCGTACGAGACACGTTAATAAACCAAGTATAAAAGCAGCATGAACTAGCTGTTTTGTTCTGCCTTTTGTGACGAAAACCATGTTTCCGTTGAAAATTTAACAATCCAAGAGACAAAGAGTTATATTAAACTCAAGTGCTTAATTCCCTTAACTTCCCTTAACACTCGTAATTATTTGCGACTGAACAAAGCGAGCTTGTTCCAAATATTTTGGAAACCCTTCGAATATAAAACTACCACAACTGTACTGAAATACAAATGAATACCTTGGCAAAAAAGGTAACGAACAAGCAACAGGCTGTTCTATCAATTATTAAGCAGCTTGTTGCTTGAGACATTCCGTGGAAATCCTGTCTTTAACATATTTCATATTTAAGTCTTACCTTCAGTGTCTGACTTTTTATCATCACGACTGATTTACATAGTGTAATCCCATAACATGGTCGTTACTTTAATTATGGCCACAAGAAGCCCTTGTCTATTTATGCGTGTTTCACACTTCTTTATGCGGTCGGGCGGACAAATCCGGTGGGCTAATGTGACACGGGCTTTAAGACGATATGTCTAGGACATTGACCACTGTGTGTGGGCTGCACTACAATAAGCTATGATAGCTACTGCCTAATTTTATGCCGAATAAGAGAAAAATTCAAAGGTTTATTACAATGTTATTGGTAGGCTTATCATGAGTAAGGGGTTTTTCATATGTTTAATAGTTTGAACGTGACTGGTCAGTGGTCATCTGTGGCAGTCGGCTTGGAACTCAAACAGCTGACCATGCGATCGTCATTGTGTGGTTAAGTTGAAAGTGCTTTATGTTTATGATTATGGACAACAACGTAAAGGTTAAAGGTTCCCTATTATAAGAAGATGATTGACGTCTATGAGCATGATAATGACAGTTATTTGCCGTGTTTACGTAGATACTAACGACATTGTTGTTACAAAAAATTATGGGAAATTAATTAGGTAACCTCTTTCATGGCTGTGTTGAATAGCATAATTAGGGGGAAAGCGGCATTTGCCGTAAAGTTGTAAAAAATATACTTTTAATATACGACGTCAATAAGAATGTAAACTTCCAACACTCCTAATAGGTGATGAGCGTTTTAAATGTTTATATTACGCACAATAGAATATAAACATCGTGGACTTAGAATCAAGTATTTCAAAGTTCACACGGCGAGCAACTAGCGTGTCGAAGCAACGCAGTCCCTTGAGAACCAGAGGTATTTACATCATAATTTCGATCGCCAAGCCAGATACACTCGAACCGACTGGAATCTAGACTAGAACAAAAGGATCCGTGATGCGTACACGCGATATCTACGCGCATAATATAAAGTGCGATACACATTTCACTGTTTTGTTTCCCATTAATCGAGACATCAGCGATACTATCCAAACAAAATGGCAATTATGATAATCAGGTTTCACCTTTAGTCTAGCTAGAGCACGCTAAGGGCAAAAAAGTCTGTAAAAGCGAAGCTTGCCTTTGTCCGATTACTTTCTATGATAAAATGTGTGTTGTTTTACCCGAGTTGGGGACGTGAGCCGGCAAGATGAAGTAAAGTCAAGAGGGCTCCATAAGAGGACAGGAGGGGGACGGATGGCATACCTTTACCTAATGTGGAAGACAATGCGGTCTCAAGGATTATGTGAAAGTTATTTCGGGAGCCGGTGGACTACATGCCTTGGGGTAAAAAGTGGTCACTTCACGCCAACGAACCAGTTGGTCATCGGTTTATGATACTTAATGAATGAAATAAAACTACTAACAAACAATAACTAGCTGTCCAAATAAATACTAACGTTTCTACAATTTGCCTTTTGAAGTCCTTGCGAATTGCCTAAAGACAAGCAGGCGAGAGACAATTTCAAAGTTTCATGGAATTTATTTGATTTGGAGCCTCTAAATTTGTATAGACGAATTGTTTTGTTATTTGTCGCCAGCTCAAAGAATTTCGAATAAAAGGTGCGTTAGCTTTTCTATCGACAGAATCGATCATTCCTTGGAATTTCAATTAGCTAATGAAAATTTTCTTTAATAATACGAATGAGGACGATGATTACAACAGGTTCCTATGGGTTAATAGAGGAAAAAGTTTCCATTCAAGTTCTGATGATATAAGGTCTACTTCGAAGCTTAGTTTTTGCCACATGATTCTACTCACCAGAGTTCCTTAACATTTTTCGTGAATAGCCCAAAGAAGTGGTACTATATTTGATTGTTGTATACTTGTAGCAATAAAAGATCACAAAGTTCCGTGCTTAGAAATGAGTAGTATCCCCTTTGGAGAGGATTAGTGTTCTGTTTGTGTTGGCTTAGCTTTAGCTTAACTGGTCACGTTAATCACACTTATTGACGGTAAATTGGCCGGTAAATGCAAAAAGTTAATTTGATTTAATGTTTTTGGTGGCTATTAGTACCGGGTTGCATATTAATAGTATTGAAATATTTTCCATGGCATTTACGTACCAAGTGAATGATAAACCATATACCTATACCGACTACAAAGTTATGCATTTATAATTATTAATGCTGTTTAATTTAGAAAGAAATTTTATTCTGCAAATATTTCCTTATAAACACTTATGTGTCGTTGACCCAAATAAAAATATCTGTGAAATTCTTCCTTAAATCATTCATGTATTTTTAAGCTTGTTTATAGGCAAGATTTATATTGAATCAAATTATGAGTAAATTGGTAAGTTTATTTTCGTGTTCAAGTTGAAAATTTCATCGCAAGTTAGCAGTATCTCTTTTGAAGGTTTCAGAACACGTCCCAACAATATTTTACGTCTAACGAACGACGCGGGGGAGGGCGAGAGTTTGGTAACTTCATAATACATTGTAATACCTGTCGCATCGCGTAATAACATTAATATTAGCTCTTTAAAGGCTTGATACTCGTTAGTCTAGAATACGGTGATATTGCATGGGAGATATGAATGCAGGACCATACACTGCGGACTTTATAAAGCAATTTGGTAAGTTAAGAAATTATGACATGCTCAGCATTCGTATGTGCACTCTTAAAGCAGTCTGGAATTTCATAGATTTTTAAGGACCCTTAATAAGATAACAGCCCCTAATTTGTCCAGCGAGTGAAAAATAAGCACCTACTTAACTAAATAATGACAGAAAGAGTAACAGTCACGCAAGAATCAAGTCACAAAACTGTTCAAACTACGAAAAAGTAAGAAATAAACATTTTCTTTAACGAGACAGCTGCTCAGAAGTAATTTCCAAAACCTAATAAGACTTCTTTCAATGTAAATATGAACACGAACAAAGCTGGGCTTTTGAATGAATATTTATGGTCTTTACTCATTCCTCTTTCGTCTTCAAAGTTGATGCTGGAACGAATTCAAATAATGACGCGTAAAAATTGCTTTGTTGTTACGTGAACTTTTTAAACCATGAATCAAATTAGTACCTACGTCTGGCAGTTAAAAACAGCTTTTTGATGGCACTGTCGCCGGAAACAGTTATAAATGCGTAAAGTGAGCTTGTTGATGAGAATAAGTGTAGTTTTAAAGATTGTTGTATAGGACACGCATTTCCACTCACAATAAAAAAAGTCCTGATCTATAAAAATACACAGGCGACACCTCCTTTTTTGTGCGTCTCGTGAAAATAATTTCCTTATGATTTATGAATTCTTCCTGCAGTTTCTCTTTGATTCTCTGTTACCTTACTTCAAGTAATCTAACTCGCGAATTTTGTAAAGTTTAAATCGAAAGCAAACTTGTTAACAATGCTGTAAGGGTGAACCTCTAGTAAGAGCACTAGAAGTAGCTTCAAAGGTTACCCACTTTATTTTTAATTGCTTTGTAAGAGGTCTATATCCGTGAAGGCAGCTGCTCTCGGAAGTGGCGGCAGATGAACATTACTTCCATGTCACATGCCGATCGCAGGACGATGCTCTATTTCCCATTCGCCTCACCCTCCCCAACCCCCTGCCACTTGTTTATGCCCTAAATGCGAGTAAGAGGTGTAATTGCGAGGGCATCATTAACTAGAAATCGCTCGGCATTTCCACAAGCAAGTGCTGACCTAAAAATAGTTTGAACAAAGGATACGATTCAGATAATGTTTAAGTGTCTCCGACGTGGAAGGGGACGATAATTATTTGATCAACAATAAATAGCTTCAGGACGGAGCTTGGGCCACAAATTACCTACCTTATAGTTAGTTGCGGTGCTGTTAATTGGCTGTGGACTTGTGGGACAACAGGCTATTGCTTTTAGATTGATAAATAATAGTTGTTTAACAAAAATGGTTGTTTTACGTGATCACAAGATAGGTCTTCCGAAAAGGAAAAGCTTGTAGGTCGTTTAGCTACATATTTTTACCAGATATTTGAAAAAAGAACACAAATTGGTCTAAGTATCTGACTATAAATAAAAAACAAGGCATCTACTAGCATCTATTAAAATGCTTTTCTATCCAGAGTTGTTCCGTTCGGCCCAGTTTTTGCTTACAACGTAGGATTCGTAGAATTCTCCAGATTCCATTTGAATGGCAAACAATGGGAACTTCTATCCAATAAAAGGAATTCCTGTCTATATTCAAACTGTCTCTCTGAAATTATAGTTCAGCGTGAACTATAAACTGAAACTTAGAAACTGATTTTACTATTTTCACGTAACACTGATGATACATTTATGAGGAAAAAGCTGTAATAAACTTAACAGGAAAGTCATTAATAGCATATCATATCCTATGCTTGTTTCCGTTATAATGCATGGGCATCTGTATATTTATTAAGTTTTTCAAAGTGATGGTGCGGGTGCTGCGCGCGCGTCTATCTATAAATCTTGCACGTTATCTAATTGCCATAAAAGATGGCGCGTGCGAGACGGAAATAGGCGCCGCAATATAAATGATCAGATCATAGGTGAGCTACAGAATAAACATTACTTATTTAAGATTATTACTTTATTATCATTACGGTTGTTTCGTGGTAAATCAGACGGTTGTGGGCGTCGGGATTATTTATTTTTACGCGTAGGTTTCATTTTATTACGGGCAATATTGATTAAGTATGGGCGTAGTTTCGGTAGAGCACGTCTTTTCTGGATTACGAGTACGTGAGTGTTCCTCTCAGATAACATTTATGAAAAAGTTTTTACGTCTATTAACGTCATGTTTTTTAACGGCTAAGAGAACATTGTACACGCCATAATTCAAAGGTAGTAGGTATTCTACCCCTGTGGGTCAAAAGATCGATCCTGATAAAACAAATGGAATGCAAATGAAAACAACGGTATTGAGGAGACGGTGAATACTAATTTAGGTGACCTGAATGTTTGGACCCTTGTCTAATCCAATACAAAACTTTCTCAGCGACATTAAGGACAATTAGGTTTGACATCGCCGCGAAAATTGTTAATGACTAAGTAGGTACAGTTGAAGCCTATATTCTGTAATGAAAGAAAACATCACGACAACCTCAATATGCAAATAATGAAACCAACCCGCTAGGTACTTCTAATTTACAAATTCAAAACACGTCACCTTAAAGAGTAGGATACTTCGCAAAAAAACACCTACCCAATAAGACCTTAATTCGAAGTGTTAGTGAATAAAATGAATGTGACAGTAGCTATTATGGGACCTAGTGTTATAAATGAAAAGAAACAATTGCGTCGGTGACCGCAGATTGAATAAACCGTTTAACCCATGACTCGTGTCTGTGTCGTATTAAAATAAATGGTGCCCAACAGTAATAGCATAGCTTATACAAATCTTTCCTAGACTACTTAAATTGCGGTCTTCAAACTCTGAAATGGCAGCTTGAATATCAAATCTAGCGTTTAAACATAAAAAGTGCAGTGTAATTTACCTGAAAGCATACAAAAGCTGCGACAGTTGCGTATTTCCAGCTAGAAACTTTAATATATGCGTCGTAATGATAGGCTAAAGCCAAGGATGAATGGGAGAAAAAGCAGGCGGCGTGAATAGGCTGTGCAGTCCCGATTGTAGCACAAAGGATACTTGCTGTGGAAATATTACCGCGCAGATATGCGGCAGCCTAGCTGCCCGGAGAGATGGATGGAGACAAGGAAACGCGGAAAATAATGGAAAAGATGCCTCATTGTTGACAGTTGCAGGCTTGAAGATTATCATTTCATATAAATTCGCTTGAAAAATAGAAAAGTTACAGCATAAACTGTAACCTTATTATTTACAGTGATTCAATAATAAATGAATAAGCGTGATTACGCGTATCCCATAGAGAACACAGGATAAATATTTTACCTCATCGTTCGAGATATTTATAGAAAACAAGTAATGATTTTCTACAAGTTTCTATGGTAACGGTGTACAATGCTTCAGATAAGGAGTGGCGTGGGAACTGTATTTCGTCTAGAGGTTCTTTATAAAATGTGGAGTTCATTTGGAGTGGGAAGGGGGTTGCGGGAGACAAGGGGGGTAGACTATTCTAGGCTTTACATGCGACTGTTGGCTACCAGCTACCACAGTGGAGACAATGCAAGCTTAAGACATTTCAGTTTTCGCTTACGTTCCAGGAGGGTAAATAAAAAACCTTCCGAGCATATTTGGTTGAGCGATGTTTAAATTAAGATCTGCATTCTTCTTGCACAACATAATATGTACTTATTTTAGTCTATATGGATTTTATGTCACATTATTTGAACGCCTGCAGTTTTAGATAGGAACGAGTAACTACATAGATAGATTCATGCTAAGACGTGGTATATTTTAAAACCAAGAGCACATACAACACAAGTACACAACACAACACTAGATTTGAGTGCAAGTATACCTACTGAATGTGTAGGTTATTAATTATATTCCTTCAAAACAAATATGGGTAAACGATTATACAGAACTGAAGTATTAATTAGTGGCTTCAAAATACAGCCTAAAGATATTTTTGGAACTCGGATGTTCCGCAGGAAGTTTCGACGCGCATATTAATGTTTAATTAGCAACCATTTACTTGTGTTTTCAGCAACCTTCCCTTGCTGGATATAATTAGAACTGTCGAATTATGAAAAGAGAATGTTAAGGTAAAGAGGATGTGACTACTTCAAAACATAACTTTATACATAATTTAATGAGCAATAAAGAGTGCAAACAGTTCTAATCTATAAATCTACATGTAGACTGTAAAGATATTCAAATTGTTTACGAGCATTAAATTATAGAATGTAAGAAACTTTTTATATGTAACTTTGGTAGAGATTTTATTAGTCATTCTGTGAAAGCAAACAAATCTACCTACTAGGATAAGATTAATTGAGTTTGAATGATGGACGTACAGCGGAAGAGCAGTGATAATTTATTGTCATATAAAATTACGAATTTTGAAACGGAAATATTCAATGTTATCATCAGTGATTTTTGCAGTGACTACATAATTGGCAATTCGTTTTATAGGAGGAACAAATACAATAAGTTAAGACCGAAAATCATGACGGATGAGCAGAGAGGCCTTTGCTCAGCAGTGGGACACTAATGGCTAGATGTATTTTTAATATTATTATGTACAAATCTATTCTCGTCAATATTTACTACGTACTTATACATGTACCATTTCAACACCTTCCGCAAAAGGTGATAAAAGCTGCAAGTTGTATGTTGTTGTTGACACTTTGTGATTCACAGAGCTCCCGGATTTATTCGCAAATTGGGTCAGAACTGAACCGAATATACTACGCCCCAGAAACCCAGTGACCTCTCCTACTGCATACATATCCTTTATTCTATTCCGTTACGCGAATTTTATATGTTATTGTAAAAACTATGACGTAATATTTGGGTTGTTACATAAATAAATTAGGTCAAAATGTAGAGCTAGGAAAGGTAAAGGGAGTGATATAATAATGAAGCACCGCGCCTTAGTTACGCACGAAGGACCAGTGTGTGGAATATTGTCGTCTCATGGTTAAATTTTATGAGTAATTCACATATAGGGGTAGGTTTGGCTTACATAGAAATATTTTTGTTAGATCTGAAAGCTTAAGTCATAATTATGTCCAAAAATATGTTTTTTGAGTTAGTTACCATACGCTTCATTTGTCAGTAAGTACCTAATACAAAACAATAAATTACTGAATAATTACGAAATAGTATAATAGTGACATTTCGAGTAACGAGTAAGAATAGCAACACAAAGGGTAACTTCAACAGCAAGTTGGTAATTTTAACAAGCTTGGTAAATAATAGTCTCAAAGTGCGTTTGTAGTTTGCTCCAACACTCGCAACTCACTTTCGGCTTTGATGTGAACTAGTTGACAGATTCGTTACTACACGGGGTTGTAAGAACTAGAATGTTAACCAGATTCGATTAAGTCAGAACTTTGCGCACGAACGTTTGCTTCAAACGTGGAATTTCAGAGTCTGCTCTACTTCTACTCAAATATGAATTGCATCAAGAACTTATACCGCTGCTTTGAAATTAAACGTTAGCTCTGACGCGCCGAGTACTAAAGCAATCCAAATCTTTGATTAAACAGGTTCGAATGTGAGCACAAATCTTTTGGAACAATATATTGTGTAGGTATTTGTAGCACAAACAAGTTTATAAGTCAAAGCTAGCAAATAAACAAAACAACTTGTTTACTGAGTCCTTTATGTATTTGGCATATATGTACCTATATGTTATGTAGGTAATACAGTAATAAAGTCATCAAGCAATGAAGACAAGCGCCGAGTCATTTGACTAGCTTAGTCAGCGTCTCGTGGGAAATGGGTCGCGTTTTTCAAGAGCCACAGTCCGTTAGACCCTTGTACTTACCCCGCAAAGGGGTTAAATTAGGACAGGCTTATTTGAAAGCGAAAACGGTCCTTTTTGAATGAAACCTTCCGGTGTAAGTAGCTGGGTCTTTTTCATGGTAGAGTAAGTCGTCAAAGCAATGGGGTACCGACATGCATAGTCAGCATATCGCCGCGAGAATTAGGTCGTGAATGTTCAAGAGCTCACACTTGACTCCGGAAAAGAGTTGATTGGGAAAAGTAGCTATGCATTAGGGGCTTATAAATAACGTAATATTTTTGTAGTCTTGGCTATTGGTATCATTAACCTCGTAAATACAACGCTTCTGACCTAAACAGTTTTTGGTATAATTAATTGCATATGTCAGGAATTACATTTACGTGCTTCACTTGGAATAAACACTTTATTAAATTCTAGAAACTCATTAGTAGAGGACGTGCCATTCGTTAAAAAGGCAGCAGACGTTCTTTAATGGTTTATCGTAATTACTGGCATGGCATGGTTTATGTATCACGTGATCCATAAAAACATAAGTAATAAGAATTACAAATGAAAATGATTCGAACAAGATCACAGCAAATTGGATAAAGTGTTCTTTAATAAATGGAACGGAATGGAGTGGTTGAAGGAGGAAAGAAAAGTGGGACACAGTCGAGTGGTTGCAGGAGCTACCCGCCGCCGCCCCGCGCACAAACGCAGTCTAAGGGGTGACTGAACCTAGCACGAAATGCTCGATACACTGCAACGCAATCACTTGTAAGAAAACCGCATATGATGTATGCATAAATAATATTGATGAATGGGCGTTTACAGCTAGATGCGAGTGTATTTAATGGGCTCTTGCGAAGTACAGGTACCCCCATCTTAGATACCATCAAAGCGTCAGTGTCAACACCGTTAATGTTCTC